>JABSTQ010011470.1:210000-864421 GCA_013358835.2 Ixodes persulcatus | reverse complement strand
GGTGTAAAATCATACAAATATCTTGGTGTTCATTTTTCTCCTAATATGTCATGGTCTCTACACATTAACACTATATATGCTGAAGCTTCTAGCAGGGGCGGATTTAGGGGGGGGGGGGCGGGGGGGGGGGGGGGGCGACCGCCCCCCCTGAGCTCCCCAAGGTCAACTTTTTTAAAAATAAAATCATTGATATACACCAGCCAGAAGTTTAGTTTTTGGCGACATAGCAAATATTTGGTCAACAAAATAGACCTGGGCAACGTGTGGACCGTGTCATATCTCAGCAAACTCCCGACTCCCCCCCCCCGCCGAAGGCCTACCGCCCTCCCCCCCCCCCCCCCCCCCCCCCCCCCCCCCCCAGGCCTGACCCATAAATCCGCCCCTGGCTTCTAGAACCCTTGGCTATATCGCTGGCCTACGAGACATTTGTCCGCCCGAAGATTGAATATGCTGCTTCTATTTGGTCTCCTCATCAACTCTACCTTACTAACACCTTAGAATCTATTCAAAATCGTGCCGCCCGATTCATCCTATCTAATTATGAACGTTCTGCCAGTGTATCAGCCATGAAGGCTGCTCTATCTCTTGTCACCCTCATTACTCGCCGCAGAATTTCACGCATCTGTCTCGAATTCCATAAGATCTTCTATCACCACCCTCAACTCAGACAGTCACTGCTATTGGATCCCCATCGTTCATCCCGACGCCTTTTTAACCTCCTTAGTGTACGTCGCATCCCTGGTTCCACTGTCAGCTTCAACCACTCATTTCTTCCTCTTGCCATAATAGAGTGGAATAATCTGCCGGATCATATTGTGCACATCAGTGACTCCGATCTTTTTAGAAATGCCGTGTCATCCATATATAATGCCTAACCAGCGACATGTTTTCTTGCGTGGCCACTGTTAGGCCACTTCTCATTCCTGTTTTATTTTATTTTTTTATGTATAAAAGTTCTACATGTATGCCTCCCAATGCTGCCCCCCCCCCCCCCCCCCCCCCCTTATGTAATGCCCCGATGGGGCCAGGGTCAATAAATGAAAAATGAAATGAAAGCGTTTTCTTTAAAACCGTGTGTAAGCAGTGAGACTTGTCGTTGAGAAAGCACAGTGCAGCAGGAAAAAGGCACAACTCGTCGAAACCAGTTTCGCCGGTTTCGCGGTGGGATCAAAGCAAATTTGATCAAAGTTTCGTTTCCTTGGCACGCCGAAGTGCTGCACCTCTGTGCCTTCGTGGCCTTCGTAGTCGTACTGAGATGCAGCACACAGGTCACACAGTGACACAGTGGTGCACAGTAGTTCCACAAAAGTTCGCGACACCCCTCGTCGTATTCGTGTTGTCGGGTTTCAACACTTCAACTTTCAATTTTTATTTCTATTAAAGTTTAAAAAAATTTACAATTTAGAAGTTTTATTTTTAAGAAATACACATTATTAATAATAAAAAAAAAACTTGAAGCCACATTTGTCAAAATATTTACTATTTCTAGGGTATGGTCGGCGCCACGGTCGGCGCATATCAAACTTCGTCTGATAACAACAAAATCGAGCGCAATGGCGGCGGCCAACAGTCTGTCGTCTTCTCAGTCTTCTGCGATGGAAGATGCGGATTTACTGTATCCGGAGCTGATGTCCACCGAGGCTCTGCTGTCCTTATTCAAAAAGGTGCTAAACGTTGGGCTCTTCCCGAAGCACATCGGATCAAATGCTCATCGAATTTCAAAGGGCACTCGTAGTCTTCGCAACACGTTTTCGCGTCCTACTAAGCCGGTTTGGAATAGTCACTTTTCTTGTTGCCGCTGCTTCTCGGCTACTGTTAAGCGCGCAACTTAATGCAAGCACGCTCAAACCTCCAACCGATTGTTGTACCACAGCCGTAGTTGAGACGTGCGTTTGCAGAAAGCGATTGCATATGAAATATTCGGGCGGGCTGGCAGGCGCACTTGCGTACTGGTTTTGCGTTTTAACCTTTCTGCCCAGGCTGGAACGCCATCCAGGGTAATATTCTTTTTTTTTTGCAAATAAATATTATTATTAAATAAGCTTATCCACGTCGGGCGCAGATTTTTTTTTTTTTTCTGTGCGTGAAGTGTGAAAATTTTGCCGTTTACACATTAAACCAACATGGGAAATCTGGACGTTAAATGTTAAAGCACACACAGCGTTTGCTGTGTGTGCCGGTGGAAAACTGCATTCCTTTCCGCAAAGAGCCTGTAATGAAATCCCCGATGCAAATCCCCTTGTTCAAATCGGATTTCGAGAAAATTTGTGCCCCCTTCATGTGGCTGATCTACAGGGTGTCACAAAAGAAAATTTACACGGTCTTTTTTACCGCAAAAATAAACTAGGCATCGCCGAACGCTCATTCTCCGCCCAAAGGTAGCGCTAGAGGTCACAACCAGATGCCAACGTTTCAGCACGATCCGATAACTTAATCAAAAGTTATAAGTGATTTTCTAAAAATTTCAATGGTAAAATGGTGGCCGACTGAGTTTTCGAACACATGGGGCTCTATGGCACCAGAAACCGAAAACGGGCAAAAATGGGCTCCATTTTCCCATTGAAATTTGCAGAAAATCACTTATAACTTTTGATTAAGTTATCGGATCGGGCTGAAACTTTGGCATCTGGTTGTGACCCCTAGCTCTACCTTTGGGCGGAGAATGAGCGTTCGGCGATGCCTAGTTTATTTTTGCGGTATAAAAGACCGTGTAAATTTTCTTTTGTGACACCCTGTAGAACGAACTTGCATGTGTTGCATTCTGAAGCAGCTTCCAAAATTGCAGTTAACTTCTCATGTTGAAAAGAAAACACTCACAACTGGATGACTGCATCTTCACCACAGCGAAGCAAACAAGCTACCTGATATCAAAGTCGCCAGCTGTCGTTTTGTGGCTCGCCTCTGCTCTACCCGATACAGCTTCTTGTCAGTGTCTCATTCGTCGTGTCAGTCGGCAAGTGGCTCTCCTGCACTTTGCAACGTGTAACAATCTAGTGGAATCCTGGGAAAATAAATGGTCTGTGGGGACGTTGCTTGACACTGCCTGGTGACAGTTCATTTATGTGGTAGACCGCTCTAAAAAAATTGCGCACCACTCCTGGCTGCTGGTCTCAAACACTTAGCTCGTTTGATTTACCTGCACCAGCCTCCATCGGTGCAGAAAAGTGTAGCGCAGTACAGGAAAGTGCAGGTCAGTGTACTTCCAGTATGTGCTTTAAAGTGGGCTACACCCGTAAATCAAATATGGTGGTGTGCACAGAGTGTGGCTGATGCAGGAGTTTCAGGTGAATTGAACGCAGAATATGTCGGACATACTCTTCTAGAAGCAGATGTAGTTGCAACTTGCATGAAGTTGGATATTGTAGCCCACATTGCACCGTGCACTATTTTCCAGTCTATCTGATAAGAGCGTGACTTTGAGACCTTGAAAGGGAGTTTATTGGTGTTGCCATTATTGATCAATGCGGAAGCCAACATCCCAAGCAACCTCCTGTAATGCCGCTCGGCCACTGATCTCCCTGTTTCTCCAGAGACACGTGAGCCATCCTCGACTAGAGGAACTAGACAAGGACTCCCTGGTGAAGCTGTACCGGACAACGCTGCTGCCCTTGCCGCAGCGTGAATACGGGCAGAGTCGGGCGGGGAAGCGACTGGCGGCTTTGCAGAGCAGTGCCGACAGCCGCCACCAAAAGAGGAAGGCAGACTCTGAGGACGCCGTGCCATCGACCCGGTCAGTGCTTGCGATCGGTGCACGTTTGAGGAAAAAAAGTGAACTTTTGTTTCTACGCTACAGGTGGGGGTGGGCGGGCAAATGTGGCCCAGAAGCAACGAATGAAGACGTCATTCCAACCGGACGTTGTGGGGTAGGGTTAAACGAACATTTAGAGACCCCTTTGTATTATGGGGATAGACTTAAAGCTGGTTCACTCGTGCGTCGTAACATCAAATAAACACTTGGAGTAGCACTGCTGCAGCGCTGGCTTGAACTTAACACTGAAGTAGCACTAATATAGCACAGAATCAGTGCTGCATCAGCAAGGTCAGTGCTATTTTCTGCACTGAGGTAGTGCTGTGGTGTATCTGTAAACAGGCCTTTAATAGCATGTTAAGGCTGCGGCTTGGGCAAGTTGATTGTTCGTACCTCTGATATAGCGCACAGAAGCAGACAACTTTCACCGGCACACGAAAGAGGGAGACACTCGCGCAGTGCTGCACGACTGTCTCCTTCTTCTGTGTGCCCGTGCAAATAGTATGTCTGCTTTTGTGCGCTGTAAAGTTGGAGGTACTTTAATGGCAATTTCAAAATAACTTCCCGAAGGCTCAGCGAGACACGACTATGTCTCTTTGCGAAATGTCAGCTGCCACTCGCAGGCTTCCAGGAGGTTCCGTTAAAGATCTTTCTACCAGCTGCGACTGATCAGAAACGCATCTTTATTTCCACTTACCATTCTCCTGTGGTGCTCCTACCAGCTGCGACTACCCCAGCGTCTTGTTTAAACTTAATGCCAGGTTTCACGTCCATGCCTCGTATATTTCTGGCATGTATAATCGTTTTACTTTGCTGTACCATGAACCCCCTACAATAATGCCCATGTGGCGATGTAGGTACTATGTAAATAAATAAATAAATGTTCCCGTCCTATAAGTAAAATTCCGTGTTTTCGGATAAATCCGAAAAACTAAAAGAAACACCCGCCGGTAGAATTTTCGGCAGCTCGGATTTATTCGATAAACTCAAAATTTCAACAAGCCGATGCCCCCAACAAGAAAAAAAAAGACAATATTTTGCAATTCAGTTTGGTCAGCGCACAGAGACAATGGTCCTGAGAAAATGCCACCCCAGTTTTCTTTCAAATCTCGGACCATTCACAAAAGAGATATTACTGCTTATCTCGTCAAGGTTCATTCAGAACAATGTCGTGGGGCAAATTACCGTAAAATCCCGAGCAAGCGCTCACTCAAAATTTGGAGATATTCGTGTAAAACTGGGGGATGGGTGCTTCTTAGGTCAACAATATTTAAAGATATGTCCTTTGTGTATTTGCCGAATGTTACAAAATTGGGGCGTGGGCGCTTATTGTGGAATGGGCGGATGCTCGGTATTTTACAGTAGTATATTGGCAATGGCACCAACTGAACTGAATCCAGCTGAACCAATATTAATTGCTACAAACACATTCTTTTGAACCTAGCACACACTTACACCTGGATATTGTTTATTTATATATTTTTTTTTAAATAGAAAACACTGTCAAATTAAGCTCTGAATTTCGGAGAATTGGGAATCAAACAAAAATAAACTCCAATAGACACCAAATTTTCAGCAAAAAATAAACTCTGAAAGACACCCTCCGAATATGACGAAAAATAAACTCCGAAAACACAAATTTCCAGCCCTAAGCCACGGCATACCTCAAAGTCTGGCTCTAAATTTATGCTCTCTTTGCGGGACAAATTAACATGGCTCCGTTGTAGTACTTTGATTTAGTTAGCTTCATTGCAGAGTTCAGAGCTAAAGCAAGATATACAGATTGAGCATCTTATTAAAGCTGCATTAGATATTTTAACTGCCCTGTAGTTTATAAAGAAGGATCAGAATTTGACTGGTGTTAATTTTGTTTCGTCTTTGAGTACACAATGATCAGGAAGCCTGATCAGCTCTTTAGGCTTTGCGTCATTATCCGAGCCCTCTTGCCACTTCCTAATTAATTTCCGAAGCTCAATAATCTCGCACATAATAATCTGCCATAAATGTTCAAGACAAATCGATTCCTTCTCTTTAATCTCAACTGCCATCTGGCTGCCCCACACTCTGTCAACAAATACCAGCAGGCACCATAGAGAATAAAATATGAATTATTTTACCTTGTGACCAAGTCACTATACTTTTGTTGATTTCTCACAATTTCATGCTTCCATGAATTGAAGAAAGTAAATGAAACAGTCATTAAGTTCACTTCATTTTTTTTTTTTCTGGGTGAAGTTCAAGCTTTTTTTAGAATTGTATTGGGAAACAAAGCAAATCAGCTGAAGTATCCCAGAACTCTCAAGATTGCAAGTAAAAACCTACACTTCAGTGCTCTAGGAATGTAGCTTTGTTTCTTTCAATTTTAATTCGTTTTAATCTCCAAGGACTTCATTCCTTTTCGTTGGGGGCGGCACCACACATTCGAATTCCATCAGGTAAAACCGGCCACTAAAATCAGATTTGATAAGACTTTCTGGTAACCAGGTCCAGGTGGCACTTTTTAAAGCAGCCAGAATGCTTAAACCATGATAAATTTTATCCACGACCCCCTGTTTGAGGCTAGATACAAACAGAAGCAAGCTATGACAGTTACAGAGTCCCTACAGACACTTTCCCCCTTCTCCAACAAAACAGGGGTAGCGGAAAGAGCCATCCTCAGCAGGGGTCGAGGCTAAAGCCCCCTCCGAGCATGCAGGGGTCCAACGACACCAAACCCACCAAGAAGGCCAAGGCCCCCTCGATGGGGGAGGGCGACCAGGCCTGGGGCGCTTGGGATAAACCAAAATCCAAGCCAAGCAAGGTTAGTTGCAAAGACGGCTAGCTCTCCCATGACTGCCTTATGTTTCTGCTCAAGCCCGCCAGCGCAATCACTAATTGGCTGCGTTGTGTCTGCGGCAGTAGCATGGTCAGGAGTGTGGCCCCCCCTCCCCCGCAACACCCCCTCCTCTTATGCCCGGCTATGGAGCTGGGTGTGAAGAGTGGGGGGAGGGGGGTGTCGCTCGTACTTTCTTTTATTAAGTGACATTGATGTTTCGTGGCAGACAAAAACCAGAGTATGTGACCGCTTTCTACATCCTCCGCAGCGGGCACCTGCTATAGTAGGTGCTTGGTGAGTGGCATCACCACGGACCCTGAGCCACGTGGGTTCGTCTGCCCAAGTCTGGCTGTGCGTTGCTTTCCTGTGTTTGGGGAAAAGGGCATCCTGGTAATTGAGCCGAGCCCGGGGTAGGTTTGGGCCCTTCAAGGTACCCCGGGTGAAACAATACAGTACTTTGGCTCCAGCTTCTCATAGACGGGCGTCCTGGCTTGGCCCGACCAGGATGATTCAGTCAGTCGCCTTTCTTTTCCTGTCCTACCTTTGCCTTTTCTCTCTTTCTGCCCTTCTTTCCTATTTCACCTTCTTTGGCGGCAAGGGTTTCGACAGAACTCTCTATTGATCTACACTTGGTTCTAGATCCTGGTAGCACTGGCAGAGTAACATACTCGGACAAGCCACACCTGTTATGAGATGTTACCTATCCCCTTGTTGGACTTCGTGGTGGGCGGTACTCTACAGATATTGAAGTCTCTGCACTTCATATGGGTTCTAAACAAAAATACCTTCCCCTATCGAACCTTGAAAAGGGTCCAGACCGAAGTAATCTGCAAAGACACGTCAGCTGCAGCCCAGAGAAGCTTCACCTGCTTTCTGGTAATGCATTCAGAGCAAAGTGGTAAACCACTAGCTAAGCTTTCTCCATTTCTAATTTCGAAAACTTTAGAAAACTTATTTGGTCATAACTTCAGGGCCAAGGAACTAGCATCTGGTGACTTTCTCGTTGAGGTAGAAAATTAAGTGAAGAGTTGTTCTTTTAGATTTAAACAAGATCTCAGACTACAAAGTATCCGTCCCCCCATATCGCACCTTGAACAGCTGTCAGGGCGTCGTCTCAGAGGATGACCTCTTGCAATCTAGCGAAGAGGAGATCTTAAAGGGTTTTTCCGGGCAGGGGGTGGTCGCTGTGCGACGAATCCCCATAGGCAAAGTCAGACAGGAGAGACCATCGAAGCAACTAGTCATCACTTTTGCTTCCACTGTGCTGCCTGAGAGCGTCAAGACAGGCTATCTTCTCTGCAAGGTGTGCCCCTGCGCACCAAACCCAAGACGATGCTTCAAATGCCAACGATTTGGTCACAGCTCTGTCACCTGTCGTGGAAAAACGACATGTGCAAAGTGCAGAGCTACGACCATCCAGCTGACATGTGCGAGGATACACTTCTCAAATGTGTCAACTGCTATGGTGCCCACCCCACCTTCTTTCAAGCCTGTCCAAAGTTTCAAGAGGAAAAGAAAGTCCTAACGCTAAAGATAAACAAAAACCTCGCATACCCTGAGGCAAGGAAACGATTTTCCTTTCTCCAAGGAGTCACTTATGCCGGGGTGACTGCCAGGGGGGCAACGCCGCTACTAAGGGCATCGGTGGGCACTTGGTACAGTCTTCGCGAGTGCTCACCCAGCGCCCCAACCACCACGAAGCCTCTGTGGGTTCCCAGACCCCAGCGGCCCCGCCCAAAGTCTCAGGTGCCGAGGCCCATCGTCCTGGCCATAAGCCTTGAGTGGTGCTTGATGTCACTCTTTCTCAGAGCAGCGAGTGGTCCCCTCCTCCCACTGCACAGGGGGGAGGAGGAGGTCACAGGGGTATCTGCAGATTCAACAGAACCACCTCCATCCACCAAGGGAGGTACAAAACACGCCTCCGAAAAGGGGGAGGGGAGGGGAGGGGAGGGAGGGAGGGAGGGAGGGAGGGAGGGACCAGAAGAAAAAATCTTCTTGGGTCACTATTCCAACGAATGTAACTTAGCTTGTGTTAACAGCTGTGAACCTCACATTTTTAACAGTATTTTAATTAAGCTATGTGATGAGTCATTTTAGTTTCATGCAGTGGAACTGCCGGGGTCTCCTTCACAATATAGATGATGTTCGCTTTTTACTTCATGAGTAAAAATGAATAATGAGTCCAATAGCTCTAGCATTACAGAAAACCTATTTGACGTCCTCACATACACAAGATTTGGGAAAGTATCACCTCTTTCGCAAAGACTGCCCATCTTCTCATTCATTCGGTGGTGTTGCAATTGTTGTGCAGATTGGAAAGGCATGTGCCCAGGTCCCCCTCGACATGCCCCTCGAGGCTGTGGCAGCACGAGTTCTTACAGACCATCTCATTACTGTTGTTTCACTGTACCGTCCACCACACATTCCTATACACATCCATGGCCTTCAGAAGCTTTTAAGTCAACTTCCACCTTTTTTTAATCTTAGGTTATTTTAGAGCGCAGCTCTTAGGCGCCCGTTTCCGGCTTGAGCGGCGTCGGCATCGGCGTCGCCGTCGTCGGCGTAACCGCGCGGTGCATGATGGGTAAATTTCCCCGCTAAATTTAGCGGAAAATTTTCCCCGCTAAATTTAACGGAAAAATTTTCCCGCTAAATCTAGCGGAAAATTTTTCCCGCTAAATCTAGCGGAAAATTTTTCCCGCTAAATTTAGCGGAAAATTTTCCCCGCTAAATTTAGCGGAAAAATTTTCCCGCTAAATCTAGCGGAAAATTTTTCCCGCTAAATCTAGCGGGAAATTTTCGCCGCTAAATCTAGCGGAAAATTTTCCCCGCTAAGTTTAGCGAAATTTTCCCCGCTAAATCTAGCGGGAAAGTTTTCCCACTAAATCTAGCGGAAAATTTTCCCCGACAAATCTAGCGGGAAATTTTCCCTGCTAAATCTAGCGGAAAATTTTCCCCGCTAGATTTAGCGGAAAATTTTCCCGGCTAGATTTAGCGGAAAAATTTTCCCGCTAAAGGTCGAGGTCACGTGACCCCCCCCCCCCCCCCCCCCCATGCCTTCCCCTCCTCCTCAAGAGCTGCGCTCTAATTCGGCGTTACAGGGAGTTGTAAACGGCTTTTATTTTTTTATGCTCATCACACCATGTGGGGCAGTGCACGAATTGATTCTCGCGTAGGAGTCATTGAACAGTTTTTGTTAGTATCTTCAAATTTATGTCTTATAACAAATCCCCAACTTTTTTAGAGCGCTGCACACAACTCTTTTACTTGCATTGATTTATCCATTTTATTGCCATCATTGCTTCCTTGCTTTTCTTGGAAGGTTTTAGAGAATCCACTTGGGAGTGACCACTTTCCAGTTGTTTTAGAGAGTGTAGTCGAGCTCCCCATGCTTCGAAAATGTATGCCTAGGTGGAAACTAGACAAGGCCGACTGGGAACATTTCAGTCTAACTGCTACACTTGATGCTTTACTATTGGCCACTCTGTAGGTTGATGAGGCTACAACATAGGTTACTCAACAGATAATCAATGCTGCTGAGCACTCTATCCCACATACCTCCGATAATTTACCAAATATGTGCAATCCATGGTTGAACAAAGGTTGTTCAACCACCCTTACAAGACAAAGTAGAGCCTGGGATGTTTTTTGCAGGTACCTCAACGTGGAGAACAAGATTGAATTTAAGAGACAAAAAGCGCAAGCTCGCTGGACAAGAAAGCAGGCAAAAAAGACGTCTTGGATAAAAGTCCGAGGACACCTAAGCACTTCTTACGAGTTGTGAATGCGAAAGTATGAATGTCGTTCTTCTGCTGCCTTAGTTCGTCTGCGGCGTAGTGGCGTGAACGGCCGAGCGCGCGCTTTCATGAAGTGGCCGCGCCGCTCTGAGCTCAGCCGTACGACCTCTCTGGAGTTTGCCCGAGTGGGCTGTGCGGCCAATCCCGCACCGCCGCACCTCTTACCGGCAGCCGGGCCACTGCGTGCGCTGCTCCGCCATGGAGAAGGCTTCTCTGGTGGCATCCCTTGGAACTATGTCGCGCGAGAGCCAATGGGAGCCTCGGTCCTTGATGACGCGCGCTAGCCAATGGTTGCCTATGCGTCAAATTTCTGCTACAGACGACAGGCTTCGCTCCATTGGGGCAGGGGAAGGTGCCGTTCGGCGCAGCTTTAAAGCTGATGACGTCGGTTCGCTCCATGGGACTGTTAGTGCTTTCGCATTAAAATATCTCTCCTCTATGAGTAGTTTTGTTACAGCTAAAGAGGTTTGGGATCATGTACACAAAATCAAAGGTGGCTACCGGGTTTTTACCATCCCGTTATTTAATCTGCCTCTCGAGTCTGTCCAAGATGTTGCTAACGTTCTTGCTCAGCATTTTCATAGTGTATCTATCTCTGATAATTATAGTGCTGAATTTAAACAGTTTAAATCTCGCACAGAGAGTTGCTCTATTCCTATGGGTGTCTAACTCAGAACCATATAGTTGGCCCTTTAAAATGTGCTAGCTAGAACAAGCTCTCAATGTAAAGATGTCTTTATTGGGGTCAGACACACTGCACTACGCTGTGCTTCGAAAGTTGTCATGTGACTCGCTCAGAACCCTTCTTTTTTTTTCAACTCTCTGTGGGAGAAGGCATGCTTCCCTCAGGCATAGAGGCAGTCTCACATTATACCGCTTCTGAAACATGGCGAAGGCGCTACGCTTGCTTCTAATTACTGACCCGTTGCACTCACTAGTTGCCTGGGGAAAGCATGCGAGAGTCTGATTAACAGACGGTTAATGTACCTTTTAGAAAAAGATAACCTCTTTGCAAATAATCAGTGTGGCTTTCATTGCGGACGATCTGCAATGGATCACTTGGTCCACCTGGAAACAAGAATCTGCGAAGCATTCGTGCATCACTGCGTCTCTGTTTTCTTTGACTTAGAAAAAGCATACAATACCACATGGAGGGTGTTTATCATGGGGCCAAATGCTGAAGTGTATAGGAGACATTTTGATGGACAGAACATTCCAGGTTCAACTGGGCTCTACTTTGTCAGATCCATTTGTTAAAAAAAACTGAGTTCCTCAGGGGGGAATCATAGGCGTCACCCCGTTTGTGGTCAAGATAAATTCCGTTGCCAGAATTCTCCTGTTTTCCATCTCATACTCACTTGACGTAGACAATCTTCAGATCTCGTGTTCCTCATGTATCAGTTTCACCTGCGAACGCCAACTTCAGTTAGTTCTAAGCAAACTTGATAGTTGGGCAGACGAAAATGGTTTTAGGTTTTCTCCAGAAAAAACTGTTTGTGTGCTGTTTTTCTTGCGTTGTGGGCTACCTTTGAATCCAGACCTCGAACTAAAAGTCATGCGGTTGCCTGTTAAAAATGAGCACAGATTTCTGGGTGTAATCTTTGACAAGAAGCTTACTTTTATCTCCCACATGGAGTGCCTTAAAGGCTGACGACCAGACTCGAGATTCTGCAAGGCAGAAGATCCTCCTCACCATGAGGGAGGAGGAAACAGGCAAGGGTGGACAGGGTAGAAGTGGGGAGAAGAGGAAGCGAGGGAAAAGTGGAAAGCGCAAACTGGTCGTTGGTCTTTAAAGAGCCCCTGAAAAGAAAAAAATTGTTTTTTAATCAGTCTAAGTTTTAAGTTTTAATCAGACAAAAAATAAATTTTACGCAAAAAAAGAAAAATGTTTAGAACAATATTGACGGCGAGAGATCTATTTGAAATTCTGTGTGCAAAGTCCATGACGTCACGGAAATGTCATTCGCTCTTCCGACCTCAAGCGAGATGGTCTTTCACTCTTTCCGCCTCAACATGAAGGTGAAGCCGATCAACACCGATCCACCTTTCCTCCACGCCGAGAGAGAAAACAAGTGGAAAAAAGGCGACTACCGACTAAATCACGTCTCGCTGTCAGTATTGCTCTAAAAAATTTTGTTTCCGCATAGTATTATCATTTTGACACGCCCCAACTAGACTGTTCAAAGAAAACATTTTTTTTTCTTTTGGGGTTCTTTAAGGAAGAATGCCTTGAAAGTATGAACCCCTTAAAAGTCTTGGCACACGAGATTTGGGAATCAGATAGATGATGTCTGCTGCACCTATACAATTCCCTTGTGCGATCTAGTCTTGACTATGGATGGATCAGCACGGCAATCTGCTCTGAAAATGTTAGATCCAGTGCACCATCTTGGTTTACGACTCGCCACATGTGCTTTCTGTATATCCTTCATTCTGAGTTTATACGCAGAGTCCAACAAGTTGTCATTGGATAAAAGACGGAAATATCTAAGTATGACATATGCCTACAAACTCTTAGCTAACCCTCGCCATCCAATATGATTCCATAAAACGTTGAAGGTGGCGTTGCGTACGAGTATCCTCGAGTCCCACTAGTGTAGTAAGCTCGTGTAAAGTGAAGAGCATTCCAATTGAATATTGTTGCACGGCCCCTTTAATGAACCGATTCCATGAGGTCTTACGTCACCTGGTAGATCTCCTCTGTGGAGAAGATCCACCACGCTGTATACACTGCGGGGATATTGCTTTCATCCTACATATTCTATGAATTTGTTCCGGTCTTGATGAAAAATGGTGGCATCATTTTCTTGAATTATTTAGATATCATGTAACTTTTCACCATTATTTTACTAGGAGATCACCCTCTTATCCCATTTGAACATGTTCTCAGTTTTATTTCTAGCACTGGCTTTTTACACCAGCTTTACCCATGATAATGACAAGCAACATCCTATTCTAATCAGAATGTGAATGAACCCAGTTTGGTGCACCTTGGCCTAAGTAACATTTTGCGCCATAAAGCCTCCAATCATCATCATCGCTTTCTACATAGTTTTCTTTTTCACGCGCTCTGGTCTTTGTTTGCCGCGAAACATCAATGGCGTTTCATAAAAGAAAGTACAGCCCACAATGGGGGTTGTAGTTTCTTCTATGCCACCCCGATACCAGCGGGGTGGCACGCTGGTATTGTATGCAATAGGGCCTCTCTGTCCAATATAGCAAAGGTATATGGATGTAGTGAAGCAGAGTTGAAGTATTTTGCTTCTGGCACAGGGTGCGGCATGATGAGCTGGCCCAGCGGCACTCTGGCCAGGGTTTCACAGACGCCATGCGGGCAACCCCGGGTGCGCCAAGCCGCAGAAAAAGGGGTTGAAACAAACTGTCACATTACCTGTTGTTGCAACGTGGCAGTCAGTTTCATGCTTAGCATGTCACACACCATATGGCATTTTACCCCTTAGGGCTAGCACTGGTCTAGTCCAGCTCATATTGCCGCTGACCACACGGGCCTCAAGGCACTCATACTAGGTGTTTCACCCAACACTGGCAAAAACTTTACCGCAAAAACTGTGCATCGCACAGGAGATATTGATGCCGTATTTGTCGTCACCGAAGGGCCTTTTTAGGCCCTTCGGCCTAAAACCTTCAGCAGTGCAGCCCTTCGGACTGCACTGCTGTCTCCCGCATAGGTGGCTGCACTGATGATGTCTCCCTCTCCCGCATAGGTGACCAAACGTCTACTTATAAATTGTTGATATTGTTATGCAAGTTGGAGGTATTTGTTTTTTAATCATGAATCCCGGCTTTTGGAACATTTTTGCTTTTTAGGCAGGTGCCCAGCATTTCGGATAATCGAGGCGTTAATCGGTTTTCAATAAATAACTTTCCGATTTGTAAAATTAAACGTATGGTTCTAAAAACCTGCTATCGAAAGGAGCCAGAAATTTCCGAAAGACCTGCATCGTGCCAAAAGCATAGAGACGCGTAAAAGCTACTGCTTGGGCGACAAGGTGCAAGGTCGGCGGAGCAACAAATGCGCACAATGAGGAACAGGAAAGAACCCTGTGGGTGCCTCAAAGTTGAATGAATTTGTGGGACCCAGGAACACAAAGCATGCAATCCAAATCTTTCTTATATCGACCAATTTAGTGGTTTTTCCACGATGCCAAACAAGTTTCTAAATAGATTAGTGCATTTAATTTTACTAATTAAAAATTAATTGTACAAAGCTAATTAAAGACCTCATTAAATGCTTTGTACCTTAATAATTAGGCCCCTAGACAATTACTGTAATATGGAAGTTTTGTTTTGTGTGGTTGGAGAAAAACCCGACTTAGTGAAGATGCTGATGTAGCGACGTTCATGAAAACCCAACTTCACTAGGAGGTTGTGCTGCATAGGTCTCGAACACACCATGTGGCGTCGGTCAAACGGCGACCGCTGAAGCCATCTAACCAGATTCTAGAGGACTCCCAGCCGTGCGACTTCAAGCTTCCCTTCAATAATGAGAATCTCCAAACACAGCTAGGTGACTGGTGTGCAACTGAAAAAATCCGCTTGGTCCTGGTATCGAACCAGGGACCTCTCCACTTACAGTGGAGCACTCTACCAATTGAGCTAACCAGGAGTTAAGACGTCAGTAGAGAAACGGGTTTTAAAAGCTGCCACCATAATGATAATGCCACCATGATGATAATGCATTAGTTGCATCATCCTCACACCCCTAAAATGCAAACCATTCACCCTTGTTGGTGTTAGACTGGTGGCAGCTGTTACAACCAGTTTCCTCTACTGATGTCAAAGTCCTGGTTAGCTCAGTTGGTAGAGCGCTCCACTGGAAATGGAAAGGTTCATGGATCGATACCACCAGGCAGATTCTTTCAGTCATTACCTAGCTGTGCTTGGAGATTTGTTTGTCCTTTGTCCCCCTTCTCCAGGGATTATTATTGTCATTCTTGTCCAGCTCGTTTGCACCCTTGCATCAATTGCATTATCATCACTTCCCTTCAGCTTTCTCGCCATTTCATGCAACCAGCTAAGCATCTTACTAAATTAAAAACATTTTCTAGATGCCACAAATGTAAGGGTGATTTGCGCCGTTTTTGCAGAAAACAAGCCCAAGAAACCACAGGCCTGAAGCGGAAGGTCCTCCTAGCAAAAAGCAGCGAAACCCAATCACATGGCCTTGAAGTCGTCGAGTCTCTCACCGTGCGCTGCATTGCATCTAGGTACAATTCGGCCTTGCAATCCATGTTGCACTATACACGAAATGCACTGCAACCCTGTCTAGTTTCTTAACTTCTATATTGGTGCTATTCTTTTTCCAACTGCCTCACTTTTGGTGTAATATTTTGTTGTGCTTTAGAATCAATCATACTCACGGTTGCTGCCAGAGTCACCAGACCTTTTCAGAAAATTCCTGGACAAGACTGGGTATGAGAAGACAGTGGGTTGAACTTGAGCTTGCATACATCGGTATGAATGCTTAACCTATTCTACTTGCTGCAACATTCACTCATCGTAAGCAGAAGTGAACCAAGCGATGCTGATAGCAAAGTGCATGTTTTATATTGGCAGAAGGCACGTTCCCTAAGTGGTAAATTGCAGCCATCAAAGGCAGAAGCATCGAGCAAGTGCTGACGGCAGGGACACATGCAACATCTTGTGGCCGTTAGGGGGGCTTTGCCACAAGAGTATGGTCATGGTTAAAAGGAACACAGACCACGACGCTGCTACCGAGCAGAACCTGCAGCACCTCATAATGGAGGGCAAAGGAAATAAAAGGGACCAGTTCATCCTGCAACCTATGGTGCTAAGTTTGTGCTGTCTCACGATGCATCCCAGCACAAACAAGAAATGTGAAGTGGTGTCGCAGTGAATTGGCTGCTCAGAATCCTGCAATGCCTTTAGCCTTTTCGCTACAGACGACACTGCGACTGTCCCCTCACTGTCGTTGGCCACGCAGTTGTCAATAGTCCTGTATTTTTGCGCAGGAGGAAATGCGACTAAAGACTAAGGCAAATATCCAACGACACACACTCACGACAATCTTAGCAGAGCAGAACCGCGAACTTCAGAATGGCATTGGTGTCCTTCCTTGTCAGTTCTCCAACAACTGTGCAAATTCTTTGGTTGCTAGGGACTGCTGTCGATGACTACATGGAAATGGAGCTTATTTCGAAAGAATGATTATCGTAAACCTGAAAGCCGACCTCACTTTACTGTAAACTGTCCCGACACGAGATTACCGTAAAATCCCGCAGAAGTGCACACTTCATTCAAGCGCTCACTATTAACATCTCCCAAACTTGGGAATTATGCAAGTATATATGTTGACCGCCTGACTTGACCGCACAAGCGCCCATGTCTAGATTAATCCAGTTTTCAGTGAAAATGGGGTGGGTGCTCCCCCAGCATTTTACGATAGTAAGACGCCAAAAAGTGTGTGCGCTCGAATGTTCATTGAAATTGCCAGCACGGGAGATAAAGAAAACCACTGACCAAATGCACAATAGGCGTTGCTTTCATGGCTGATTACGATGATGACAGCACGAAATAATACACCTCATTGCTAGTGTGAAATGGACCAGTTTTATTGTTCTATACTGTGGGGACCGAAGAAAGAGAATAAAGATGGCTCGGGGGCCTCTTGTTGGGCACCAATATGGAGCTGAGATGACCACTGCAGACTATGACAAAAGAAACATCACACACAAGTGTGATGCTTCTTCTGTGTATGGTTCAAAGAAGAAATGGACTGCTTGGAGTGACTGTCAAGTAAGGGCTTTGTGAGCCATGAAAATGCCTTTGTGCATCCCAAAAGGTTTGGGACCCCCATTTGAGAACTACTTACCCAAAAGATCTGGAAGACAGCAATCGTCATTGGCCCTAGCAACTCTGCTGCCAGTCGAGCTCGTTTTGTTCAGCTCTCCGACACTGTAATGCGGCTTTGCTGGCTCCTAGCTCCCAAAAGTCTCTATATGAATAGAATTAATGCCTCTTATTGCCACGCAAATTCTAAGAAGACAGACATGGCAGCTTGATGGCTCGGTTGCGTATGTGGTGCCGCTGCATCATTTTCAAGTTGCTGCCCAGGACACACGCCTTGTGTAGTGGCACAATTGGTGCTCTTCCTACTCCTGTAACTCGCGTACCTGGGGCTTTGATGCCAGGAGGATGGCTGCGCAATCAAGCGGTGGTAAACAGAAGCTTGGAATATTGAGCCAAATACTTTACCAGGGAGAATACATTCCCCTCCGTTCATTTGCACGAGACAGTGCACCAACACCGCTAAATTCCCCCTAGAGGTGCAGACATCCGAGAGAGCGCACGTGCATTGTGCGACGCCGAGGGAGAGGGCTGCCGTCGGCGCACCGAGATACTGGGTCTGCTGAGACGGCAGAGATGGCCGTCTCGACCGGCGCTCGAGTGATGGACGGCAGCACCCAATTCAAAGGGGAAAACCCCGGGGCTGTGGCACACAAACAGCCGTTGGAGCTACACAAAGCCTGTCTGTGCCAAGGCCATTGGATTTTCGCGAAGCAAGATGTATTCCCCTAGAAAAGTTTTTGATCGAGATTGCAGGACCGTACGAAGAACAAAAAGGGGCAGAAAGAAATTTGACACAGGAGGCGGTGTAATGCAACTGCTCGTTTATTGTTAATTATTCGGTCTTGTCGTTTATTATAAATAGTGGCGGGAGAGATTACAGTGTCGGCCGGCCACACGCCTCGTGGGTCCAAAGTACATTGTGCATCCAGTGTGCACAGCAACATGCCCTCAGCCCTCCTCCTCCTCCTCATTGTCGTTCTTTCTCTTGTTTTTCTCGCGTAAGAGAGAGAAAGAGGGGGGAATGAAAGGTGACTGGTGTGTCGACGCGCCGTAACCGTGAGAAACAGATGCACACACACTCGGGGACCATGTGCACTAAAAGGGAGGAGGCTTTTCTCTCTCTCTCTGCATGAAGCCTAGTGCCTCTGCTAAGCCCCTGGGGAAGGGATCAAAAGGGGAGAAGGGGAAGGAGGATGTCTGTGTATAGCAGGGAGTCGACTATTGTTTTTTTAAACCCTTCGTTATTTTCGTTTTTTTTGTGTCTTTTCTTTTTCATTTGGAAGAGATGCAGGGATTTAGTAGCATGGCGGAAAGCGAAACCAAAAGATGCGACATAGACTCGTCTGCTTTCTGTTGGCGCTTCCGTGGATGTGGGAATGTTTTCACCATTTTTTTTTTTAGTTCTTTTTCTTGTTCCGTCATGTTTTTCTGCTTGAGAATTCCCCACATGGGGCATGAGAAGGGGGGTGGTTGTCGTTGTGGCGTTTGGAATGTTTGTCTGTGCTAGGCGTGGTGGCGTTTGTGTCTTGCGTGTCTCTTTTACGCGGGAATGATTCAAATGATTCCCGAACTAAGGATTTTTTCTCTCACAAAGGCGGCGTGGTTTTTGATTTGGGGACACTCGGTTGCTGTTTAGTTTAAAGTGGGTCAAGAAGGAAAGTCGGCTTCGAATACTGACAAGAAATACTACTAGTAGCACGCTTTTGCACCCGACAATCGTCTTTGCTTCCCCATCTGTCGTTTCAGGGGTTCCAGAATAGCGTCAAGACGTACCGTGCGCGACATCATTCATTGCAGTGAAACTTCATTGATCAAAAATTAAAAAAAGATCGGGCAAAGCTGTACCAGTCTGTTTGCATTAATCGTAATTCCGTTCATGTGCCTTGGAATTGGAACGAGGCAATGAAAGGAGCAACGTCACTTACCCATACACACACACACAAAAAAAAGGCGATGGGTGGCAATGTTGTGAAGTTTCTTGGATTCCAAAGAGCCTCAACAAGGGAAGCGTCGAGATCAAATAACCGAGAGAAAGCGGCCAACTAAACTGGTACCTCAGAGTCTAAAGAGCACTATCGTACAACGCAGGAAAGGACACTTCCGGCTAGAGTCCTGACCACTTTGAACACAGCGGATACACCCTGGAAGCAATGAGAAGAGCAATGAGGAGTCCGCTCCAGCCCAGTGCTGTACATACACACAAATGTTCTCGAATGGCCTTTTCTTGAAGGCAGCCGTACGACCGGACTGTAGCGACGTCTTTTTCTCAAATACCCACGAAAGCTAAGCAAAGGGAAATCGGCACGCACAAAGGGTGGCGCGTCATCGCCGCAAACTCGTATTGCGATGCGAAAGAACACTTCCCAAAACACGGCCGCGTGGCAGTCTCCGTCGTCTGCGACGGAAATACTGCTCCGTCATGTCTCTAACGAAACAAACCCAAACATACTGAGAATTAGGGTGGCTGGACTGGAAGGTTCTTCGAAGTCAAACATATGAACGGAGGGCAGCCAGAGTCGGGATGCCATAAGGGTATGATACAGATGAGATATAATGCAACAATTGGCACCGAGCATTCTTCTTTTCTCTGGTCGCACCTAGAACAAGACGCGCGCCGCATCGAAGGAAGCATTTGGAATGGAAGTTGGTTTCAGCACTCGCAGCAAACGCAAACGGGCGCGTAAAAGGTATACTGGCGTGACTTGCAAACAGTGGGTGTGCTCTCGTAGAAACGAATTAAACTACCGACCGCCATTGTTGCATTATTTAACTGTTTGGCAGTATAGTACTACCACTTTCCTTATTTCAAGGTGCATACTAAGTGATGTTAACAGCAGCAAAACTAGAGCTTTATGGTAGACGCATTGAGCAGCTTTCTGTTGGCTGTATATGGCTGGCATTGCTTGGTGCAGGATATTGGCAATAAAATCGAAAGAGGTCATGGCGGGGGACGCTGTTCCAATCGGTAAATGTTTTGCAGAAGAAACGAAAATAACCGAAACAATCTGAGCGACTTGGCGCCACTTATTGCCTCAAAGTTTGCGCATATTTATGCTGGTTGAGAAGGTTTGTGGGAGATTAACAGTGCTCAAAGTAGGAAAATTTTACATTGCAATCTAAAAGAGTGGCATTATGTTATTGGTGTCAACAAACAAACAAAAATAATTCGTACCATTCAATCCACATTTCTTTTCCTGCGCAGTGGTCGACCTCGAGCCAGCGTCAACGAGTGAGTATTAGGCGAGGCGAGGTAGTGTGGGGTGGCACCATTTGAACTGGGGACGAAAAACATTTCGGGGAATGGTCTTTAGTTCTCAGGATGCCCAGGGGCGAACAGTATTTTATGCGCGTGTCCTGTTTTGTTACGTCCAATTCCTCCCATGTGACTAAGAAGCAGAGATCTCCCAAAAGCAAAGGAACGAGCGAAGATGACAGAAGGTAACGCTCTGCTCGATGGCGGGTGGCAACAGCTGCGATAGCGCACACGATGCGGAACAACACTCGAAGCACAAGAAAGCCCGGCTGCTACGCCTCTCTGGCTGGCACACACCCGGAGATGCCGATAGGTTACGGGCAGTCTCGACCTAAATTAGAAAATCAAAACTACGGCCTTTCGAGGTGGCTCTGAGGCAGCTATATGAGAGCAGTGCTAGGCAATAAGTACTCTACGCAAAAGAATGTGTCTCTGTGACCCTGAGGAAGTATATAATGAGAACTATGTAAGAGGGAACAACTTGGAGTCAAATAAATAGGCTTGCCTTTTTGGGGCAAAAAACGAACAAACAATGGAAACAAATGCTACTAGAAGTCAACAATAAACACGCTCGACAGGTTTTCGCGCTCGGTGCTTGACAGGTTTTCGCGCTCGGTGCCCCACAGACGGAACGAAAGGGCCTTCTCTTCAATGGAACACACACTCGTTGGGAAATGCAATCACTTAAAAATTGCTTTTGCCACTCAACAGTGAAGCAAAAACTCTGTACGAGCAGCCTACGATAACAGAGACCAGCACGGGACAGCTTCATAATGACTAGACCCGTTATGCCGCCAAGCTAGCCGCGATAACGACGCCACAGCGAGATCATCGGAAGCTGGCGCACACGAAACGGCTTGATTCCCTAGCTTGCAGCAAGGTTCAACTCGCACTTCTTGTTGTCAAGTGCCAACGCCTGCAGCCACAAAAGCTCTTGCAAAACCCGGGACCCGTTTTCCTTCACGTTTGTAGCCCACGCGCCTACCAGGAGGTTGTAGGTTGCTCTTCCAAGGGGAGGGAGGTGGGTTGCCTGATTTCGGGCGCTTGCTGAAGGTACCGTGGCGGGGGCCAAACGAGGAATGCTCGGCGGCCTGCCGAGCCGGGAGGGGCCAACGAAAGAGAGTGGACGAGGTTGCGAGCAGAGAGCGGACGACGCCGAGCTGCCGGCCACGGGACCAACTACACAAACACAGTCTCACAAAGCTACACAGAGAGATTCAACCACGTGACTGCTACACAACCGATGTATAAAAAATGTTGAGCAATGATGGCTATTTTCTTACGTCTCCATCGACGACTCCCCCGGCGCGACTGGCCGTCCTCTCGACGGAGACTTCGGCGCGTCGGAGGGCACCTCCGGTCTGCGAGGGGAGGAGACCCTTTCCCCGCATCGAGCGAGGGAGAGAGGGGACCCCGGGATCCCCGGCGGCGTCGTGCAAAAGCCTCAAAGGCCGCCTCCGCCGCGACGCCCGCTGCCCGGGCGTCGGAAGTGCGCCGTCCCTTCGAAGGGCCGCGCAGCGTCAACTCGACGAGTGACCTCCTCCGCTGAAGCTCGTTTCGTGCAAAATTTGGTATCGCTAAATTTACGTCTCTCCTTTTTTTTTCTTTCTTTTTATTTCTAGGTAAAAGCAAAACGAAACCTACTGCATTTCCAGTCACCACGAGCTAGGTCGATAAACGTACGATGTAGCGTGCGGTGCCGGCACGTGTGGCGACGCACTGCGCTCATGGCACATCCTCGACGCGACGACGTTGCGCGTTCCATGTGGTAATGGCAGTGTAATGCGTCGATGGCTTCATGCCCGTTGCACGGCACTCGTTATCGTCTGCGACGCGTTTTCTTTCTTCCGTAAAACAAACTCGAAACCGGGTTTACATCCGAGAGACGTCAGGCGCCGATGTGATTCTCCCTGTGCCGTGTTGGGGCATCGCCTTGCGTTTCGGTGAGCTTCGCACGCGCCCCCGGGCATTCGTACGCGCGGAAGAATAGCGCAAGAGTTGGCTCGTCCACTAGCTCGAAACCAATGCCTGGCACGGGAAGGAAACCAGAGACAACTGAAATTAACCGGTATCTCGTCCTAAGCGTGGGGGAATGCAAAGCGGCAATGTGCACCCGGCGATTCTCGGAATGTGCAAGACTCCGCACTGCCATGGAGTGCACCGAACAGCCGGAGACGAACTAACGCGTCCACCTCTGTCGTCTCGCATACGCGCGGGCTAGGATGGAGCCCGCGTCAAAAAACGTCTCCGATGAGCCCGATTCCTCTCTATTTGGCCAGTACTTGCGCGGCAACTCGACGTTTTGTTACATCAACTTCAACTGTACAAAATTATTGTTAGCAAACGACGCCCCCCCCCCCCCCCCCACCTCGGAGAAGGTGGAATAAACGTCTTCCTGCCAAAGGCTGTGGCCTTCAATGTGGGACCGCCTTCAGCCGCGTGCAACGGCCGCGGCCAGACTGCCTGATGCAACAAGCCTACAAAGAATGTGCCGGTGCGGATCTCAACAGCCGGAACGTTCCTTGTTGGTGGGGGTGCCTCGACGTCTCGTATCGCTACAATACAGTCGCCCGCCCTCGTGAGCGTGGGTTATATATATATATGTATATATTTATAAATCCTATAAAAAAGCAGGAAAAAAAACCTTACGGCCGCAGAAGGCCGCCGAACGATCGGCGCACCGCTGCCTTCCCTCGGCCGTCGAGCCACATCTTATGTATACTATGTACAGGTCGTCGCAATTTCTCTATATGTCGGAATTGCAAGCCACACTTGGCACGGGCAACTCCCGACTCATCGCCCGACCGAACGGCAAACGTCTGGCGGCTTACGAGCCAACTACTGCCGGCCCGAGGTACCTTGTGAGTGAGATGGTCTGTGCCGTTTGCGGGAGCAGCTTTCTCGTGGCACCAGCGCTACCACGTCCCGCGATCGACTGGCGCGTCGTTCCCCCTCCCGACGTTCTGTGCTTTGAAGTCCTGCGCCCGTCGCAGAAGACGAGATGCATCTTTGGTCGAGGTCTAGGCGTACTCTCGGAACCAAGTTCTCTTCCCGGAGCCTCGGAACCCACTTGCCTTTTCTTCTTTCCAAGGTGCACTATATTTGCGGAGACATAGAAAAACGGAAACCCAACGCGGCGTAGAACTCGCCCGCGACGTCCGAAGGCTTCTAGCGTTTGGTGTTTCGTCAGCTTCTCCTCTTGAGTGTGAGCACCGTGGGGGGGTCCTTTGGGACTTGTGCAGACAGAGAGACCCCCAATCTTTCTCGTCTTTGATGTAATATCTCTAATTTTTTGTTTTCCTTTTTCCACTTTTGTCTCGCCTACTGTGGCTGCACACCCGAATGGTTAATCACCGAGGAGCAAAGGTGTGTGCACCAGTTCTGTAATTACTTTCAGAAAGACCCGGAGAGAAACGGCCCAGCAGTTGGAGCCAACTTGGCGAGCGATTGGGAAAGAATCCACGGGAACCTTAAAAGAGCCTCCCTCCTTCCTCGCGAGAAGCCGAAGCTTCGCCAACTTCCTGCTGCACCCGAACGACCATCTGAGTACCAGCACCTGCTTCTTTGCCCTACCACTACCACGCCCCCAATTTTCCGTTTTTTTTTGTTATTTTTTATCGAACAGAGATGAAATCGTCACTGTATGACGAAACAACCCCGAGCCGCACCGAAATCTCGCGCCCTCGCTCTGTAGCGCGACAACTCGCCACCGCGGCGAACGCGGTGGCTCGTCCCCGGCACCGAAGCGAGGGCACGCACACGCACTTTGCACGCCGATTTCGCGCCTTGGTCCGCGACGCCGCATCGGTCCCACAGTGAAGCTTGTGCCGCCGCTCACGTGTACTTGGAGACCGCGTCGCACCTCGCCTCCTCTGGCAGCACGTGGAAGAGGACCGAGATCAGGAGGCGCCGGATGGCCGAGAGCTCGCCCTTGATCTCTTGCAGCTCCCGGCTCTGGCTGCGCCCCAGTGCGGCCAGGCACCCCTCGAGGCCGGCGAGCCGCGAGGCCACCGTGCCGAGGGTGGTGGTGGCAGGTGGCAGCGCGTGCTCGCCACCCCGGTGCTCGGCCGCGCGGGGCAGCGTGTGCGCACCCCCGGTCCCCCCCGCTGGCGCCGCCACGGGAGTGTGGGGCGGGGCCTCCTTGCCACGCTGCGCGTCCGACTTCTTGAAGAACTCCTCGTGGAAACCCCCCAGCCGCCCGAGGTCTCCGTCCAGCTCCTCGAAGTTGCGGCCGACCAGCAGCTCCGAGCCAGAGAGGCCACCCCCGGACAGCAGGCTCGACAGGTCCAGCAGGTCGTTGGCCGGGGGCGGGTCCGAGCGGCCGGCCTCGTGGAAGTGCAGCAGGCTGGTCAGGTCTTCGACGAGGGGCGGGGCCTCGTGGTGGTGCGGGTGGCCGCCTCGGCCCCCCGCTAGGTGGCTCTCGCTGGTGGCCGACGAGGACGGGCGGGGCGCGGCGGCCGACGACTGCAGGTGGCTCTTGAGGTCACCCAGCAGTCCCCGGGGCCAGGTCATGGTGGCCGAGGAGTCGCCGCACCGCCCCAGCTCCGCCACGTGCAGCATGTGGCTCGAGCTGGCCGCGGAGGCCGCGCCTCCGTGCGCGGCCGCCACCCCACCGCCCGTCTTGCCGTACCTGCGGGGGGAGGGGGGAGGCGCCACAAAATGGGCATCCCTTGCGCAGCACCACAATCTCCACGGTCGGCTCTAAAGGCTGGTTCATATGGTTGCGTCTGAGCGCAAACAACCTCATTACGAACGCTCGTGACTGCTTACGGCGAGGCGGTTGCTACGGCAGCCAAGGTCAGACAACGTATCCGTCTGTACCAGTGTTTAGCGAGCCAACATTTTTTTAAGAGTCTCAGCTTCTCTGAAGGCTAAGCTAAGGCTCTTGACGAAATGTCGCTTTGAGGCCTCCAAAAGGTTCCCTTTCAAAGTTTTGTACTTCCAGCTTTGACCATGTTCATGTTTCATTTGGTCTTTTATGATGTGTGGCCTTTAGACATTAGTTCGACCATTTGTTCAAACAATTTTTCCAAAGTAAAATGTAGTCTCCCATCTATCCAACATTTGCTAAACTGAAGCTGCATAGCTGGATGGTTTTGGAACGAATGTCAATTTGTGCTGTATAATTCTGACTCGATTAATCAAATACCTATCTAGACGCTTTGGGCACAGCACAAAAGTGTACATATAAACAAGACGTTACTTTAAAACTTGTTTTCTGACACACCGTAAAGTTCCGAAAGAACGCCTGCCGCCGAGAGATCGCCCATCTTGTTTTTCTGGCTAAATATCTGTGACATAAAAATTCCGAAACATTGCCCACCCCCCGATTCCCATCAGACGTCAAGCGATGTCCGATGGGAATCGCATCAACCGCGCTATTTGCTGTACCGGAACGTCTGACAGGCAAGTTCATAGCGGGTTCCCACGTTTTTGTCCACGATCTGCGTGCACGATATCAGCTCCCGTAAAACGCGAGTTGTTCCCACGTATATGTTGCACCATGAAATGCGAATATCTGCTGCGTCCGCAATCTGCGGTATCCGTTCCCGTGACAGAAGGTTTGTAGCGAATTCCCGCATTTTTTTCCGCGATCTGCGCGCACGATCTCGATTCCATGCGAGTTGGTCGCATGTGTATATTGCATCGTAAAGTATGATTCTGCTGCGTTCACGATCTGCAGTATTTGTTCCTGTAACATACATGAGTTTGTAGTGGATTCCAGAGTTTTTGTCCGCGACCTGCGCGCGCGATATCAGTTCCCGTGACAGGCAAGTTTGTAGCGGGTTCCCAAGTGTTTATTGCACCATAAAACTTGAATCTGCTGTGTCCGTGATTTGCGGTATTCGTTCCCGTGAAATGCGAGTTCTCGGCGGGTTTCCACGGGCCCTTTGCAGCGTGAAATCTGCTGCAACCTGCGGTATCCTTTCCCGTGACACAGGAGTTTGTAGTAAATTCCCACGTGTTTATCGCATAGCGAAATACGAATTTGCAGTGTCCACGATCTGCGGTGTCAGTTCCCGCGTCACGTGGTTTGCAGCCGGTGCCAGGGTGTTTATCATTCATTTTTTTTTATTAGTAAGTTTGATTGAGATAAATGGTGTTTTTCACCATTTATCTCTTCATTTTGGGTGGGCGTTCTTTCGGAACTTTACGGTTGTTAACCAGACTCAAAACCTTTCAAAAAGAAAAAAAAAGTATCTACGATGCCAAATGCCCTGATAAGAAACAGACATAGCCTTCAGAAACATTTATTGTGGCTGTTGTCCGCACATATTAATCACAATGCTATTTCTGATTTCAGACATTCCTGCATGCTCACATCTAATAGATGTGACTATAATACCTTACAATATGGGGTCCTTATGTATTTATTTATGCTTATTTATTGATGCCTATGTGGTGTCTGAAATTTGTTGATTTCCAAATGAATGTAAGAAAATGCCCCAAAACAATGCCCTCTGCTGATATTCCTTGTGAATTTGAATTTATCAGAAGGGCTGACTTTTCAATATGTCAGTGGCCAAAGAAAAGTACTATGAATGCTTGTGGTGTCATCAGTAATATCCTGAATAACATGTTATCCCTTGCTCATGGATACATTACATCAAGCTGGGACTTCCTTGCTGCGGAACCCAGGGATCCTGGGTTCAATCCTCACCCCTGCTTGTTTCGATCTGGGTGAGCATCGTACCGGCGTGCGGTCGTGTATCACTACTGCGCGGTGCACGTTAAAGACCCCAGGCTAGCGGTTGTACTGCACTGGCTAAATTGCTCATTTTCAGCGAGTGACTCGTCGCAACATTAAAAATGGCTGACCAACGACTCGCTGTATAAATATCCACACAACCCCAATTATTGTTACTTCCTTGCATCTGGGATATGCTTCCCTATCTCATCGCAGTTTATAGCACCTGTCTTAAGAAAACCTAAGATTGGGGACCATAAAAACAAATGGGGTCTTGTGAACTTTGTTGCGTCCTCCCTATGTGTTTCCCACTCTCGGTTTTCTTTCAAGATACAGTCTAAGCTCATTACAACAGACCTGGTTACAACAGACATTTGGATATAACATACCGATTTGTGAAGTTTGGTCGGTTTTCCTCTACATATCATTGCCTCAACTTGTTGCTTAGATATGTCAGTGCAGCAAACTGTTCCAGCAATATCTGATGACATTTGATGCTTTTTCGCTCTCGCATTATTCATCTCGTGTAACAGGAAATTTAATGCCGTAGAAATGACCCCAATAAATTTCTACTTAGAAAACCAAACTTAAAAAAACACCCTTTGCATTTCCCTGCAGAACTCGAGAAACTAGCTTGTTTTGGCCTGTCTGGGCCTTCCGTCATGAGGCATGGTATGGCATTTTGCCTTACTCCCCGAGTAAATAATCTAAAGGTCGGTATGATACATTCTTCGAAGGCATTGAGTGCACAGAGTTCACCCACAGCCAATGCCCGCATTCAAGCACTGGTTCGTGACCCCCGCTCTGGCTGAGGACCACCGTTTTGCGACGTCAAACATATAATGATGCGACATGCCATGCAGGGACAATGCAACGACGAAGGAGGGCTGCTTACAACGACAAATGCCTGCAACACTGATGTCTTTCACTTACAGCCTGAAATTTAGAACTTGTCACAGGTGAGACTGGAGGGATGGTGGGAATAAAAGAATCCTGGGAGGCACGTTTTGTCGGTTTGTGGCTCCACAATATCGAACAAGCTCATGCGTGATGGCGTGTTCATGCTCCATCGTACAATCGCGGACAAAACAAACTAGGATGTGCCCACACGTTCACGTCACTGGTCGGTACCACAAAGTGGTACTAAGAGAAACCATTTTATTTTGTCCAAGAAACTTTTTTTAACACAAAGTCAACACACAAAGTGCAACCTTGTGTTTCAGTTTATTTGGTCCACGACTGTACGAAAACCAAACAAAGTTCCACTGTTATGGCCGAGTCCCACTAGAGCAACCAGCAGAAATGACCGACACCGACGAGCCTCCAACACGTGCAGCATGCACATGATGAGGTGCTGATCTCGGGCGTCGCACTACGCTCGAGAGGGAGGAGGAAAGGGGATCGCGTTGCGGTCAGGAAGTTCCCCTGGAGATTTGCTTTTGGTACTTTGTTAAGGGACTCGTTTCCTTTTGCGAGTGTAGAACAGAGACCTTTACTTTTTGACAAACAGATAAATGTTGGACTAAATGCAATATCCTCTATTTCCGTGTTTTGGGCATTCTAGCAGATTTAGAAGCACTCAAAGAAGTTTGGCAAATAAATTTTTACTCAGGATTGACCCAATCTCGAAGAAACTATAATTCACGTTGAAATGAAATAACAAAACAACCCAAATTTAAAATGCTAAGAAAGCAGCCATACGAAATCGAAACCATGAATGTAGTATGCTGAAATGTTTATTGTAGTACGCTTAAATGTTTATTGTTGCAGGTAACTCAAAAGAAACAAGCTGCATCCCATCCCCCGAGTCCTCTAAGGCATTGGGTGTTTTCTGCCGTGACCGTTTCGGGGAAAAGACCGTGATCCCCACAAAAAAAATACCCACAACTAATCCCCGGAGAACCTCCCCGACTTCCCTCCTCACCCCTAGATCCCCCTTTCCACTTATATCCTCCTCTCTCTCTCTCTCTCTAATCATCCTCTCTCCTGCTTTCCTCCTCCTTCTCGAGTGTAGTGCAACGCCTCTGAGATCAGTACCCATGATGGCACCCTTGGCAGACTTGCAGTCGCTCGGTGCTCGCAAAGTAAGCACGCGTGACTCCAAGCCTGTCCAAAGATAGCTTTGTGTACATGCTGCACTTGCTTGAGGCTTCTCGGTGATGGTTGTTTTCACTTGCTGCTCTACTGGAACTCTGGCATTACTATCGTTTAATCCAACGACCACAAAGTCTGAACAGCGCACCTTTGGAAAACTCTACACTTTTTTGGCTCGGGTGTAGTGCAAAAAAAAGCATACGCAAGCAAGGGTCGACTTCCAAGCGTCGTAAAAGTAGGCTCCCCGATTCAGATATTCTGTGGGTTGTCCAACAATAACAATAACACAAACTTGGTTGCCGCATGCAACTTTCAATGCCGCACAGCAGGCGTGTTTGCAGAAGCGTGCAGACAAGCGCAACCACCCGTGGATCGATTCTCGGCCGGCACGACAGAAGACGCACAGGAAGAACGACATCGAGTGTGCAGCGCTCTCGAGCGGTGGTTGAAGCTCTCTACCTTTCTGCCGCCAGATTGTCACGCCTGTAAGAATCCCTGCGCCTGCAGAGAAATCCAACAGAGGGGGGCTCGGCAAACACGCCGGATCTGGCCGGCCCGGAGATGCGGCCAGTGGGAGAGGGCAACCTAACCCTCTGGTCTACGATTTCTTCTTGTTCAAAATGTAAAGCTTACGGTATACAAGGATATAGGGGAATGTACGTCATCAATGCGTTCGATACACATGTCAGCGAGGTAACGTTACTAGGATGCTGAATTGACCACCATCATAAAAACTCGTTTGTTGTTATTACTCTGGCGGTACAGACAGCTTCGAAGCACGTGTCCGATTGAAAGGGCAGAGGTTGGCTGGCTCGAAAAGTTAATTGCAGATGACGGGGTGATGAGCTCGTGTCACTTTTCCAACATTTCACTCCGATGAAAAGCTGTTTATGGCAATGACACGTAAGGCGAGTCAATTTTTCAGTGGATAACTGGAGCCATGACCGACTGCTGTGGGCCTGCTGGTTTGTTTGTTTCAATAATCCAAAAGGTGCCTCATTATTCCAGGGGAGCCTGAGGAAGTACACGTAACACGGGGGTTATGTCAGCATCCTACTACTAGCTGAATGTTGTACTTGTATGGTGTCTGCTCCCTCGGTTCTCTCGTTATAGCCCAGTGAAGTCCGACACTGCCTATGCATGCTGGTCATGTCAAGCAATAGATGCAGCCAAAGTCGGTTTCTGTTTGTGACCATGTCTAAAGCGAGAAAGATATTTTATCTAACCTTTCAAGGAAATAATGATGTAGAGCCATATATTAGCACTTCCCAAAGCAAAATCACCATTGCTGTCGCAACCGCTTATAACGAAATAGCAGCTATGGCAAAGTGATCAAGATTTCCCACTCCCGTTTGCACTTTTTCAATGTATTTGTGTCTGTTTTTAGCGAAGGAAATTGAGCAGCTCCCACGGATATAGCAAAGACAAATTTTCTGACAATTAAAAAAAAATACCGTATTTACACGATTGTAAGTCGACTCAATTGCAAGTCGACCCCCCACATTGCACATCAGCAAAAAAAAAAAAAAAAAAATCTTTAGATGCGCATTTTAACTGCGCACACGTGAAAACGGCAAAGTATCTGTGTTGAAAGCCCAGCCTCCAACGCGCAATCGATTCCTTCTGGTGTGCTTTGGCTGCACATGCACACGCGAGGTGCACGAGATGCCCAAGCGTTATCGAAACTAGGAAGTTCACACTGTAGGCGGGACCAATGAAGCTGCTCCTAGTCGTTCTCACTCCGTCTACGACTACTGTAAAATCCCGTAAGGGCGCCCTCCCCCGAGAGATCGCCCATCCCGTTTTTTTTGGCTAAATATAAAAATTTCGAAACATCGCCCACCCCCCGATTCCCGTTGGACGTCAAGTGATGTCCGTCGGGAATCGCGCATCAATGGCGCGATCAGCAGTACCGGTGCGTCCGAGAAGAGAGTTTATAGCAGGTCCCCGTGTTTTTGTCTGCGATCTGCGTGCAATATCGGCTCGCGTAACACGCTAGTTGTTCCCGCGTGTAAATTGCATTGTGAAATGCGAATCTGTTGCGTTCGCGATTTGCAGTATCCATTCCCGAGTTCGTAGCGAATCCCTGTGTTTTTGTCCGTGATCTGCGCGCGCTATATCAAATTTTAGCTGTAAGTAACATGCGCGGGTTGTTCACGCGTGTATATTGGATCCTGAAATGCGATTCTGTTGCGTCCGCAATCTGCGGTATTTGTTTGTGTGACATGCCAGTTTGTAGCGTATTCGCGTGTTTTTGTCCGCAATCTGCGCGTGTGATATTGGTTTCCGTGACAGGCTAGATTGTAGCGGGTTCCCGCGTCGTTATTGCACCATGAAACTTGAATCTGCTGCGTCCGCGATACCCGTTCCCGTGAGATGCGAGTTCTCGGCGGGTTTACGCGAGTCCTTCGCACCGTGAAACGTGAATCTGCTGCGTCGGCCACCCGCGGTATCCTTTCCCGTGACAAAGGAGTTTGTAGCGAATTCCCGTGTGTTTATCGCATTTTGGAACGCAAATTTGCCGTGTCAGCGATCTGCAGTATCAGTTTCCGCGTCACGTGGTTTGTAGCGGGAGCCTCGGAGCTTATCATGAATTTTTTTATAAAGTTTTGCTGTGGCATCCCTAAAGATAGCCCACCCCATGTTTTTCGCCATTTATCTTTTCATTTTAGGTGGGCGTCCTTACGGGATTTTACGGTAGACTACGACTCGTCCGCACTGGTGGTGTCAGCCCCATCGTCGTCACTGCTACGTTCTCAAAGAACGTCGTTGGTGTCGTCCAACAAAATCTCGCACTTCGTAAATGACAGCATCAACCACTTCTTCCGCGCTTGCTCGGCGATCGCATTGCACGTCACAGGCAGGGACCGATTGCGTACTTTTGCGGCGTACGCTGCAAGCCTGACCTCCAACTTCAGAAGGTAATTCCATTTGTCCAGACTTTGGCCCGCGGAAGACTCTTCGTTTGCCGTCAGAGTTTAAGATCCTGCGCCATTGCAGACACCGTCTGCTCCATCCAATTGCAGTGGATGGAGCATCGCCCGCTCCGACGGGTCGAACTTGCGTCCAACAGCACAGTTGGGCGTTTTCAGATAAGATCAAACAACCATGTTCGGTGACCATTTTTAATTTTGATGAAAAAAATATATTTTGCTGGCTCCATGCCCAGAAAAAAAAAAAAAACCAATCCTTCTTTTGCAAAAAAAAAAATTTGTCTTTGCCAAAAAAATTTGTAAGCACCCTCTCAGCCACCTGCATGTTTCGCGTATCGCGCTATGTTGGCATTTCAGGCGGCTTCCCCAAAAAAACTGTCCTGGCTATGGGTCTAGAAATATTTACTGACAAATTAGGCATAGGAAAGATTGACAAAAAGTTTTAATCACCGAGTATTAGGGTCTTTATTTTGAGAAACAAAATCGCAAACACGGCACATTGTGCAATAACGCTCTGGATTAAAGATTTTTTTCTATGTATACTTAAACGACTTATTTTTCGTGGGCTCAATATTTCGCGATTTAGGTCAAAGCTGAAGTTTTGGAATAATTCGCGGGTTCTAATTTTCGCGACGCGGTGGGATCTCAATATAGATTTCAATATGTTTACATTTTACTGGAGTTGTTCGCGGGACCTATTTTTCGCGAATCATAGGCGATTCGCGAAATTCGCGAAAACTAGGTCCTCGCGAAAATTAAGCCGTTTACAGTATACAAAAGCTAAGGTCTTCAAACTTTGCCAGTATGTTGCCCTGTATATAGTTCATCTTGGCATGAAATATTGTTTTCCTAGTTAGCAGGAGAAATTTAGAAGAATTGCTCACACAGGGGCATTTAACTAAATATGCATTATTTTGAAAATCATTCTAAAAAAAGGCCATCTTTAATATTCTTTAAACTCTCCGAAATTAATGTTTATAACATGTACTAACAGAGTCTGCAAAAACATAATGCGATATTTGTGTGGCTTTGAAGTTATAAAGCGAGAAATATGGCCAAATTGACACTAACGTGGTTGTCATAAATGGGGCGTGTGCATACCCATTCTTCACAATTTCATTATTATTAAAAAGTGTAAAAATGCTATGGGGTGGTCAGGAAAAAAAAATTGACAGCACAGAGGTGGACGGCAGTTTTGAAGGGAAAATTCAAATACATTTTCGTACAACTGACACAAAAATGCCTATGGGCCGGAGCGATTGAGAGGCGCCAACCTGTAACATCCTTCACGGTGCCTGTTTCAACAACCGGCGTGTAGCGTCTCCGTCTACACGACGTAAAGGAAGCAACCGGAGCGACTTTGCAAACAGATCAGCCCACAATTTTGGCGGTAACGTGATATCGAAGGTAGGGCGCGGCAGAACCTGAACCTGCGCCGCCTGCGAGCGCCAATAGATCCACCGCCGTGAAGGGCCTCAAATTGCGTAGAAAATAAAGATACTTAAGAAAAAAAAAGAATTCCGATTGACTGAGATTGTCTGCATTGAGCGTTTTCAGATAGGATAGAACGACCATGTCCGGTCGACATTTTTTATTTTTACCAAAAGATATATTTTACTTATGCAACCACAAAAACATATTCAAACATTTTTGTGGAAAATGAAGTTTCTCTTGAGGAACGAAAATCACAAAGTCACTGTCGGTATACGTGCACGTTTTTACGACTTGCGTGAAACGGTCCCTTTGCATATTTATAAAAAAAAAACTGTTGTCGCCTGAGGTTTAATCTTTTTTGTGCAGAGACTGTACATAAAATAAAAGGAGGTAAACATGTATGTATTATCGATTACGAAGCAATTCAGAGCTTTATGAATCCAAATCTTAAAAGACTGGAAATTCAAATTTTTTAACATGACTTGGACGCATTTGTTCAATATTCTCATAAATTGCCATTGAAATTGAAAACGATAACCTTTCTATAAAAAAAATACACTGAAATGTAGACAGGTTACCGATTTTGCAATAATTGGAAGATCAGTTTAAACAGAAGGCCACCTTAATTTTTCTTCTACTTTTCACGGATCAAGGCTCATAATCTGTCCTATCAGGCCCTTCAAAAATGCTTTGCAATATTTTTGTATTTTTACAGAGAGCTAAATATAGAGAATTGCGTAACGGGAGGAGAGAAAGATAGGACATTGCCGATTTCAAACAAGGGCAAGAAATGTAGGAAGTCTGTGAAGAGAAAGCACTCTGACAGGAGTTTGTAAAAAATAAGAATTCATACAAAAGATTACAGATGAGTTTGAAGCACAAGTCAACAATTTAAATACAGATTTCTCCGGTCAGTGAATTTCGGAGCCTATCCTTCGTAGCGAGGCTGGGCTGCTGGCTACCATGTTTAAACAGTGATAAGAAAGCACACATGTTTAAAGTGGTACAATTGAAACGAGTTTAATGAATCAAGATCCTGTGCGCACATTTGGTGCTTGTCGCGTGAATTCTTTCTGCCGGACGCTGACCTGAGTCGGTCACGGCGCTCTCCTGGCACTCTGAGAAGAAACATTTTTTTCCCGTTTTGCATGTAGCGATCACCATGTGTTTCTTCTCAGTGGCGCCGCAAGCTCGCGACCTCTATCTGCTTTTCGCAGCCATAGGAGACTTTATTTTCAAAGATATATCTTTTTTGCATCTACTATTTTTGCTAAAAACAGCTGTGGTTATGAAGTGTCGGACCGCATACACTGCCACAAGTGACAGGACTGAATTCCACGCACAACAGAAACAGAGTCCCACTCCTTTGCTTTCATGTCCCTGAACGCTTTGACGTCAGCTTTCGGAAAGTGGATTAGTTTCACGTTCGGCAGTTTAGTGTTCAGTGGGACAACCATCTGATCACCGATGTGGTGATCACCGATGCCGTCGGAGGTTGTACAACGTTGCCTGGTGCTTGACACGACCCCCGATTCTATCGCAGGCACTCTTGCCATGTCCAGTTGTGGAAAAAAATATACTTTGCTGATGTGTACTTGTTCCTCTGCAGCTCGTGTAGTTGGTACTTGTTCTTAAAGTGGCTTGCTGCACCAATCTGACGTAGGTCGCATTAGCATACCCAAATTAGATTTCACGATTATCCAAACCGTTGTCGTATAAATTAAGTTGCAGACAATCTCATTCAATCGCAGTTCTTTTTTTTTTTTTTGCGTTGTGTTGTTTTTTGCGGTGGCGGATCTATTGGTGCTTACAGGCGGCGCAGGGTCAGGTTTTGCCGTGCCCTACCTTCTATATCATGTTATCGCCAAAATTGTAGGATGATCTGTTTGCAAAGTCGCTCCGGTTGCTTCTTTTACGTCGCGTAGACGGAAACGCTACACGCCGGCTGTTGAAACAGGCACCGCGAAGCATGTTACAGGGTGACGCACCTCGATCGCTTCGGCCTATGGGCATTTTTGGGTTGCTTGTACGAAAATGTATTTGGAATTTTCCCTTTAAAACTACCGTCCACCTCTGTGCTGTCAATTTGTCTTTTCCTGACCACCCCATAGCATTTTTAGGTTTTTAATAATAATGAAATTGTGAAGAAATGCGCACGCCCCATTTATGGCAACCGTGTCAACGTCAATTTGGCCATTTTTCTCGCTTTATAACTTCAAAGCCACACAAATATTGCATTATGTTTTGGCAGACTCTGTTAGTACATGTTATAAACATTAATTTCGGAGAGTTTAAAGAATATTAAAGATGGCCTTTTTTTAAAATGATTTTCAAAATAATGCATGTTTAGTTAAATACCCGTGTGAGCAATTCTTGTAAATTTCACCCGCTAACCTGGAGAACAATATTTCATGTAAAGATGAACTATATATACAGGGCAACACACTGGCAAAGTTTGAAGATGTTAGCTTTTATATATACGGAGAAAAAAAACCTTCAATCCAGAGCGCTATTGCGCAATGTGCCGTCTTTGCGATATTGTTTCTCAAAATAACGACCCTAATACTCTGTGATTAATACTTTTTGTCAATCCTTCCTATGCCCAATTTGTCAGTAAATATTTCTAGACCCTAACCAGAACAGTGTTTTTGGGGAAGCCGCCCGAAATGCCAACATCGCGCAATACGCAAAACGCACAGGTGACTGAGAGGGTGCTTACAAATTCTTTTGGCAAAGACAATTTTTTTTTTTTTTTTAAACAAGGATTGGGTTATTTTTCTGGGCATGGAGCCAGCAAAATATACTATTTTTTCATCAAAATTAAAAATGGTCACCGGACATGGTTGTTCTATCTTATCTGAAAACGCCCAGTTGCTATTTGCTTCTGGGTGAAGAATGGCCATAAACTAGCACCGTAAACCTTACCTGCCCGGATCACGTCTGTCACTACAAAAAAAAATGTAGTTAGCGCCCCAGCACGATCTCGACACTCGATCGAACGACGTGCGACCGTGAATCGTGTGAAAAACTGTGAAGAGAAGCCACAGGGAAAGTGAGCCGCAAGCCTGTGAGAATTCAGACTTATGAAAAGCCCACACCATGCCAGTATGTAGCAAACTCGCTGCTAATCTGACAGTCAGCTAAGAATTCAAAGATAGCAGGCAATGAGGAGAAGCTGAACAATGGTGCATCCATGAATTCTAAAACTGGAAAAAAAAAAAAATGTCTTCAGCATGCTGCTAGAAAAAATAGACAATAAAAGTCTTCATGCCTAACTAAGCCACGGCTGTGTCATAGCTGTGGTTGTCATGCCATTCAAGTATGTTAATGGTGACTGCATTAACAAAGGAATAAAAAAAGAATTCAGCAGCAGTTTGTGTTGGTAGGGGTTTAGGGGTTAGGGTAACAGCAAATCATGGTAAGGTGTTTTTTTTATTTTTTTTCTCTCCGCATAAAGAAAGAGAAGAAAAAAAACAACATTGTGGAACAGTATGGCAGCCTTAAAGATTGCAGCATAAAAACTAACTGTTATGTTAGAAGTTTCATTTATCTGTCTTACAACATAGCAGGGAGATTTAAAACTATCACTGCCATTAAACTGAAGAAACTTACAAAATTGAAAAGCACATCCTTAAAAACAATTTAACGTGTTCACCTTGGGGTATTTATAAGAACCATAAGATTAGAATGCCAATACCATTCTCGTGTTGCATATGACTTTAGATTTTAACTCTCTAGTATTTAGAAGCGTTTCTGGGCATTTCAAATTGTCAGAAGGTTCAACAAGCATCCAACACATGTTGAGATACTTTTGGGTATATGGTTACTGTGTTATGACCCAAAACAATTTCTAGTCTTGACACAGCACTGTGCGCAATTAAAAACCGGACAGGTTAACATATATAACCATAAAAATTTCTTTTCTTTTCTCCTTTCAGTTACTCTGTAAGTGTTTATGTTACGTGGTATTTGTAGTTGTGTTTATATTATGACAATACATGAAAAAGGGTGCGCAAAAAGTTCGGCAGGCATAATGCTTTAGCTCTTTCAATAGAGAGTCTTAGAATAGGAGGCCCCAACATTTGGGTGCCCCCAAGAAATTGGGGAGCCCGAACGCAACGAGGTTGGCATCGCCGGCTTATAGAATAGGGCTTTCGCAACGCATATAGCGCCCTTACGTTTCCCGCTTGCAGCGCCAATGCGGCCAACAAGTGTAATTATCAAAAAATAAAATATTAAAGAACATAAAACTTGCTTAGCAAGTACATTTTGTTTACAAAAAATAGTTAAGGTCAAACCAAATCAATCCGGCTAAAACTAAGGACCATTTAAAATCAGTATAAATGTTGTTAGCCGTTTTCAGCCAAAACAATCCAACCTGTAGTCCACTAATTTGGCATTCGTGTGCCGCGTTGGCCTCTAACTATGCCGAAACTGACACGAACGCAAGCGAGCATACTCTGCGAGCAGCTGCTTTATCGAGATCTGAGCTGGAGCGACTTTGAAGCTTCGGAAGACCTGTTTTTAAGCTACAGGTAACGTGCCACGAACAAAATCCTCTCGGAGTATCAAGACGTTGCCATGTCAACAGGTTACAGCGTCTCTTTAGGCTAAGGAATGGCCAGAATCGGAAGGAAATCTTTAAAAGGGGGCGAGCTCACCGCTCATTTTTTGTGATTTGAGCGAGATAAAGCGAAGCAAAAGCCGGCTGCACTATTCACTGGCAATAAATGCGGCTAATACTGCAGCGACCATGACGAATTTGCTCCGAAGCGAACGGAAAGGGTGCTGCCGTGTTTGCCCACGCAACCAGGCCCCAAGCAAATAGAGACTCCTTGCTCTTTTTCGAAACCAACCCAAAACCCAAAACGCAGTTTGAGTTCGGCGCATGCGCAGTGGGAAGTCACCATTTCCCCCTATTCTAAAACTCTCTAATGGCTCAGACGTGGGGTTTCAACCAACGTATTACAACAGTGTAGACATTTTTTCCCTCCAAACAATTTTTGCAAATGCTCCACAGTTTTCGCGAGAATCGACAGGATAGTAATAGACCTTTTGCAAAGTATGCGCCACCGTCCGCGCTGTCAGAAATAACCTTAAAGGAAATGGAAAGCAATGTGGCCGGGCGAGGGCAGACGAGCGAGCAATCACTGCAGAATTTGTGTCCTATGAAGCATCATTTGCAGACGGAAAGAAAACATGTTCGAGTCGTCTGATAATGAAACTGTCATAAACTGAGTGCTGTGGTGAAGTGATGTCGGACGCAAGCTGAAATTGCGATCGTCGGCAATTTCACGTTTGAAGCGATCAACAACTGGTGCTTCCTTCTGTAAATCACAAGTTGTTTCGCCGCTGTGCACACGCTCCAATCCACCGGTGGCTAAAAGAGCACTTGGTACAACACTTTAGGGGCCGCGAGACCTCTCTCGCTGCCCCTGTGTCGACGAGAAGTTGTCACCGAAATACTATCCCTATCGTGCAGTCGCGAACGGGTAAACAAATTCTCGCCGGTCGACAATGCCCACTCGACAAAAAGCTGCCACATCCCGTCCACACAGCAGCCGAGAAAGCTCTCGCTCTTGACCGGGACCAAATTCAGAATCCAGAGTCGCTAAAACCGATGCAATGCATATCGGCACGCCGCTCCAATACGCATGTCAGATCTGTGTATCGCACAATCTCTATAGTTTGATTCAGAAGCACAAGGTGCACTCGGTTCCGAGCATTTTTGTCATCGCCACGCATCCAAAGAGATGCGGCATCGGCCGATAAGAACGCCAAATCGCGAAGCGAGAAGCGTGAACGTGACGTGCCGAGCTCAGCCTCTCTTAGCCCGTCGGTGGACGTGACTGGCCTCGGGGTACCGGAGGGCGGGAGGGGTACTGACCTCCCGACAGGGTCCGAGACGGCGCTGTCCAGCGAGGCCGAGGACTTGGCAGCAGCCTGCCCGAGCAGGGTCTGCAGGGTGCAGGCCCCCTGGGGCTGCCCCGACAGGGGGATGCTCTGCAGCACCACCTCGTACTCCACAAACTCCGAACGGGGCAGTGAAAGCACCTGGCGCTCCTCGTCCGGCAGCTTGGCCATCATCAGCAGGGCCTCCTGGTTGTGGATCGTCACCCCCTTGGGACGCTCCTCCTTCGGAAGGTTCTGCACGGGGGGGACGTCCGTAGAGTTCGTACAGCAAACATAGAGGAAGTTGTGTTTAAGTGGTGTGGTCACCGGCGCTCTCCCCTTTTCCCTAATCGCGGCATCAATTAAACGTTCGCACTCACTTGCCTAGAGGAGGAACTCCGCCGTTTTCCGTTCTATTTTGGCTGCATCGGGACGGCGGGGTGTACGGGCAGATGCGGTGGTCCCAGTAGACCCGGATTTCTAGCGAGCATTTATTAAATGCTAAGAAGCACAAAAATATCACTCGCAGGAACGGTATACCTATACTTATTTTCGCCTCAAGAACTGTAGTAAAAAAAGTCTGGCTCCTTGCGGAGAATTACTAATTTCCCCCTTTATGCAGAGAATTAAAATATATGTAGGGGCATTTTAGACTACATATATGTTATGTAATCAAGACGTACACGTTCCAAACGCCAAAAGCACTGCTCCTTCTTCCGACAACCAAATCTTGTAAGAACTACTTCTTGCGGCGTATGAACAATGTGCAAAACGTCCTTTTTTCGTGAGGTGAAAATGACTTAAACTTTTCCAGCTTCGTTTTGCGAGAAAACACCCGCACGGTGCAGGGTACATAAGTTTGAAGAACAATTAGATGGCTTGAATCGCGTTGCGGCAAAACGGACATGCCCGACCTGTCGTCTGCTTTTTCTTTCCGGACTTCAGTCGTTCTCTTTCTCATTCATTCTCTCGGATCACCAGTATAAGCACTTACAAATTGCTGCTCCCTGCTCTTAACCCTCCTGGGTATGTCGGAGGTGGTCTGCAGGTGTCCGGGTTCCAGCGGCAAAAGGCCGGCGGTATTGCCAGTTGGTGGCCGACAAACCGTTTCGCAAATCAATGTGCATCCTCTCATGCCACGCGTAAGAGACCCCAGGAATCTCAAGAGCTGCGCTGCTGCATTGTACCGAGACTGACGGGATGTCGAAGGAATGGTCAATGAGGCAATGTGTATCGTAAAAACCCACATATAATACAAAGTTTCTTTTTCCCATTTTTGCCCATAAACTTTGTGCTCTTATTAAAAGTGGATCTGCGGGGTACATGCAGACGGGGGTTAGCACAGTTTCGGTTTCCAGCCATCATTGGCGGCGGCGGTGAGTTGCGCGGTTGTGCCGCTACCAGATTCCGACGGCATAGGGTACGCAGTCGCCAGTGTTTTCGTCTCTTTGTGTCCCAACGTTGGCAACATCTACCGTTCTCCCCACACATCTTGCCAAGCTGCACGATGGCAGCATCACAAAAATAATACTTGATTGCATTTAAAAAAAAAAAAAAAGTTATCTCGGTGGCTGGGAGCATTGGCAGCAGTGCAGCGAGACAAAAGTTTACGATGAAGTAAGGCTACATTCATGGACGAAGGAGACTGAAACGGGCCCTTTTCACGTGCAAGGGCACAAGAAAACGTTTTTAGAGACCCAAGGAAGGATAGTTTGCCCCGACCAATCTGGATCCGATTAGGTTTACAGTAGGGGTGTGCGAATATTGAATTTTTCGAATACGAATCGAATACGAATAAGACAAAAAACGGGCTTCGAATATCGAATCGAATATTGAATATGTGTCTTGTAATAAAAAATTGCAAAACAAGAGGTAACACCAGGTTTTATTGACTTTTTAAAATAAATTAATGCAACTGCATTTTCCTGGGCTGCAGCAGGCTAAAGATGCTTCTAGTAATGCACTCATTACAAATTATAGTGTAGAAAAATTAACTGTTCAACGTGTTCAGAAAGTAAGCGCTCCCTACGCGCCGTGACAACATTTCCGCCAGTAGAAAGACCCTTTCACTCGAGAAACCTGCGATATTTCACTGAAGTTTGAAGAAGTTCGACTTATGGACAGTGTTGCCCGGCTGCTACACGGATATTTCGAATTTTGGGAAACAAATAATTTAGAAAGTAGTTTATTTTATATATTATAAAATGGTTACCAATGTTTACACCATATAAAAGAAACAAAATGCGCTTTTAACGCTTTCATTAGTTATTAATGTGAACCAGTGATGCCAATAAACCCAAGAAATATTGCACTTTTCCTCCGCCAGGTGGGTCAACTAGCTTTATTTTTTAATTTTCGCGCTTCGCACAAAAGTTGAACTTCAGTCGCACCTTCGTCGAACATCACGTTGAAAGTTCGAAAAAGTCGAACTTAGTCTAACTCGAACCTGGGCAGGTTCACGACATCCCTAGTTTTGACTGCGCGGGAGTGGCAGGAGTTGTTGTCGATGGCGATGCAATGTTCTGCTCGCACCAAGCTTTTCTTTTTTTTAATTTTACAACTTTTATATTAGATAACACTCTCGAGATTTATTTTAGATCTATATTTCTCTCTCGAGGTTTATTTTATTGCATTAATTTATAGAACGCGCAATTATATCACATAATGCTATAAAAGCGACACAAAACAGAGAGCTTAGTGAAAAAGAAACCGAAACTGATCCTGTCTTGCTGCCATCGAACAGATAGAAACGGAGCAGACCGGTAAGGCACGCATCATACGCCTTTCTCAGTTAATAAACATATTCATAGGGGAATGCGTGGCAAGCAGATTATTCGTTACTTGCTTGAATATTCGTAGTGTGTGCGAATATTCGCCGTTTTCCCCGAATATTCGGCTTTGGCCGAATATTCGGGAACTCCCGAATATGCAATTTTCGAATCGAATACGCTTCGAATAAGGAAAATATTCGATTCATACTCGAAATTTCGAATATTCGCACACCCCTAGTTTACAGCAAGGTTCACACACCTCGCCGTAAACAATGAGCTGCTGCAGGTAAAGGCTATGTGCCTATATGTTCGCGGGTGGCATCATATGTAGATCAGACTTCTTTTCTTTTTTTTGCAGGTCTCGGATTTCATCTTGCATTATATGCGCGTTTGCATAATACATCCCAGGCGAAAATCAGTCCACTTCCAGCTGGATTATGGAACTGGAAATGAGGCGGTCCAGCTGGATTCCAGCTGGGTCCAGCTGGATTCCAGCTGGGTCCAGCTAGAATCCAGCTGGACTGCCTCATTTCTAGTTCCAAATCCAGCTGGAAGTGGACTGATTTTCGCCTGGGATGGGTTTTTATGGTATGCTTGCGTGGGCTATTCTTATTTAAGTTAGAGGAACAGTAACACTTCCGAGAAAGTGTAACAAAGATTTGGTGCTCGTGGAAAGGCTCCAAGGAAACACTAGCAGACGACAAGAAGAGAGCGCGCTGTATTAGATGAAGCTGGTCGCACAAACGAACATTTTGCACACTTTTAAAGTGACTTCGAGTGCATCGAGGCATGACTGCAGTCGCTGCTTGCCACGCCGTTTGCTCGGCCACAACTGCTCAAGTCATTCTTAATTAGAAATTACACTTCTGAACTTGTACAAAGCTTAACCCTTTCATGGTCACTGACGTACCTGTACGTCAGCGCGGGAGCGTCCCGCATGGTTGCCGACGTACCGGTATGTCGGCGACTGCTCATTCAAACATTCGCGCCTCTGCTTGAACGGGAAAGTTCGCGGGGAGGTGCTGCCATCTGGTAGGTTTGAAGGGAACTACAACCACGTAATTCCGGTCGTGTTTGTTTTGGCGCGGCTTTTTGAAATTGCGAAACTGGACGCTCTGTGCAAGTGATGCTTTCGAGATGGCCGCGCGTGCCGGCTGCTCCGGAGGTGGGGTAGCGGAGATTGGAGCGATAGCTCTTCGCGTTCAGACTTTGAACCCTTCTGCGACTCGGAGTCAGATGACAGCTCGACATCCGACGCACAACTGGAAACCAGCTCGGTTCAGAGTCCGGAGTCTGACACACAGCCGCGCCGTTTGCTAGACCATCTCGGCAGCGGGCGCGTCGAAGTTTTTGTCCTTTTTGTTTTGTTCAGCCTCCAGCGAGTGCGCCGCAGATGTTTTGAAGTGTGTGTACTATTTATTTTAAGTCTTACATTTTTTTATGCGACTATAAACTAGTGTATACTCTTTGCTATAGAGCCGAGTAAAAAAACCCGACCACGGGGGCGCGTCTTTGGACAAAAAATCCGACCATGAAAGGGTTAAGGACTAGTGGAGGTGTTTTATAAGCCATGTCTAAGATGGTAAAGCAGTTTTGATACGGTGCATTGTCCATACGTCAGTGTCACAATTTCTGTAATTCTCCACGGCATTTATTGATGGTGCTGGCTTTTGTCTGTGTGCTGGCTATTGTCTGTAGACACCCGATTTTACCACCTATTTGAACGAAACTCCGAGACACAAAACAAATTTAGTATTTCTTCTACAATCCTCCTCTTAAAACTGTTAGGCTCAAAAGAATCACTTATTAAGAAGCCTTTAAGAATTTGTCAAATTTTTGTCATAAGCACGTAACCTAGTCATCAAAGAGGCAACATTACTACTTGGATTCTAAAAGAAATGTACGGCACCACAAGGCACTGTTGCTAAACATTGGTGTGTATGTATACCGTAAAATTCCGAGCGAACGCCCACCCAAAATGAAGAGATAAATGGTGAAAAGCATGGGGTGGGCTATCTTTGGGGATGCCTCAGCAAAATTTTTTCAGAAATAATGATAAGAACCGGGGGGCACCCGCTACAAACCGCGTGACGCGGGAACTGATACTGCAGATCACGGACACGGCGAATACGCGTTTCGCGATTCGATAAACACGCCGGAATTCACTACGAACTCCTGTGTCACGGGAAAGGGTACCGCAGGTTGCAGACATAGCAGATTCGCGCGTTTCACAGCGCGATGGACCCGCGGAAACCCGCCGAGAACTCGCATCTCACGGGAACGGATACCGCGGAAACCGATATTGCGTGCGCAGATCGCGGACTCAAACGCGGGAATCCACTGCAAACCCGCATGTCACGGAAACAAATCAAGCAGATCGCGGCCGCAGCAGAATTGCATTTCACGATGCAATAATACACGCGGAACAACTCGCGCGTGTTACAGCTAGGAATCGATATCGCGGGCAAAAACACGGGAATCCGCTAAAAACTCGGGAACGGTCGCAAACGCAGCAGATTCGCATTTCACGCGCGCAGATCGCAGACAAAAACGCGGGACCGCAGATCGCGCCGTTGACGCGCGATTCCCGTCGGACATCGCGTGACGTCCGGCGGGAATCGGGGGGAGGGCGATGTATCGGAATACCGTTCCCAACAGATGTTGGACAAAAATGGGGGGGTGGGCGATCCTTCAAACGTGGGCGTTCGCTCGGAATTTTACGGTATACAGCCTGAACTTAGCCTGTCTCAACAGGCGACTTGTCTCTCAGCTGTAGATGAGCAATTTAGCCAGTGTGGTACAACCGCTAGCGTGAAGTCTTTAACGTGCACCACGCAGTAGTGATACACGACCGCACGCCGGTACGATGCTCATCCAGATCGAAACAGGCAGGAATGGGGTTGAACTCAGGGTCCCTGGGTTCTGCAGCGCGAAACACTGTTGCTTGTAATCACTTTCACGGTTTTATTGGCAGCCAAAGCTCTGAGGTTGGAAAACAACATACTCAGTAAGCTCATCATGGTTCGACAGGTCACAAGCCCAGAAGTAAAAATGTATAAATTAATCCCATTCCATTCAATAACAGTTTTTTCGAGGCAACGACATGTCACAAGGCCAATATGGTAAACAAGCTCAAAAGTGCAGCTTCTGAGTAAATCTGCCAGTCATTCCACATGTGCACTTGGAAACCTGTATTTCTAACCAACCGTGTGGAAGCAAGTCACTAGAATGTTATATATGAGCAAGAGCAAATGGGTCCAATTAAACTTTGTATTTCTGGAGATGAAACTAAAAGAAATGACACAAGTCAACCTATATCATCATGCCTACATGTTCATCCTGGTATTGGTATACTGGCACAAGAGGCCCCATTTTATTTTATCTGCACAAGCACCAAAACTACGCCTGTACCTTATTATGCCAAAGTGCGCCAAAACTATGCCTGCACCTTATTATGCCAAAGGATGCTGAGAAATTATGCACTACCGAAAGTTCATGTCATCCTCGTCAAATGATATGCACACTGTGAACAATCTGAGGACCAACGCCTGTCTCCCTCAACTGGTCTTGGCACTGAAGCAGTAAAGCACTGCACTGCCTATCGACCTTGTAAAGAATAATGCACATGCTAGGGAATGTTTACCACACAGCTATATGCATGAATAAATGTTCAGATGTTCTAAAATACTGCTTAAACTGGAAGAACACTTTACTTATGGGTAGGGAAGGACATGGAACTTTGGGAGTTCGGGAGATCCCCGAGTCCCCAAGCTTTTGTTGCTAGTCGCCCAGTTTGGGAACCCCCCATTAAATGATGCTGAAGAAGGAGGTATGGCAGCTCTTGCACCCAAAATTCGGAAGGCTGGTGAAGTCGTTCTATTGCAAACCACTTGGGTCCCGCAACTCAACTCAAGTTTACCGCAGGAAGGGACAGACGAGCATTAAAGGGGCACTAAACCACCTCCTGCGACAGTCTATTCATAGTAACCAACTTAAAATGCCAAACATTACATTCGTGCGTGGCCGATTTCTCTATTAAAACCGGTATCAAAAGATTGACACCAGATGGCGTCATTGGACGAGGAAGGGCAGAGCCCTGCTTTTCCTCGTGCGACGACAGCCTCTGGTGTCTGCGATAGTTTTGAGGTAATCAATCTTTTTATACCGATTTTAATAGAGAAATTGTCCACGCATAAATGTAATATTTGGTTTCTTAGGATGCTCAGAGCCCATACATTGAGTTATGACTAGGGTGACCATATTCCTGAAAGTAGAAAACGGGACGGGACGGGGGGGGGAGGGCGGTATTAAAGTTGAGGTTGGGAGAAAAAACTTTATGAAATAACTGCTCTTATTCCAGAACGTTACCTTATTGCACTAAGCTCTAGAGAACAGTCACACTCACAGTCCAGTTGCATGCACTCATCTGGAAGGTCCTGCTTCGGGCCCTTCGTTGGTGTGGGCGTATTTGCCGACGACTGAAGTTTCCTAAGTGGGACTTTATCCTGCAAGACTCGGCTGCAAAAGTCTGCACACTTATATAGGAAAAAAAAATAAATATAGAGTATGTCCGGAAAACGGGACACGATTCTTTATTGGGACAAAAAGACGGACGGCAGAAGCGGACCTCAAAAACGGGACTGTCCCGGCCAAAACGGGATGTCTGGTCACCCTAGTTATGACCCATAAATAGACTACTGCAGAACGTGGTTCAGTGCCCCTTTATGGGGGTACTCACAATGTCGTGAAGCTTCTCCAGCTGCTCGTCCACGATGCCGTAGACGTACAGGGTGTGGCAGCTGTTGCTCCCAACCACAATCAAACTCGAGGAAGGCTGCGGGAGAGCAGGAGGGCCTCGCGTAAGGAAAGCGAAATGGCAGGGGCAAGCCTTGGGAAAAGGAGGGAGACAATGCTGTGCACAACCTTCATATGTCACGTCACCTTTCCTTTTTCCTTCGCTTCATGTCGGATTTTTAGTACAATCAGGTTTTGCCACGTCATGGTTCAAACTATATTAACTTTTGAACAGGCACGTAGCCAGGATTTTGTTTCGGGGGGGGCCTGCCCATGACAGAATGCTGTATGAGGGTGAGGGGGGAGAGGAGGTATTCTTTAATCCCCACGAATAGTACACACCTCGATATACCCTATAAGTGAGCATATCAAAATCAGCAAATAAATTATAAATAAGTGTATTAATAGAAAACTCCTAGCATAAAATATCCAGTCTAGGCATGAATCAGTTGAATCAGTTTCATACATCACTCAAAGGAAATCAGTTAATTTCTACTAGGTAATAAATATAGAGTATGTCCGGAAAACGGGACACGATTCTTTATTGGGACAAAAAGACGGGACGGCAGAAGCGGACCTCAAAAACGGGACTGTCCCGGCCAAAACGGGATGTCTGGTCACCCTAGTTATGACCCATAAATAGACTACTGCAGAACGTGGTTCAGTGCCCCTTTATGGGGGTACTCACAATGTCGTGAAGCTTCTCCAGCTGCTCGTCCACGATGCCGTAGACGTACAGGGTGTGGCAGCTGTTGCTCCCAACCACAATCAAACTCGAGGAAGGCTGCGGGAGAGCAGGGGGGCCTCGCGTAAGGAAAGCGCAATGGCAGGGGCAAGCCGCGGGAAAAGGAGGGAGACAATGCTGTGCACAACCTTCATATGTCACGTCACCTTTCCTTTTTCCTTCGCTTCATGTCGGATTTTTAGTACAATCAGGTTTTGCCACGTCACGGTTCAAACTATATTAACTTTTGAACAGGCACGTAGCCAGGATTTTGTTTCGGGGGGGGGCCTGCCCATGACAGAATGCTGTATGACGGTGAGGGGGGAGAGGAGGTATTCTTTAATCCCCACCAATAGTACACACCTCGATATACCCTATAATGAGCATATCAAAATCAGCAAATAAATTATAAATAAGTGTATTAATAGAAAACTCCTAGCATAAAATATCCAGTCTAGGCATGAATCAGTTGAATCAGTTCATACATCACTTCAAGGAAAATTTTTCAGTTAAATGTCTTACTATGTTGAACTGCAGTGATATTTTAAGGTTAGCTGTGTGTGACCTCTAAAGCTAATGGAGGTTGTGAGGATAAAAAATTTATAAGAAAACTATCAGCAATATGACACATTGAAAATTAAAACAAGTTCCCTGAGCTTACATACAGTTAAACCTCGATTGAACGAAGTCACCGGGACCCGCTAATTATTTCATGAAATCAGGAACTTCGTAAAATCGAGAAAGTCATTTTGCGGGCATAGGCTGCGCAGGGAATCCGAATTTGTTCGTTAAATTGAGAAATTCATAAAATCGAGGTTCAACTGTAGTCAGATACTTTTTAGTTTTGAATTTTTGTGAAAAATGAAAGGCCCAGGTTTACGCAAAGTCCTTCATGACAATGTGGCCAGCCAAAGTTTAGGGCACTGGGCAAAAACCAAACCCAAGATGAAACCCAGTTGCAAATTTACTTCACCCATGATCTCTATTCATTTCAGTGGAGGACTGGAGCAAATACCGAAACAGACAGCTGACACTTTTTTAACCATTGCATTAGCATACACAGTAAAGTCACTTATTTCCAGAGCAAACAGCTCACGTTCCAAGCTGTCACTAACATGCTGAACAAAATGGAAGTAAAGTACGCTTTTATGAGAAGGAAAGGGCTAACTATTCCACACAAAACTACTCATGCTTGCAGCTTCTGCTGCAATCAAGGAGGGTAGACAAAGTGCAGGCACCTATAACAGTCTGGGAGACCACAGTCTTTGCCTCTACCTTCCATTTGCATCCTGTACGTGGTGCTAATTGTACATAACTGGGACGGGTCAATTTCAACACATTCAACACCATAAAGAAAAAAAATTAACTTTTGTTTTACAAAAAGTTTTTACGAGCTCACACTTCTTTTCCTCCTCAACCATTCTAATTTCTCTCAAGCAAACAAAATAAGAATTATCTCTAGCCAATGGGCACTCTGCATGTTAGGCTTGCAAGGGCTAGAACAGTGCGATAGCTCGGAGCGATTTATAAGTTTGCAAAACCTGCTGCACAAAATAATACTCCATGCAGTCAGTGACCACTTCAGGTATGCATGCACCACAAGGCCCGACGACATTCTACTGAAAAAGTTGCACGATGGAAAAACAGATTATCCCAGTTCTACAACAGCCAATATCTCTAAAATAAAGCATTTATTATCTTTCTCATGGTCCCTTTAAGGTGAGAATTAGATACCAACAGAAGGCAGCATCAGATCTGCATACAAACTTCCTTACTTTTCAACAACTACCGTATTTACACGATTGTAAGTCGACTCGATTGTAAGTCGACCCCCCCACATTGCACATCAGCAAAAAAAAAAAAAAATCTTTAGGTGCGCATTTTACTGCGGACACAAGAGAATGGCAAAGTATCTGTTTCGAAAGCCGAGCCTCCAACATGCGATCGATGCCTTCTGGCGTGCTTTGGCTGCGCATGCACGCGCGAGGTGCATGATATGGCCAGGCGTTATCGAAACTAGGAAGTTCAAGCTGGAGGCGGGACAACTGAAGCTGCTCCCTGTCGTTCTCACTCCGTCCGGGACTAGACTACGACTCGTCCGCACTGGTGATGTCAATCTCGTCACCACTGCTACGTTCTCGAAGCACGTCGTCGGCGTTGTCCAACGAAATCTCGCACTTCGCAAATGACAGGATCAACCGCATCTTCCGCGCTTGCTCGGCGATCGCGTTGCACGTCACGGGTAGGGACCGATTGCACACTTTTGCGGCGTACGTTGCAAGCCTGACTTCCAACTCCGGAACCAGACTCTGGCCTACGGAAGCCTCCCAGGCGAAAATTAGTCCACTTCCAGCTGGATTATGGAACTGGAAATGAGGCGGTCCAGCTGGACCCAACTGGAATCCAGCTGGACCCAGCTGGATGCAGCTGGAATCCAGCTGGACCGCCTCATTTCCAGTTCCATAATCCAGCTGGAAGTAGACTGATTTTCGCCTGGGCTGTTTGTTTGCCGTCACAGTTTAAGATCCCGCACCACTGCAAGCTCCGCTGGAGCATCACCCGCTCCGACAGGTTGAACTTGCGTCCAACAGCGCAGTTGTTGGTTGCTTTTGAGTGAAGAATGGCCATAAACGAGCACCGAAAACCTAAACTGCCCGGATCACGCGTGTCAATACAAAAAAACATAGTTAGCGCTCCAGCATGATCTTGTCACTCGATCAAACGATGTGCTACTGTGAATCGTGCGAAAAACTGCGAAGGGAAGCCGCGGGGTGAATGAGGCTGTTCCAGCGGCCTCCGGAGTGGCTCTTACAAGAAGTGGCGCCACCCCCCGGGAGTCGGGCGCGCCTTGCGCAGTTCACCGCCGTATATTCGGGTTAATTTGCGAATCGCTATCAATAATACTCGTTGGCGCAAATAAAAAATAATTAATTTGTAAAATGAGCACATATAATAGTGCAATGCTTGAGGTACAGCTCATGATATTGCGATTGTTTCGTTTTTGCCAGAGGTGGAATGCTTTGGTTCGATTATAAGTCGACCCCCCCACTTCAGATTTTCAAAAATTGAAAAACAGGGTCGACCTACATTTGTGTAAATACGGTACTAGCTCACAGCTGGCAGCATTATTTCATTCAGTTACTCAAGGAAACCCTAATGCAATGAAGCGTTTGGACTGGACATGCCAGCATCGAGCCTCAAATATGCTGCTGCTTGCTGTGCTCGTTGCAATTCACCCACACGAATTATGCGAAACCGGAAACTAATGGAAGACGCCCGCTGCACCAGGGGCAGATGCAGCATTTTCCAGAGGGGGGGGTCAGGTGTTGGTCAGCGTACCAAATGTTTAAGACCCCCCCTCCCCCGTTTCCACACTCTAAATTCTTACAGATGCAGAAATCAAGAAGGGGGTCAGGACATCCGGACCCCCCCTCTAAATCCACCCCTGCACTGCACCCTCCGCGTACAAAAGACGGCGACGTTCGGGCAGCCTCACCTCGACAGCCAGCAGGTCTGGAGAGAGAATCCCGTAAAGCTCGTCCCAACTCCTCACTTCGGGTTTGTCCGTGTCGGGGTTCCACTGCAGCAGGAACAGCTGCGAGCTTCCTTCCAGGGGACCCTGAACCACACAGAAGAGGCGCCAACGGCACTCTGTCTATCCTGATGCTATCACCGCACAGCAACGTGAAAGCGCAAACCCGGATTTCGGCACAGGTTGGGTAAAACGAAGGACAAGCGCTCGTTTGGTTCGAATGGCAGAAAGGCAAACAACGATAACCAGGGTTCGATGTCTTTGGGGTTTATTTCTTTTCAAATCTGGGGATGTTCTTTCCGGGTTTATTTTTCTCGCACAAATTATAGGTTCTACAGTGCCCACTTACTGGTGCTTGACAAAGGATTGGCGTTTGTCGGGGCTTGCCTCGAACAAAACAAAACGGGAGCATAAGATTCCCCAGCCTCCGAGGAATATACGCGCGACTCGAATGCTCGGAAAACATCCCGATACCGATAGGGGAAGGAAACGGAACAAGGGGTGACGTTTGCGCAGAAAAAAAGCAGCCTCAGGGACAGTTCAGTGCGAGATGCCTTCCGGGTGAACATAAAATGAAGCTTGTATACTCCGTCTCATCCTACAAGAGACTAAAGCCCAATGCTACAAGCCGCCGGGTCCAATCGCGAGCCTGTTAGAAACCATGTGGTATATTTGCTCAGTCTTGCGTATCATTGCGCCAAGAAGTGCCATGCGGAGGCGAGCTTTTCATCTGCTTATCGAGCCCTAGCGGTGGCTCCGTCTGCTTGCTACTACCGAAAGGATTAAATATTGCCTAGAAGTGCACGGCAAAAAGAACCTGGGATATCAGAACCAAAAATGAAGATGAGTCAGATTGAGTGTTCGACACGGAAGCATATGTTTGGACCACGTGGGGAAGGGAGATATGGGCCCGGGTACAGTGCCTGGAACGCGCCTCCGACTGGTGTGTTTACAGTGTCCAAAAAAGTGCTCCCTCGATTTCCGCCTGATGACGTCATAGAAGTCTCATGCTGTCGCCGGTCGCAATCCTGGCAGCGTCCTAACAGCTATGGTGTATATGGCAGACGCCTGTTCTGCTGCAAGTCGCTCTACACTGTGACAGTCCACGGAAGCTACAGCAGCACGAAGTTGGGACGCCGTGACAACAGCGACACTCGTGTTCGCTCGTGCTTTTCGCCAGCATTTCTACGGCCAACAGCCAGGATCGCGACAGGCAGCAGCAAGACACTCCGTCTTCTGTGACGTCATTTGTTGCCACTTCGGGACCACTTTTGATGTATGGGCGGCATAGGACGCTAAACACACCAGTCGAAGACGCGCTCCAGGCACAATAGCCCGGGTACGTACACAAGGATTGGATTGGATTGTTATGGCTAAGGCAAAATAACTTTATGTCAGTGTTGCCTGCTCACCCTTCAACTTCTCCAAACAGTTGACATGTTTATGAAATATGGCATGCATGTTTATTAAACTAACAACCAGGTCCATTTACTTCACCAATATAAAATACAGTACTATCAGAGAGCCATACACGTAATAATAATGCTCCATACTCTGCATATCGGAATTTTTCTCACGCACTCTTTTGCAATGCAGATGCAAGCCTTTCTGAGGTAGTGCTCCGTCCGCCAGCCTTCGGGCCTTAATCCATCGTAGGGTGAGAAGAGAGTATAGTTAAGAGATTTTTTCCTGCAAAGCTCATTTAAGGACAGCTTTACTTTGGGGGGGGGAGGGGTTACCAAAAATATGGGAGCCTAACAATAAAGGTCAATTCACACGGCGCCACTCGCGTCTTGCGTGTGTTGCATTGCGTTACGGAAGCTTACACCTGCCAATGTTGGGGGTTGCCGGAACAATAGCATTTCCTATTAAGCATGCCGACCAATTCAAGGAGTAGCTATATGTGCCACGTACGAAGCACAATTGTCCCGACAACTCGTAACATAACATAAGCAAACGTAAGCAGATGCGCCCGTGTGAGTGGACCTTTACACAGCCCCTTGCGGCCCCATTGGCTAGAAATGGGCCCGCACCGCACGCACCTCGGTGGCGGCGTGTATGTTGAGCAGAGTCTCGAGGGGCCCCCGCGTGTGGTCGAGGAGGTAGCGCTCCGAGCGGCTGCGCACCACCATGCTGTCCAGGGGGAGCTCCACCGTGCACACAAAGCGGTCCCCTTCCAGGCTCTCGATGCACGACACCCTGACGGGAGGGAAAGGACGGGGTCGCAGTGCCGCATGCCACACCAACGTCGAAACAGGCTTGCCGTGAGTGGCCTCTTGGCAAGAGGCTGTGTGCGCCCACAACCGCCCCGACGCACATCGAGGGCCCAACGAATCGAACACACTTCAAGTAAAACTAGAAAAGCAGTTTCGCACGCTTGGACGCCATAACTTGGCACGAAGGTGTGGCACGTGTCACCTCACTACCGTAATATCCCGAGTGATAGCCCATTTAAAATCGATAGCAAATCGGATGGCTAACTTTTGGTGTGCCATAAAAAAAGTTGAAAAAATGCTAGTTTTAGATTTTGCGACCCTCGAAACTTGTGATCGCTGGAAGAGGTGATGAACAAAAGATGGCTGTCCTTCCGAGTCAGCAATGGTCGTTTATCTCCTGCCGTGGTTAAGTAACGCCATTTTTGCCGAGGTCACCATTGGCCAGAGCCCCGCAATTACTGGAAGTGGACTATCTTTCGGTGTTCCTGAAAAAATAGCAAATCATGCCAAAAAAAGTTACAGAAGTACACTTAAAACTGCTTACGTGTAGGAATGTGAAAGCATTCCTACACGCAGCGCATTCATGCAAGCAGCGCGCCCCGCTGTCCGCAGTGCAAAGGACAGCGGGCAGCGCGCCCCGCTCCTGCGCAGTGCAACATGGCTGAAAGCAGAGCATAGAACACGTAAGGAGCGAGAATTTCCCGCTCCCCCTAACCACCCCTACCCCCCTTTTTTCTGGGCCTCCGGCCACGCCTAACACATGACCCAAGAGGGGGGAGAGAGGGGCTCCCAAACCACTCTCTCTTTAGTTGCCCGTTTTTCGCGGTCACAAACAACGCCGGCTGCACTCCATGGACGTCATATTAGTTGCCCGTTTTTTCGGGGTCACGTGGGACAGTTAATGCTCTCGCATTAATAGGGGCTGGCTATCTTTCGAGGGTGGGGCATCTCTTGGGATATTGCGGCAGTAGTTGTGATGACAGCCTTTCAGTTGTGAGGGACAAGCAGAAAAAATAATGGGTCACTTGTTTGTGCTATCTGTCTCTCTCGTGCTTTATGCAACACCTTTGCCTACGACAACAATACTGTAAACAACCTAATTTTCGTCAGGACCCAACTTTTGTGAATTTCGAAATTTGCAACACATCGTGAAAAATTGATCGTGCAAATATTTCAGCCTGCAGTAATGGATACAGAGAATATCACTCTAAATCGCTAAATTTTATGCACGCAAAATATTCCCGAAACACTCACTTTGCGAAATATTGAGCCCTGGAAAATTAGGTTCTTTACGGCATATTTGGACGGTGTCGGTGTTGTTCGTTTGTTGAGAAAACTGTATGCGTCCCGTCTTCGTTCTTTGTACCTTACCTTTCTGTTTTAATTCAAATGCAGAAAGCATGTCACTTACCTCTCCAGTCCAAGGATGACTTCCATATCCGTCATCTGAATGTCTGAACATGGAATATTGTAAAACTGAAAAGAGAAGAAGCAAAAAGCACACAATCAGATGCTAAAATTTATTAACAAAAGTAGTCATAGTAGGCAGTTGCCTAGCTACAACAGAAGAACTTTGTATGGTGGCACCAACCACATGCAAGCAAGCCCAAGCTAAGGCATCTGTCGAGTTTCACCATTTAGCACTAGCGTGCTGGGATCCAGCGGCTGACACTGCTCCTAGCATGCCTAGCATTCTAAACTGTACAGACGTTTGAGATTCTGATACTACAGTAGACTCCCTTTAAGACGAACACGAAGGGACCCTGAAAATTTGTTCGACTTATCAGATGTTCGCCTTAACAGAAGTGCCCTAATTATCATGCTGGGCATGTCTAAATTGCTGTTGACCAATATACACAGAACGAAAAGGCCTAAAATGAAGAGATACTTAAAAAGGGATATTTATTTGGCTTACCATGCCAAAAGAAGAAAAAAAATAATGTTTCACACACAACTGCGGGGGGAACCGATCCATTCGGTGGTTTTTGACTGCATCCTCCTCTGTGCACATAGGTGTGTAGCAATGAAAGACGACATGTGACCCATGTTCCTAGAAAACATGGGCCACATGTCATAATTGAACCTTAATCACTCTCATCACGTCCATCAGAATCCTTGTCCGACGCCTCCTCCCAAAGGCAGTAGTCTTCAGTGCCGTCGAGCGCATTTGAAATCCTGCACTTCTTGAAAGAGCGAGCGACGAGCGTGCGCCAACGCAGTGAAAACCCGGCGCGGCGCATATAGCGAGTAACCTAGAGTCACTAAATAAGCTACGCTTTCAGAGTACCGCATTCCTTTTCTTTGGCGTTTTGCCGACAATACAGTCGCTCTATCCAACAATATTCTGGTTCGCTGCGGCATCATTGGACAGCGGCAGTCACGTGAGTCGCTATCATCATCATTGCGTTTTTTCAACGCCACCATGTTGGGTCCAGCGATCCGCTGCCTGCTGCTGTTTTACTGTTTACTGCGCGCGCACGCTGAAGTCTGTCGCTCAGCATGCACTTTTTGTTTCTTACGTCAAGATACGAACAACAGGCTTTGATTCGCTGCCACAGTTGCGGCTACGGCAGCTGGTGCAGGCGATGGCTAGAGCTCGGCTTGGCTCAGCTACAGTCGCTTCTCCATCTGCGCGCGGACCCAAGATGGTGGCGCCTGACGCGCTTCAGACGCGTAGTTTGGGAGTTTCGGTACTCTGAAAGCGTAGCTTTATTTAGTGACTCTAGATTAACCCAATGTCGGCTCGCCAAAGTTCTCATGCAGCAGCTCGATGTTTACGGCAAGGTGCCGTTCACGCTGCTCTTTTACCAAGTTACGGCGACGTGCCGTTCAGGTTGGTCTTTTACAAAGTCGCCGAGACTTGCCTCGACGTCGGCGAACTCGCCATTCTTTGGGCTTCTAAAGCTTCTCATTCCGTTGCACGCGAACAGTGCTTGCTTTTGTCGTCTACATCCGCAGATGCTGCCCTCATTTACGGCGAATTGTCGTCCGGCAGCAATGTTACCGATGTCTTCCGCAATCAAAAGAACTTTTCTTTTGTAGGCGACTGATGACTGTTTTTGCGCCGACGCCATTGCCGAGCCCGACAGTGTACGAAGGGTGGTGCCTCGGACATTGCGATTTTAATGATGATAATAGCTGTTCTGAGCGCCATATTGCTTCGAAGCCAAAACTACGTCAAACAGCGTTAGATCGCGCCTCATCAAAACTGAAAAGTTAAAAAAAAAACTCGTACTATATGCGGGTTTTTACGGTACATCTGACATACACCTCGGCCGGCACAATGCGCGGCGTCGCCGTCGGTGTAGTGCCATCGCGAAGGGGACCTATGAAAGTTTGAGTTAACCAAAATGCGTGCGAAAAGCAGTTCGTGTTAAGCAATTTTTTTTTTTTTGCATTGCGTCTATGGAAAACTAACCAAATGTTCTTACTTCGTTCGGCATAACCGAGAATTCCACTTAAGCGAGTTCGCCTTAAGGTTCACACTCTTGCGACCTCTTAAACCTGGGTTCCTTAAAACTTCTTAAACCAGAGGACACACTGGTGCCATCTATTGGCTAGCAGTGTAAACTCGGCGGTCCGGCATATTTTTCTATTTCTCTCGCGCATTATCCTTTCTTTCTTAGCTCGAAAAACTTTTGTCAATGTTATAAACGAGCCTTTCTATGGGTATTACGCACATTTGACCTCGGAAATCCCGCAAAACCTTCGCTCTTGTGAAATGCAGTTCCAGGGTCACCGCATAGATGGCGCCACAATGCCGGTGTGTTCCCTCGTTCTAAAAAAATTTAAGAAGTTTTAAGAGATCTCGTCTCTCTCAGTCGTACTCGGTCTTAAGAGTGTGAACGGGCCTTTAACGGGAGTCTACTGTATATCGCGCACATATACGCTGATGTAGTAAAGACTTCTTTGTAAATTGACCTTACCACAAAAAGCTCCTACTGTCCATTCTACACATTATCTCAGCATGTACAAGGAAGTTATCTTTAGCCGCGTTTACAGGAATGCAACTTAGTCGCATCGAATCCAGTTGTCGCATTCAATGCGGTCATGTAAACGGCATAATGCGCTAGAAAAGCGCATCGCATTCAAGTCGCCAGACAGAGGTGGATCGAGACGGCGAATACGCATTCATTCAACCCATGTAAACAGAGGTCGCATCGCATTTCGGAACGGGGAGGATTATGGGAAGGCGCTCGCTGCAGGAGTGAGTGAACCAGCTGAGAACATGGTGGCGGCCAACTTCGTCGGCGGCGGCGGAGAGCGGTTCCGTGTGGTCGCCCGCAGTTTCTTCCGACAAGAAACACGAGCTTTTATTGCCAAACTAAATGAGCGGAATATCACTGAGCTGCTCGGAGAGGGCGGCCCCCGTCCAAGCCTTGCGAAATACGACTTGCGTGTCCAAGGGAGTGCCTAGAGGCTTCGGCGCAATCACGAACGACGCCGAGAGCTCCGAGCACTGCATGGTAGAGCAGAACGAGCAGCTCCTACCTCGGTGCCGTCCCTGGTTGCGCCGGAGCCTTTCGGCCTCGGGGTCCGGTCGTGGTTGGCAAGGTATGGCGAGGCGAAGCGCGGTGGCGTCCTCAGAGCGGTTCACAACGATCTCGCTCGCCAGGCCGTGCGCACGCACGTCGCCTCTGATCCAGAGTGGCCCAGCGGCCCGATCCGGAGCCCAAGACGTTTGGGTTTTGATATTTCTTCCGTCTCGTAACCCCTTGCACAGCATCGAAGACAGCGGGCACGATATTTAGTTTACGCTTGCCGAAAGCGTCGACGCCTTCACGCACCTCACGTGCGATGGACCGGAAACCGTGGTCACGTGGTGCGGCCGGTGCCGGAAACGCAGCTTTAACCTTGAACTTTGACACGGCGTGGTGCTACCTTTGCGTAGGGCTTGGTGCGCATTCATGTAAACGTTGCCGCGTCGGCTTTTTTCGGAGGACGATCGGAGTCGATGCGCTGAAGTCGTATTCATGTAAACGAGGCTTTTGACCCAGTATCTTTGCAGCAAAGCACTCACCATGAGGGTGGACTCCGTTGCCAAAATCAGTCTTTTCCCATTTTTGCTCCAGGTTCCACACACATATCTCGATCTGAAACACACATAAGGAGACATAGTAAAATTATCCTTAATCTTGGAATTTCCTGCAATGCCTAAAGGCATTACCACAGGATGAGATAACAAACGATAAAACATAGTGATGTTCACAGAAAGTACCATCTTCCATTGCAGTATTTTCTAACAATCTGAACAAATTAGCTAGGGCTAAGGAAAAAACCCTCTTCAGCAGCATGTTCTGAGAACTTCGACTCATAGTCTTTCTTTGCCGACATATAAAATGGTGCTTCAAAATATGACCTGCGTTTATCAGCCTATTGACACAGAGTAGAAATGATTATTAGGTTAGAGGAGACAATGTAATAATAGTGAAACGAATGACACTCAGAAAAGTGAGTGTCTACGTTGTATTTTCTCAAGTGTACTATTATTCTTTCAGTCTCACAATTACCTTCTCCAATGCACTTCCTGCTTTCTATTTTACGAGGTACCATATTTACTCGAATGTACCGAGAGTTATTGCTAAACATTTTGTGCTCTAAAGTTGACCCTCACATTATAACTGAATGGTTGCAAAATTAACTTCATCCGTGGTGCCTTTTTTTAAATACCTGCAACATTCTGGTTTCCCGGGGTTTTTCAGTTCTATGCTCGCAACCTGTTGACACTCGAAATAAAGACCATAAAATTCAGATCCAAATTTATCAAAACCTGCTGTATGTGCCATTTTTTTGGTGTTAACCTACAATAGTTGACTTCAGGGTAACTCAATCAGCTCGACAGTTTCCAAGCTACTTTTCTTCCTGACAAGCGTTCTTACCGAACTGAATGAAGTACCATCCTCGCGTTACACTTCTGTTTTTATTTCTTCTCCCGGGGCAGTATGCCAGGTTTCCTCCTGCGTTATAAATGTGGTCGCGCTAGATTCGAGTAAATATGAAAATAAAAATTACAAAACAACATCTTCGAGGCAAGTGTTCAGAAAACATTCCTTACGCCAAAACCATTCCAAAACTTGTTTCGAACCCTTCCCCTCTTCAAACTTGAGGCCCAGCTCGTACCCAGGGCAAACTATTGGACAGTGCAGAGCAGTTGGCTCACCCAGCGAAGGGGGTGATGGTCTTGACTTCCTGCAGCTCCGAGCTTTCTTCGTTGACTATGTAGATGCGGGCACACTCCTTGAACACCAGGACAAACACGTCCTTCTCGGGATGCCACAGGCACCCTGTAACAACAGTCACACACACGCCTCGGTGAAGGGACGGCCTTGCCTCAAACCGTCGAAACGTGGCACGAGACCGACGTGTCAACAACGCGAGCCGACTCGCAATTACATCCAGCTCTCACCATCTGGTCCTGACAATCCAGTGGCCGTGGACCCTCCACAAATGGTTTGCACTTTCTACAAAAGTTGTCATATAATATGGTACCGTATGCCTCCGACATTTCCAATGTCATTAAACATGATGTAAAACAGCACAAAAAGGACCAGAACTGACAGCACCAAGCGCTGTCCTGTCGATTCTCATTCTTCGTCCGTTGTCTTTCGCACCGTTTTACAGTATGCTATCGTACTGACTAGCCCAACTTTCCATCCTTTTAAGCCACAAAGACAAACTACAGAAACCTACATCTCGACATTTCAAATTTAAATTACGTTGCTGCAACAAAACAATGACGGATATGATATGTTTGGTTTTCAAAAGGCGACCTGCCGTAAAAGCGCACGGTGCACCCACCATTCAATTGGGATTACTTGGCTTCAAAATGATCCGAGATGCAATGGCGCCGAAATTCCTCCGAGCAAATTTGCGACACAAAAATACCTGCAGGGGCACTCTCGGTGGAACCGACTATTGGGTCGAATTAAAGTCAAATTCACTATGCAGACGTTGACACTGCGGTATAGCGCCCGAAACTCTTTTCCGACCGGTGCGTTTACTGAATCTTAATTTCGTACCCCTCGGTTTCCGCCTGTGGCAACTTCGCGATTGGGCCGCGGTTCGCCACAATCCCAGTGGTGGCACGGCGGCGGAAGGGAATACGGTGGGCACTCGTTCTGTCGTGGCTCACTTTATAGCCAGCCAGTCTGGGGATGCTCAGGCACCTGTGGGTTGGCACGCCTGCGACACCATGAGGCACCTGCACCCGCTCGTCTCTGCCGGCGCTTCTACGACCAACCATCGAGATTGCAACGACCCGTAGCGTTCTCCAGCGGCCCCTAGCTGCATCGTTTTGTTGCCACTTTTCTCCAGTGGCTCCTAGCTGTATCATTTTATTGCCACTTTAGGGACGCTCCGGTGTTTGGTGCAAAGGATGCTAGGTGTACCAATTGGAGAAGTGTTTCAGACACCGTAATGGCAGAAAGTCAGTCTGCCATCAAGATACGGCGCCTCGCTCAACTCCACAGCGCGTTAACGCCGCAGTTTGCCCCATTATATAATCGGGATTAGACATTTTCATGCAAAACACGATTTCGCCTGGTCGACATACTTCGAGTCTAGACAACTATAGACAGCCAGTTGCGGTATTTACACGGTCGAGCTAGTCAAAAATATGTGGATTGTTGCGAAAGCCTTTGTGGAGTCCTCGTTACTTCCCCCCACCCCCGTCTTTCCTCCTTTGGGTGGGGGGGAGGTCTTCCCACTGAAGGTCGGCCACCGGCCGGCCGAGCCTTCAACGACTGGCGACCTCGCCTGGCACCGCGTTGGCGGCGCGACGCACCTGGGCCAAGAGGTTAAATTGGACTCTTCCCGCCAAACGTGTCCTCAGGAGTGACATCTTCCAACGAGGAATGTTTAGGGGGGGATCAGCCAGGTTATCTCTCGTCTCTGAAAGCCTCCTATTCTTCAGTCCAGACTCGACGGCGACGGCGGCAGCGACGACTCAAGAGCAGACTTGGGAAGTAGTAACAAATTACTTGTAATCCGTTACTTTTTTAAGCAATTTTGTTACTGCCACGTTACTTTTTTGCGCCAGTAATTTGTAATGTAATTTCATCGCAAAATGTTCGTAATGGATTACTTTAGTTACTCGTTACTCTTTAAAAATATGAACATAATACAGAAACTGGAGCAATATGAGCAGGCAATTCAGCAGCATAAAGATAGCAGATTCAACAAAATAGAATAGTGAAGAGGAGAATAATCGAAAAGAAAAGACAATTATTTGTATGACCGGTTACTAGGCTCCTTACCTCGGAATTTCCTAGCAAGGTAACGGTAATCCATTACATTTGAGGTTTGGTAATTTGTAATTGTAATCCACTACATTTTTCAAGTAACTGGCACAAGTCCGCTCAAGAGTGACAGGGCACCACCGGGTCAAAGTCATCTGTGTTTGTCGGCTGGGCATGTGTGCGAGGAAAACAGACGGGGCCGGGCCTCGGACACTGGAAGCTGACGCTTCGCTACATTTGGCTGCAAACCTTAGAACACCTGGGAGGTGGGGCCAAGTGACCTTTTAAAAGAAGCAGCAAGAGGTGCAAGAGTGTCCTCTCAGACGATGTAAATACTTTCATAGATGTATATTAATTTGAGTTTGTCGTGAGACAAACTCAAACCTGGAGAACCCCTCAGTCCCAACTGAGGAGACTGAATGGAATGATTGTTACGAAGCCACCAAAAGACAAAATCTTTGGCTGCGCCGGGATTCGAACTCTGGGTCTCCCAATTACCGGTTAGGTATGCTAACCACTGCACCACACTGCCTCGTCTTTTTGCCGCTTCCTATCTGTCTTCCTTTTAAGCGTACTTTGAGCTATAGTTTGAATATAGCTTGAATTTGCAAATTCAAAGTAAGCGATCCTAGTTCCGCTAATCCCTATGCTTGTGGCACCCAAATATGAGTAAGCGTTAGATGTTAGGAACTTGGTTTTGGATTCTAATTCTACTAGCGAACTACTAGTGGAATGTATGTGCTCAAGTACAATTTCTAAGATTAATATTTCGGGACATGTTTTAATTGCAAAGTGCCTTCATGAATCTCCTGACAATTGATCAGAAACGAATGCCATGCATGCATTGCGGCTTCTCTTCGTAAGATAGTTTGCAATGATAACTGACTGTCCCACTTCCTTTTGCCCTTATTTTCAGTCGCCCTGCATGTAATAAAGGTGTGACATACCATCTTTGCATTCTTAAATGATGCACAAATTATACCAAATTTTGCATGGGCAACAGTCTACTACTTCTTACTCTCTTCAGCTCGCAATATTATTTTTCTTCTTTCGTGACGTTTGAGAGCGACGGGCTTTATTGGCTGCTCATGTTGCTCATCTTAGGGTCATGTTCTTTGCCACCATTTCATACTAAGATTCATAATTTCCATGAAGGTGCTCACCAAAGACCAGTTGGCTGTTGGCAAGTGCCATATAAAAAAGGTTAACAAAACAAAAACCTATAATGGGTGGCTAATAACAAAACATGTATACTTTGTTTCAGCTTAAGTCCAGATGCAGCCGATGCTACGCTGCGAGGCAATGGGACAATCAAGCAGCCACAAAAGCGCAAGTCACTGGGCCTTTCCTGTTCACTATTGGTTCAGAGATGATAGAACACACACAGAAACATGACGAACACCATGATGGTGCACTTTTGACACAGTCCGATTAGTCCCATCAACTCGTAGTGTCCGCTGCGTCCGGTCTTAAAGGGTAACTCTGGTACATTTTCTCAATTTTAGGTTTAGGACTGTTTTTAGTAGTGATGGACCGAATCTGCCAAACTTCAGATTCGGCAAAGATTCGGCGAAAATTCGGCAAATGTCTGCGCACGCGCAAGAACGCGACGGAGCCATGGATTGCAAATGGACGCCGTGCAGTCGTGCGGTTACCATCGTGGAGTGTAGTACAACCAGCGGTTACGGTGCGGTGTGGAGTAGGCAACACGGTAACTGTGCATTTGTGAGCGAGTGTGGTTCTCTTCAATATTTTCTGCTTCAAGAATAGAAGATGGACCAGTAATTTACGCAGTCCACTGCGCAAGTGACAAATGATGCGGTGCATTCTGAAACATTGAAACATTGGCCGACAATTACTTTAAAGCACTCCTCGCAATTATAACAATTCTGTTTTCGATTCAGGAGTAGTGTGTTCCAATACAAAATAATATTGCTTTTTCAATTATTGTTATTTCGCGATTTTCATGTACCTGCATAAAACTAAACACAGAACTATAATGCCCGACGTTGCACCCCCATTTTACATTCCTAACTCTCCCTATCTTCCGAAACGTTTGTGTGTGTCCTAACACCAGAAATTGGCATTTTAAAGGTTAAAAACGAGACGTTGCGAATATGGGACGCACACTTTCATGCAAAGCTGACGTCAAGTGACTCAAATCGAAAAACATGCATATTTACAATATTATTATTATCTCTTCTCGTGAAGCCTCAGCAACCGTTGCATTCATCTTCGCGCACAAAACGGTGACCTCCAGAGAAAGCAAGAACGCAGCGTTATTGCTTTCATTTTAATAATGTACACACACATGCAGGCTTCCGCTGATGCATGATGCCTCGAAACCAAAACTCTCGTAGCTTGATTCGCCACGCTCGCTTCTACCCAACCTCGTTGTACGCCACTTCTGCAAGGAGTCACTAAAATTGCCAGTAAACACACAAAAACGACACCGATACAATTATCTTGTAGAATATCACGTTATTTAGTAATACCTATGTCAATATGCATTAGATGTTGCATATAAGTTGAGAAAAAAGAAACATAAAACCCTTTTTTGCCAGAAAAAACGAAATATCAACGTTAAGTCTGGTAACAATGTATTTTTGCCGAATCTTTTCCGAATCTTAGAAAAGTTTGGCAAAAGTTTGGCTTTGCCGAATCCCGAGATTCGGTGCCGAACTTTCGATTCGGCAAAAGTTCGGCCCATCACTAGTTTTTAGTGAAGGAAGTGTTCCTGAATTATGGGGTGTTAGTTTTCTTTTTTCTTTATGCCTTGTGTAGTTTTGTAGATATCCCATCTTAAAGTTTTGTTTCAAGAGTCTACGGTGAAATTGAAACTACCGGCTCGAGCATGATGGCAACTCTTGTGATCAGCTGCATGGCCATCGTGTGACGCAAAGCTTGTATCGTAGTACCGCAAAACGTACTGACTGGCCTAGTCGCAAGAGCAGTTCCGATCAGTAAGGTAAGATGCTACGGCTGTTGTACTGCTTTGCTTTGTAGATATCGAACATCTGTAGCAAATATTATTAAACATTCGTAAAGTTTCCGGCCTGAAAAGCGAGTTTGCCAAGATGAACGCAGGCCAGAATGAGCCCCCACTTATCTTCTGAGAAGAATTAGAATCTTGGTGGTGTGCAATGCACGCTACAGAAGTGGTGTGGAAGCTAATTGTAAGCTCGTGCTGAGCAGGAACGGACTAAACTATGGCCGCCAGTGGTGCCACCTTCGGCACCACGACGCATTTGAGCGAGCAGGGAGTCAATAATCTTTGAGCACGATTGCCAAAAAGCACTTAGAAACTACGGCCGCTAAACATAACATAACAAGCAGAAATGGTCCGCTGGGACAACTGGAAATGCAGCAGAAAAACACAGCAAAAGAAGTGGCAGTACGAACAAGAAACCTCTTTGAATACGAAGATGACATCAGGGCAGGTTGCTTGACAAATGGCCGACCCAATAAATGCCTGCCGAGAAGATGATGGTAGCATTTTTAATATCAGTTTTAGAGTGGATTGCGGTTTCCCACAAGTGTAATATTTTGGCAGTGCTCGTATTTAGTCTCTTCAAATCAATATTAGTTATTTACTTTGGTTTGGCTATTGACCAGAGTCACCCTTTAAGGTGAAACAAAGTATCAGTCTACTATGGTGGCATCGACCCGAGTGATTGAGAGCAAGAAGCACTACTCTGACAAGGGTTATGACAATGCTCACAAAGAGAAAACAAATATGTTTACATTCGTGCACTGTCAAGGAACCTAAGTTATAGTTTGAAATGAAATCCGTTTTTTTACAGTTTTTGCACAAATATATATAAAGCTTGACCTTTACTTCTACTTCCTACTTTAAAACAAAGAAACAAAATAGGCTGACTGAATATGCAACAGATTAATTGGTTGCATGTTCTGATGTAACATTTTAGTTCTCAACGAGGGTTGGCAATTTGAAACCAAAGTAGACATACTCAGAGCAACACTGTTAGCATGAACAGGCAATCAATCATTGTTTTTTCCTGCTTTTGTCATAGAACTGAATCACTGCCATAAAAACTACTAGACTGGTGCAGAGTACTTATTTGGGATTCCAACTTAAGCAGTAAAATTTTGTGCTTGGCAATACCTTGTCCTAATAAAATAAAAAAATAAAACATGGCAATGTCGTGTTCGTGCTAATTGTGTTACGCAGTGTGCATACTTGAAACCCTGCATCCATTGTAAGTGCATTTGTTGGCAAACGTAAAGATCCATCAGTGACAAAAGCAGCTAGCTACCTCGCTCCATTGACAGCAAACACATTCAACCACGAATCCTCGAATCCTCGACCGTGTCGACAACCCCAGAGGGTTGAGGAACTGACAGAAAATACCCGCGTTCTTCCGTTGCAACAGACATGCGGCGCATACGTTATGACAGCAGCACGGTGCTCCCGCTTGGAACGCTCGCGGCGGCTCAAGTACGAGGGATGTAATCGGCCGTCCGTCACGCGTCACGAACACGCCTGACGGAGCACGACAATTATCGGGGGTGACAAAGGGGAAAGGAGCCAACACTATTCAGAGAGGGACGGGACTCTGCAGGCACTGCGAGGGTGTTAAACACACGCACGTGCCAGACTGAGGAGGAAGTCAAGCATGCACCGAAGGGCTTCCAGCCCTCTGAGCCAGCTGGATGCTGTAGTAGACCTTATTTTAAGGGAGGGGGGGAGGACAGGGAGGCTTTTAGATTCCTGTTATACTTTATAACAATTCTCTACAGACTAGACAAATATCTAACATTTTGGAAGGGACAAGTGCCACTATTTGGAGAGTGACTGTGAACATGAATGGAAATGAGTCAAGTTGGTGAATGGAAAATCTGACTGGAATAATTGCCATTACCCAGTAGCCAGTACATTCCTCATGTATGCCTAAAAGAACTGGGTTCTTTCCATGCACTTTATAGTCGCTATGTACTGGCTACATTTTTTTAAACTTTTAGAAGAGAAAGTTTCGAGTACATGCAAACTTTAATGTGAAGCAGCGTACAGAAGTTAATTAGCCTCATTGGTGATGCACTAAAATGCCACAAGAACAAGAGTCAGGGTGACCACATTCCTTCTAGTGAAATGCAGGACTCGCTGACTGGGAGGGGAGGGGGGGGGGGGAGGACAGTATTGTCACAAATGTGGCAACAAAAAAAAATCTTTTAGGGAAAATTTATTAACAAGCACACCACGAAAGTTGACAAACTAAAACTCGACTGTGGCAGACGCTAACGTACCAAAAGGAAAGACGAAGCAGTAAATATTTTTCGGCTTATTGTTTCCTGTCAATGCTTACTTTTACTAACATGCTTTTCCAAAACTTTAGAACTTCATATTTTCTTCAACCATTTTGAGTTGCAGGCTTTTTGCCTTCTGTGGCCATCTTCACTAAAAAAATCTTTCCACAGCAATAGCTAAAATAATTTATTTTTTAACTTTCGGCGAGCAATTCTTGCTTGCAATATTTTGCCAGCAAGGGAGAAGGCACAACGGCGCGTCGGTTCTCCTGCAAGAACGACGGTTGCCTCCGGCAATGCTTGGATAAAAAAATGGCGTACCATTGCGATTCCCATGCTTACCAGCGACCCCCGTGCTTCCCCGAGCCCCACTGTTCGGCAGCACCAAGGGTTGCGTAGTGAATTTTACGACAGTGCGAAATGGAGGACATCTTCAAGGTTTCGGTATTTCTTGCGGGACACAGGACACAAGCCCTCAATGCAGGACAGTATGGGTGGTCGCGCTTACAAGAGTATGACGTGACCATACAAATATAACTAGTGTTGGCCTTTTCAAGTTCCCTATTTTAATGAAACTCCCCTAACCTTCTTACACAAAAATGTCTCAAATCATTCGCAAGAGCAGAACTAAAAAATACTAAAACATCATAATTGTAGAATTACCCGAGACTGCGGTGACGACAGAAAAACAACAGCCGTTTTTCTGTCATTCCTGTCGTTTTTCTGCTGTCACCGCAGTCTCGGGTAATTCCACAACTATGAACTTACACCAGCTCACTTGCGCCCTCACGTTTTGTTTGTTAAAACATCAAAAACACCTAATATAAACTGGCATCTTTTAGCTGCTGGGAACCCTTCCGTGCGCATTTAAAGAACTTCACTTTCCACATCTTATAGGCATACAATGTTCTCTCCCATTGGCAGCATCCCTGGCACCCACTGAATCGGCACAATCATTAACAAATTCACCCCATTTATTTTGAGTTAGCGCACCCAGTTATGCAAAAACCATAACTTGTAAAGTTTCTTCTACTTTTCTCAGTTAATTGAATCGTCCCGTTTAATCCCATGACCAGCATAAAATACCAGTATAACACTCTCGGTGGCAGTGAATAATAATGTTTTTAACTTAAAAGTTTGCACCAGTTGCTTCTGACTAATTTCTAACCTTCCCTCTTGTGCATCATTACTACAGTCACTCATAAGCACATAAAATAAACAAATGAAAAGTATGAAGCTTACTATAATTAGTAACAATTTCAATAACTTTAAGGCTTGCCAAGTTACAATGGAACTTCACTAACTGTAGCTTACAGTAACATTGTTGGAGAAATGGTAACTTATATACTTGTAAGAGTAATATATTTTTCAAATTTGCCAAAATGTTAATTTTTCTACTATTTTGCACTAGAAAAATTTTATGATTGGGACAACTTTGCTCATTGAGCTTCATGTATATGTGGAAAAATGTGTATCAACAAATTTTTGCAAGTGTTTTCTATTTGTGGAAATGAAGTATATGAGTTGTTTACAGTACAACATATTTTCCATATTAAAAACTGAACTACTGATCTGCAGCAAACACAGCAAACCTCTACATAGAATGACATATTTTAAAACCATGAAAAGAAACTTGCTGTGGGTAACTGTAACCAGTGGCAACAGGGGCGGTGGCCTGCCGCGACACTCCCTGCCCCTTCCCCGCCCTTTCGTGGCCAACTGCAACACCACTGCCCTCTTGCCTCTCCCCCCCCCCCCCCCCCGTCTCGTGGCCCACTGCAACACCCCCTTTCCCCTATTCCCTGCCCAGCTGCACCCCCCTAAGCGCTGCACCCAGGGCGCCCCCCCCCCCCCCCCCCCCTTGTAACGCCACTGAGTGCAACTAGCAGATTGAATTGTTAAGGTGTAAGAGCAATTTAATTTCATTCCAGCTCGGGTAACTGCAGCTCAATTACCTTTGAAAAGTAACTTTTAAAGCTGTTCTTAAACTAAGAATTAAATTCACAAAAGAGCAGAAAGTGTCTCCTATGCAGGCAGCTTAAATGTGATACAAGTTACATATACCTAGAATAGGCCCTGTCCAAAATTTTTAACTGCAGTGCATGTACACAGCGGCAAATATGCTTTACAATTGTTTCAAGAAACAAAACATTTTGTTTCTTAAAATACATATACTTCTGCATATATATGCTTTCACCAATGGCTATAGTCTTAGGAAAGGAACCGACATGTAGCCTGCTGCAGACACTGAACTTGTTTTTATCCACCGGGGCATATTGCAATGAACCCGCTCACTGACCACCACACACTTTCGAATGTCTCAGCACAGCCCTCTTCACCCTTTATGCACGTATGAACAGAGAGGATGCATACCATAGGGCAAAGAAAGTAGAGGCAAAGAGGAGGTAGGGCAAGGGACGCATTGTGACCCGGGTCAACGCAGGATATGAAGATTGACTCCAAGGTCAAGATTTCTTGGGGACCTAATTCGCCCCTATCAAAAGCGGCGGAGCAAAGGCTTCCCGCTACAACTCGGCGAGACAGCATGCACAGCGTGCGACACTGTTAGCGCAAACAAACAAACGTTTTATGGCAACCGCCGTTATTGGTGAGGTTTCACGGCGGATCCCATGGTGTGGTTCGTGTAAGGTCATGACCCGCTATATTTAGCGGGTCATGACCTTAGCGGGAAGGGTCATGACCTTAGCGGGAAGCGTCATGAAAAACGCTTACCGCTAAACATGACGGGAATCGGGGTGTCACGTGAATTGTGACATCACGTCATGCCGTATGACGTCATGGCATCATGTAACGTCAGCAGAGTGTGCAGCGCCTCAACTGTCACATTAAAAAAAGGTATGTCTTTTTTTTTATATTGTTATTAACAATAGTAGTGAGGTTAACAGTGCTTATTTTGGGGCACTAGCCTAAGCAGTAAAGTTTGGCACCCCCATATATACCTTTAATAAAAAATGTGAAAAAGCAACAATGTCGTGCTCGCACTAACAGTGTCGTGCAGTGTAGACTATACAGGGTGGCGTAAACACTCAAATGCCCTGTGGAATCGGTCGAAAAAATATATGCTTGTTCGTAATGAGGTGAATGTTTCTTTAAAACTGTATATTACTATACTAGTAGGTTACAAGTCAACAAGGTAGCGGCAAATGCCCCTCAAAGGGAATCATATATCCCTCCGCCACCTCCGCATCCAATAGCGTCCATTCGTTTCTGTGACGTCGCGGCCAAAGAGCGGGGAGGGACTTGCCTTTCTGTACATATTTGCTTTATCTTTCGACTTTGACTTAGCATTGTGAAAGCCACGAGAGGGAGATTAGAGTTTTCCCCCTCCGATGAAAACAAATACCACTTTCGGGGATTAGGTTGCCCCTCCGATGGATACAAGGGCAACTTTCAGGAGCCCGGTTCCCTCTCCAATGAATACAAAGGTCGCTTTCTTAAAAAGCGGGATCGGAGGCAAGTTGGCATCACTCTGTGGCCATTATCTATCATTGAAGCGGAACAAGGAGCGTTTCCAGTGACCTTTTCTTTCGACTGCGGAGGGATTTGAAACCAGCGCATCACGCTTGTGGGAGGAGCTTCTCCTACCTTTTTAACTTGTAATGGACTGTAGTGTTCCTTTTTTTTTTTTTTTCTTGTAAAATTTTAGGGTGTTGCTTTCTGCTTGGTAAAAGAAAAACATGTTGCAGTTTAAAAAGGTTCGAGTGGCATCAAAAATATGTTCTCAACCTTTGTACAAAGCTTGTGACTTTGATTTATTAATTTATTTGCGTATTTGTGACAGTTTCAGGACCTAAAATCATTAAAAAGGAAGACAGCAGGAAAAAGACACTAATCAAATAATCTACAGAAACAAATGAATCATGAATCGCAGTAAAAATTGGTTAAAATGTATAGCGTGACTGAGTGGAATATCGCACTGCCCGAGTCTGCCCTTAGCAGCATTAATGGGGAATTGCTTCTTTAACACGATTGATTCTGATTTTTAACTCGATTCTGCATTTAAATAACGGCCTTCACCGATCTGTCACCCATTCATGTTCCAAGATCCAGTTTTGTTTGTCCTTTTTGTCAGCAACACCAGGCAGTGCCTGCCACCATGCTTGGGCGCTGCGGTGTTTTTTCTGTCAATGAATAAGCAAACGCTCACCCTGGAGCACGGGCAGCTGTTGGAGGGAGAGGAGGCACCACTTGGAGAAGGAGACGCACTGGACGGCCGTGTTCATGCGCCAGATGGAGAGCTCGAGGGAGCCGTCGTCCACCCGCTCCGCTATCACGCTGATCAGCGGAGGCCACTTCTTGGGGCTGCTGTAGCACAGGCCGTGCACCGTCCTGCAACAGGGCATCGCCTTCAGGGCACCGCCCCGGGCCACCAGCCGGCCTCCTCAGAGAGGCTAGAGCCCCAGTCGATCTACCCATACGTCTTCATTCACTGCAGACACAATAACAAAAGTATCTGCAAACATGCCTCGAGCACGTTTGAAGCATGTTTGAGCATGTCTGCAGACAGTTGCTGCCTGACCAATGGGCCACCATGCAAGTTAGAAACATGCCTCAGACAGTCTGCAGACAGTCGAACGTAAAAGGCCAAGTCGCATCGTTGTTTGTTGTCCCCTTTGTTATCCTTGTTCACCCGTCTCGGATCTCTACTCCTGCTTGCCACGGTGATGTATAAGGTTCAAATCATGCGTAACTGAACCGCACGCTAGGTGTACCCTCGAGGGATAGTGGCATTTTTTGTGTGAGTGTCTGGACTTTGATGTGAATGTTGGACTTCATGCCTCCCTCGTGCCAAGCAACTTTGACTTCTGATTATCCTAACTTGGCAAAGAGATACTTAGCGTCGGCGCTCGCATTACTGACAAAAGGTTACGAGTATGACCCGGGCTGTCATCGCATACACTGGCAGGGAAACATTGCAGGCGGTGACTGTAAACATTACTTCCTAGCCTCCTCACATCATCATAGCTTTCACTTCATCTATGCTCGTACCTCCTTTTCGTATATATGTGGTGTTAACACCGCTGCTGCGTGAGATTTGCTGCAGAGGTAGGGTGCATCCAGCGCAGCGATTGCTGGAATAAATATGTCTATAGTTTGTGACATTGGAGCAGAATAAATGGCTCTTGCATCTCAAAACCTGTCCGGCACATAATACGCCAAGAACATTTGTTCTCCTCAAGTAATGCAGCCTCCGGATGCCCTCAAGGTGAATTAAGTCAAAGAAACAAAAATGAAACAGTGCTCCTGATGTTGCCACTCAACCACCACATCATGAATCATTCGTGATGTGGTGGTTGGGTGGCGACATTGGTACACCGAGTGGAGACATTGAAGTGCAAGCAGGTACTTCAACCTGAACAATCAATTAGCAAATTTTGGTGTTGACACCATACTTTCTCAGCTCAATGTGTCATTTATGCATGCAAGTATAAGGACAGTCTATGAAGCGTAAGCTGAATGATGTGTAGCATGTTTGCCAGGAACAATGCTTGCGCTGCTCATGGAGCTATAGTCACCGAAAGAATGAGTGTGGCAGGGAGGACGTCCTTCAGTTGTCCCGCCTCCAGCGCGAGCTCCCTCCAGCATCAAAATAATTAAATGCCTTGTCATGCTCACTCTCAGTGACTATAGTGGAAGCGTCTGCAGAGACAGCTTGCTGCGAGTTAGCAGCTATCAGCACTCCAGATGCGTGATGTTAACACTGTGGATGGTGTGTACTCTTTATCCGTAAATTCTGACCGAAGGTGGGTGCACGGACTCTCACAAGCCAAAGATTCTGACGTGTTTTTAAGGTCAAGCGATGCTTGTTCCGGAAATTAGCCCATCTCCACCTACAAGTAACCAACAGAAGCTGATATGCGACTGAAAGGGTTTCACCGACCGTTGTGCGATGAATAAGTTTCAAATGGCACAGATTTTCCCTCCATCAAATCAACAGGAGTGAGCACAGCTCGCATCCACAAACGATGAAAATCACGAGCATCGTTATCAAGAATGTAATTATGTGACGGTCAAACAACCAGATTTGATAACCCCATCCTAGCGATCATCTGGCACTCTGCAAAAGCAGCTGCGTGTCTCACCAACGTGCTGTGTGAATGTCCACTATGGACGCTTTTATGAATGTGTTCAATTTGTCCGAACGTGTGCAGTCGTAAAAGACATTAAGAATGTCAAGCAAGAACCAGAGTGGAATGGTAACCAATAAAGCGCTGAAACATTAAGCAATATTGTTAACCTTGGTACTTCCTAATGCTCAATCATAAATCAAATGCGACATATGAAAGTGAAAATATTTTAATTTGCAGCAATACGTAGCTCGCACTGACGTCACTTGGTCAGACATAATAGGAGAAAAGGCACGCGAGTGTGGCTTCTGCTGCATTAATGCCACGCTTCTGGCCACCAGAAAGTAGGGCGGACTGACGTCACGTGCAAGCTATATATTAGTATATCAAGCTACAAAGCACATGGGAATATATGTGCTAAAGAAAAGAAAGGGGGGCTAAAATCAATTGGGAGAGCTAACATCAAATGGTGTTTCAAATTTGTGTTCAGTGTAGAGAACCTGCTGGGTGCACCAAAACATGAAATAAAGAAATTATAGTGTTTACGCAACTATTTTGAGCTTGCAGTCGGAGGGGTAGAATGCTTTCCCACATAGCTCCAAGCTATGCAGGAAAGTAAGCATTATCGCGGGATTCCTCCATTCATCTACGTATTTGGAAATTGTTCTCGCAAATGTGTAGCAACCTAACCATTCAGCAACACAAAAATCAAAGGGAATGCGTACGTTTGACCGCAAATTACAAACATTTTAGTATTTTAGCTAAAAAGTGTCAATATGGCGCGTCGTTGCCCACGATTGTTCTGGCTCCACAGCAAATAGAAAACGTTGATCATACTAAATGAAAAGAATTAAACATGTGCACACAGTTCAAGAGGGAAGACCCCTGCGGGGCTAAATTGTCCAGCAAAACAAAATACCTTCCCCCCACAATCCGCACAAAAAAAAGAAACGCGTCATTCAAGATTTGTACTACACGGTGCCTCATTAAATATTCACTCGACCATGTCCGCGCCTTCATCGAACCTATACGCGCATTTGCATTGCGCAGTTTGCATCGGAGATTTTTTTTTTCTCCTCTTTTTATCGCGCTAATTACCTTTTAATCGAGACTGTAACGCACGAGCAGGAAAAAACAAAAACAAACTCTAGTTGCTAAAGCATGCACCGACGCCACTCTCCACAGCATCCGTACTTGCGAGTACCCTGTCAACGCTACGGGGAGAAGCCAAAAAAACCGGCTCACCTGAACAAACCCAACACCTGATGGCGACAAAAATGAACTTGATGATGACTAGTAGACGAGTTTTTGGGTGGTTGCAGCGGGGTGATGAAAACGCAGTCGCCGTCCGCCCAGATGAGACCAACCGTGCAATAAAAACCTGCATAGCACCATAGAGCGCGCGCGCTTTCCCTTCAAGCAGAAAAAAAAAAAAAATGCTCAACGAACTTCAAGGCTTTGCTTTCTCACTCCTCAACGATCATAAATGTGTAGTCCTTTGAGGAACCGTTATTATTACAAGAACGGTCCCACATGCAATCCATTTGTTTGTGTTGTTTCTTTTACTTTTTTCGTAATCTCGGTCGGCTGAACGGAGCCGCGGGATCGGTGTTGCGAGGCGAAGCCGACTTTCCGGGGGAAACCGCGACGGTGCATGGTTGCCCCAGTCAGGCCCGCCGGTGGTTTAGCGCCGAGTTGGGGTGCTGGCGCGCAAACGGACCACGGCTCGAGCTCTCGAGTTTGGCCTCAATGGAGTCCCCGCTTGCTCCAGATGAGCTTTCCGATCTTCCTCCTCCCCCTCCCCCCCTTTTTTTTTCCCCCCGTCTTACTCCTCCTCCGGCCGAAAGGCCCACGACACAAGCCCAACCCTCGGACGGTCACTCCAGCCGCTTACGGAGACCGCAAGACGCCCCAAAAAGTAGGCCGGGAAATACTGGCCATGCGTGACTACTCAGCGCGTTTCGGACAGACTCTCACAGAACGAAAGATCTGAACCCCTCCACTTTTCTTTTTTTTTTTTTTTTTTTCTCCCCAAAATGAAAACCGATTATAGAAAGACATACGCAATGCGCACGCGAAAGAGAGGCGAGCGTGCCAAAAAGACGAGCGGGTACTAACAGCTTTTGAGCGCATTGCATCCAGTTCGCCTGATCCTACAGCGCGACAACTCCATCGTGGGGTGCGAGGGTCACATTCCTCCAGGAAACGTAGCACAAATCAAAGGAGATTAGGAAACTCGAAAGCCGCAAGGACCGCAGTCCGCAGACCCACTGGGGGATGCTTATCTACGGTGGCTCCGGTTCAGAGAGCGGACGCTAGATGTCGGGCCAAGTGGGACCGCTCGAATACGCTCGAAACTAGGTGACTAGGTGTCCGTAAATAATAATTTGATTTCGACATTGTTAAATATAAAATAAAATAATTTTGTTATATATTTTAAATTAAGTACATGCCGTGCATGTCTGACTATGTGTTATTTTATTAATTAAAAGGACACTATTGCCATCTGGTCAACTGTTATATTTATAAATTAAAAAGACAAGGCTAGATAGATCTTATGTGACGATGTGATGCGCCATATTTCTACGCCCATTTTTTTTTTTTTCAATCAAAGTAAAACTTGTCAGTTGTACTAATAACGATTAGTACGCTTTCAATATACATAATGTTATCTTAAATAATATTATGGAGGACAATTTTTAATATAGTACAGCAACTGCGATTTAAAAAAAAAAAAAAAAAAACGCATTGCAAACTTTGCAAACCGAAACTAAAAACATCTTTACGTTGCTCTAGCCGTCTGTAGTTATCATGGGCGGAGCCAAAGCCGGCCGAAGCAGCCGAAGAGCAAAAAAGAAAAAGCGAACTTCGCTCGGTTGACGACGCGCTGAACGGTCGACGCGGTTTCGTTTCGTTTCTTTCGTTGTTTGTGAGCAAAGCTCCAAAAAATTGAGAAAGGTAAGATTCTTGCTGCCTTCAATGCAAATCCTCGGTTAACGTAACGCTGGAAAGCAGTAGGGGGCTCTAAAGTGCGTTAAAACCCCTAGGTTGGAACAGTTGATAACTTAACAAGCGTTCCTTCAAGGCCGTGTTGATTTCTCAACAACGCTCCTCGTGATCGCGTCATCGCGTTATGAATTGCCGTGAGAACGCTCACGGATCCCGCATCCTCAGATCCGCAGTTTCATACGCGCGATGTTGAGTTGAGATTATGCGGCAGCATACAGGACTCTGCCACTTGAGCGGACGACCGATAAGATGATTCTGTCCGCCCCGATGACGCCTCCTGCAAGATCCAATTCTTTTCGTCGGGCCCGTTAAAACCTCAACGGAACCTGTCCGGTCGGGTTTACCTCAATTCAGCGAAGGTTCGCTGGTTCGGTTGGGGAATGAGGAAAAGAAAAAAAAAAAAGGGGGGGGGGGGGGGGGGGGCCGCTCGGCGGTTCCTCAAGGCCGTTCGGACGATTACAAGATCCGCGTAAATAATGTCCCTGCTTGCCGAGGCACGTGTCTTTCGTCAGTGTGCGGTCGTTTCCGGCGTCCTTCGACGAGCGGCGGTGCGTGATTCGCGTCGAGTCATTCGGTGGTTGTCCGTCGCCGCAGCAGCATCATGAGCACGCTGAGTCTGGTGGTGCCCAAGGAGTACGGCTACGTGGTCTTGGTCGGAGTCGGGTCCACGCTGGTCAACATGTGGCTCTCCTTCAGGGTGGGCAAGGCCCGCAGACTCTACGACGTCAAGGTAATTGATGAGTGGCCACATACGCGTCTCCGTAGTGTTTCATATGAGCCGATTTTATTTGGAATTGTGGTCCGTGCTGCCAGCTGGCGCGCACGATGCCGTGAGTCGGCACCTTTGGTGTATGTGGGTTCTGTGTGTGTGTGCGGGGGGGGGGGGGGGGGGGCCATGGGGAGGGGGTGCTGATTATGAGGGTTACAGAAAAACCCAATTCGAAAAAAAGTGTCTTTTGTTGTAGGTTGTGTACCCTGCACAATGGTGGACGCAAGCACGAGCCTCTCGCATTCGATTGTACAAGCCCTTGTGCAGCGGGAGCATGTACAAGTCACTGGCCTGCTGACCTGCTTTCCTTTGCAGCGTTTGCGGTTGTCCTTGCCATCTAAGTAGCTCTAGACTCGCATCTCCACAGTGTTGGACCTTGTAACATTAGACTTTTGAAAGGGCTCTATTGGGCAGAAGACTGGACATTCATGCCTCCATCGGTTCACTCTGGTTGTGGAAACAGCAAACACAAATTACTTGTGTTTTTTTAGGTTTGACTGGAACTTGCAATTGTTCAATATCAGTGCAGTATATGCACCGTTCCAAGTTGGGCTTCCTGGACGGCGCCATTTTAACGAGGGTAGCGCCATCTACCCTCATCCGGGCATTTGGGAGAATCTGAACCCGTCCGAATGACCGACTGCCATTACTGAACTGTTGCTCTGCTCACCGAGTCACACCGATCGCAGCTGCTTCTGCCGGCACTGCTGCCGTATTCAGCTCCCTCCGCTCATCGCCTTCGTCCATGGAGGAATGCACTATCCTAATCGGTATGTCAGGCATAGGGAAAAGTGCATCCTGCTTTCCTGGAATCTTTTTGTAGGTAATTTTTAGCGCGGTTCTGGGGCAGTCGTCGCTCCCAAACCGAACTCGGCGTTTCGATCGCTAGCGAAATTGGGGATCGCCAGTGAAATTGAGGATCGCTAGTGAAATTGAGGATTGAACGAAGCAAAGATAGCACGAATTAAGGCATGTGAATTTGCGCTGAACTCTAGTTGTCGCAGCTTGGGGGCGCCGGGGACATTTGAACTAACTGCGCGGTTAGCGGCTCAGACCTGCGCTGCCACGTCTGCTTTCATTGAAATAGTAGAAACCTCAAATTTAAATATGAATCAATATATAAATACCGAAATATAATACAAAGACAAGGCAATGTGCCTTGTCTTTGTCAGTTCTTCTGTCAGTTGCTGTTTTCCTAAGAAAGAAACATCTGAAGTGAGACACTTCACAATGGATGTTGCCGAAATTTTTGTTTTCGTTCCGCACCAGGCGTCGCCTGCCAATTACCACCTGAAGAAAAATAGAGTTATTAAACCAGTGGACCAGGATTCACGCAACTGTTTTCTTTTTTCCATGTCTAAGCAGCCCTCCGCTTACCTTTCGGTCGTAGCCCAGGCGAAGGAACGGCACGAAGTTCTCCCAGTTCGCCGGCCGGCCGTCCAAGAAATGGTCGGAGCACACATTACTGCTCTTCGATGGCGAGAAGTCTTTCCTGTTTAAATTCGCCAGCCACCGGCGTTGTAGGTCCGGAGCAGCAGGGAGCCGGTACAGCATGAACATGCCGCACCCACATTCATCCTGTTTGACAGCGTGGGTCTCTCACACTGAATCAGCATTTACTTTACTTTTTTTTTTTTGTTATTTGTAGAACCAATTACAGCACAGTGCTGCCCGGTCGATTCTTTTCTTGCATAGGGGCCATGTCACGCGCGAAAACACGCTATAATATCAAAGCGGCGCCTAACATTGTCGAAACAACTTGCCTCCGTACACTGCGCACGTGCTTTCTCCACCCTCCAGTAACAGTTCACTCCGTGAAGCAGACAAGCTTTCGAGGGAAAGGGTAAGCGGAGCGTTGGCGCAGCGCTCTGGTTCGAGGGTGTTTTTCCCTTTCTGCATCGACCTACTTGGAATGGTGTATACATGCGTGGCTTCATTCAGTCACTTTTAGTGTCTGTCAATCTCTTCTATTGTAGATTAAAATGGTTTTTAGACAACTTGTGCCTCAAGTTGCAAGTTTGTGTAATGTTTGCATCATGCACACTAGTTGCTCAAAAGTCACCGCAATTTAACTTCTTAGACAAAAAATCTGGGTGATGCAATAATTATCATGTTGTGTAAAGCCCGGGACTGTAAGGAAATAATAAACTTCCGAGACTAAGGAACAAAAGAAAACCGGTCTGAAATGTCTCTCATTTTGTGAGAGGTTTCTGCAGTATGTTTTACCGGTCTCAAGGTCATCGCTTTGAAGAATTAATTTGTTGCTCTTTTAACATAGGGGGTTTCCCTGAAGAAGTTCGGTGGCAACAGCATTGTGTGTGTATAAGGAATGAGAGAAAGAAACATTAAATTAGAATTACACTTTTTTTTTTCTTTTAGGTTTAAACTTTTTTTTTTCACCTCACCTCTGTTTTGGGTTTTACTCAGTTTGACTAACTCTCATCAGCTTGCCTGCACACTCGCTGTCTTCGTACAAAAATTTTACAGGTTTGGGAGGTCATTTGAGCTGCATGTGAGTAACTGCTTTAACAGTTGATGCCCTCTTGTGTTGCAGTACCCTGCGATGTATTCTGACACCAACATCGTCTTCAACTGCATCCAAAGGTCTCACCAAAACTTGTGAGTATGCATTTTCCACCGCACCCCTCAAGTAATGTGTACTCTATCAAATCTTGCTTTCATCAGCTTCGGGAGAAACTGTAGGTAATCTATGTCGCCCTTAATTTCCTTCCAGCTTGGAGTACTACCCACAGTTCCTGATGGTCCTGTTTCTCGGTGGCATCGAGTATCCCGTGAGAATGCTTTAATTTTCTTTTTTTTTTTTATTCCATCTTTTCAAAAGTTGAGGCTTTTTTCAAAAAATCTCTGGTTGAGGTACTCAAGGTCACAATTTTTTGCATTCATTGTCTTGAAAGCAAGCTTAGGAGCAAAGCTGGCATCATTCTTTTCTTTATACTGTAAGGTACTGTAAGGAGCAGATTGTACTCTCGGCATACGAACGGTGCAATAAAGGTTAACGTTGCATTGAACGGTAAATGCAGTACATGTAGCATGCTACGACATGCTTTTTTATGTGACAGCAATAATAGGACACAAACGACTGTATTTCTCATATTGCTCATCCAATTTTGACATTTCACTCGATAGTTACAGTAGACTCTAAACAACTGTATACTTCCAGGCCCAGTATTTCATCAGTTTGCTTTATCTTGCAGAAACTATAAAGATTTTTGCTTTATTTTGTGGAAACAAAGTTTTTTGCTCAGGGATAAGCAGCTTTATAGATCTTGTTTATTAGTTATTGAGGCCAATACATGTGCATGATGTATTTCTTTTCTATTATTTGCTATTTACAGCATTTTTAAATCCACAAAATATTATGTGTTTACTGATGAAAACAAAATCCCTCATCATATATATTTTTTATAATAATTAAGGATGACTTGGTTTCCTTTATTAGAAAGGGAATTATTAAAATTAAACTAGTGGTGCTGGTTCCACAGAGCTGGCGCTTTTTGTTCTGTCCACTAGCCTTCGAGAGATTTTCTGTTCCATCCGTTAAGCCATAGTGTAACTAATGGGAGGTTTTTACCAGAGAAAATTGCATACCATAGAATCGAACATTGTCTGCAGCATACACAAAGCTATTGTTTGTCTAAATGTTGTATTCAATGAAATTACCGTCATTTGCTAAAATTTTGCTTCATGAAATGACATTCACCAAGCTGATACTGTCTGCATGTCCGCATTTAATGATGTAATGTGTTTGCACTATTGCTCCCTACAGGAAATCCTATAAATATCCCGGAATAGATTAATACTCCAGAAATTGACCGCATTTTCCCAAGATACAGCTCACCTTTCATGTCCCAATTATTTGCTTCCGAGAAATGGAATGACATGCCGAATTCCCCAAAATTTGTCATAAAATTTTAATTAAAAAAACACTCGCATAGTACTCTTGCAAAAGTCTGAGAGTGTGTGTCTCGTGCCTCTATGCCATACCCTCGGGGCAATCAAATTTGGTCTGACACGTTGCGCCATCTAGTTCAAAATATTTGTAACACTGGGAAGGCCCTTTCACCAGCCTACTCGCTCGTGGGGCTGTACACGCATCATTTTGAAGGTATTGTTTTGTGCGTTTTTGGTCTTTTATTCTTAACATTGCTACCGGATGTTGCAGAAGACCAAACGTCAAAGCTGCAGGCACTGCTTCGTACCAGACTGTCGATACCCCGGAAGCTTAGCAGGCATGAAACTCCGCAGGTTCCTGTCAAGGCCGTGGAAATAGTATACTTGAGATGGATTTCCAAATACGCTATTTGGCTAGATATTTAGAATTAATGTGCTTGAAGCCCGGCGTTGTCTTTGGATTCAATGCAATGATTCTCGAGTCAGATCAGTCCTTTGACACTCTCATTGCTCTCTGCTCCTCAGGCACATCTTGATCGAACAACATTTTGTGGACGTTTGATCGTAGTTACCGAAAACCGAAATGAGCATTTTCTCCGCTTCACCAGTTGCAGAGCAGACTGTCGTTTGCGCCTTTAGCATGATTGCGTAATTGCCCAAGATGGTTGCTCTATTTCGACCTGTGTCTATTCAGTTCTAACTTCGTCTCCGCTGCAAAAAAACAGCCTACTCAAGAAATTAAAAAGAAAAAAAAATTTAGGGGTGGATTGGTGGTGAGTGGTCTAGTGCGCACCAGCTCTGAGCATGTGGGCGAAAGCTCACGCTGCAGAACCCAGGCCTGTTTCCTATTTCAGAACGAAACAGGTTGCCTGTTTCGTTCTGGATGAGCATCGTACCGGCGTGCGGTTGCGTATCCCTACTGCGTGGTGCTTGTTAAAGACCCCCAGGCTAGTGGTTGTACTGCACTGGCTAAATTGCTCATCTACAGCTGGGAGACAAGTCGCCCGTTGAGGCAGACTAAGTTCTAGGCTGTATAAACATACACACAATCCATTTTTTTTTAATGTGTTTATTTTATTCTATTTTGGTTATCCATGCAGCGTTTTGGTGGGCCACCACACTGGGTTCCGCTAACCCTGAAGTACTCCGTTTCACCCTACAATGGTCTAGAACCCGAAGGCTGGCGGGCGGAGCACTCTCTCAGAAGAGCTTGCATCCGCATTGCGAAAGAGTGCGTGAGAAAAATTCCGATACGCAGAGTATGACGAGCACTAACCTTACGCATATGGTTCTCTGGTGTGATGGCGCGCTATTTCATATTGGTAAAGTAAAGGTACATGGTATTTGGTTTTACAAACATTCATGCCATATTTCGTAAACATGTCAACTGTTCGGAGAAGTTGGAGGGCGCGGGCAACGTTGACATGAAGTCGTTTCGCCTTAGTTATAACAATCGAATCTTTGTGTACTTAAAATGCACCCAGACCCATATCTCCCTTCCGCACGTGGTCCGTACGTACACGCTCCTGTGTCGAACACTCGATCCGACTCATCTTCATTTCTTAAAGGGGCACTGACACATCAAAATAATATTTTTTTTTATTGTTTGAAAGGATTGAAAACGATGCCTGGACATAACCCTCAAAATTCGAAACCTGGGAATTTAGTATTTGTGAAGTAAAAAAACAATTTCCAAATGCCGAATTTGAAGTTCCCGCGCGATCCGCGCCAGTGGAGTGACGTCAACATTTGAGGGCTCCTGAGAGTCCAGTTTCTTTCGCGTCTCCGCTCCAAAAGCGAGGAGGTGAGAGTGGTAGAAGGGCGCGGGGCGCCAGCGTCGCGGGAACCACCGTACTAGGAAACCGGTTTCCTGCGTGGTTGCCGTGCTGCCTATCACTTCAAGCAGACGACGGTGCCTTGGCGGTGTCACAACCGAAACTACGATATACAGACACCAAAGCCAGTTGTTTTGACCGTTTGACGATATCCTTTTCGAAGTTTGAGAGGTCGTCCGGCACCTAAAAGAGACCACTTTGTCCGATTCACCGATCACCCCCTGCTACATGCTTGAGCGCCGCCATGTTTTCCGAGGAAGGATTAAAATCCAGAAGGCGACATCGCAACGGACTCTGATTTTTGGTATTTCAAGAAGAAGGGTCGTAGTGCGCTTGCAATTGCGTTAAAAAACATGTTTTACGATTGCCGTTATTAAATGTTATAGAAATGTCACCTACAAGGCTTCTAAATTTTATGATTCTTGACATCATGAATCAAAAGAAGCGAGGAGGCGAAAAGCGAGAGAGGAAAATGCCAAAAATAAAAAGGCACGCACGTGGGAAAATTGTTTTTTGCGATCCGTTTTTTTTTTGCGTGTCTATGACTACAACGTGCATCATTTTAGACATTAAAAAAAATAGATCTTTGGAGTGTCAGTGCCCCTTTAATGGCCACTGGTTCTGATCCCGGGTTCTCTTCGCCGCATCGCTTTAAGACGGTCTTTAATCCTTTCAGTAGTCTTTAGTAGTAGCAAGCAGAAGGAGCCACTGCGAGGGCTCGATAAGCAGACGAAAAACTCTCCTCCGCATGATGCGTCTTGGCGCACTGATACATACGACGGAGCAAATATACCATGTGGTTTCTAACAGGCTCGTGATTTGACCCGGCGGCTTGTAGCATTGGGCTTTAGTTCATCGTAGGATGAGACTGAGTAGAGTAATGCCACTGCTGCCGCCAGATGTCAAAACTTTGTGTCTGAGTCTATATTGTGGTTATTCATTAATGGCAGCAGCCACCATTCATTGGATTGTTTCATTGACAAATAAATACTGTAAATGACTTTTGCTTTCGCAGGCTTAATATGTTGCGAATTTTGCGAAATATGGATTTCAGGAATATTTCGAATTTTGCGACTTGGAGTGACATATTATGTATACACTACCATCAGGGTTCTCCCCATGGTGGGCGGCAGTGGCTTCGCTGCCCACCACTCCGACTGGCCGCCCACCACTCGATTTTTTTTTTTTTTTATGTCGCGGGATGACGATGCGATTTTGCCTGCGCACATGGCTGCAGACCGTCGCCATCGTACTCGGCAGGTCCGCGCACCGCCACGTTATCGTTCGCTATCGTATCGCTGACTGCCGCCACTGTCACACTGCTTCAAACAAAGAGCGCGGGCGCTCAGCGTGTTTTTGTTTTCTTTTTTTTTTTTTTTTCTTTTTTTCTTTCTCTATCTTAACGGCGCGCCGCCGGCAGTGTCCCGAGCGGGGGGAGGGGGCGACAAACAGACGCGACGAACCAAAAAACTAACAAAAAAAAACGAACGCCCCCCCCCCCCCTCCTCCCGGTAGTGTCCACCTCTCAGAAATTCCTGGGGAGAACCCTGACTACCATGAGGCGATATATTTGTGTAATCAATTTTTTTTTTTATATTTTTCAAGTCGCAAACTTCACCGAAATTCCCATTTAAGTTGTTTAGAGTAAGCAAACTTTTCACATTTTAATTGATCCTTTATGTTCCAGGTTTTGTAAATTTGATAGAGAGCTTTTCCAGTTTTTGTCTCACAGATTTGCTTTTTCTTTCAGGCAGACTAACCACTTGGCATGCCATAGTTCCTTTTACGATTTTGTATCATCTTATGCGATTATGTTGATAATTAACACTTCTAGCGTATTTGCTTTATTGTATGTAAATCATTTGATGCATACAGAAAGTCCAGTACATATTACAACGAATGGAAGGAATCTGTAGTTGATGATGACGCAGATGTTTGCATACTCACAAGGTTTGAGTGCCCAGCACAACATTCACTTTATTGCCAAGAACTGCCCCCGAGAATAGAGAGGTTCATCGGGCAGTTTCTATTCTCCCAGATTATATTCATTTGCATTGTTTCTCCTGCGTGTTCAGAGGCTGGCAGCCGCTTCTGGTGTGGTGTTCCTGGCAGGGCGGATCGTCTATGCCCTTGGATACTCCACTGGGGGTAGGTACTGTCCGGAAGGACGCTCTTTATCTCTTTAGACAAAGTCAGCACCATGTGGCAATAGGGCCAGTTAAGGGCCGTGGCATTCATGCGAGCCTTCACGTGGCAAAGGCCGTTTCGTCTATATGGTGATTTTGTGGTGCCATCAGTGCTGTCAGTGACAAGTCTATTCTTGAAAACCGAACACTGTACATACAGATCTTCCACCAAAAGTCTGGAAAGAACGAGGGTGAAGTGAGTAGCTGGCTGAATTCGGTTTCTGTAGTCCATCGAGAATCTCAAAATTTCAATCCAGCTTTGCCGACCCTTTTTTTTTTTTTTTTGTCCACAATGAAAACATATATTTCTGCTACTTTATAATGCTAGTGTGGCCCATTGTATATTGTTAGGCAGCCACTGGAGAACAGAACATGTGTTTATTGATCGTAGCTCCTGTACGTTATATGGAGGACTACCGCACCCTTTGCCCTCCCTTTAGGGTTGCCGCTGCTTCTGTGCTTTTGTAAATGTGCACTTCCCCCACCTCCACGTCGGCCTAGACCTTTCCAAGCCTAGAATCATGGAGGAAAAAAAAAGACAGAAAGATATCTGGATTATTTTTGTGTGTGTTATTTTTGTACTAACATCTTCATTTTTTCCCCTTATTGCATCCATCGGTGGCATAGTCCCCAGCTTTCGAGAAGTTATGGTACTTAGCACTAGCTCATCCGAGACATCCCCTCACCCAAAGCTTTTGCGGATGTTCAAGACAAATAGAACTGTGTTGAGATGGACCATTATGTTTGCTCTGTACCCACTGATGGTGCCCCCCGCATGGGAGGCGAAACAATGTTTAACGAATTTGTTCTGTTTGTAGCCTAAAGTCAGCATACTCATTTCAAGGCTAAGCAGTGTCGCGATACAAATGTATCGCGATAGTATCTTAGAGATACTTTTGAGTATCTGTATCTCTGTATCGAGATACATTTGAAAAATCTATTTGTGTGTCGGTAGTGAAATACATTTAAGATGTATCGCTTGTATCGGGATACTTTGCCAGGCTTAGGTGTCTCGTTACATTTATTGTCCTTTTTAAGATAAATTTAAAGGATAAAAACATCTGTTTCATGCAGGTTGCTTCGGAATTTTTAATATAAACCTGCCTTATAACATGATTCATCTGTCACCAACATTAAAAAAAAAAAAAAATGTGGTGTAAAGAAGGTTACTTGCAAGAATACCAAAATCAGCTCCTCTCACAATGCCCTCAACTCTTTCCAATTTAGCGGAGTGAACGCTGTAAAGGAGTTGAGTGGAGAAAAAGTATGGCCCCGTTGTCCAATGTCCCCACACTATGGGTGACTCAGAAGCATGTATGACGACTGGTTGAGAGGCACCCTCACGTCAAAACAGGGTTCATTTCGGACAGACGCCTTTTGTCAAGCGTGGTACGCAGTCTTTACCGTTCTGTAACTAAGGATAAATAAAGCGTTTGAGGTAAGGGTAGTGCATAAAATAGCACAAAAAGAGGAGCACAAGCTTAAATTACCATTTGCATTTGCCACAAACTACACACTCCCCACGTAGCACCGTTCGGGAACAAATGTATTTCTATCTGTATCTGTATTCCGGAAGACTTTTTCGCCGTTTTTGCAGAAGTATCCCAGAGATATCCCATTGCTTAAAAGAGAAATGTATCTCAGTATCTGTATTTTGGGCCTTAAAATAGTACATGTATCTCAGTATTTGTATTTTTAAATATGTTTTGGAGTATCTCTGCCCAGCCCTGACTCATTTGAGTCACGACATCTCCCGGCTTCTGGAGTGTTCTTGCATCGCCATTGCATTCCATCTACGTTCACTAACAGGGGGATTAGTGGGCAAGCGCATTAGCGCACCACAGCTTGAAGAATGTGGAGCAAAAGACCACGCTGCAGGACCGAGAGATCCTGAGTTTGATCCCTGCCTGTTTGGATCTGGATGAGCATTGTAACGGCGTGCAGTCTGGTAGCACTACTGGGTGGTGCACGTTAAAGGAGCTGTGCAGCAATTTCAGTGCTTTGCTTAAATAATCTGGGTTTGTGTCTCAACCTTTCTGAAGTAAAGAACAAAAAACCGCTTTTGCCTGCATGTCCTAGTTTTTATTTAAAAAAATGACAAAAATTGAGGTTTTCGGCTCCTCACAACTCCTTCACCATCTTCAGAGTCACGTGCGCTGTGACGTGAAAGGAGGACGTGTGGGGTTCCGGTGAAGTTCTTTCTCTAGAGCCATCAGTCAGCAGCGAGAACTCACCTGCTGGCGACCACGTGACCACGTGCTTGCGCAGCACGATCAACATGGCAAAAGGAAGTGCCTCGTCCTGTGTGTTCTCTTCTCTTAGTCCGTGTGGTTTTCTCACTGTTTTTCAATATGGAAGAAAGTGCCAACGTGCTCGTCCGGGTCTGGCCATCCCCGTCCGGCTCTTCCCCCGCGCCCCTTCGGCTTTAGGCGGCTGTTCACAGCAGCAGATAGAGCTGACGGTTTTGTTGACCTAGGATAGATGGCGCCACTAAAACTCCATATAATAAAAGCTTTTTCAATGATACCAGATTTTTGACGCATTTATATTTATGTTGGAACAACAAGATCTATAGAAAAAATACCTTTTATCGAGCAGGTATTTGCACAACTTGCTATCTTTTTACAAGTCCCCCTTTGACATCACGCCGCGTGGTTCTCATGGCCGCTGCTCGCAGCTGCAGGTCGGGAAATATTCTAATTTTTGCCTCTCGATTATGCGGCGGAATCGCAACATTTTGAAGGAAGGAGATGTGTTCTCTGTCGTTTGTGACAAGATAAACAATGTCAAAAGTAGAAGATGCAAATTCTTTCAACGTTCAAATCGTTGCACATCTCCTTTAAAGACCCCAGGCTAGCATTGGTACCGCATTGGCTGTATTGCTCATCTACAGCATAGATGAGCAATTCAGCCAATGCAGTTCAGTGTGTAAATGCAGACATCTTTTTTTTTTTTCATTTCTTTTTTCAGCGTGTATACATACATTCTTTTATGCTTCCATTGCAGACCCAGCCAAGCGCATGCGTGGAGGATTCCAGTACTTTGGCCTGCTGACGCTGCTGGGTCTCTCGGTTCGACTGGGAGTCCGCATGCTGGGCCTGGTTCATTAGAGGGATGCGCACCCCAAGCTGGCGCTCGGACTCCTGGCACCGAAAACGGAAGCATATTGACTGGCATCACTGTAGCCGCATGAATGTCATCTAGTGTGCGCGCTTGAACGTGTCTGTGCACGCTTATCAACGCATTCCTTTAGTCTGTCGTCCGGGACACTCGAAAGCCTCTTTGGTAGAAGTTGTGGGATTTATGGGGGACTGCGGCATAATCACTTCTTTGTTATGTTTTATGAGCCGGTTTTACAATAAATGGTTTGCACCCATGCCTTGGCCTGGCTTCGATATTTTTGTTGTACTTTGTTGAATATGTGCTTCTACACTTTGCTTATTGGTGCAGAAAAAAAAGTAGGATATATATATATATATGTTAACTTTACTGTTGTAAATTCATTTATTTATCCGATTCAGAAATTTATCCGATAAACTCCATTCGGAGTTTTTCGGATTTATCCGGAAACACGGAGCCCTACATATGACGTGTGAACAGAGTATGGACTATAGTTTCTACAAAAATAGATACATTACTGAAGAAATATCCCAACCAAATGTAGTTAGATGTGTATGCCAACCAGTACGCAAATTGCAAGGAAAAGGAATGAGCACGGTGTTAGCGAGTAATAAAAAGGTATTATTTGTTACTGGAATTTAAAGTTTTCTTCCTCTAGTACCCATCCCGCTTTGGGGCCCGAGGATTATGGGCACTTTAGGTAAAAAGAACCTAAAAGATGACCCCAGGAGAAAAATCTGCACTCATAAATGGTCCATAAGACTCCCGTGAAAACCTTAAATATTTTTGCAGCAGTTTCCTGGTCTACACCTCTAAAATATATACTGTAAACGACTAAACTTTCGCGACGATCTAATTTTCGCGAATCGCCTACAATTCGCGAAAAATACGTCCCGCGAACAATTCGGGCAATATGTGAACGCTACGGAAGCTACACTCGATTCGCGAAAATTAGAACCCGCGAATAATTTCAAATTTTCAGCTTTGGCCCGATTCACGAAAATTTCAGCCCGCGAAAATTAAGTCGTTTACAGTATATAATAATAGGCAGCGGCGTAGACTTTCCATTTTCCCGGGGGAGGGGGGGGGGGGGGGGGGGGGGGGGGGGGGTAGGCTGAGAGGTTTTCCGGGGAAGGGAGGGAGGTGCTTCTCCGCGCAATTTTTTTTTTACACCGGCAATTATCAGTAGTTTGTTTTAGGGGTACATTTTACAGCGTATGTATATCGCCATGTGTCCGTCGCTGTGCACATGTGTCACTGTCAATCACCGTGCAAGCGTATACGTGTGTTCATCGCCGGTACCACGGCGCATGCGCCGGCGAGCACAAAACTGAAAAATAAAATGCTTGTGCCATGGCTGCGAAGTTATGGGGGTAGAACCCAGGCCCCTGTGCTTCTGAAGCAGTAATCCACGTAAACAGCGTCTCGGTAGAAATCATGGGTCGGGGGGGGGGGGGCTCTTCCCCCTCGTGGATCTCACCAGGGGGGGCACGAGCCAACTCGAGCCCCGATGCCCCCTCGTAGTCTACGCCTATGACAGGGGCGGATCCAAGGGGGGGGGGGGGGGGGGGGCGGCCGCCGCCCCCCCCCAAACGAAGTCGACTCCCCCCCCCCCTCCCCCCTTCTCGGGTGGCAATTTGACGTGGTGGAACCGCCGGTGCACAAGAAACAATGGGAGAATAGTATCCTTACAAATTTTCCGCCCCCCCCCCCCCAAAAAAAAAAAAAAGAAAAAAAAAAAAAAAACGGAGTTCTTGATCCGCCCCTGGCTTATGATAATAGGTATGATGCAGTGTTGGGTAAAGTACATCTAAAAGGTACTTCAAGTAAAGTACAAAGTAAATGGGACGTGATCTACTTTAAGTAAAGTATTACACTGGGTGCAATGTACTTGAAGTAAAGTACAAATACAATGTACTTTCAAAGTAAAGTACACGTATTTTAACACAATCTTTCCTGATGTCCTTTCATTCCCCCATGCAGCGATTTTTTAACTGATATGTATTGCCCAGGAGTAATCAGGGGTGCATGACCTATTTTCAATAACAGCGGCGAATATTTGATAAAGTCAAGTGGCCACAGAGTAGTTATTTTCATGAAAGGAGCCAAATTCAGAATTCTATCTTCTGAATTTGGCGCCCCTTGCACTGGATTGTTGCACCCAAAGGGGTTAAATGTACTAGGAGAGAGCATGACGTCAGCCCCGTAGCTTCCGCAAGCAGCCCTCTCATAGAGGAGTGTCCTCTCCTTAATCATAATAAATAAAAAAAAAAAAAAACAGTGAGTGCGCAAGCGAGCTGGTGATAATTAATTATAATGTGACACCTGAGATTGGGGTGCGAAAAAATTAAGGAACTTTCAAATAGAAGGAAAAGACGAAAGAGAATGTCTCAAAACATTTTGACGTTCTCCTCTGTTATCTGTTACTTCGACTTGAAAATTTAATTTTTCCGCACCACAATCTCAGGTGCTACATTGTGATTATTTTTCACTTCTAATATTTTAAACCTCCTCGCTTGCACTGACCGACCGAAAAGTAGCGATAGTTCAAAAAGCTACGGGAAAGCCGCCCCCAGAACAAACGGAGCATATCCGTCGTCTGCTCACGTTTCTGGTGAGAGTAGAATATCCCTCCCAGTATTTCTTCAGAGTTGACAAAGCATCATTTCGTGATACAAATTTGACAAAACCAAACTTGGGGAATGTACTCTGAAGTCGGGAATTGTACTGTCCTCGGAAAGTACCAGGAAAAAGTACTTTAAGTAAAGTACAAGTACATACTCAGAGAATGTACTTCCCTAAACCTACTTGAAGTAGTACTTTAAGTATAATGTAAGGGGGGAAGTGGGTTCTCAAAAATTATTTTTTGTTTATATGTCTATCTTAGTGATGTTTTGCACAGGTATGCAGTTTATTATGCTGATTTCATAACTGCAGTCAGATTTCAGATATCTCTTCCTTGTCAAACGTTATCGACAAAATAAAATATGAATTAGCTAATTTTAGGTAGGGTTTTAAGAAACCTTCTTATTAAAATTTTAATGAAAAGAAGGTATCAATTGCTTCCTAAAGAAATGCCATACAAGCTAAAGCTAGTTTTATTTCTTTAGCACCATATAATCATGTAAAAGAATTAAAGGAAATTAAAGGGAACAGAAGACATATAATAGAGGCTATAAGAATGTCATAATGAAATGCCAGTGCTATTTACCAAACAAATATCATAATAAAAATAGCTTTAGCTTGCAGTCCAGTTCATTCCAAAGAAAATAGTACCAAGTTTATGAAAATCGGTTGTGCGCAAGTGAATCAATTAAAGCCTTCTTGGCCGGAGAATATGCTGAAAAAATCAAAGCTGGGAAAGGGAGGCACTCACTTGATCGAATGACGTTTTAGCGAACGCCCACGTTTCACCAAATGACACTTTAGCGACACTTTAGCGCAGACTGTCGGAGCGAAGCGGCGCAAGCGCAGCGCGGGGGGGGGGGGGGGGGGGGGGGTTAAAGCGCGAAACACATGTACGACGAAACCGTCTGATCCGACGTCCGATCAGGCAATACGACGGTCGGAGGCGAGGGTTTTCGTAGCACCGGAGAGCGCTGAAAACCCTCGCCTCCGACCGTCGTATTAGGGACGCCCGTTTGAAGGTCAACACGCAGATACTAAACAGAAAGAGGAGACGTGCCTGGAACAAGGGGCACCCGTGTCTCTCCTCTAGTATGAAATCCAAACCATATCACATGAGCGAATGACGTTTTAGCGAACAGCGACATTTGAGCGAATCGACGTTTTAGCGAATAACGTGCGCGAAACACATGTACGACGAAACCGTGCGATCCGACGTCCGAACTCGAAACGCGCAAAACGAAACAAAGAAGAGCGACGCAGGAAGGAAGGCAAATATACGCGAAAAAGGAAAGCTAAACAAAGAGGAGGTATCAAAATATTTACACAAACGATGCGAAGAAGACGGGGAACATACGAAACACTAGGAAGCACAAGGAAAACACTGAAAATATCGATATAGAAAGTGAAGAAATGCGAAAGTAGCGCGTGCCTCGAACGGCGAAGACGAAGCGAAGCGAGCGAAAGCAGACGACGCGGGAGCTTGCGGGAGCTAGCGGAGTGAGCTCGAGTGGTACGCCGCTTTGGAGCGCGGGAAAAATACGCTCTCTGGGCGGCACCATTTTGTTCGACAGCAGCGTCCTCTCCCTACATCCGGGAAATTCGGCGGGTTCGGCGAAACGAGAGAGAGGGCACGCGCCCGACTCCGCTAGCAGACGACAAACCGGGAGGTTGCCATTCTCCATCTTTGAGCTGTACCGGCGGGCTGTACGGAACATCGAACTCTCGCTCGTGGCTGCCGTTGTGAAGTGGTTCGCGTTCTTAGAATAGTTATGGCTACTCCAAAATCAGCCTATAGCTCTCTGTTGTTCTATTTCGGTAAATGATCAACTAGCATATCTTTTTTCCGTTCCTCAAATAGCAGTTGAGTCAGCCGGCAGTACTACCCTCAACTACTGCGTGTATTGCGGCAGGAGAGCACGTTTTTCTTTATCATTTCAGACTTCCACTCATGGTTGCTAAAGGCCTACACCAGTACGAACTTTGTATAGTAAAAAAGGTGCAGCAACCGGGTTTACTTTTCGCCGGAAAGATCGGCCAATCTGACACAGTTTTCCCTATTTTTTTTTTATTTGCACGCAGGTGACAGCGTCTTTTTATCTTTTTATCTAGCATAGTATTACACAATAACTGGCATGCCAAAATCTGCGCATCTGCGCTTGAAATTTCCAAAATGACGTGATTTTAAGCAGAGTTTGCACGCCAGCCGGATGCCAGGTACTGCCCACTCGGCGGAGCAGACGACATGCGGGGTGAGAGGGAGAGGGCATTTTTGCTCTCTATTACCCTCTCTGCTATGACCCTAATGGAACAAGATCAAGATGGCTGCAATCGGTTGAGCCGCTGCGGAGCTCAGTCGGCTTGAAGTTTGTTCAAATTTTAGAGTTCATGCTTCAAGTCGGGTCCGTCAACGCTTACAAATAGTCATTATATTTCTTATTTAGAGATCGAATTGAGCATTGATACTTTGTGAGGACATACTCTGGACTATATCAACCTCAAAATCGTGAATTTTGAGAAATGGCATTTTTTTACGATTTTTTGATATTTTAAGACCCGCGTCCCCAGTACTTCCCAACACTGGTATGATGTCTTGCAAGTGCTTTGAAGACTGTATTTTGCTACATGGTATTCTTGAATTTTGAAGTCTTTGCAGGTATTTATCAGCTCAGTTATACGTGGTCTACGAGACGTCTTGAAACATATCCGGGAGCTCCATTCAAGACATTGTTCCACAAAAACTCCCAGCCCCTCCCAGCTCTTACGCCTTGTCAAGCCAAAACAAATGGCCAGGACATATCCCTTCTTAAAACGTTTTTATTTATTTATTTATTTTTATTATTTTTTTTACAGTGAACCTGTTTATGGCTAAGGTTTCGCGGATTTTTCACGTGCGTCAACAAAAACTCGCACTGCCCTCTCTTTGTCGTCGTTCCAAGCGCTTGCGTGCCTAGTTTCCTTTCGCTCTCCCGGGGCAGCGCCATGGCGGCCCCGTCGAGCGTGTCTACTTTCCGCCGGATGGCGGTCCCCGTCGTGCGTCTAGTTTCCTTCGGCTCCTCGGGGCGGCGAGAGCTCGTACCTTTGCTTAAAATTTCGTGTCACGTCTGTGTCGTCATGTACGTGCTTAACAGCTTCGCTGGTCATCCACCTTCACAGAGTGGAATGGCTCATGATTTTTTTTTTTATAGCAATCTTTTTAGCAGTATTTTCAATATACCAATATTTTCAACATAAAGTTGAAAATATAAAGATATTCAGTTGCACGATATTCAGTCAGTTGCACGATATAATAATAATAGTACCTTTCTTTTTTCCAACAAAAACAATGTTGAAAAGGGGACACGGGAAAAAAGCTGTAAAAACAGCTTGACGAGCCCCGAGCCACCTAAACCAGCAGTCCCGATGCCGGCACCAAAGATTTATACAAAAATAAAACATGACATGTGTACTACATGTTTGAGAAACTTTACAAAAAAAGAACTAACGCTATACAAGATAAGTAGCATATTGATACAATTTACACAATAGCGAAAACATACACAGGACGTTAGAGCATCACTGAAATAAACGCGAAAAAAAAAAAAAAAACACTGATTCAAGAGATTTTAGCGCATATTGCGGACAATTTGGCTCGAAATAAACATTTGAAATAAACATTTCCGTAAGATGCTCACCGATATATTGCTAAGCTCAATGCCTTGCCTACTATTAAGGGTATATCTTAAACTTTGATGGCCGTAGTTTGTTCTAAAAAAAGGGTACTTTCCAAGGTTCTTTCATTCGTGTTGGGTATCTATAAATTTTATCTGTTAGCTTCGGTAAGTTTTTAAGGTGATATTGGGATAAATTTGTTTCTATTTTATACCTTGCACATAAACGATATTTATATAAATCAAAAATTTTCATCACACCAATTTTACTAAAAAGATCATCAGTTGGATGTTCTAGTGGCACATTAGAAATACTTCTTAATATCTTTTTTTTTTAACATAATGATTTTGTGGAGGTTGGAATAGGTAGTAGTGCCCCATATGAGGTGACCATGATTTAAATGTGAAAAAAATAATTAATTATATAATATTAACTTTGTTCTAAGTGGTAAAATGTGTTTATGACGATATAGAATACCGACGATGCTAGATAATTTTGATATATGATTAATATGGTCGTCCCATGGCAAGTTTTCTTGAAAAATAACACCCAAAGTTTTAAACGCGGGAACAATTTCTATTTGAGAAGAATTTATAAAAATATCCTTGGTAATATTAATATGTTTATTCTTAGGTCGGAATATAACTGCCTTTGTCCTAACGGCATTTATTTTTAATGCATTATGTCTACTCCATCTATTAAGCTTTTCTAGTGTTTAGTTCGCGTTATCAATAAGCTCCGACGCATCATCACCATCGAACAATAAGCTTGCATCATCTGCATAAATAAAAAATTGAGTTGAGTGACTAATATTTACGATATCATTTATATATACATTGAATAAGAATGGCCCGAGAATGCTTCCCTGGGGAACCCCCTATTCAATCGGTTTTATTTCATATGAGTGGCCGCTTATATGAACATACTGTCTGCGGGAAGATTAATATGAACGTAAAAGTTTTGATACATAACCACGAAATCCATACATATCTAACTTCTTTAGTAGCAAATTATGATATAGATAGTCGAACGCTTTAGTAAAGTCTACAAATAAGCCGAGAGTGAGTTTCTTTTTTTGAAAATTTCTAAGTATATGCTCTTTTTGCGCAAGGAGAGCCAGTTGATCGATGTTTTCGAAAACCAAACTGCGACAAGCTAATTAAGTCATGATTATCAGCAAATGTTGTCATTCGAAGTAGTATAACGTTTTCTAAACCCTTAGAGAAAACAGAAAGAATTGAAACAGGTCGATAATTGCCCAGTTCGTTTTTATTTCCTTTTTTATATCAAACTGTTACCTTCGCTAGCTGCGAGACTGCGCGCTTTATTCAGTCTGATGTTGGCAGCAGATTTATAATGAATCGATAATGCAGCTTCTCTGGAAATCGGTTGAAATAACAAATTGATTCACGTAAAAAATTTAATAAAATAAAAAGTTAAAAAATTGGGCTCGTCCGGGATTTGAACCCGGGACCTCTCGCACCCGAAGCGAGAATCATACCCCTAGACCAACGAGCCGCGCGTATTCAAGGTCTGCTTAACGACGCTGTGTTGGATGCGGCGACAAAATTGTAGACTATGCAGGCCCAGCAGGGATGCAGGCAAGAAGTTTCTAATGAGTACAGGGCTATTCTATGTAGTGTCAGTTGCCACATTAATTACTACGAAGTAGCACATGAATAATAGAAAAGAGCGCGTAGAAAAGCCCCCGATCGTGCCCGAAAAGTTGAAAATTAAAACCGAGAGAGAAAGGGTGGTAACAGGTGTATTAAAACTTGGGTTTGGGCTAGTTCTTCCGTATTAAATAAATGGTTTGAAACGCATCTTCGGGTCTTTCCACAACGCAGCAGCTACCGCCGTCAATCGCGGCACAGTTTGAGGTCGTTTGTAATTTTTGTAGATCCTAGCTTTAGATAAGACGCGGAGCAAGCAGACATTTGTCAAGGTGATTTTTACGTTCAGATTAATTTGATCCTCATTTTATGAAATATTTTTTTTTTACAAAGTGCACATACATAAAAACAGCGCAAAAGCATGAGCCATTCCACTCTGTCAAGGTGGGGGACTAGCGAAGCTGTTTAGCACACGACCCCGCACCGAGGAGCCGGAGGAAACTAGACACGCGCGACGGGACCGCCACCCCAGGAGCGCGGAAGGAAAGGAAACTAGGGCAAGCGCTTGGAACGACAACAAAGAGAGGGCGGTGCGAGCGTAGACTTGGAGGGGCTTTAAGACTTGGTTGACGCGGGTCGCACAGCGGCAAATCTTCGAGAAACCTTTATTTTCTACCCGAGAATCTAGTGGTAATTTGAGCTAGTTGGTACATCACTAAGATTAAACAGCGCAAAAAACGTCGGAGGAAGAGACCAGCGCTCTTTCGTTCTAGCGTCCTTTTCTCAATTCCTCCGACGTTTTGAGTCTACTGATATTGAAAATGGTGCCTATGCGTAGAGCAAGTTCGTCTGCTTCTTTTGCAGGGGTTGCAAAAAAAAAAAAAAAAAAATAGTGGGTAGACCTCAAGGAATCTACCATTGAGGTCTACCCACTATCCTTTCAATCAAACCAATCGGAGCTCGGGGTCGTTCCGACGTCAATATGCAACTCCTGCGCTAGAAGCAGACGACTTTCTCTCAGCATTGATCTGCACAGGAGCAGATTTAGGGGGGGGGGGCCTCCCCTCTCTCCCCCCCCCCCCCCCCCCTAAGCCCCCCAAGGTCTACTTTGTTTTAATAAAATCTACAGGTTTCGATTTTGGTGACATAGCAAATACTGGGTCAACAAAATAGATCTGGGCAATGTTTCGACCGTAATGTCATATCTCAGCGGAATCCCACCCCTCCACCAGCCGAATGCCTACCGCTCCTCCCTGGCCTGACCCGTAAATCCACCACTGCATTAACTAATCTACTGAAAATGCATATCCAAGTGATGAGACGTATATATAACTTTTGCATAGAATGAAGCGATTTTGCATCAAATTCGGTACTTGAGAAAAATCCACGGAACCCTAGCCATAAACAGCTTCGCTTTAAAAATGAACAGAATAGACAAGGACAAGGACAGCGCTGTTTATCTGTGTTTTCTCTTGCCCAACCTTGTGTTCATTCTGGCACCGTTTTTATTTATTTAATCATAGGCTCTGATGACTGGGCGCGAAAGCATGCACTTGCAAATATTCGGTGACCATGCACAGATCTCCTATTATTTTTTTTTTTTTCAGCTGAAAAATATTTAAAATATCGCTGAATGCATTAATTAGTCTGCTAATTAATGACTATACCCTTACCTTCCAACTTCCAACGTCGTCACCTGCCAAAAATGGAATTAACAAAGCTTTGGAATTTTATCTGCCCGATTCGAGATATTATTTCCAATCTAAATTCTTCAACACCATTCCCTAATTCCAATCAATTTTTTTTTTCTGTAATTGGTTAGGGTTGAGTCAAACTCCCGACCCATAAGTCACATGCTTTTGACAAAGTTTGGCCTACCACTTGTTTTTTTAGCTCTGCAAGTATACAGACCGTACGTACAGACCTCGCATACGTGGGTCGAAAGTGGTAAACTCGCCCGAAATTTCACAAGTGAAAAGTTTAGTATGCAATAACTGCTACTTAATTCTTTGAGCGAATTACTTTTTTCTTCTTTTTTTTTCTGGGGGGGGGGGGGGGGGAAGGGGGCGGTTTAAAATAAGATATTTTCTTTTTTTTACATTAATGTCACGGATAATACTTTCTCAGGTGTTTCATATATTCACATCCAATGTCTTTAATTTGATTTTTCTCAATATATTTTGTTTCACCAACAGCGCATACTTTTCTGTCTTATGTTTACGTTAGAATGCATATTTTTGACAAAAAAATGTAGGCCTACGGGCTGCCTAGGGCACCCGGGCCAAAAGAAACAAATAAAATACAAGAATGGCAAGCAGCTTCTACGGTCTCACAGTTTCCAAATGCAGAATTACTTTTTTTTAATGCGAAAACATTAACTGTCTCATGGAGCGAGCTGACGTCATCAGTTTGAAGCGCGAAAACGGCTCCTAGTTTCCGCGACTTCGCCTTCGGTTCGATTGGCTGGCGCGCGTCGACAGGGCTCCCATTGGCCGCTGCACCATGGCCTCCGAGATCCCGAGGCGCGCTCGCGCTAGTACGTAGCAGACGACAAAGGGACCAGACGAGCAGACGACAAAGGGAGCGGACGAGCGGCTTGCATGCTTTCGCATTCACAACTCATAAGAAATGCTTAGGTGTACCTCAAGCTTTTTTCTTTCTTTCTTTTATTCAACAAAAGCTGCTCACAGTTTTAACAAACACAAATATGACAGTTTATCAAGACTGGACGGCCATATGCTAGTAAAGACTCCTAAAAGGAGGACTTTTGATCTCGAGAGTAAATTTTCTTACATGTAATTAATGTGACTACATGTGAAACAACTAAAACTATAAATACTCAAAACTGGGCGCTTTTTATTAAGCATACAACCAAAAACAGTAATCTTAAAAAAAAAAAAAATAGACAGGTGCAAGCCATATTGTTTGTAAAGAGCACCATTATGCCGGTGCCCGAAGCATATGAAATAAACTTGATATGTGAGTATAATCTGAAGTACAAAGCCCCTCTGCAAATGTAAATACAATTCTAGGGGAAACAAACCATAGCAATATGTTATAAATTAGAACAGAAAGTGTAACTCCTTTATCACAATCAACACACAGACATTCAAACTACAAACAAAATGTAAACACAACAAAAGCTTCCCAAAAGAACACTAACACAGTTCTCATCATTTCATTGACCAGCCTTTCACCTAATAAGTGGACATTTCATCGAACGCCATTTTATTGAATCGCTTGATGCCGCTTCATCGAATTTCGCTTTACTGAATTTTTGAGCATTACAATACTTTTTAGACGTTATACTATCGCTTTTAAAATAGTTTTGATGCTGCTCTCGAATCACCAGATATAGAATTACTACCCCGATTAAGGCTTGGGCCTGAATGTTGGTTACTGAATCATAGAGGTAGCTAGAATATCAAAACTTGAGTGGATATGCGACTTATTTTTTTTCTGGCGAGGTTCTCCACCACACACTTTTTTCCCACTTCATCCCCTTTTTCTTTCTCGCTTGAGAGGCACTTCCTGAAAAGGGAAATAGCTATTCTCTGCCGCACCTTCTTTATTTTGTATTTGTCTGCTTACCTGTGTTTTCATTCTATCCTAGGAGAATAGCTTCCTTTTTAAGAACATTACTGTACGTCGAAAATCCGGCGGGTCCACAGTTCTGTCGGTTACAATAAATTGACAAAGAGGGGAGGTCTTTTTTTTTTGTGTCATGCAACATGGATGGTCAATGCCTCAAGGACGGCTTCGTCTTGAAGCAGAATACGCGTCTTCAAGGACAAAGATATGCCCTTGAATTCTGGACGTGTGTTCGTCACTGCACCCGATGATCAGTATAAGAAAAAAGTTGTCAGTGTTCCCGTTTGTTATTGGCCACATTAACAGGTCATAATTTACTAGCAAAAATAAGGGAAACAAAAAAAAAATGAAGTTTCTTATTACTGTAGTTGCCATACTCAACTGGAAAAATAAAGTTTATATATTATAATGAATATTATAACACTGCTATCCTCCCAGTGCTAAAAGAAAACTATTTTCTAGATATAGAATTTCTGCTGCTCAAGTAGGCGGTGTTCGACAAAACGGCATACCATGAAATGGCGTTCGATAAAACAGTGTTCAATAAAACAGCTTTGATGAAACGGTGTTCAATGAAATGTCCAGACCCACATACAATCCTCACCGGTATGAGAATATGTACAATTTTCAATTACTGGATTAGAAAAAATTAACAAGAAATTTGGATACAGGCTTTAGTACATATACACATATTGGTGAAGGGCTTGAACTTACAGAAACGAATGTGAACAGCCTCTGAAAAGACAATTAATGAAGAAGAAAGCAAAGTTGTTAGTAAGCTGTTTTGTCCTGTTCCGTCCTTTCCTTCTTTCATTTCTGCAAGTTCGGGCTGACTAAAAAGAAATGGCTAGACAATGCACGACACATCTTCGATTTGTATTATTCTTTTGTAATCCAGTTACCTAAATTAACTGATGTGCCCATTTCCAGCAATTAAGTATGTTTGTTTGTTTTAGTTTCAGGTAAGTTTGTTCATAAAGAGTTTGAAGGGACCATAAAGTGGCACTTTTGTCTATAACCACTGTAAACCCAAGGATATAAGAAAATGATAACTTTTTCAATGACTTGCTGAAGCATGCAAGTGTGTAATAGAAAGCCCTAGCAGGGCTGCTGTACACACTGTCATACATAATACGCATTGCTATAAAAGGTGCTGGCACGAGAGTGAGCTCACACAGATGCAATGTAGGCACACCTATGTGCTTATGACAGTACCTCTAACAGCTTTGTATATTATGTAAGAAACAAAATCAAGCGAGCAACAATGTAATAAAGTATTTTCAGTACTCTCTTCCAATGTGCCACCTGTTCGGGAAGAAATACAAATGCAATTAATGATTGGCCGGTCTACGACAAACTAACATAAGTGCATGTAAATATCTACAGCATTTCTTCCACATTTATATATAAGGCCATTCACGGTTCAGAGACCTTGCAACAAACATCTTAACATGCTACGTTTATAGTTACAGCAGGTACCATAAACACATACTTGAGATTTCATGTGAGTGAGATTTGGCACACTTCAAACGGAGCATCACAGAATGGTCAACCATTTACACTAGAAAACAAACATTTTTGTGCTCAGATGTTATATAGAAGATAACCTTCAATCGCATCCTGTATGCAAATACCCTCAACTCCATTCCAAAATAAGTGCAACTATGTATCTGTTTTAAAGGCAACTGAAACGGCCCTAGCTTTATAAGCTGGGTATGCTCAAATGCTTAGCCAGTATGCTGTCATCCACTTTTCACAAGAACTCTTTATGTAGCATGTTAACCAAGGCAGCATGCCAACCGAGGCATGCTGTTTTGACAAAATGCGCCGCAGGACAGGGACAGAGCAAGTAAAAGAACACGAAGCGCTAGCGCTTCCTGTTGTTTTACTTACTCTGTCCCTGTCCTGCGGCGCATTTTGTAAAAATAAGTCATGTACCAACTGGCCCATCTGTCACTATTGAGGCAGGCTGCCTTGGTTAACCTCTCTGCATTGCTTCTGTTTTCATCCTCTGATCTTCTTCTCTTCTTTATGTAGAAAAGGTAAACTTTGGTAATAAATCATTTTGATTAGACATATAGTAGGATGTGGCCTGACAGCTTAGAGAATGTCCAGCAAAAATATTTCCAAGCACAAGTAAACATTTCACATAAACTTGGGACAAAGAATGGCGAGGGTGGAAAGTTGGGCCAGTTGGTGATTCATAATATGCAAAAAGATGCAACAAGACATGGAAGGAAGATAGAGACACAGCACTAACTTAACTGAACTTCATTTCTGAAGTCACCTACAATATATACACTCACTGTCAACAAAAAACAAGCCAATGAAGAAGCACAGATATACACCATTAAAAGGCAAAAATATTGTTTTATCTCTCATCGTATTGTAGCATAAATATCGGGCAAAATTATTTTTTTCTTTCAACAAACACTTATTTTGAGACATGCCTGTCCTAACAAGGTAGAAAACAATTTTTTTTTCCCCAAGTTTAGTGTTTTTTTATTGGCCAATGTTCGAAAGCAAAAAGAAGCACCGCTCGACCGAAAGTGGGCAGTCTGTGCTGCTGTCGATGAGTGATATAACAATATTTTAGCCTCTCAACGGTAAGTATCTGTGTTTCTTCATTGGCCTGTTTTTTGTTGGCACCAGGTATATATACTAGGTGACTACAAAGTAAAGTTCAGTTGTTAGTCAGTGTTGTGTCTCTCACTACCTTCCTTGTCCGTGTCTCGTTGCACTTTTTTTAAGTATTACAAGGAATGGTTCCTACGAAAACAGAGCTAGCAAGAGAAGCAACCATTTCCTTCCAGGCTCCACCAGAAATAGAAGTTTAACACACCAAGTGGTGCGGCCTCCAAACACCAATGAAAGTGTCGGGGGAACCTGCCACATAAAGTAGGAGGTGAAGCTCATCCCACATCTGGGTTTCAGGCAAGCATTATAGAACAAGGTTAAAACTAGCACCGGGTCCCATCACCACCGACACAGATTCTGCAATGATTGTAGTAGCTGCGAGCTGAGATTCTACGACTTCATGACTGGAAATTGAACAGCTGTCGAAAGATACGAAGAATATCAAGCGTACACTAACTAGCTGAAACAGATATAACATTTTATGGCTGCCCCTACAACTATGTATTACAAAGAGGGCACAGAAAGTCTGAAGGGTTCCCCCTTCCCGCCGGAACAGTGGCTAACGGCAGTGATTTCTCTGCCTGCCTGACACTGTGAATTGTGACTGCTGGGTAGGCTCTGGCGCTTGCACCTATGTCAGCCACCAAAATTGTTCCTAGCTGACAGCCGTTGCTTTCTAGACACCTCACGATGGACTGCAGAGGACGCTCCGAGCAATTGAAGCCAATATCGTGCCATGCAAGTGTCAAGTGAGAGGAGCGCTGCAACATGCGGGCCGCATAGTCACGAGATACGTTCGCAGCGCTGGATTCGCTGGAATGACTCGTAGCGTTTGCTGCGGTCGATCGTAAGGTGAAACCGACGGAGTACAGAAGGCCGGTCCCGAGGAAATGTACAAAAATGGCATCTAACAGACATGATTCACAGGTACCAAGGAGGCAAAATCAGCACCGTTGTTTGCCGCTGTTCGGTTTAAAAGAGAAACCTGCGCGATGTTCTGTGCACATTACTCTTGCAGCAGTGGTTCCAGGGGTGCTTACTAGGTACTGTTTGTTTGTCTGTCAGGCACTCACTAAGATTTACACCTCTGGTACAATAGCATGACATGCACGGCACCCATATTTATGTTAGACTCTTTATAGCCTCAAATAATACAAGTGGTACTACAGTGCTGGTAGCACTTGAACAAAACAACAAAGAACCAAATACCATGTGACCTGTTTTCATGCAACTATTGTAACGTCTCCGAGTACTCAAATAAAAGTAGGCGACATACAACTGCAATGATCAGAATAGCTGCACGACCATTGCCGAGTAGTTAGCTCAAAACTGCGTATTAGCTGAGGCATTAGACAAGTCTGCATAGTTGATGCAGAAGGCAACAGAGCAGTGCTTTTTTTTTGCTTTCGAACACTGGCCATTAAGAGAAGCTGTACCTATTTTAGTTATGAAACTGCAAGGTTGGACCACAGCCTTCGGTGTCTACAGCCATCACCTCAACAAAGGACTCAAGTCTCAAGAGGTTGACGTCCATTATTACTGCAATCTAAGCTGTATGATGTAAAAATTTTACACAAAAATGCTTTAAAAAAAAAAAAGACGCTTACATTATTGCTTTACCCTGGGCTAACAAATGTTCTAAACAAAGTATGTGATAAATATCATTGCCTACTGTAAACCGTAAACAATATGTTACATGAGATTCTAGCCAAGAGCATCTGGAAAAGAAAGTGGCAAGGGAGACAATATTTAAAAGTTATAAATTTAGAACACTAGTATATATTAGTATATGAAAATCTGATTTACAGAAGTAATTTTTATTCTGAAGATGCTTTGTGCATGACCTATCAAGTAGCTCAAGAAAAATTCACTGACAGAATCGTTATCAGCATCAAAACGTAAAAACTTTGTGCCTCAATCACAGCTTTGTGCTAGAGCTTAGCCAAAATTTTTGTTCAAGGTTTAAACAAGCTAAAATTATGGGGCAGGACAAAAGGAGACGACACAAAATTATATGTTCCTGCTGTAGTCACTCGGAACATTCCCTTACTACAACTGATAATCTTTGGTGACCCATCTAGAGGTGAAGTGGTTGAAACCACATGCACGAAGTGACTTTTTTTACGAGCTTCATTGTAAAAACGATTTTCCCACTCTTAAAACAGACATGTGGAATTGACAAATACTTTCCTCTCTTTGTCTTTGGCTACATGCCACCTTATATGAAATGCTCAGTGAACGAAATAAAAGTCCACATAAATTTCTCAAAACTATCTTTACAGGAAGGCAATTCCTTCCTGTGGTCATCCACAAGCATTCCATTGGCTACAACTTCATTTCTGCAGTATACGTGGAGAGTAACCAGGAAGAAACATATTGAACCATAAAACTCGTTTACAAAAAACACAGTGCAAAGCCAGAGCCCGTCATCCCATTCAGGGACATTCTACTTGGAATCTTTCCAGCACGTGTCCCCAGAATACCTTTACCAGATGCAGGGACTCTGGGCACATTGCTCTACACAAACAGAAACCTACAGCAACAGCCAACAGCAAATCGAGACTATCGGGGGCGCAGATCTCATGCGACACACACTTAAATAAATAAAAACCTGGAGTACCGCTGAGTTCGAGCACTGGCTCACTTTCTTCCTCAAACTGGCCCGCCACGAGCAAAAAATCGCCACTAGAGTGCCTCAATGTTGTTTGCTGGCGGTGCCTCGCTAGAGTGGCGACATCCTTTGAGAGAACAAGTGCCGCCTTTCCGGTCGCGTCCATCACTTTGCCTCCCGCAATGCGTCGACCTTAATTACGCGAGATTGGTGGATTGACGTGCGCCCGTGAAAATGCAGAATTAGAAAGTACTCGTTGAGATTGCGATAAATTATTCCGGGTAGAGGCTTCCTTGACTCGGTAATGTAATGAAGCGTCGCAAATGCAGTCGTCCAAAGAACGTAGTCGCATTATCGTTAGACGCAACGCCAAAAACAAACGGATACTTGACAGAATGCGGAACGTTACATGTCTTCAAAGTTATCCCGCATTATTTCGCAAGTGGTAGGGCTCAATAACTGCGTAGACAACTCATAAACAGTTACGTATGAGTGGGAGACAGGATGGCGGCTCCCAGGGTTTTCCCCAGGAATTCAAATTAGGGGGGGGGGGGTCTAAATTGTTAGGGGGGCCCCCCCCATTGAGAATAGAGGAGTCGTTGCAAATGAAGGGGGTGCCTTCAGAAAAACAAGGGGTGGTGTAAAGGGAAATCATTGGCGGCTCCGCTATAATCACTGACAGAATGAGAACAGCAGGGCATGTGTTTGGAATGTCCGGCCTCCAGTACGCGCTCAATGCTCTCCACTGTGCTTTGGCTGCACGTGTGCCTTCGAGGCGCATGAGGTGTTGAAGCGTTAGTGAAGGTACGCAGCTCGCACTGACAACTGAAGCTCCTCCCTGCCAGTCTCACCTTGTCAGTGACTAGCACACGACTAAGTTGTCCCCACTGTGGGGGGAGCTAATAAATGGCTGCATATGAGTGGGAGGCAAGATGGCGGCTCCACTTGCGGACAACAAAGTTGTCCCCACTCTGGAAGGACCGCATAAACGGCTACATGTGATTGGGAGGCAAGATGGCAGCTCCGCTAGCAGACGAGAGAGTTGTCCCCACTCTGGAAGGACCGCATAAACGGCTACATATGAGTGGGAGGCAAGATGGCAGCTCCGTTAGCAGACGAGGGAGTCGTCCCCACACTGGGAGGACCGCCAGTATGGCAACACCGAGGCACCCCAAGTGCCCTGCGAGGGCGGTGCCACCCTCACTGGGATGGCCGGGTGTCCAGTAGGTGTGAAGCGGCCTGGTCGACGTCCCAGCTGAAGGCCCTGAGGGCGGCCTCGCACTCTCCGCGGCCGGCGATGCCCAGCACCTGCAGGTGCGCCAGCTGGATGTGGTGCAGCGCCAAGTCCACGTTGCCGCCGGCTGCTGCCAGGGCATGCCGGCACTCTCGGTCACTGGTGCCAGGCAGGCGGTCACGCAGGGCGGCCACAGCCAGCGCGTGGGGGTCCCGCACAGCCGGCAGCAGCACGGGCTCCAGAACGTCCTCCTCCTTCTCGCGGCACGACCAGCAGGGGGGCACCACAGCCGGGCTCACCAGAAAGGGCCGCACCTGGGGCATGGGACAAGCAGGTCTGGGAGCTACCTCCCGCAGAAAGAAAGGCTTTCCTCCCTTACGGGAAATCGAGGGGCGGTTCCTTACTTCCTCCACGTTCGTCTGCTTTAAAAATATAGCATGTCCCCAAGAAAATTTCCAGTGTTTTCTTTGCCGCAGAAATAAACCATGCGTCGCCGAATGCTCATTCTCCGCCCAAACGTAGAATTAGCGGGTCGAACCGAATGCCAAAGTTTCGGAACTAACCGTTATCTCAATCAAAAGCTGTTATTTTCAGAAAATTTTAATGAGAAAATGGGGCCCGTTTTCGCCCGTTGTTAGTAACTAGCGTCGTTCAGCTCCATTTACTCGAGAGCTCTGTCGGCCGCCAATTTCCCATTGAAAATTTCAGAAAATCACTTATAACTTTTGAACGAGATAAAGATTTTTTTTATTAAACTTTGGCAACTGGCTTCCACCGCTAGCGCTACATGCGGGCGGAGAATGAGTGTTCCGAGACGTATAGTTTATTTTTGCGGTGAAAAAAACACCTGTAAATTGTTTGAGGGGAGAAACCCTGCACATTTTGCATGGCATAAACCGAAGTGCCAATACAAATTCTTTGTGCTCCACGGTGGCTGGTAGAGCAAAAGTTTGATTAGGAAACACAAGAAATGGTGCAAGTGGGGTATTCCCTGGAACGTTGTAACTAATACCTGAAGCTACATGAGCTTTCACTCTATGAAAGTTGTTGCGAGAGTTGCAGAACCGATTCATTACCAAAAATTTCTCTTGAGGTTATTGCCTTAAAAGATAAACTAAGTGGTACTGCAATGGCCAGCCACAAAGACGAAGGGCCCAAACTGAACTTCAAGCCAGGGTAATTTCTCGGGCAAAGAAACAGCCCAATGTATATGACTAAGAGTTTTTGTTTAGTATTTGCAGGTCCTGTGCCTCTCGAGCAAGTAGGTAATGTCTTTCTACATACCGTAAAATACCAGACAAGCACCCACTCAAAATTTAGAGATAATCGCGAAAAAATGGGGAATGGAAGCTTGTCCGGTCATCAATTTTACATATAAATGTACTGTGCATATTTTCTCAGATCTTAGAAATTTGGATATGGGCGCTTAGGCGGATGCGCGGTATTCTACGGTACCTAAATTTAAATTTATTACAGTACTTAAAAATTTCATTCTTGAATCTGAGCATAATAACTGAAAGAGCACGTTAAGAATTGAGATCACAACGGCTGACACAGAGGGCAAACACAGATGGCCGCTTCGCTTAGCTAAGGAAGAAAAGTTCACGTCAGTGTGCAAGGCATCAAAGTAGGTAAAGCCAAATGGTGGGAAAAATGGCTATGTGGCTGCCGCTGCATTACATGCATCACTGTATTGTCTTCTAAAGATCTGAAAACTGCAATCAGATTCAGTGCTGGAAAATATGGCCAAGGCATAAAGCCTGAGATCTTGTCACACTACGCTTTTCCTCATTTGTCTGACACTTGGAAATTGATTCGAAACACAATGCCAGTTTCACTAGATGCACCTCTGCAATCTTTTCGTACTGCTAGGAAGTTTTGTATAGCAACACAAGGACGCAAACTAAATAAAGGCGAATCGACGTCTATGGTTAAAAAATGGTTTTCAGGAAATGTTGCCACCTTATGCAAGTTTACAAGGACTCATCCGCATTTGGCAATGTTTGGCTCTCCGTAGGAGTGAGAGCAGATGCGCAAACTGCCTTAAAGGGCAACTCTGGTCGGAAACGGAAGCAAAATAAATGACTGGTGACGCTTTAATGGCACGAAACATAACCACAGCCGAAATATTACGTAAATTGAAGCTGCATACTCCACTAAAACCGATTTTACAGGTGCGACCAGCTGCTCTTTAGCGGGTGGCAAGCGGTTTAGCTTTTAGTCATGCAACACTGGGCAACGCGTACCGCGGTAGTACTGCAATTGATTCTGCAAGCTGTACCGTGCACTGCAGCACCACGGTGACATCACGTCGCGGCCGTACAGCTGATGATCAGTGTTGCCATCCCTCTCTAGCAGATAGTTTCGGTTTGGCCGTATAAAACTACACACAATTCAGGGACATTGAATGAGCTGGAAATAGTCGTAATCCCAAATTTTAAAAAAATATTGACCAGAGTTTCCCTTTATAGAAAGCTCAACCGTGATTTCAGTACGCTATACCACAACTCAACGTATATTGGTACAGGTAATTAATGAGTAAAAATTGTCAATGTTGTATACTGGTTGATATTGTCATCAGGCTAAACTTTCTGCAACCAATAATGTATGCTCGTAGAGGTCACACATTATCACTAGGGTTCCTTGTTTTCAATAAATACCGATAAACCCCAAAGAATAGCCCCCGAGCCAGTTTGATCTAAATCGAGGAAACCCGAGAGACCCCAAACTGGAGCCGTCCTCAAATAAGAGCACCCCAAGCTTCACAGAAAGAATCTTTATCGACAGCTTTATTTCATGTTGAACCGGATTACGGCCCTGACTGAACTGACTGCAAGCCTCCCTCTTCTTTTGTGAACCACACCCATTGTCTCGTTTCCTTCTCTTATTGGTTCCAGAACGTTTTCCAAAGTATTGGGGTCACACGCATGTTCTCCGGAGGTTGGGGAACCACGAGCACACTTTCTTCAACATAGGTCACAACAAACAGCGATATTTACACCACACCGAAAGTACCCTGAATCTCTGGGGAAAACTAAACCCCTAAAAAAACCACCTCCAAATTCGAGGAAAGATAATACTCCAAAAAAAAGGAGCCCTACTTATCACTGGCAAAAAAATTAAAAAAAAGGAAAAGAAAAAAAAAAGACAAAGGGTTCCAGGATTGAGAAAAAATTCTGCTTTATTGACTAATGACCCATTAAATGAGACAATTCCAAACTGAGCATTTCAAAAGGATACTTTCACGGAACAAAAATGGACAGCTACCGTGTGCCATGTTCTGCGCTGCTTTTTGAAGAATTTATGTTTTGAAACAATACAAATCTGTTCAGATGTTTGCTGATATTTGTAAGGTTCAGTTTCGTTTTCTATTCAAATCCAAAAATCAAGTGTGAACAAATAACACAATATAAGAAGGATCAGAAATAAACGATGTGACCATGCTTTCAGCATATGGCTAATCTAGGTATGCCGTCGAGGCAGTTGATTCGGTGCGATCCCCGCACAGACGCCCATCTGTCGCTTTTTGTCCTTCACAGATTTCCTTGCGCACCGCAGCAATTTGTGTTCCTTGCAGTATATTAAAAAAAAAAAAAAATGAGAGGTATGAAAACCAGGTAAAAAGTGTGCGCCCATCGAGTACACTCTTCCCAACTTGGGAAACTATCTTCGTTGGGAAACTATCTTCGTTTGAACGTTGGGAAGGTAATAAATAAACAAACGAACACGAAAGAGACACAACAAACAAAAACATTTCGTTGCTCCCCTCTCTCAAGCAGCGGACCTCGCAGAGCCTCCATTTACAAGCACCCTGCACTCTCTCTCACAAACCTGCAAACCAGGCAGCACATTCTCCCGTTCGCCAAATCACGTCGCATCAAAAAATTGTAAAAGGCATTGAGTGGGCACCCAAAAGAGGCCGTAGCATTTCACCTATCGCTAAGCTAGCGTCTGCCCGTAGTTCTCCGTCCAAGCAACGCGGGTTTGAGCGGCGGCGTAGGCGGGGGGGGGGGGGGGGGGTCACGTCCGTCTCGGCCCGCACCCCACCTGAGCGAGTGCCGGCGCGGGCGGCGGCGGCGACTGCTGCAGCAGGTCGACCCCGGTCACTCGGATGTCGTTGGGGAAGTGATGCCCCGTCTGCTTCTTCGTCTGCGGCGGAGGCCTCAGCAGCGGCACGTCCGTCGACCCGTGCTGGGTGTACTGCCCCAACTTCGGATGCCGGTCGAGGTTCTTGCACGGTCGCGGAGACGTCATCGACGACGACAGCGTGGCGTGCCCGTCGACGCGGTTCTCGGAGCCGAGCCGCATCTGGTCCATCTTGCAGTCGAGCCAGTTGAACGCCTCCGTCGTCTGCCGCGATGGGGCGGCGGCGGCGGGGGGAGTGGAAGAGAGCAGGTCGTCCACGCTGAGCGAGGGGCAGCTGCTGACCCGTGTCAGGTTCCCGTAGCCCCCGGAGACGTCGTCCGCGACGAACGAATAGTACCGGTCTGCCGTCCGCTCGTCGCAGCAGCCTGGCACCGCCTCCAGGGAAGAGACGTTGCAGTAGGAGCGTTCCGCCGTGGTCGAGGAGACGTTGTAGTATGTCACTATCGATTCCCTCGGAGTCTCGGGGGTGCCGAGACCATCGCTCGTCGGCGCCCGCTGCAGGGTGGTGTCTACGTCGCTGGTGAAGTCGATCAGCACCCCCTCCTTCACGGGGCTTGGCACGAAGGCCGACGGGGGCCTCTCCGACCGGGCGACGTCGGAAGAGGGGCGAGCGTCGCGGGGGCGGCGGACGCGCTCCTCCGGGTCGCACTTCTCGTCGACAAAGCGGTTGTAGCCGTACTGGCGGATGACGGTGGTCTTCTTGGCGATGGGGTTGTGGTGCTGGGAGCGTCGGGCGAGCTCCTGCAGGCGGGCGGAGAGGGCGGGCGGCTCCGGCGGCAGCCCCAGCACGTCGGGCGGCTCCATCGGGTTGCGCAGGTACATGTCGTCGATGAAGGCCGGGCTGCCCCAGGTGCGGCCGCTGGCGTCGCCGTGGCCCGTGTGGATGAAGCTGTTGCGCAGAGGGCGGCTGATGTCCCGAGGGCTCCTGCGGCACAGGGACTCGCAGGCGCAGCGGGGGAAGTCCCCCACCCGGAAGGTGCGCTGGCTCTGGCCCTTCCACCAGTAGTTCTCTGTGCGGCCGTCCACCACCTCCACCAGGTCTCCCACCTCCAACTCCAGGCGCGGAGGGGCCTCCTGCGGGGGATGCACGCGAGGGGATTTGATCGCTTCAAAAACAAGGGCGAGATCTAAGTTGGCTCTCCCGGAGAGCTTCGTTAGCGGATGGTTCGTCTGCTAACGTGAGCGAAGAACTTGGTTTGTCTGCTACGAAGCGTCACTCATGGGTGAAAATAAAATGAGAAAGCACTTTCACAATGTCTATTACTTCACCTATAATTAGGGATCCGTTTTTTCGAAGTTTATTTTTCATCAAATTCAGAGAGTGTTTTTCGGAGTTTATTTTTTGCCAAAAATTTGGAGTTTATCGGAGTATATTTTCGTTTGATTCCCAATTCTCCGAGATTTTGAGTTTAATTTCGCGGTGCTTCTTATTAAAAATAAATAAATAATATCCGGGTGTAAACGTATGCTGGACAAAAAAAAAAAGTGATTGTATCAATTAATATTTCCTTCAGTTGTATTTGGCGTTGGTGCCATTACTACATGCCATACCAATGTTTCCTACAACAAAAGTTGCAAACGAGTGTTGCTTCGATAAATGTCGATACCTTAAAATCAATAAACTCCTGGAGGTAGTCGCTGGGAAGTTTGAATTCATTCCATACTATTCCACGAACCTAACGCGCGGCTGCGTGAGGTAGAGTGGTAAAGAATGCAATAGAGAAGTTTCAACTGTCCCTCTTCTCCACTTAATGCGATAGCGATATCTATGGTCCATAGCTTTTGATTGTTACAAAAACACAACCTATCCTTCCTCTAAAGCACAAATAGTATGACCCAAACAGGAAACGTAAACAGTGACTTCTGTCGTGACCCGAAAGTACAATGACCTGTTGTCCTGACCGATATTTTAAACAAAGGTGTAACGGCACTTTCCCAGGACCATTGACTCTATACGCTGATTAAACAATTATTGTAAAATACTTTTGTGTGTGTGTGTGCGGGGGGGGGGGGGGGGGGGGGGGGAATGGCACATCAAAATTCGGAGTTTGTCGGATAAATCTGAATTGACCAAAATTTTAGTGGCAGGTGTTTTTCGGAGTTTTTCAGATTTATTCGAAAACACGGAACCCTACCTATAATATCTGCAGGTTTAGAACAGCAGACAAGCCTCCTGCAAAGCTTTCTCAGTGATCGGTGGTTTCCCCCTTTCAACTGGCCTCCTCTCCAGCATCTGCTCTGCTAAAGTGGAGAGAGTGGAGGGCTTTGTGGGAGGAACTTGTTTCACTAATCTTAACCTGCAAGAGACCATACCTGTTTTCACCTCAAGAACCGTAGTAAAACAAGTCCGGCTCCTCCCGGAGCATTACGACTTTCCCCCTTTATGTTGATAATTAAGATATATGTAGATGCAATTTAGATTAGATATATGTTATCTTATAGAGACCTACACGTTCCAAATGCCAAAAGCATTGCTTTTTCCTCCGACAACCAAATCTCGTAACTATTTCGCGCCGCATATGAGCAGTGCACAAAACTTGCTTTTTTCTTGAGGTGAAAATGGGTATAGTAGAGGGAGAAGACAAGACAAGTTTTGATTAACAACTGATTTTTAATAGATAAGAAGGAAGAGAAAAAAAAAAATCTATAAAGAGAGATAAGAAACGAGAAAAAGGAGCTGTGGAAAGTAGAGCCATAAATAAGCTACACCTCAGACTAACCGCACTTCAGCCATCTTGGTGCTTAAAATCATTGTTGCCAGTGATCTCAAGCTTTATCTGAAATTGCAGCAAACGCTTTCTTGTCCTCCAAAAATGTTAAAACGAAACCGATCCACAACAAAAAAAAATGACGTTGCCTGAAATTCCTGACACTGTATCATACCCGAGGAAGTCGCATTTTCAAACCGTACAAAGTAAAAGGTAATGGCGCTGTGCCCTGTCAGTTACCTTTTACTTTGTCCTTGTCTTTGCACCATTTTTGTTTTTATTATGTCCGAAACATCTACTCACTGCACCCACTCGGCACTAAACACCAAAATGGCGATGTCCACAAGACGACTGAAGAATGGAGTAGTAATATTTTGAGTGCAGCATAATCAGTGGCAGGTTCGACCCTACACCATCAAGCACCCTAAGTGCACTCTTGCCGTGCACCCTCCACCCACCCACCCCCCTTCCCTCCCCTTTTATATGCCAACTGCCGCCAATGAACGAGCCTACGGCGCTGAGAGCCAGCGTCAAACAGCAGACAATATTTTCAACTTAAAAGCGGCACAAGCTTTCTTGATGTCAGTTGCCAATGCATGATTTTATCATCCTTACTAATAAAACACATTGAATGGACAAATGTCGATTAAAAAACTAGTTTGTCAAGTTATTTTGACTGTTTTCTTTTCTTTTTTTTGTAATTGTTATGCTGTCTGCTTTGCAGTTCCTTGTTGTTACCGCGCCTGTTTTTGTTTCTGCGACAGTTGCCGCCTGCGGAACGCGCGCCGCTTTTGAGTCGAAAGGATTGACTGCTAATGACGCCGGCCCTCGGCGCCGTATGTTCTTTCGTTGGCGACAGTTGGCGTCACGACCGCTTGCGTTGTCTCTTGTCTCCCGTGCCAAATGTCGCCCTATTGTTTAAAGACCGGTGGCTTCGCTGCATTTCCATAGGAGCCTTTTTCTTTTTTTACTTTTTCCTCAGGTAAGTTTGCTCTTGGCAAATTTTATGGAAAAAATGCACCACCTGTGGACAACGCAGCACAAACTCGTAGAGCCATAGGTTAAGAAAACAATTTTTGTGGACGATTTAAAGTGCCTAAGCGCTATTTGAGACACCCTGTAGGTACGACACCACGTTGTTAGTAAAAATGTGAGTAGTGGACCCAACACGAGCATCTTGTCAGACAAGAGCCACCTTCCAAAAACAAACAGCTATTGAGCATACAACGTCGTGTCACGCGCCACATTCAAATAAATGAAAAAGCTAAAAAAATTAGACGTTTACCATCCTCTGTAACGCCAAATTAGAGCGCAGCTCTTGAGGAGGAGGGGAAGGTACGGAGAGGAGGGTATGCCCCTCCTCCTCATCCATACCTTCCCCTCCTCCTCTCCTGCTTGCCTCCCATTCAGCGGGGAATTCTTGCTAAATTTCCCGCTATAGTGAGCGGAAAAATTTTTCCGCTAAATTTCCAGGTCCGCTAAATTTAGCGGGAAAGTTTTTCTGCTAAATTTAGTGGGGAAATGTTTGCGCTAAACTTAGCGGGAAATTTTTTCCACTAAATTTAGCGGGGAAACTTTCCTGCTATATTGCCGTGAGCGCAGCTGACCAAGCAGGCAGCGCGCTCGTGGCCTAACGGTTATCGCGCGTGCTTTCCACGCAGAAGGCCAGGGTTCGATTCCTGGCCGCGGGGACGCATTTTTGTTGACTCTAACGTAATGTTCTGGTAAATTCGAGAACCCTGTTGCTTGTTCGAGGTCAGAATGTTCTACACGCCGAACCTTCTACGCCGATTATTTCAGAAGCCCACACGTGTACGTGAGGGGCTCCGCGTGGCGATCTGCAGTCAGTTTCGCCCCAGCGTTCGACTCTGCTGTCACACCGACTTCGACGCCCGCGACGCTCTGCTTTCTTCTGTTCCCTTTTTATTTTTGGGCACAAGTTTGCCCTATTAAACGTTTAGTTTCTTCAGTTATTGTCGCCTCATCAATTGTCGCTCGTGACATTTTGGTGGAGGCACTGGGGTACACATGTCCGTTCAGCGCACCCCTACGAGGGCCCGCAGTGCAAGTCCGACCCCAAGCTCCTGAGGACCCAAGAAGTGGGGACCGAGACCCGATTAAGTCGCCGCAACCTCGGCCTACCCCCGGAACTTGGACCACTGCCGGACAGGACAAGGAAGCTAACGAAGCCGACGATGAACACCACATCGCAGCCAGACGGAACGCCACCGACGTCCATTGTCTACGTGCAGGCCCCACCAACGACGCCGCCAAATTTCAGTGGCAATCTTCATGAAGATGTGGACAACTGGTTGGGCCAGTACGAACGCGTTGCACGGTTCAACGGATAGGGTCCTGAGCAGAGCCTGTGAAATGTCTACTTCGCTCTGGAAGGCACTGCACGCACCTGGTTCGAGAACCACGAAGCGTCAATTTCGTCGTGGCAAGACTTCCAGGCAGAGCTTCGACGCACTTTTGCCAGCCAGCAGCGATGTCAGTGGGCCAAAGAACTTCTCCAAGCAAGAGGCCAAGGGCCAAATGAGAGCGTCACAAGTTTCGTCGAGGACGTTCTCCGCCTCATGAACCGCGCCGACCCAAATGCTCCTGAAGAAAAGAAGCTGCAGTTCCTGATGCGAGGAGTGAAAGAAACCATCTTCGGAGGCCTTGTGCGGAACCCGCCTATCACCGTCCAAGACTTCATCACCGAGGCAACAAACATCGAACGTGCCCTTCAAGCACGCACGTCCCACTATCAGAGACTTCCTGGCTTCGCTGCCCTCTCGCCGTACAGCAGCAACACCCCGGACATATGCGAGATCATCCGGGACGTCGTCCGGGAGGAAATCAAGAAGCTCCTGCCTGCTACCCACCAGCCTGCTTCAGTGTCAATAGCCGAAGTTGTCCGCGAGGAGGTCCAGCGGGCATTCCAACCTGAGGCTCCTGCCAGCGTAGCAGCACCCGAGGAGCCCTCTTTGACCTACGCCGCGGTAGCTCGGGGACCGGCGCCAGCTGCCCAGCAGTATTCGACGCCACCTCGATGTGTCGTACCAGAGCCACAAACTTTCCGACGTCGGGAAGGGCAACCCCAGTTCGTCCGCACTGAACAATCGGCGCCAAGGAAGACGGATGTGTGGCGCACGGCTGATCGACGATTGCTGTGTTATCACTGCGGCGAGGCCGCTCACGTCTACCGGAGGTGCCCGTACCGACAAATGGGCCTGCGAGGCTTTGCGCCGAGCGACCCGCAACCTCGCCTTGGGGAGCGACCAAGGGACATCGAGGAGTACCTCCGACGACCCCTGTCCCCGGTGCCGACTCCACCCTGAGGTTCCCGTTCGCCTTCGCCTCGACGTGCACTTTCGCCCTTCCGCCGCTCTCGTTGGGACAGCCTGTCGCCCCTATCTTGTCGGGAAAACTAAGTGCGGCAACGCCTGGAGGAGGCGTTGCCGAAGACGACTGAAGCAAAGAGCCTCCAAGAACGACGGAGTGCTCTCACTCCCCGACGCTCCGCATCACAACGACGCGCCTGTATCGGTGTCCAACAACCTAAACGCTATTATCGACAGCCACGACGCATCGGCACTCGTGGACACCGGAGCAGACTACTCAGTCTTGAGTGGGAGGCTCTCTTGCCGCCTTCGAAAAGTGACGACGCCGTGGGAGGGGCTGCAGATACGAACTGCTGGAGGACACCTCATTACGCCTGTCGGGAGGTGCACTGCTCGAGTCGAAATCCACGGTGAGACGTGCCCTGTCAAGTTCGCCGTTCTGCAAGACTGTTCGAGGGACGTTATCCTCGGAATGGACATTCTCTGCGAGTATGGCGCCGTCATCGACCATGGAGCAAACCGGCTGATGCTACGAAAACCTGCTCCACCACCGGAGGAACCCAAAGCGACGTCATCTGCGGTCCGAGTCCTCGCAAACCATGTGAACTTACCGCCGCGGTCGAGTGTTTTCGTACCCGTCGGGGTCGATGAGACTTTCTGCGGCAACATTCTGCTCGAAGGAAGCCTCCAGTTGCTTCTAGGAAGAGGGAATTTTTTTAGCGGGGGAAATTTTTCCGCTAAATTTAGTGCGGAAACTTTTCCACTAAATTTAGCGGGGAAAATTTTCCGGTAAACTTAGCGGGGAATTTTTTTCACTAAATTTAGCGGGGAAATTTTCCTGCTATATTTAGCAGGGAAATTTTTCCGCTAAATATAGCTGGTAATTTTTTCCACTAAATTTAGCGGGGAAATTTTCCCGCTGAATTTAGCGGGGAAATTTTCCTGCTAGATTTAGCGGAGAAAATTTTCCACTAAATTTAGCAGGGAAATTTCCCCGCTAAAGCTAGTGGAGAAATTTTTCCGCTAAATTTAGCGGCGAAATTCTTCCGCTAAATTTAGCGGAGAAATTTACCCATAGTGCAACGTGTGGTGACATCATGAGTGATGTCACACATGACGTCACGTGTGACGTCGTCATGAGAAACGTCCCATAATGCACCGCGCAATTACGCCGACGGCGACGCCGCTCAAGCCGCAAACGGGCGCCTAAGAGCTGTGCTCTAAAATTTAGAAGGCGGCGTGGTGGCGCTTTTTTTTCGATGGTGCCCAGGGCGACCGCCCAGGTCGCCCACCCCTAGGGCCGGCCCCGATTACTAATTAGTCGTAAGATGTTTAAACGGCGTGAGTTTAGGTAGTCTGCCAGGATATGGCAACACCGTCACCCAATATAGACGAGAAATCCAGCCAGTGAAGTCCCACTACTAGTCTGGGGTCTTCAAAGTGCGTCACACAGTAGTGATACACCACCGCACGCCGGTACGACACTTCTCCAGAATGAAACGAGCAGGGGTGGGGACAAAACTCAAGATTCCCGGGCACTGCAGCGTGAGCTTTCGCTCCGCATCTCCAAACTGCAGCGCGTCAACACTCCCGGCCCCCAATTTCCCTCCCCCCGACTATAGTTACCGACAGAATCCAAACGGCAGGACGTGTCTTTCGAACGCCGGACGTCCAGCACGCGCTCCATGCCTTCCGCAATGCTTTAAATGTACCTGCACGCTCTAGGTGCGTGAGACGCCATCGAAGGTAGGCAGCTTGCACCAGAAGCGAGACAACCAAAGCCTTTCCCCACCACCTTGTCAGTGTCTACACAAAGAAAAAGAGAGAGAGGAGAGAGCCTTGCCTGGCAGCGCTGCAGTACCCTGAGGGTGGGCGGCCGTGCCTCGGCCAGGAAGTCCTTGAGGGCGAGGAAGGTGGGCCGGTCCGAGGGGGCGTACGCCCAGCAGTGGAGCATCAGCTGGTAGATGTCGGGCGGGCAGGCCTCAGGGGCCGGCAGCCGCTCCCCGAGCTGGTCAATCTTCTGCAGGATCTGGGCCCCGTTGAGCCCCACCCAGGGCTCCTGGCCAAAGCTGAACATCTCCCACAGGGTCACCCCAAACATCCACGTGTCGCTGGCATGCGAGAAGTGCCGCGACTTGAGGCTCTCCGGGGCGCACCACGGGAAGGGCACCTGTGTGAGGGAGGAGCGGCGGCTCAGGGAGGGGCACGGGCCTGGTCGCACTAAGCCCTCAGAGACACTCAACTCCCCAAAAAAACTTTTTTTTTTTTTTCATTAAGTGCCTGGATAGGACGTATATGACACATAATAAACTTCACACCCCCTCCCCCCTCACCACCAACCCCCAATAAAAAAAAAAAGAATATTAGTGGTGCAATATTTACCGTGTGTTACACTCATTTTCAGCTAGGTACAATTCCAAAACATGCTCTTATTTTGGGACATTCACCCAAAATAGAAGCATGCTTCGATTCGGTATCGCTCAAATGACTCGCGCGACGTGAATGTTGCACTTTCTCTTCTTGGGGGCAACTTTTTCAGCAATTTTGGGGATGCTGGCAGGTTGTTCCCTAGCTTTCCCTAGATCGACACGAATTGCTGAGATCGGGTCCCGCTTGAAACAAGCGAGCAACTCGGGGCAACTCGAAGATGTTTGATGCAGCAGCAGGCCAATCAGGGACACAATATCTTTGGGGGGAGGCAGGTGAAGAGAGGTAAAAAGGCAGCGAAGATGTTCTCTACCCAAATATGAGAGGGGGTGCCAGACAATGCCAACTGGAAGTGCTCCTTGTTCCTGTTGAACCTTATTTGAGATCAAAACTGCCGTGTGGTCCTTCAGTCTGTGTGAGGAAGTGGCGGGGGTGTTGTGGGGAGGGGGGGGGTCCTTTGTTGGTGTCATGCCGAGGGCCGCATGCGGTCCGCAGGCTGTGGGTTATTGACCCCTGTCACAGACCATAAGACAAAAGGCTCGAGGTACACTTAAGCAATCCTTATGAGTTGTGAATGCGAAAGTATGCCTGCCACTCTTCTGCTCCCTTATTCCGTCTGCAGCTTACTTGCGTCGACAGTCAAGCATGCGCGCTAGCTCTCCTCGGCACGCTGACCTTGGGCGCGGAGCGGTGAAGCTGCTGCCTCGCGGACACACAGCGCCATTGGGTGGCGGTCGTTGAAACTGACGCGTAGCGGTCAAAGGGAGCCTCGTTTCTTGAAACTATGATGCGTGCCAGCCAATGGGACCGAAGCCAAAATCCATCAGCTTCACTCCGCTCCTTTGGGATCGGGGAAACTAGGTGCCGTTTGGCCAGGCTTTTCGCGTGGTTTCAAAGCTGGGAGCCGACTTCACTTGGAGAAAGGAGTTTAGGTGCCGTTTGGCCCGGCTTCAAAGCTGATGACGTCAGCTCGCTCCATGGGACAGTTAATGCTTTCGCATTAATAACTTTCTTGGGTTGGCTGATTGATGGTTGGCTAAGATAGTCCCTGCATTTTCTGTTATGGGGCACATGTGCAAAGTACTATAAGGATGCTAATAAAGTCGACCAAGCCTCCTTTGAAAAGAAAACACCAGTTGCTAATTCAGATCCAGATTTATGAATATTAAATATTTTTTGGATAAATTTATATCACAAGAATATTCACCACCAGGTGTCTATCAATTATTTTTGGGTGCCATCAGGTGTCAACAATATTTCCGAGGTAACGGATCTTTGATACCGATTTTAATAGAGAAATTGGCCATGCATGAGTGTAATGTTGTTTTTAGAGCACAGCTCTTAGGCGCCCATTTCCGGGTTGAGCGGTGTCGGCGTAACTGAGTGCATTGCATGATGGGATGTTTCCCTGCTAAAGTTAGCAGGAAACTTTCCCGTTAAATTAAAGGGGCGGTGCAACGATTTTATGATCAAAAGAATTTGCATCTTGTCAATTTTACGTTGTTTATCGTGTCCCGGAGGATAGAGAAAACACCTCCTTCATTAAAAATGTCGCGATTCCGCTGCACAATCGCAAAGCAAAAGTCGAGCTTTTTCGCCCACCTGCAGCCCCAAGTGGCAGCCGAAGGAACTACGGCGAAAAGATTACGTGACCTCGCTCGGCTCTAAGCCGCATCATAACGCCCGCTAATGTCAGCAGAGAGAGGGAGAGGAAGCGTCCTCCGAGATAGCACACGGGAACCTACACGGCACTCCGAATGACGTCACTGGGAGTGCGACCAGGTGTGACCCTGAAGACTGGGAGTGAGTTGAGGGGTGCCCGAAATGCCAATATTTATCTTTTTTTTTACGCAGCAACTAGGTCACGCAGGCGAAATCGGTTTTCTGTCCTTTACTTCAGAAGTGTCAAAGGGCAACTTCCACAAATCTTTGACCGAAGTCCTGCAAATCGTTGCACCCCCCCTTTAAGCAGGAAAATTTTTCCAATAAATGTAGCGGAAAATTTTTCTGCTAAAGTTAGTGGAAAAATTTCCCTGCTAAATTTAGCAGGAAACTTTCCTCGCTAAATTTAGCGGGAAAATTGATGTCACGTGCCCTTAACACCAATTCAGTTTCCCCGCTAAATTTAGCGGGGAAAATGACGTCACAAATTCGCGTCACGTCACCCATGAACAAATTCAGTGGCAGGAGGAGAGGAGGAGGAGAAGGGGAGAATGAGGAGGGTAGGAGAAGGAGGAGAGAAGGAGGAAAGGCATACCCTCCCCTCCGTACCCTGCCCTCGTCCTCCTCAAGAGCTGCACTCTATTTTCGCATTACAAAGATTTCTAAATGTCTTTTTTTTTTCTTTTAGTATGCTCAGAGCTCATAGATTGAGTTGTGACCATAAATAGACTATCGCAGAAAGTGGTTTAATGCCCCCTTAAGAGACCAGCACTCACAGAACACATTGAAACCAAAAGGATACACGGAGTCGCTTTCACTGAAGTGTTTACTACACATGCGAGAGGTTCTCGAATTTCGATTTCCTGTTTTCAATTTGGTAAGACATTCCTTTCTCAGTTCTCTTTTATCTAATCCTAATTAAGAAAATACACCCTATTCGCCATGCTAGATGTTGTAGTGTGGTAAAGTGCTGGATATTCTACCTTCATCATCCAACTTTTGGTACTGGGGTTGAGAACAGCACCCCACCATCCCAGCACTTCGACATCTTAGTGCCAGAAGTGTTTGTTAGCATGACTACGCGTGCCATGGTTTCAAGCTTTGGTAAAATGTCCAACTACAAATATCACTTCACCAAATAAACACAATGCTGTGAAACAGGCTTTGCCAGGTATTACCCAAACAGTGCATTAAGTGAGCTTACGAGCTGAGGGATCCAAGATCTGCGCGGTCTGTCCCAGTCTGTCCTACCCATGACGTCAGGAATGATGATGATGATAGCTGGAGAAGCGCCCCTTGTAGTTCACGCACGCCGCCAATAGCAGGGCCTCGGCTATTATATTTCTAGTATTAATAAAGTCAAATAATGTTTTGGTGCAATGTTGGCTCAAATTTATCACCCTTTGGCAAAATGTAGCTGAAGGTAGCATTTCTAACAGCCAGGCCATGATAGAATGATGCATGCAGAAAAAAAAGAGAAGCAATTTATAAAAACACTAAAGCATACTGTCACTGTTGAAGGCTTCCTCGAGAAGTATCTGAAGTTGCCTTGCCAGACGGAACGTTTTGACTTCTGTGCTGTTGAATGGCACGTTCACTGCCAAAGCATTTTATGACCATTTTATCCATACTGCACCTTGGCAACCAAGGTCTGTTTGTCTAACACTCATTCACATGGGATGAAGATTATCTGCAAGGAACACCAAAAATAGATATACTGTAGAACCCTTAATGTTCGCGAGCCCTTAATTTTCACAAATGGAATTATTCGCGAAATTTAAGGGCTCGCGAAAATTTCAATGCTTAAGAGTTTCAATCCAGGTGTCTGGAATTCGCAGAATTTAATGGCCGCGATTATGTCCTCTGTGACCGATTCACGAAAAATAGGGGCCGCGAAAATGAAGGGTTTTATAGTAGCTTCCACTTCTTTAATGCTGACAGCCACACCTCCCCACCGGCCTTTTTTTCCGCAATGGTGACAATGTCTGACAAATGTAATCTTTCTGTCTATTGCACATTATAACGTTTCCGAAGTGAAAAACAAATCCCTCCAGATGGCCCCAACCATTTTGTTTCATGAATTTTGTGACTGTGAGGCATGACACGAGGTCTGATTGAAAGACTGCAGTTTGGCTTTTCCCCATTTATATACTGTGCTCATATCATTCAGATGTTTAGGTGGCACCTTCTTACAACTTCCATCTGCGACATCACGACCGGGATTTGCCACGCCGTGACATCGCAAGTTCTGATCCAAGCTACTTGTCATCAGTTGCGACGACAAGTTTGATGGTTTGCGTAAAAAGCACCAATAAAATTAGGAGCCATCACATTCTTCACCCAATACCGTCGGAGTCTGACAGTGGTTATACGCCTATCTATTGGCCAATCGTAGAAAGCCGACCACAGCGACGCTTTTAGTCGCACACATTGCTAATAGTCACTGACAAGGCGGGAATGGCAGGGAGGAGCCTCAGCTGTCCCACCTTTAGTGCGAGTGCTTGCACGCAGCCAAGACAATGCGGAAAGCATGGAGCATGTGCGGGGGCTGGGCATTCAAAGAATATGCCCTGCCACTCTCATTCTATAAGAGACTATAGAAAAAATTCATTTAGTGGGCTGTTGTCATATTAGGACATCCATCTCTTTCTACACCTTTGTTTCTTTTCTATGACCCTAGCAGGTGTTTCACCTCCTAACAAAGAAGCAACTGAACACAGCAGGGAGCTTAGACAGTAACAATAAAGAAAGAAAGAAAGAAAGAAAGAGTGTATCGGTTTTCTTGTCATATAGACAAGTTCAGGCTCAAAGATGAAATGAAGCCAACATATGTATTTAAAAAAAAAAAAAATTGTAAAGAGATTTCAAAGAGGTTTTGATATGATGTCAACCTGCTCTCTCCAGGAAAGAATAAGAAAGTATGAAAACTGTACTGTGAAATTGCTGGCAAAAAAAATGTAAGGTGTACTGAAGAAGCAACAGTCTAACGTCAGCAGGATGACACAATGTCATATTCCTTTTCTCTGGTTACGTCATGACAGCTGTTTGTGGATTTGTTTGTAATGGTGGTGACCTACTTTAGTGACAAACTCTCGCTTCATTCTCAATGTTAGCAATGCCTTAGTGTTATTAAAAATCAAAAGTACAAACAGCAAGGAAAAGGAGGGGGGATAGGACAGAAACAAATTCAAAACAAATTGGTCGTTAGTTGTTTATACAGCAGGAGTTTAGTCTGCCAGAACATGGCGGCATTGATACCTACTGTAGATAAGCAATACGACTAGTGCAGTACGACTGCTAGCCTGGGGTCCTTTACGTGCACCACGCAGTAGTGATGCTCGACCGCACGCCGGTACGATGCTCATCCAGATCGAAACAGGCAGGGGTGGGGATTGAGCCCAGGATCCCTGGGTTCTGCATCGCGAGCTTTCGCTCCACGTGCTCCGAGCTGGTGTGCGCTAGCCCACTCGGCCACCGATCCCCCGGGACAGGACAGAACGCTTACTCCAACTGGGTGTTTAATGCATTCATTGGGGAAGACAAAAAAGAAATAAGAAAGTCCCCTCTTCTTTTCCTTGCTGTTTGCACTTTTGATTTTTAATAATGTATAGCCAACTAGCCCATCAGTTAATTTTGAGCCGTAGTGTTAGGCTGATGTGATATGAGAAGTTGGAAAAATAAACCAAGCAGGAATGGGACCTTAGAGGTGATAGAATGGAGGAAGCCATGACTGGCACAAGATGTCACATAATTTGGTGTACTCCTGTCCCCAGTTGTCCTGACATGCACTTCTGTCGACAAGCTCCACAAGGTCGACAAGCTCTACAGCGAACGAGCTCTACAGGGGGAATTCTATCAATGGCCAAGGACACGATCAATACTGCCCTTGTAAGTTACCTTCTTCTGCTCCGTCATGACGTAGCAGTCCTCATGGCTGGGCAGGGCCCTCATGAGGCCGAAGTCCCCGATCTTGACCATGTCGGCGCTGGCCAGCAGCACGTTCCTCGCGGCCAGGTCCCGGTGGATAAGTGCCGAGACTCCAGAAAGGCCATGCCGTTGGCGATCTGTACGGCGTACTCGACGAGGCGAGAGACCGGCACGTGCCGGCACTGCTTACGCAGGAAGTCCCGCAGGGAGCCCAGCGACGCCAGCTCGGTGACCATCATCAGCGGCGAGGAGAGCACCACACCGTAAAGCTGCACCAGGTTCGTGTGGTGGAGCTGGTGCATGGCGTTCACCTCCTTCATGAAGTCGTCGAAGGCGCCCGGCTGCGACAGCGCGTCCTCCTTGAGGATCTTGACGGCCACGGGCACCACCCTGCCGTCGGGGGTGTCCCACTCGCCCTTGACCACGACGCCGAACGAGCCGTCGCCGAGCTTGCTGGCCAGCGTTACATCCTTCTCGCTGATGAGGCAGGTGAGGGCGGCGGTGCCCGGAGTCAGGCCGTTGCTACCGACGGCGGTCGGTGACAGGTGCGAGGTCGGGGTGCCCCCACCCTTCGTGGCGGACTTTACGCCCACGGGCAGGAACTTGTTGAGGAGGTTCCTCTTCCACTGCGACGCCCTGTGCTTCTTGACTGTGTCCAGGAGCCGTCGCGCGGCGGGCTTGCCCATCCCGATCTTCTCCAGGTCCTCGGGCTGGACAAAGTCGAAGTGTCGCGGACGCGTCACTTGGAGATCGTCGCGGACCTTCATGAAGAACTGCTCCAGCTGCACCTCGCGCAGGATCTCGTAGAGCCACTCGACCCCCTGGTCGTCGTCGGAGTCGCACCGACTTGTCGATTTCCTCAGAGAGCTCATGATAGGCGTTAAGTAATGGGGGGACGCATCTACTTGTGTAGCGTCACGGACAGTCTTCCCCCGAACAGCCCTTGCAAGTTCCGTAATCGTCGCATGGCGGACAGTTATCACCTTTCTTGTCTCGACGAGGAAGCTGACATCCTTTCTGAACAATGCCTATCCATCGAGCTAAGATCTTTAGTTTACGAAATGACAGACATACCTGACATCGCGCCGCGATACATTCCGATCACAACGACGGAGCGACATCAACGACGGAGCGACATCAGCGACATGGCGACATCAGCGACATAAGCAACGGAACTACTAGCCACTGTAACGGAACTGACGAAACCCGGAACCGACGGAACGGATGGATAGATAAATATTAATGGCCATACTCTTCGTAATGGGCGGTAGCTTCCGCCACCTAGTTAAAGTCTGATCGTGCAAAAAAAACTAAAAACATCACCCTCCGCCTCTTCCCCTCGGCCACGGTGGAAGATAGAGTCGCCAATTTTCCTCTGATCAAACCCTGTCGGCGTTACCCCAGCACCGGACCCCCTGGGGGACAGGGCCGAGACTTTGGGCCGGAGCCACACGGGAGGGAGTCCCAATTTTCCTCTGTCCCGCCTGTCCCCAGCTCTGCTAGTTAGTTGTGCATCATTAAATTTTCCCTGGATAATTTCCTCCAATATTTTAATCACCTCTTTTTGACTGTAATCCCTTCCTCTTCTGTCCTTCCATCGTCGCCAGCAAAACCCAGGGCCCCGGCCAAATCAGTTACCGCTTCAGCCTTCAGCAACGTTACTAAAACACTCAGTTGGGAAACTGCCATAGAGACTGCTCTGAAAAAGTGTCCCCGATCTGTCCTCGCGAACCGAGCTAATGGCGAACACAACGCCGCCATTTCTCCCGCAGCGGCCACTCGAGGAACCGCACGTTACTTCTATTTAGAATATCCCCAGCGGACGCGCCGCGTCTTAAGAACCGAAGTTAAAATGCACCTAGGTCGGGACGCGCTACCTGAAAGGACCGCTGAGGCATGGTTGTATAAAAACAATATTAATTGTGCCGCAAAACCTTGCAAACTAAAGATTTTAAAAACATCACGCGCCCTTCATTTGGTACTTAACTCCAATAAATTTCACACAAAAAGAGTCTTTTCCGTTTGTTTTTACGCAAAAACAGGCTTTCTAAAAGCTCAAGGTGACCACACTACAAAGAAATGATAAAGAGTGGCGCTGTTGTCGTATTTAGCTCGGACTCGGTGGACGCCAGCGGCCCAGGTTTCGACGGCGAGTTTCCCAACTGAGTGTTTTAGTAACGTTGGCCTTCAGGGTGGGCAGGACGAAGCCCCGTGCACTTCAAAACCAAGTGCTCTAGTGTGTTGCACTCATTACGACAGGCGGCGCATATGTGTCTGTCTCCAGAAATTCCTCGTCCTCAAAATTCCCGTTCTCGCCTCAAACAGCAAAGAACTTCCCAGTGAATTGTCAAACACATTTTCCTTTCTTATGTCCTGCCTTTGTGACCTGTACATTGTTAAAGCTGATTTTTCCTGCATTCTTACCACCCACATTTTTCGTTCTGCCTCTTTCACTCCCTTTTCCACTAAAGTACTGCTCCTCGTCACTAGTGTGTAGGTAGCTTTTGGGTTCGGTTTGTCCATTTTGGGTTTAAACTTTTAATGTATAAATACTTGAATACCTTCCGTGCCCAAAGGAACAAAGGTTGACCATTTCGGTCAACCTTTGTTCAAATTTTAACTTCCTAATCCCTTATTGACGGGATATACAAAAATTGCTGAAATATTTATTTTTTTAAGATGTAAGTGTTTAAAAAGATTAAAAAAAAAAGAACAGACGTGAAATAAAAAAAAAATCGTAAGCTAAACTAAGTTATGCGGATTGCAAGTTCGTCTGCTTGTTTAGCTGTGGTTGTGGTGACGTCAGAACGCCGAGCTCTGATGGACTCTAATGGACCTTTTTCACATACCGACGGCACTAGGCGGTGGCTGCACGAACTAAAAATCGAGGAAGTGACCTACCTGCGCTACCAATCGATAATGGGAGCTACGCTACAGTGGCTACGCTACCAGTTTCTTCGCTCTCCGAGCAGCGGCGCGTGCCCAAGGCGAGTCTAAAGAGGGGGATCTGTGGCGTCCACCCAAACGTCATGTTTTTCTTTCCGTCCACTTTCTTTTTTTGTGTAACACAATTATATATATGTTGCAATTACGTGTTCTACTTGCTGATCCACAGCCTCCTTCTGAATTTCCTCGATTTCTAGTGCCGACTTCCGCCGCTTGGCATCGAGTGCTCGCGCGTGCGCAGAACGCTTCTCGGAAAAGGTCCATTGAAGGACAAGGGGTAGACGGTAGACCTCAAAGCAAGCTGCCTTCAGGTCTATCCACTATGCTTCAATCAGAGCCAATAGGAGCTCGGCGTTCTGACGTCACCACACCCCCAGCAAAATGAAGCAGACGAACTTGCGCTCCGCGTAGCTTTGTTGCCTTTGTGCGACACCAGGCAAAAGTCCGAAAGCTGCTTCCTTGCGTAACCTCTATCAATCACTATAAAATGTCAATAATATCTATACGATAGCCTCAAGTAAAACTGTCACCTATCGTAAAATATTAGCGGCAAGAAAAAAACACTTGTTCTCGGTCGCCGCATACTTGAGCACCAAACTTTTTTTTTTTTTTTTGTCACCTATTTGCATATTGTTTTACTGGATGGCACTGTAGTTTCGATCTTCAATCTTCAAAACGTGATATAAGCGAAACAATTAATAAAATAAATTATTACGTGGTTTGTTGCCTTTAGGCAACATTCGTCAATAAAGGGCTAATTGCCTCCCTTCTCTCCAAAGACGTTCAGCCCATGCCCCCCTGTACTTCCTCATTTGCTGTATTTCCATGTGCTCCCAGTGCCAATCTGCCTACGCTTCCATTTCTATAATCCTGATTGAACCTCTGGTTTCATGCACAGTTTCAATTGCCAAAAGACAGTCCTGGTACCTTCACTTTTTTACATATACCTCTGGCCACTTCATATCTATTATAGTTCCATAGAGTATTGAGCTCCATGAAAGATTAATTTATTTTCCCTTTTCTAATGTTCCTCCAGATATTCTTCCCTGGTTGAGCCAGACACCCAGATATCTGTATTTTTTCTACATGGTCTATTACAATATGTCTTGAATCCTCAGGGGCTCCCTCTTTTCGTCGTTAAACACAATTACTCCAGACTTATCACATACTAAAACTCCTACCCAAGGTGTCTCCTTCCTCTCCACATATTCCAGCTAGTTACTGTATACGTATCCTGGTTATCTGCCATAAGTACTGTGTCGTCCGCATACATCAGTCCTGGTATTAAATGTACTACATTTCTCCCTCCTTCCATATACCTTACATCAAATCCTAAGTTGCTCTGCTCTAATTTCTTTTCCATTTCCCAGAGATATATCATAAAAAGCAAAGGTGACAGTCCTCTTTTTATCGCTGCGGGTTGTGTTTCTGCTTCCCTTGCTATAATTACTCTGCTGAAGAAACCCAACCACATATGCATCTAAGTTATATTCCCTCAGCTGACTCCAGAGTTTTTCCTGGCTCATATTATTGTATGCTCCCTTGATGTCCAAATAAGCTAACCACAAAGGAGTCTGGTTCTTCATTGCTATTTCTATACATTGTGTGATGATGAATAAGTTATCTTCCAGTCTTCTATCTCTTCGGAATCCGTTTTGGAGCTCACCCAGTATTTGCATAACTTCTGCCCATTCCTCCATTCGCCGCTTTACTATCTGCATAGCTAATCTGTATAGAACTGAAGTTACCGTTATTTGATTCCTCGGCCTTTATATATTAGTCTCATTTTACTCAGTTTCCAACCCTTAGGCACCTCTCCTCCCATAATTATTTGATTTATCACATGCCGTAACTTCAATTTGCTTGTTTTTCTTAGTGTCTTAGTGAATTCCATGGGTATGTCGTCTGGGCCTGTCGCTTTGTCTCTCAAACCTCTGTAATTATGCACTATATGTAACTATTTTGTAAACGCTGCAACTATGCAGTACGTGTATATAGTTACAGCATATTAACTGCCCTAACGCCTAGTCGTTGAGTATCCTAAGTATGGAATCTGACTTAGTCAACATGGTCGCAGTTCTTTTTTTCTTTGCAACGTAAAAATACATGCTCCTAATTATCTTCTACCAGAATTTGCCCATCAATTATGGATGTACTGCATATATTGCCGAATGCTCTCCTTTGAGTAAAATAGAATTTTAGTGGGTCCATATTTCTGACCAGTCCGAAATGCCGCCTGCAAAGCCTTGTCGGGTGGCTTTGGCCGCCTTTTGCTGCAGCATCAAAGACTTGATTTCCAAATGAACAAACAGTCATGTTTTATGAAAGAAAACAATATTGTCCCTTATCACAAGCTAAATATGAAGACTTATATGGGCCATGTAGTAATTTAACCTATATTTCTGCTCCTAGGAAAGCTGCAGAGGAAAAACTTGACCAGGAGGAAATTACCGAACCAGAGGGCAACGCCTGAACAACAGGACCACCGCGAAGCAAGAGGCCGAATGAGTAAATCTCTTAATTACAATAAAAAAAAAAAAATTATACTAGTGTTTCATTGTCCAGTTATCACAAACCATGAGCAGTCTGGTGCTGGTGAAGGCGAGCGGGTTGAACATGAATACATAAAATTGAAAGAATAAAACACGGAGGACAAGCACAGTTTTCCCACGTGGTGGTGCTCAGTTGGTTCCGATTAGCAACACTTAACTGGTTTTCGACCATTGGAACGAATTGAGATTTTTTTTAATGAAGAGTCCGAATTCACAATCAGTTTTCCCAGTTGGTTGTGCCCAATTGGTTCTAATTGGCAATGCTCAATTGGGTTTCGACAATTGGAACCAATTGGGATTTTTTCAATGAGGAGTCCGAAATCACAATCGGTTTTCCCAATTGGTCGTGCACAATTGGTTCCAATTGGCAATGCTCAATTGGGTTTCGACAATTGGAACCAATTGGCAATGCTCAATTGGGTTTCGACAATTGGAACCAATTGGGATTTTTTCAATGAGGAGTCCGAAATCACAAACAGTTTTCCTCATTGGTTCCAATTGTCAAAACCCAATTGGACCCAATGATTATTTTTAACTGGGTGTACTTGCTGGAACCTTTCTTTCTGCCTTATCCCATTCCTTTGTGGTCGTCTCCAGGGTTGTAAAAGTTACTTCAAAAATGTACCTAATAGCATCTTCGATCAACTCGCACCGGAATCGCCCAGAAACCTGGACGGTGCACAGCGCTCCTCGGTCGTGCAGCACGAAGTCGGTGCGACATCGAAGACAAACTGCGCCGCATCTGCGCCGCGGCGGTGCACCGCGGCGAGCTCCACCATGCGTCACCTCGCATTTTTTTTTTTTTTTTTTCTTGCGTAGGTCCGCGCGCGGTGCCCGTCTGCTGCCAATTTCTCCTGTTTTTTTACTCGCGGATTTGGCGGTCCCACACGAATGAACATCGTGGACGTGTATGTCGGTGGGGTCACGAAGCGGGTGACAATTTCACAGGTATATGCTGCCCATCATTGTTGGTTCGAGAAAAAGAACCACCACATAATGGCCGTACCTCGGTGTCATCGAAACACCTCGCAACGCTTTCCACGAAGTTCATACCTTTCGGGCGCTCCTTGCCACCGCAGCAATCGCCGGTAACCGCGCGGTGATGATAAGAAGCTCGTCGTCTCGCTCTCAGAAAAGCTGAGGAATTCATCGAGCGCAGATGCGAGGCGTGTTCGTTTTCGCAAGGTCGCCACCTCGACACGCTGCGCGTCTGCTATTCCCGCCATCTCCTCGATTCCCGCTCCTGGCCGCAATGCCTGATGGGACTGCACCCCGGCGCACCGTCGATTTTCTCGGTGCGCGTTGGGGCAACGAAAAGCTGCACCGGAAGGGTGCGCTCCGTTGATCGAGGACGTCCGGTGCGCACCGGTGCACTTGATCGAAGACGACGGGGCGCACCTCCGTGCACCGGTGCGCACCGGTGCGGATGATCGAGGATGCTATAAGATACAGTTACAGTTACTCACACGGAAAGGTACAAGTACAGTTACTTTAAAGATACTTTCTTTATTTATTTTCCCCAAATTCGTCAGAATATATTGGAAGTAAAGCTTTTTATACTAATGTTGCACACAAAAACGAGTTCGATAAGTATGCTTTATTGGTGTCAATGTGAGAAATAAGGAAAACCACATTGACATGAGCATTTTAGGACACGTTATCTTCTTTGGTTTTGGTTTGAGATGACGGAAGCAGGTCGCTACTTTCCCCAAACAGAGTTCCGAAGCGATTCGATAAATTGGTGTCGCTAGAACGGTATCGCTAATCCACCGTTCGCTCAAATGAACACAGCCATTCGCTAAAGTGTCGTTCGATGAAGCATTAGGGAGTTTTCTTAAGTCGTTTTGGCAGTCCCGCAACGCTTTCCGCAACCCGCTACGATACCCAGAACTGTACAGTCAAGGCCATGGGCGCGCAGGCGCAGTAGCGGCTTCTTCGTTGCGGAAGGCTTAGCGGAGGGGGAAGTGCGGTCTACGAAAACTTCCTATTATGGGCGGGGCTTCGTTCGCTAAAACGTCGTTCGATCAAGTTAGTGCCTCCCAGGTCATACCCAATTCACCGTTAATCACGGCACATGGTAGTGTGTTAAAACTTTCAGATTTATAGTTTCTACCATTTTGACGAAGCGAATAGAAAAGTACCTGTAAAAAGTAACTTCACTCAATTACAAGTTACTGGAAAATGTACTTAAGATACAGATACAGATATCGAGAAATGAAAGTACCTAGGTCTGCACCTCAGGTACAACAAAAGTACCTAGATACTGATTTCCAGTTACTTGTACCTAGGTACTTTACAACCCTGGTCGTCTCCAGTTGTTACATAATTCTGCTCCTCCTCTACTCTGCTGCTGTCCGTGCCAGTGGCGGATCCAAGAAGGGGGGGGGGGGCGACGGCGGCGCCCCCCCCCCCCAAACAAAGTCGACCCCCCCCCCCCTTCCCCCTTCTCGGAGGGCAATTTGACATGGGTGGACCCCCCGGTGCAGACGAAAGAATGGGAGAATAGCATCCTTACAAATTTTCAGCCCCCCCCCCCCCCCCCCCCCAAAAACGGAGTTCTGGATCCGCCCCTGGTCCGTGCTATCCACCGTCCCCCTCTGCACAAGCTGGGAGAAAGCCCCTTCGATTGTCTGCCTAATATATTCCCGTGCCTCTTCCCCCTCTTCCCCTCCCTTCCTGTGTGGTTAGCACGTGTTGGAAACCCTCTGTCTTTCTCCCCTGCGCTTTAATATGCTCCCAAAACCTTTTCGCTGCATTCCCATTTATGCTCCCTAGGTGCCTCGTGGCGCTGCAATATGGCTGCTTTGACCTCCTTATCCCACCAGCTTTTTGGTCTGTGTCTTCGTTTTCGCTGTCCTCTTTGTTTAATTCGATGCTTCTCTAATTCTCTTTTAAAGATTCCTCTTAGATCCTTATATGCCCATTCCCTTTCTGGTTGTTTCGATACTATGTTTCCGTTTACCATGAACCAACTCGCCTACATCACGACACTAATGCAAAAACGGCTCAGTGGAAAGACTCGCTCGATGTCCGAGCGAGGCAGAACTTTGAGACAAGAAATATCAAACCCCCCCCCCCCCCCCCCCGCCCCGAAACCTCGGAGAGCCTCCAGCGCCCCCGCAGTCGACGCCTATGCTTCGGGAGGTGAGGGACATGTCCTTCCGGGCAACTTCGAAGGGGGGTCGAGGGGGCTCCCCCCCTCCCCTCCCCCCCCCCCCCCCCCCCCCCGTAGTCTCCGCCTGTGCGATGGTTGACGACGCGTCTTCCTGTGCAGTCCGTCCGAGGTGGAGAAGTTCCGGGGGTTGGCCTTGCTCACTATGGGCGGGCGGGACGCTCGCACCCACTTCTTGAGGTTACACACACACACACACACACACACACACACACACACACACACACACACACACACACACGCGCGAGCGCGCGCACGGACGCACGCACGCACACACACACACACACGCACGCACGCACGCACACGCGCAGACACACACACACACACACACACACACACACACACACACACACACACACACACACACACACACACACACACACACACACACACACACACACACACACACACACACACACACACACACACACACACACACACACACTAGAACCACTCGGCGTGAAGCCATCGACAGCCGTTTCGTCGCCCCGTCTCGTCGCCCCGCTCGAGGGCGCGATTCGTCTGTTTGCCCTAACGTCCCTGGAAGTGAAAAAACATCGAGGGACTTTAGTTTGCCGGTGCCCCCGAGTCTTTTCTCGCACTGCTCTTTCTTTCTTACCGACAACCCCCGGTTCGCACATCCAGCTTGAAACATTTTCCATATGGGTCAAAACCCATAGCCCTGTGAACAATTCAGTGGAGGGGCCCGGATGTCCTGACCCCCTTATGACATCTGCATGCTTAAAAATTTAGGGCAGGGAAATCGGGGGGGGGGGGGGGGGGGTGATTCTCAAACATATGATAAGCTTACCCCCCCCCGCCCTAGCTCTATGGAAATACCTGCGTCCGCCCCTGCCTATGAGTCTGCCTTCCAAACACACAACATCCCCCGGGAAATATTTGAAACACGGACCTGTCAACACGTGTGTTCTGCTCGTTGTCTAAATTTTGAAGAGAGGCGAAGTGCCTACATCTAAAATTGGCTCTACAAGCGGGCCACGCGGGACCACACGACGTACAACCACTTCAACGAGACTCCTCCCCCCCCCCCCCCCCCCCTTCACCCTTTTCCCTCCCTCTTTATGTAACGTGACGCAAGATAGCCCGCGACTTCGCGGTTCCGAAGGAGGCAGTTTACGTCTACAGACCCCCTTCTTTGACTTGTGTATTTGACCCTTGCCGTTTTAGGTGCCAGACACGCTGCGCTACATGGATTCACTGGTGATCGTACGTTTGGGAGGAAAAGGCCTCGACTTCTAGCTGGCATTGCATGTATGTGTGTGTGTGCAGTCAAACGCATTGAAAAGCAGAACCTGGGGACAGCTCTGGAAAGTCCGGCTCTAATTATCAGTTGACCGAAACAACCATAAGTGCCTGAAGGTCGGCTACACGGAAAGGCGATTGCAAGTTTCTAGAGAGCGTATCAAGAGTTCTTCGTAGTGAGATGACACACGGTTCGTGAATTTATCCACCATCGACGACCGGAGGAAATTTCGGACATCGCCAACTGTCATTATTGAGCATTCGTGTGCATAGTCTTTTGTCGGCACATTTAGAAGAAAAAAAAAAGTTAAAACGCACGCATATCATGCAGTAATAAGTTCTAACGCCTCAAACAGCAGACCTCGTGCTTTACAGGAGCCCTCAGTTTCATAAACTACTCTAAAAAAAAAAAAAAAAAAAAGAATTGAGTATTGCAGTGGGGAACCAAACAGACGTATAACACCCAACTAAATAAAATTTATTTCGATCAATAATATATAATTGAGCAATATTTTATGTGTATATCAGTTCGGTAACACACATAGTAGTGAGTTTTAGTATTACGTGTACGAGCGAACGCAAGCTCTGTGCGTTAGCGTTGCCTGTTCCACAGTGCGCGTGCCTGGAACCCTAACTGCGGTCTAGGATTGGCGCATGGCGACGACGCGCATGCGCAGCGTGGAGCACGCCGATGCTAATGCAAACGCGAAAAACTCTCCAATGTCGTAAGCTGTATCGCTCTGCGGCAGTTATTCCGTGTTTACATTTTCTGCGCGAACACCTTTTTCATTCGCTATTGCTCCGAGTCTCGCGGTCGTCAACTTAAAAACAAACAAAAAGAAAAGCGTTCTTGTGGACACAGTGCGGTTACAAATTTACAACGCGACGACTCTGTTTGCGATTGTCGAAGGCCTCATCTCTTACAAGCTACTACAGAATAAAAGCCTTATCTCGCAGTACGATGCACCACCTCAGCTAACGGCTCCCGAGCTGTATCGCTCTGCGGCAGTTATTCCGTGTTTACATTTTCTGCGCGAACACCTTTTTCATTCGCTATTGCTCCGAGTCTCGCGGTCGTCAACTTAAAAACAAACAAAAAGAAAAGCGTTCTTGTGGACACAGTGCGGTTACAAATTTACAACGCGACGACTCTGTTTGCGATTGTCGAAGGCCTCATCTCTTACAAGCTACTACAGAATAAAAGCCTTATCTCGCAGTACGATGCACCACCTCAGCTAACGGCTCTCGGATTTTAGATCCCCAAAATAATAATAATAATAAAAAAAAACAAAAAAAAACGAATGCAGCAACTCACACCGAACAACAGAAGTATCCCAGCAAATGATAAAGCTCAAAATGCAGCTAAAAAAAAGAAAAAAAGCCCGATGACCATAACGTTTTACTTTCTCGTTGTCCCTGCGTGCACCCTACACTCTAAAAAAAGCCCGTGCGCCTACTTTCCCGCAGAACACTCGGAGAGCCAATCACCGCAACTTACGGAGGCAGCTCAGCGAATGACGATGCCGAAACATATGTTTAGACCAAACAACGCAGTCTGATTTGTGACATTAAGCGATGCAAACGTGACGTTTTGCATTGCCTTGTGTCACAACTCGGACTGCGTTTTTTTGGTCTAAACATATGTTTCGGCATCAGCATTCGCTGAGCTGCCTCCGTAAGTTGCGGTGATTGGCTCTCCGAGTGTTGTGCGGGAAAGTAGGCGCACGGGCTTTTTTTAGCGTGTATTTTTCAGATCTAAACGTATTCTGGGCTTCGTCATTCGCTGGGATCATTGTGTCGTTCACCGTGATTGAACGTCGTCACATTCTTCAGGAGAGTGAACTCGCAGACTCTTCAGATTGCAATTGCTTCGATGCCATCTGCTTTGCGACCACAGTCTAAATAAAGCCAGCGCGTCTACTTTCCTGCACAACACTCGGGGAGCCAATCACCGCAACTTACGGAAACAGCTACACGAATGACGATGCCTAAACACATGCTTAGACCAAAACGCTCACCCTGAGTTCCTGCATTGCTTACTGTCACAGCTCAGACTGCGTTTTTAATGCGAAAGCATGAACTCTCTCATGGAGTGAGCTGACGTCATCAGTTGGAACGTTGTGTCAGTGTGTACTCTAAGAAATGACTGCGCGTCTACTTACCCGCAAAACACTCAAAGAGCCAATCATTGCGATCAAGGAAATCAGCTCAGCGAATGAAGAGGCGGAACATCCGTTTAGACCTAAAAATGAAGTTTGCGCTGTAGCATTACGCAATGCAAAGCGTCATGCTTGCATTGCGTAATGCCACGACGGAGACTTAATTTTGAGGTCTAAGCACGTGTTCCGCCTCGTCCTTCGCTGAGCTGATTTCCTAAACCGCAATGATTGGCTCTTTAAGTGTTTTGCGGGTAAGCAGACGCGCAGGCATTTCTTAGAGTGTATGTTTATACAGCCTAGAACTTGGTCTACCTCAACGGGCGACGAGTCTCCCAGCTGTAGATGAGAAATTTAGCCAGTGCAGTACAACCGCTAGCCTGGGGTCTTTAACGTGCACCACGGAGTAGTGATACACGACCGCACGCCGGTACGATGCTCATCCAGATCGAAACGGGCAGGGGTGGGGATTGAACCCAGGATCCCTGGGTTCTGCACGCGAGCTTTCGCTCCACGTGCTCCGAGCTGGTGTGCGCTAGCCCACTCCGCCCCCGATCCCCCAGTTCGAAGCGCGAAAACAGCTCCTATAGACCTTTCCAAAAAAGAGCGTGGGGCCGGTGCCATCTTGAGTGTTCGTGCGTATGGCGCGCGCTTTCCTCGCTTTCCGAAGCGACGAACACGCACGTGCTGGACTGTGAAGATCGCACGCTGGACTGTGATTTTTGTAAACATTGGAAAGGTCTATAGACCTTTCCAAAAACGAGCTTGTGGCCGGTGTCATTTTGAGCGTTCGTGCGTATGGCGCGTGCTTTGTTCGCTTTCCGAAGCGACGAACACGCACGTGCTGGGCTGTGAAGATCACACGCTGGACTGTGATTTTGTAAACATTGAAAAGGTCTATAGAAGGTATTTACTGGCCGCCATATTTGAGGTCACTGTTTAGAGCGCATGCTCAGAACGAGCTCGCATTAATAGGCTGCCAAGACCGGCAATCTTGGTGGTGCGGAATGCACGTGGCGAAAGAACTGTGGAAGCTCGCGTTCAGCACGCGCTCCGCAGCCGAGCACACAGCAACACTGTAACACAGCTATGGCCGCCAGTTGTATGTTGTACCGCAGCGAAGGCTAGAAGCGCGAGCTCATAGACCCGTTGCTCTCGGGCAGGGGGCGCGAGCGCGTCCGCAAGACGTGACCATGTTATGCTGGCAGCACTATCCAGGCGGCGCTGTAACGTTCGATTTTGTACGTGCCACGTTCGAATTCAAGCATATGTCAGCATCTGTAGACGCGCGATAACAAAGCGTCTAAAAAAAGAAAAACTCAAATAACAAAAAAAAAAAAAATATGCAGCTCATGGCCTCAGCGTCTCATTCAGCTTTATTATTTTATTGCGTTCTTTTATAGCTTCCGTGAGCCCATATGTTTCACTTTACGTGATAGCGAAGCTGCAGCTACTTGCAAAAACATGTTCCCCCGAACGATGCTCGCACTGCACGAGCGCGCGTGCTTGGAAGGGACACTGCAAGCTCGGAGCTCGCTCTTGTAGCCTCTGCAACGCTGACACTTCGAATGGAACGGAGTATAAAAAACTGTAGTGGGAAGGCGTGATGACGCACGTTCGAAACGCGAGCCAAATATTCTATTTTGCTCGCCTGGAGCGCTGCTCAAAACTTGAGAGCTACGGGCCTATAGAAGGTATTCACTGGCCGCCATATTTGAGGTCACTGTTTAGAGCGCATGCTCAGAACGAGCTCGCATTAATAGGCTGCCAAGACCGGCAATCTTGGTGGTGCGGAATGCACGTGGCGAAAGAACTCTGGAAGCTCGCGTTCAGCACGCGCTCCGCAGCCGAGCACACAGCTATGGCCGCCAGTGAATACTCCCTATAGGAGGTATTCACTGGCCGCCATATATGAGGTCACTGTTTAGAGCGCATGCTCAGAACGAGCTCGCATTAATAGGCTGCCAAGACCGGCAATCTTGGTGGTGCGGAATGCACGTGGCGAAAGAACTGTGGAAGCTCGCGTTCAGCACGCGCTCCGCAGCCAAGCACACAGCTATGGCCACCAGTGAATACTCCCTATAGCGTTGGCAGCGAGCTTGTGCCGCCGAGATGTGCCCCAGAGCAAGGAGCTCGCGCTTGTAGCCTTTCCTGCGGTACATCATAAGAGAGAGAGAGAGATCGCGTTGTTATGTTGGAAGAGAATAAAAAGGGGGGGGGGGGGGGGGGGGGGGGGGAGGAGAGGGCCAATGGTGATCGAAAGCGTCGCTGTGGTCGGCCCATCACAATTGGCCGAATGCTGACTATGACGTCAGAAAAGGATGTCTCATCGACGGAAATAAGAGGAATGTAAGAACTTCAATTTTGACGGTGCTGGCAGTGTTGCTTTGAGAGCGCTATGATTTCAGGCTTCCACCATGCCCATTACAAACACCGTCGAACTTGTTGTTCACAAGGTAACGACGTGGTAACGATGTCACGAAAGGTAACCAGACGAGGGCGCCACCGAAACACATTGGCTGGCGCGCGTGCTGCGCCATGGCCTCCGAGATTTCGAAGCACGCGCCCGCGCGCTAGTACGTAGCAGACGACAAAGGGAGCGGACGAGCGGCTTGCATGCTTTCGCATTCACAACTCGTAAAGGCCGGTTCAGACAGTTGCGTTTGAGTGCGTTTGACTGCGTTGCGGCGAGAACCGAAAGCGAGTCACCGGCGCATCTGTGCTTCGCATGAAGCGTGGAATCCAATTCAAAGAGTCTTCTTGGCATGCGATATAAGCAGCTCGGATGTCCTGGTGTCTCGCAGCCGCAACGCACTCAAACGCAGTCAAACGCAACTGTGTGAACCGGGCTTTAGACATGCTTAGGTGTACCTCGAGCCTTTTTTTTTTTTTTTTGACTAAACATATGTTTTGGCATCGTTATTCGCTGAGCTGCCCCCGTAAGTTGCGGTGATTGGCTCTCCGAGTGTTGTGCGAAAAGGTAGACGCACGTTTTTATTTTTATTTTTTATAGTACATAAAAATCGATCAAAGCGGGAACACTGAGAAAATTGTATTAAAATAAGGAGGCGACAATGCCTCCCCGTTGCAGCAGAAGGTTTATTCGTGCATATTACAGCCCAGAAAAGTTCGATCAAAACGCCGACAACTTTCGGTTTCGTTCTCCCAGCGCTCCGTGCGGCGGAATGGCAGACGACGGGGCGTCGTGCGCCACGCAGCCTCGAACGCAGATCGCGCCGTCGAAGAATCTCCCTCGCCCACTTCCCAAGATGGCGACAGCGAGGGGTTCCCCGTCGAATGGAGGTGCGATAGGTAGCACGAAGCTCGAGTGGCCGTAGGCTCGCCCACACGCCGCGGCGGATGTATCTCGCGCTGCGATGGAAACGAGCGTCGACGTTGTCCTCCAAGTGTACGACATCGATGTGCTGCACTGCTGCTTGGAGCGGATCCAGACGCTGTTCAACGTGCGGTCCGAGATCGTCGAGGATTTCCCGTCTTCGGCGGCGGTGGGATGCGCTCAGGAGACCGTCGCGCAGGGGTTCCCGTCGCTGCGGCCTCACGGCTCGGCTCACAACGTCCGGCTGAAACTCTGGACGGATACGAGCAACCCCGGCGCGCTCAAGGCTTCAAAGGTGAGGGCCCGTTCTGCCGATCGCGCCGTGCATCCGGGAGCGAAACACAACCTGACTCCGCAAACGTCAACACGTCCCGGCGACTAGAGCTCGCTCGCCGGGCCGCCGGTTCTTTCATGGCTAGCTCGGCTCGTTGCACTATTGAAACCTAGAAAAGGCTTCCCAGTTAATTTAGATCGACCTGCTTTCAGGCGCTTAGGATTGTGCCTTGATGTTTCGCTCGCGACGGAACGCGCATCCGGGTTCGTTGATGGTGCGTTGAAACCGCTCTGCGGATTCCATCAATGTTTTCGAAACAAGTATGAAGGCGTGTTTAAACGCATAAAACAGATTCGTTTTTTTTTTCTTCTTTTTATTGTCTCTGTTTGCGTAAGTATTGCTTTAACTCGATGCCTCGGGGGAAAAAAAAGAAAGAAATGAAAAATAGAGGATAGCACCTCCGAAGAGAGAAGGCGAGCGGTCTGTTAGGAGTGAGTAGGCTCGGAACGGTGAATGTGGGAATCCCCGGTGGTGCAGAATTGTGTCAGCTTCGTGCTCATCCATAAACACACTCATTCCCCGTGCTCGAGAGATTCCCTCTTGAAGTCGTGCAACAAGCTCTGCCGGGATTGTTGAGTCTCCGAAAGCGGAGCGGTTCGTTTCCAGTGTCTGTCCCTAGATGGCAGCATTGCGGCCCTCCGGTCAACGTTCGGCAGTTGGGTCAGGTTGGGTTGGTCGAAGACACACACACGCGCGCTACGCGCTACAATGAACGAAGCATACTGAAACAGCCGTCAGTTTGCGACATTTGAGTGCATGAATGCGTGTGTTTTCCTCGTTATGAATGGCGTATCTCTCGCTGGGTTGAATAATTACTCGGTAATGTTTCCGACTTCCTGTTTTTGCACTGCCGTGCCTGTTGGTGTTTTTAATTCAGGTGACGATGCCGCGAGGCATGCCACCGCTGGTGATAAAAGTATGAAAGATACGACATAGGCTGCCATAAAAAAGCAAATACCGGTACATTTAAAACAACTAGAAATTTTTATTTGATCGCTGCACTTGTCACACGGATAAATATTGCGTAGACGGCTTTTGAATCGTTCGCGAGGTATATTTTGTGCGTGAAAATTGACATCTGTCTCAATAATATTCCAAAATCTGCCCTCCCCCCCCCAAAAAAAAAAAAAAAAAAGAGTTGAGAACATATGACCTCCGAATGGCCTCAGCTAAGCAGGCCACTCTCCCATGTATTCTAAACACAGGTCTCTGTGAGTTCGCTTTCTTGCAGAACACGAGACAGCCAATCACAGCGTGCCATACCAGGATTCCATTCCCACCTAATGACGAAGCGGTTAGACCGGAAAATATGAAGTGCGCGGGGACCTCTCAGGTGCTTCGCCATTCGCTGCGGGATCTTTCCGTTTTTCGCCGTGACTCCAAGGCTGTCTCGGTGCTGTGCAGTATATATTGAACTCGCAGGCATTGAGTGTGGTTTCGAGGGCGTTTTCAGCAGCGATCCGGAACAATCTATGGTATCCATTATCCACTACTGCGCAGTCTCTCTGACCAGCCCATGAGACTCGAGAATTCTCGAAATTCCAGGTACGATAAACGAGATACACGGAAGGATGGGGTTTACTGGGAAGTAATATTCGTTAACTAGCCGAGGAGAAAATATATCGGGACATGACGTGGGCTCTCGCTTACTCCCATGGACGGTGTAGCAGGACAGGAAATAGGAGAATTCACCGTGGCGCCAAGCGCGTCAAATGGACGTCGTTGCTATCTTTGGCAAGGGAATTCTGGTGCGTCTACTTTCCCCGCAAAGCAGTTGGGAGAGCCGATTGCGAATGACCGAGGCTCGAACTATGCTTAGACCTAGGAGGTTTGGTTTGCGCCGTGGCACTGAACATGGCCTTTCATAGTGCTCTCGGTGCCACAGCGCAGGCTATTTTTCGAGGTCTAAGCCCAGCAGCCTCCGTAGGTTGCGGCGATTGCCTTTCCCGACTGCTTTGCGGAAAAGTGGTCGGTCCAAGTTTCTCGAACCGAAATTGCAAACACGCACCAGGGCATGACTCGTTGTGTTCTTTTTTTGTTTCGCCATTTGTTGTTGGCCGTTTTTAATCGGCTATATGCTGCTGCGATTCCATTGGCTACGGAGCGGTCGGAAGATGCTCGGAGGACATATTACGGCCCGCCTTTCTTGAACTGTTGGTGACGAGCCGATTTTCCAGTTGAGCACTGGATGAAAGCTTTTCATTCGTGTAAAAAATAACAGAATATATATATATATATATATATATATATATATATATATATATATATATATATGTTGAAGAGTGGGGAGGGATGGGAGAGTGAGACAGTCAACATATTTCTTCAGTGAATACTTCCAAGAAGTGCTAGATCGATGACGTTGTGGTATAGCGGTACTTCCAGTGACGTCATTTGAACTGTGGGTATTTCTCACCTCGACTTTTCCTCTTTTTTTTTTTTTCCCCCGAAATGCAGTATAACCAGTCTGTAGTCAGGGTTCTTCGCCCTTTTCTTTCGTTTTATATCTTGAAAAGTTTTACGGTAAATGTCGAAATTTTATTTTCCAAACCAAAATTAAAAAAAAAGAAGTTTTTTTTTTTTTTAGTAAGTCGAAGATTTGATAATACTTGGGTCATATTTTTTGCTCTTAAAGGTGCCCTGAGGAGGTTTCTGAGATCGCCTAAATTTGGCGATAACTCATTCTGCGGGCTCTAAGCATCCTAGAAATCCATAAATCACAACGATGTGCAACCAATTTGCCTATTAAAAAGAAAAAAAAAAAAAAGATCAAAGATCGAACACACCGAGGTCATCTCCGGCGATGGGAGGAGCATTGTGCCGGCAGCCAGGACGACATATTTGACCAATGAAAACGCGACATTTCGTTGAGATTGCAAACACGGTTACTACAAAATTTGTATGATTTTGTAGATGATCAAGGCAAATAAGAGTAATACGAAAAATGTTGGGGGGGGGGGGGGGGGGAGGGGGGTGGAGCGGAGCATAATACTGCAATAATCGTCTCAAAAACAACGCATTGCGTTTTTCTTTTTTTTCTTCCGCGAGAGTGATGTGTCCGGTCATCAGCTCTGAAAAGCTCGCTCGCTGGAGGTATGACTCCACGGTTCCACCGGTTGGATGTGCGAGAATCCTTCGGAACACGCCTCTCAATTGCCGGAGATGATCTCGGTGTGTTGCGATCTTTGAGTGCTTTCTTAATAGGGAAATCGGCTGCGTATCGTCACGATTTAGGGATTTCTACGATGCTTAGAGCCATCAGAAGTTTAAAATTGCTGATTGATACATAAGTTAACTCAGGTCGTGTTTCTGACTGTTACACTCGTTTGTACGTCTTCAAATATTTGTAATCTTTTTTTTTTTTTTTTTTTTTTCTTATTCGGGCATTTTTAGTTATGTTAAACGCGGTTTCTTTGAGAATGCTGGGGGTTAAATTTTGGGAAAACTCGAATTTGAACCCGAAGATGGAAAACCCCATTAAAAATGAGCGGTCGACTCGCTATCATTTGCTATTCGAACGAAGTGTCCATTTCGCTCAAGCCTCGATTTGGCTAAAAGTTTCCGCTTGGATGAGCGTTTTAGTACGGCGTTACGTTAATTTTGGGATGATAATCTCAGTTCGGCTGGAACGGCTGGAAATTTCAGCCGCATGTTCCGTTTGTGTTCAGTGTGTGTGTTAGGTTGTGTGTGTAATGTTCAGTTTGGCTGGAAACACAGTTCGACCGAAGCATCTAAATTCGGCTGAAAGTTATGCAGTCTCCGTGCCGCTCGGTCGAGCTGCGAGCTGGGAGTTTCAACTGGATGACTGGCTGACACATGTCCTCACTTTTGTCGAGAGACTGGAGTGCGGCTGCACCTTGCTTTGGCGCCTAGATTTCACATCAACGAGTTCGTGCAATTTAGAAGCGTTTGCGGCATCACGTTTTCCAGTCATGATTAGCGTGCGCCGTGAAGCCTTCTGAACTGCGCCAACTTGATGCTTAGAAATTAAATTTCTAAAGCAAGGTGCAGGCATACTTAATTCACCCGACCAAACTCTCGAATGAAAGACTAGCGTCAAAGCTCTGCCGTCCTTCCCCCGGTCCTTCAGGATTTTATTTATTTGAAACCAAACGTGTTGGGCTTTCAAATAAGGAGCGTCGTCTTTCGCGCGGTATTAAACATACGAATGTGCCCCTCTGTCTGAGCCAGGCACGTAGCCAATTGGGGGGGCATGCCTTCCCCTCCCGAAATTATCCATTTTGCTGGGGCCTCCTCTTTCCCCTCCCCCTCATACAGCATTTTGTCATAGGCGCCCCCCCCCCCCCCCCCCCGAATCAAAATCCTGGCTACGTGCCTGGTCTGAGCCCGTAAGAAGCCGCCCGTTATGCCCGAATAATGCGATGTGCGCAGTCACAATTAGCTTGTCGTTTCACTTTCTCGTTGTCTCTTCCCAAACTCTAAGACGAGTCTGTGACTGCAGAAGACGGAGACGAGCAATCACGGCGAGCAATAAAAGAATCACAGCGAATAACAAAATCCAAAATGCATAAAAAAAAAAAAAAGATGCGTTGTGTGCGGAGATATTACTGTCCCTGCACTCATCACATGTTTTTTAGACTGATCGTATTATGAGCTTTGTCATTCGCTGAGATTCTTCTGTTGTTTGCCGTTGTTGGCCGTCTCCGTGTACTGCAGGAAACTAAACACGTAGACACTTTTCTCAGAGCGCACATTGTATTCTTCAGTTCTAACCTTAACCTGAGCTTCGTAAATCGTACACTGCGTACAGATTAGGTGTTGCTCCTAATAACGGGGTGACGCTGGGGTTTGGTTGGTAAGGGCACGAGCGGACATGTATCTCTCCGCGGTGGTGCTGAACCATTCGATCATCATGACGTCACGCCGGGTCTCCTGGCGTCATCGTGCGCGTCCCTATCTGCGCGCCGAGGATCTGATGAACGTGCCAACTGAAATGGAAAGATACAAAGACAACGGCCTTTCTGGTATTTTTTTTTTTTTTCGCGTTTGATGTTGTTGAAGCTCGAATGCCTCCGTGTGGTCTTCCCCTCAGGGGGCGAGGGAATTCAGTTGGAGAAGTTTCCAGCCCGTGACGCACGCTGAGAGGTTTCCTTGCCCGCGGAAAGTTCCTGGCACTTGTAATTGTCCGTCGCGCGTGACCTTGCGCTGGCGCCTCGCGACCGATGGATGGAGTTTTACCGGACGCGCTTTGGGCAGATGGAGGGTTGCGGGATGAGCAGCAGACTTGGATGAGGCGCGAGCCAAGAGTATATGGAGCCTCCGAATATTGACCACTTTGAGCGATGGGAGTATACGACGTAACAGTGCCGGTTGGTGGACGATATACTTCACAATAAAGGCCCATTCACACACACACACCGCAGCGCTATTATCTTAGCGGTATAGCGCAGAACTGATGCAGCGCTAACTTAGCGCTATATTAGTGATACAGCCGCGATAAAGCGCTGCATCAGTGCTACGTTACGTTCAAGTCAGCGCTCCAACATTGTTGATTAAACGCTGCGTGGAAATTCTCTAAAACCGCTCGTATCTAACAGAAGTAGGACTAGTTACGCGGCATAAATCTAACCTTGCGCTGTCGTTCAACGTCGAGCATCCAGATCGCAGCCATTTTGATAGACGCCAGCGCGCCCGTGTTCAGATGAGGGCACCGTGTAGACAAGGTATCCTCTCGCGCATGCTCTCGCTCCAAGGCATTTGGTAACATCGAAGACAGATTTTGCGCGACTTATTTGATGAGTGGTTGCCCCAATTACGCTCAAGAAACACACTTGGCGAGGGGTTGACGCGAGTTTCGAGGCGCCCCGTCCACCCGTTGCTTTGAGTTGAGTACCTTCCGGTCGCGTCTGCTGCGGCCGCTGTCTTTGAGCCAGCCTTGTTATGAACGGCCAACGCAAGCCTTTAATGATGGGCAATTATCGTCATCAAAGGGGGTGACATCACGACACCCGGGCTTCCCTCAAGCAGCAAAGCTGGGCTCGGTGGCTCTAACAGCGTCTGAAGAAGCTGATCCCTACTTAGTGGCTGAGCAGGTCATCTCCATCCCTGAGTTGGACAGAGGGGTGTCGCTCCCTAGGAGACGCGGGCGCCAACGAGTTCGCCTCGTCTCGACGACACAATGGACCGGCGATCGGCTCAGCGTCTCGTCATTTTCCCGGACCACGAGAAGTTCCTGGTGGATTAGCGAGTTCGTCTGGCCAGAGGATTTGCGTGGGATCAACGTCACCATCGGCACCTGGCACGGCCTCAAGGCGTCCTGACGACTCTGACCTTCGTGTGTTTATGTGTGTGCGGAGAGGGGCGACGGAGGCGGAGCCTCGTGGTGTGTGAACTTTGGGTGACGAGATTGGCTGCAGACACAGCTGCTTGGGTTCCCTATCTGGGGAAGTAGGGAAAACGGACCCGTTAAAAAGGAGCAGCGAGCTCCTTCATTTTGTTCTCTCTGACTTCTTGACGCTGTAAATATGTACTAAACAGTGTACATATCGGGAAACCCCGGCTCCTTCGAGTTTCCTGCCCCCGTCCTGCCCGGAGATGGTCCGACAGTCGGCTTCGCTACTGGGACAACGACTTACTCGTAACATCCTGCGGACTTGGCTTCTAGCGGGGCTCTCGAAGCAGCCCACCGAGGGTCCGCTGCTCTCGCTGCTAGGAGGCGGTCGGATCGGGGATTGGGATTCATTAGGGAGTTTTCGTAGATCGTTTCCGCTGTCCCGCAACGCTCTCCGCAACCCGCTACGTGATCCGGGTTTCTACAGCCAAGGCCATCGGCGTGCAGGCGCGGTAGCGGCTTCTTCGCTGCGGAGGGCTTAGCGGAGGGGAGAACGCGGTCTACGAAAACTCCCTATTAAACGGAGAATCGCGCTGTGTTCCCCCGTTCCCTTTGTGTAGTTAAGACCCGTGCATGCTCCGATTTGTCGCTTTACCTTCTACGGATCCTGATCACTGTATCTATTTGCATATGTATTGTTTTGGTAACAATAAAAAAAAAAAAAAAAATAAAGACCAGATTGGCCATGTAAGGATCGTGAGACTTCTTTTTTTTTTTTGAGATTGTAATTTGTTGCGATTTCTATTCTCAAAAGAGGCGCTAAAAAGAACTTTTCAGATTTTTTTTTTTTTTTTACGGCGCACACTTCTCAACCTACGCGCTCTACAAGTATCCTAGAAGAGCAAAAGTTACAACCAAGCGTTTTCTATCACAGACGCGATCAGACATCGCGACACGCCCCCTTTTTAATATCTCACAAAAAAAAAAAAGGAGTGTCGCGATGTGCCAATATGCAAATAAAAGTATTCCGAATTAATTTTGAGAAATTCGGTTTTGATCGGTGAATGGTCGGTATATCGGAGTGGTGTGGGTCACGCATCTCGATCCCGTTATATTTTAGGCCCACTCACTTATTGTCACCCTCTCATAGCGGCTGCACACTCGTCGTGACAAAAACGCCTGCTGCGATCGCTCTATAAACACCGCAGTGGGGGCTATGTGCGCTCGCCGGACCGAACAACTGCGCCTCCCTTCCATCACTCGACCTCGCTCTCTGCGCGGGCGGGATCGTGGCCATGTGGCGAAAGGTAGACGCTGATCCATCGATCACCTAAACAAAACGCACAATGCTAAATAAATATATATCTTTTTTTTTTGTGAGTTTTGTTTTTTGCAGAACCCGGCGACAGCCAAAATCACGGCAAACAACAGAAGGATCTCAGCGGATGATGAAGCTCAGGACACGTTTACCGTATTTTCCGAACTGTAGTCCGCGGACTGCACACGTTCAAAAGTTGAAATTTTACCCGGACTATATATCTACAAGTAAGAAATGTACAAGCTTTTTTTTTTTTTTGGTTTTGTTGTTGCGATAGGTCGTGATGAATTTTATGAAGAACGGAGTATATCAATGTTTATTTATGTATGATACAAGCTTCTTTGCGACCTAATGACAGCAGGCATTTGCCAAGGTGTGCCGTGTATGATAATTTTTCGCGTTCGGATTAGGCACTAAGTGCGGACGATGCATGGGGTGCGGACTATCCGAGCAAAATCTTTTATTTTTGACCCAAAATTTGCTTTTGCTGACTGTGCACCGGGTGCGGATTATGGTCGCTAAAATACGGTAGATCAGAAAAACGCCGTGCTCGCAGGAGCAATGAGCAATGTCCCTGCTAACATAGCATTATTATTATTATTATTATTATTATTATTATTATTATTATTATTATTATTATTATTATTATTTGTTTTCCTAATCGTATTTTGAGCGCGTCATTCGCTTGGATATCCTTCTGTTGTTTGCCGTGATTGACTGTCTCCGTGTTCCGCAGAAAAGTGAGCTCAATCTTTTCTTCGAGAGTATGTCCTCGGGTCGAACGAATGTAGAAAAAGAAGAAACACCCTCTAGATATTTATCTCTACATAAATAATGGCGCGAACGGAGAAGGAGCAAATGTCCGGTCGCACGTCCCGGCCGTCGGCAGGTGAGTCCGGTTGCCGAAGGAGACATGTGTTCCACAGTCGAGAACAGCTCGTGCCCGGTATCGTTGGCTCCGTTCCCGGCTCCGTTCTCGGCGCCATCGGTCGCCGAGGCGTGATCCGCCTAATCTCGCCGAGGAGGATTAGCGAGAGAGCGGCTGTCGTGTGCCCGGTTTACGTAAGAAGCGACGCCGAACACGGATCTCCGTGGGACGGTGACTCAGCTCTCAATTGGAGCGGGCAAAAAGAAAGAAAGGGATCGACGGTGAACAGTTCATCACCCGTACTACTGTAGCGAACGCTCTACAGGCCGTAGACTGCAGCGAATTCAACTCTCCCGAGTTGAACATGATTGTAAACCTGAGACTGGGGCAGGAAGAGAAAACAACAGAAGGTAGAAAAAGAGGAGGCAACGTCTCAATCTCAGGTTTACAATCATGTTCAACTTACACCAGCTCGCCTGCACTCTGACTATTTTTTCGTCTCCCGAGTGTTTGTCGCGTTTCTCCTGAAGGTCACACGTGACACTCACGTGTCGTTGAATAGACCACTTCCATAAAGCCCTGCATGCAACACGGCGCGCGTTGCGCTCTGGGAACTAGTTGGCCAGGGAGGAGAGTGGCATGGTTTCGGTTTCGATCGACACGTCGACGAGAGATTATACACAGAGCGTGGACTATTAACGGCCGTTACCTCATGTTTTCTGGTCCCAAAAGCGTCACTCGTGGTCTCTAAACTAACCCAAATGGCCAGACCTCGAAGCTTTAGCATAAGCCCGATACGTATATAGCTTGTCTTAACACATGCCTGTTGTATTTTTGTACTTGAGCCTTTCTGTTAGCGTTCCGATCGAGGTATGCGGACGAGCCAGTGCTGGGAATCTCGACGCTGCGAAGCTCGGGGATCTTGCTTGTGTACGAATCAACAAGCTGTAGCAACCAATAAGTATGCATACATCAGTGTTGTTCATCAGGAAGTTTGTTTGTTTCGTGCGTCCATAGACGAAATATTACTTTTTGCAATTTCTGTTTTTCTTAATACGCCTGAGTACGCGAGGTAAAACTCGGAGGCGCTATTGAAAAGCTCAATTTTAACACACTTCTTATCTCTTATCTGTACTGACCCGCAGCACTGCACGAAGTGAAGTCCCCACCCGCTTGCATTCCACTAATATTCAACATCGCGTATGCGCATAAAGTTATCCCGCAATCATATAGGCACATTCGCACATACAAACCGTTTTAAGAAAGCAAAAGTCGAGCACTTGTGTGAAGAATGTCGCACCGTTCGCCGGAAGTGCGCCGGACGGGCATGAACCCCTATGCGGTGCGCCAAACGAACGAAATTATTCAAAGCGCGTTTGACGGTTGCTAATGGCCATAATATTTGTTATATGTTTGCTTTCTTCCTGCCTGAGTATGCCGAGATAATTTCAGACACACCGTTCAGGCACAGATCTTGGGCGTCAGTAAAAGCTCGCCCAAAAAGGCTTAGCGAGGAGTAGGGGACGCTTGTTAGGGCCTCCGTCGTAGCTAGCCGATCTTAGCGTTTGCGAAAACTTAATCTTCTATCAGCATAAAATTTGAGTGGGAGATATATGATGACACGAGGAAGGCATCATAGTAACTTTTGTGCAGTAGTGAGGTCGAATTTATTGCGTTTCCTTAAAAGTTCATGCGTCAACGCTGGGCTCAACTTTGATACTCATGTGAGGGTGCGGCTTCCTTTTCGCCCAATGAAATAACAAGAAGCGGACGTTTGGCAAACAAAATACGTGTAAGGCTTCAGGTGACCAAATTTCCGTTGTAGTTCACTGGTACTAGACGGCTCAAAGATGCACTCGTGGGGTGAGGTGACTTATACCCGTGCCACACGGGCAATTCGAACGCCATTTAGAACGAATAACATTTGAGCGGACGGCCAATCAGCACGCGACACTCCGGGCGCAGCGCATTCCACGCGCGACAGATTGCGAGCTGATTCGCCGATCACACGAATGCCATTAGTTGTAAATGGCATTCGAGTTGCCCGTGTGGCACGGGTATAAGCCACGTCTTACTACGTTTGCATACGCACCCATAATACCCGGTGTTTCGGGAACCAAGGAAAGTGCCCCGGTCTTCGTTTTGTATCGCTCGAGAATGAGTGTATTGTACGTTCGTGAAAAGTCAGATAATCGAAAACGCAAGCAGCGCGCTCGGTCGCGGCGTGATAGCATGAGATGAAGCTGTTCAGTCGAAACCGAAACTGAGTGGCCAACTAGTTCCCAGAGTGCACTGCGTGGTATTTTGCCGCGATGGGGCGCGTCGGTTTTGGAAGAAGTCCATTGGCTCCGGTTAGGGAGCCTTCATGTGTGCTTTATTAGGGTGATGCCACCCTTTGTAATATGGTGGCTAGAGAGTTGGGTGTGTCGAGCGGCGGCCGGCGCGCGGCACCGAAAGGGGAATCTGTCGCCAGGAGGCGCCTCGGAAGGCCTGTATGCATGACTTAGTTTTATGTAATACCAGTCAGAAGTGTGACGGGCACATAACGTGGGAAACTGGCAATCTACATTCAACTATAGATTACGTACTTATGTCACACAAAATATATGGTAAGTTACAAGTAATGAAAATAGATGAAGAAGGTTCCAAAAGTCTTGGTAGTGATCACAAACGTATTAAGCTGAATTTTGCCAGAGAAGTAAATGCTGAAACTAGACAACATAATTCAAAGCAGACTTTCTGCAGCGACAAAGAGTTGGAAATAGTTGCTGAAAGAATAGAGGAAGCAGTTTCAGGGCAACGGTATACAGATTGGACCTATGAGAGTCTAACTGGGCTTTTTGTTCTGGAACTAGACAAAGTCCAGAGTAAACGAAAGGGGAAGCAAAGACATAGACCAAAAAGCTGGTGGGACAAAGAAGTGAAGCAAGCGATACAAAAACGTCAGGAAGCCTCTAGAGAACACAGGCATTCCAAGCGTAGTGGGGAGTCGGAAACGGAAGTAAAAAGATGGGACACTTTTATAACATGTCGCCGAGAGGCATCCAGTTTGATCAATGCGAAAATTCAGAGAAAGGGTGAAGAATGGATGAGTAATGTAAGCAAGAGAGATAGCAACGCAGCCAAGAAGTTTTGGGAGCACTTGAACTCACTCGGTGAAACGACGCAAGCTAGACAGAGGTTCATACTCTCGCATCAGGGAGATCAATTAGAGGGAGATGATGCGATACGATATATAGGAGCAGTGATGGAGGAGAAATTTCGGGAACGGGTACATGTGGAAGATAGGAGAACCGAAGGCAGTATCAGTCCAGCTTTTGACATCGCGGATTTTGGACAAAGAGAATGGGAAAAGGCGGAACGAAGAGTCCCTAGTGGCACGTCGACAGGCACAGATGGTATCCCAATCAAGCTGGTGAAGAATTTGGGTCCTAAATCTAAGGCAAAACTAAGGGAGGTAGTGAGCACTATGGTAACAAAAGGAAATATTCCAGATGAATGGAGGCTTAGTAGGATGAGTATGATATATAAGGGAAAGGGAGATAAGTCTGACATTAGGAATTATCGTCCCATAACCGTGACACCAGTTATTTACAGGTTGGTAATGCTGATTATAAAGAACAGACTGGAGGAATGGGTAGATTGCGAGGGCATACTGGGCGAGTTACAGAACGGGTTTCGGAAACAAAGAAGGTTGGAAGACAATATATTTTCTCTAACACAGTGTATAGAATTAGCGCAAAAAGAAAACAGACAGCTCTGGCTGGCATTTCTGGATATCAAGGGTGCCTATGACAATGTGAACCAAAAACTCTGTGGGACATAGTGGAGAGCTTAAACCTAGATGAAGGACTAACAGAAATATTAAGGAACATTTACAAAGATAATAAGGTGATTATAACATGGGAAGGAAAGGCAACGGGGAAAATAGAGATAGGACGAGGCCTTAGGCAGGGGTGCCCGTTATCGCCTTTGCTGTTTATGTTGTATCTGAGAGGATTGGAGGATAGACTAGAGAAGAGTGGGCTTGGATTTGACCTTTCGTACAGTAAGCTAGGCCAAACAATTCAGCAATCCTTACCGGGACTGATATATGCGGATGATATCGAACTAATGGCTAACAACAGGATAGATTTGCAGGAAGTAATGAGCATCTGTGGTAGGGAAGGAGAGGAATTAGGTTTAGAATTCAGTAGTGAAAAATCAGCAGTCATGATTTTTAACAATGATGATGTTGAGAGACTGAAGATACAGAATATTACAGTTGAGAGAGCTAGTAAATGCAAGTATCTAGGAGTATGGATATGTGGTGGTGCAGAATATCTCAGTGAGCATGAGAGTATGGATATGTGGTGGTGCAGAATATCTCAGTGAGCATGAAAAGTATATAATAGGTAAGGGCAACAGAAATGCGGCTGTAATGAAAAATAGAGCACTTTGGAATTACAACAGGTATGAGGTGGTGAGAGAGATTTGGAAAGGGGTCATGGTGCCTGGCTTGACTTTTGGAAACGCAGTGCTATGCATGAAATCCGAAGTGCATGCAAGACTAGAAATAAAACAGCGTGGAGTAGGTAGGCTGGCTTTGGGGGCACATTGCAAAACACCAAACCAGGGAGTACAAGGAGACATGGGATGGGCGTCATTTGAGGGCAGGGAAGCTGTGAGCAAGATAGAATTTGAGGATCGGTTGAGGCAAATGGGTGGGGAGCAATGGGCACGAAAGGTTTTCAGCTATTTATACATGAGGAGTATAGACACAAAATGGAGACAGCGCACTAGGAAATTAAGAGGAAAGTTTTTAGGCTATAGTGGGGTTACGGAAGAGCAGGTCTCAGTTAAGAAGAAAGTTAAGGCCACAGAAAGAGATCGGTGGCTAGAGGGAATGCAGACAAAGAAGGCTCTGGAAGGCTATAGATTAAACAAAACAGTTATTGCCAAAGAAGCATTTATAACAATTCTAGGGGAAGCTCATTGTTGTTTGAGGCAAGGACAGGTGTTTTGCGAACCAGAACATACAGAGCGAAGTACCAGGAAATGGACACAGTGTGCGCTGCTTGTGGAGAGGAGGACGAGACGGCTGAGCTCTTGATACTCTACTGTAAAGGGCTCCACCCTATGCATACCGAAGACAACATAGATTTAATAAGGTCATTGGGTTTTAGAGACAGCGAAGGAAAAGTGGATTTCAAGACAGTAGAGATTACCAAGCAAAGATTAAGTGAATGGTGGCAGAAAGCGAGAGAAAACTAGGCATTTTCTTATTAACTGATGGCAAGGGGGATTTATAGCCTCACTTTCTTTTCAGTACGGAGTGAATATAGTTTTCACATTTAAATATTCTAAGCTTAAAGGGTAAGACAAAATGGCTAGGTGGCGTAAGCTACCGCCCGATCCAAAGGGCTCAGCCGTATACATCCATCCATCCATCCATGACGGCTCTGCCTGTATGCAGAGCCTGTATGCTATCCGACCGCGGCGTCAGCGGCGTTTTGGCTGCGCTGGGGCTGAAATGCGCTGCGTGCGGACCTTTTCCCGGCCACTTGTCGGCTGTGTTTTTTTACAGAATTAATTGGCGTGGCGTAATGAAAGTCTGATAAACCTGGATTCGATAGTCGACCCGATTTTGGTGCGTCGACGAAGGTAAATGCGCACTTGAAGTCGTTCTCTTCTCACCGCAACTTTCTCCTTCGCGAGTTGAGTAACGGAGGCGACGATTCCGAGGTAATATGGAAAAATGGGGTAATATTTTTTTATTTTCTCTCGTGTACTATGTTTTCGAAATACGTGAAACGTCCGCCGAGGTATCAGCAGCCGTGACGAAATTTCGCGTTCAAGCCGCTGTGTCACGTCTATCAAATGAATCGACGCTGAGCGGCGCAGGCACTTTAACATTAAATAATGTCTGAGAACACTGGATTCTTCTGGTGAGATTCCCCTGTGATTCAAGAGCAGACATGGCTGGCGAGAAACAACGCGAAAAGTTGTCATTAAACAAAGCAAACAATGCCTTTTTGGCACTTTACATTTTTATTCAACGTGGAAAACTAGCAGTGAAATACAAAATTGATTTTAAAAGAGAGTGAGCGAAGTAACATATTGTACATGTTACATGAACCATTCCTGAACGAAAGATTCAGGAATAGGCAATGTAATTGTCGTAACTTTGTCAATTAAAGGTTCTCGAGATAAAGCAAGAAACATTACTTTTGTGCTAAACCCCATACAAAATGGCTTGTGGCATATGATCTTCTACATGGTAAGAAATATATTTTTCTCGTGTGTACCGTCTTTTCCACACTATAATCGCAACGCTACTGAACATCGTAAGGCTGTCCTGGGTATTCTCGGCTGCATGCGTGAACAGGTTTTCAAGGCTGCGTCTAGAGCAAACCTAATTAAGGGTATACACACAAACCAGTAGTGATCGTATTTGTCTTCATTCAGTAAAGACATATTTTCGATTGATCAAAAAAGATTGTGCATCCTCACCAGATGAGTGCAGTTTGATTGTCGGGATCACACTGTTTTAGGCAGGACATACCTAAGGGTACACACAAACCAGTAGTGATCGTATTTGTCTTCAATCAGTAAAGACATATTTTCGATTGATCAAAACAGATTGTGCCTCCTCACCAGATGAGTGCAGTTTGATTGTCGGAATCACACTGTTTTAGGCAGGACATAGGTATATGAACACAGGATCGAAGTACAGCGAGGATCTTTACAGCCATATGCAAGACCCACAAGCACTCTGAGAATGAACATACCCTATCATGGTACCATGGAAAGGCATATCTTGCAGTCAGCGTTCTGCTTTGAAGCCTAATCAGGACAAGAATGACGGTACCGCAAACAATTATTAGGTACCGTCGCATTTTGGTCACTTAACTTCAAACGGGTTATAACAGAACACAAAGGACAGAAACAGCCCGAGTCTGGGGAATGACGGTACCGCAAACAATTATTAGGTACCGTCGCATTTTGGTCACTTAACTTCAAACGGGTTATAACAGAACACAAAGGGCAGAAACAGCCCGAGTCTGGGGAAGCATATTTTAGCCTAGCCGAATATAACCCCTTGAATACCGAGGCACACCGAACAGTCCAATGATGACACCTCCGCTAGATTTTCATGTCGTTGCATAAAAATTGCCACCAAGAAAAGTGGACACCATTGTGACATTGCGACGCAAATTTTTACGGAGAGTCCACGGTATAAAGAACAGAAACCTCTCTGCGAATGGCCAGCTTCATAAAGTCGTGTTGCTACGTGCATGCAACCAGCTTAAAGGGATGCTGAACCTGAATTCGGATTTCAGAAAATATGGCCGCAGACTGTTGGGTAAAGTAGATTTAAAAGGTACTTGAAGTAAAGTACAAAGTAAATGAGACGTGATGTACTTTAAGTAAAGTATTAAATACACTGAGTACAACGTACTTGAAGTAAAGTACTATAAGTACAATGTACTTTCAAAGTAAAGTACAAGTATTTTAACACAATCTTTTATGAGGCCCTTTCATTCCCCTATACAGTGATTTTTTTAATTGGTATGCATTGCCCAGGGGTAATCAAGGGTGCATGACCTCAAAAGCAGCGGCGAATATTTGATAAAGTCAAGTGGCCACAGAGTAATTTTTTTCGGGAATGGAGCCAAATTAAGAAGACACTCTTCTGAATTTGGCGCCCCTTGCACTGGATTGTTGCACCCAAGGGGAATGTACTAGAAAGAGCATGACGTCAACCCCGTAGCTTCCGCAAGCAATCTCATAAAGAAATGTACTCTCCTGAATAAAAAAAAAAAAAAAAATAAGTGTACAAGCGAGCTGGAGATAATTAATCATAATGTGACACCTGAGATTGGGGTGCGAAAAAAATTAAGGAACTTTCAAATAGAAGGAAAAGACAAAAGAGAATGTCTCAAAACATTGTGACGCTCTCCTCTGTTGTCTCTAGAGCGCGGTAGAGTGCCTCTGTTTTCCACGTGCCGCCGCGCCGCTATTCGCCGAGATCCGATCACATGAGGAGCCGGATCAAGTGCCATGCAGGAAAGTAGACGTTGCACACGCCCCGTCTTACGTTCCCCTGCTTTTGAGCGCGCCGCGCGCCCCGGACGCGCGGCGCCGCTATTTGCCGAATTCAGTCACGTGACAAGCGGGATCAACATGCCGTGCAGGAAAGACGGCGCTGCGAACGCGCAACTCTGGCTCCCGTAGGGAGCCTATTAGCCCCGTGCGCGACCGAAAGCGTCGCTGTGGTCGGCCTTCCACGATTGGCCGAACGCTGACTATGACGTCGGAAAGGGGATTTATCATCGACGGAAATAAGAGGAATGAAAGAACTTTAATTTTGACGGTGTTGTCAGTGTTCCTTTGTGAGCGCAATGATTTCAAGCTTCCACCATGCTAATAACAAACACCATCGAACTTGTTGTTTGCAAGGTAATGACGTCACAAGGGGGAACCACAGGAGGGCGCCACCAAAACATCTCGCCGCTAATACAAGCACTCTAGAGCGCTGTAAAGCCCCTCGATAAAGGCGTTTCTTTTTAAGTATCACCAACCACTGTTGTGGAAACGCGCGAGACACGTGCCACGAGCGGGCGCTCCGCCGTCATTCGCTTCCAAGGGCCGCTCATTTCAGTGCTGATTTGCTTCCAAGGGCCGCTCGAGACACGGGGCTCTTGCACTGGCGCATTTGCCGCTCCTTCCAAGACATACGCGAGCACATCGAAGGGCTTTAGAGCGCGGCCATCTGAGAGCTGACAGAGGTCTGCCGGTCGCGGCAGAGCTGCTTTAAAGTTTAAACGGCGTGAAAATGGTCGTATTCTTCGTTGGTTTTTGTATGCTCGGTTGGGAGAAAGAATAAGTTCCATCCTATCTGAGACTCCCGTGAAAAAGCGTGACTTACGCGAGCGACAGAAGCTTATATTCAAAGCGCAGGTGCCACTTGAGAGCAATCAGTTACTACCATGGTCTCGTTTTTTTTTTTTTTTTTTTCCTTTTCTTTTTCGTTTGGCTTTTATAGAAGGATACTTGTCTATCTCACCTTACATATCAGCATTAAGAAAGCGAAGTTCGAGTATGATATGATATGGAACATGCTTTTCTCTCCACTTTAGTGTCAAAGCTCTTCTAATCATTTTTTTTTTCGGCAGCTGTACATTTTGCGAACCTCTATAGACGTTTCCACTGTTTACAAAAATCACAGTCCACACGTGTTAAATCACAGTCCAGAACGCGCACGTTCGTCGCTTCGGAAAGCGAGCAAATCACGCGCCATACGCACGAACACTGAAAATGGAACCTGCCAAGTGTCCTTTTTTGGAAAGGTCTATATACTGTGGGGCGGTGGGCGCGCAAGGAGCGAGCGCGAGCCCAAGGCACTGGGAGCAAGGGGCGTGGACAGGACAGTTCCGCCATAGCGGCGTAAGCCGCCGAACACCGGGCTTCAAGAATCCACCCTCACGACTCGGCCCCTTTCTCCGGACAAGCGGTGAGCGAGAATATATTCTCGCTCACCGCTTGTCCGGAGAAAGATCTAGCACCAGGACAAAAACTAGGTATTGTGGTATACCACAGTACCTAGTTTTTGTTCTGGTGTTAGCACATATTTTCTGTCTAGCATGGATTAATGAATGCGAGCTTTCCTTGACTTCTGCATTCTCACCCAAAGCTTATAAAATGTCTGAATTTATTTTACCTAATGAGCGTGCATCACATCAAAATAAACACCGAGACTGGCAAGATAAATGGAGCAATTTCAACTGCTGTCTTTATTGAAGAGCAATCCCACATGGAGAATTTTGTTTTCACTAGCTTGTCACGCAGGTCACACATTCTTCTTACGACTTCTCTTTTTATTTCTCTGAATCAGTTTTATTTTTTCACTTGGAATCAAGCGACCCCATTCTGCGAACAAAGAGGCGTCGCTCGGCGTCCGAAACAACGAGTGTTTCTCTTTGCATGTGTTGTAGGCTAGCCCACGTTGCTCCCCGGCACAAAACAACACCGCTGTCTTTTTTCTTTTTTTTTTTCTCGCCGTATTTGACATTGTTGTGAGTCCCTTGTATATTCGGCACAGCTATAGCAGCCACACAATATTTTATTGCTTCAGACACAACGCAGAAAAAAAAAAAAAAAGAAATACCTTACCACTTCCCGAACCAGCCTCGCTGCTGCCTGACAGTGTACTAGAATACGGGGTAGTGTTTGAACCGGCGCGCGTAGAAAACATCGCGGCGCTGCAGTCGACAGGGCAACAGAAAGTCTCTGTATCCGCACGTGCCGCCGCACGGGCGCGTGCACGCGGTGTGTCGACACCAGCGCATCGGCAGTAGGGACCATACTGGCCCTACTGCAGATCCGCTGGTGTCGATACCTATCGCGATCTACACCACACGCCTCGCGCGAGCCGCTCGGGTCCCAACACTACCCCGTATTCCAGTACACCGTATCCTGACTATACTTCGTCTCACCTTAGCATGGACTATTGTTAGCCGCGCGTGCCAAAAGCCCGAGCCAGTTGCTTTGGATGAAGCCTCGGCGACTGCACGAGCACTCGTGCAGCGAGTGCTCCAGTCAAGGCAGTCGAAGCTAGCCGCTCGCGCTTGCACAGCCTTCGCAGTTAGTTCGTGTTAAGGTGAGATGAAGTATAGGGTGCCTTCATGTGCGGACATTGACATTGAGGCACCCTAATCCTGACCGGCCTCCTGGCCCCGCTGTGACTGGCAGCGTCACGCCAGGCCCCACCTCCTAAATGGAGAGGCCGATGCGGTCGGGGAATTTTCCCTTTTTCAGGGAAGTTTCGGCCTCCATTTCGGTGAAAAGGGAAATGGCAATTTTAACCGGGAAAAGCTTTAAAAGAAAAACTAAATATATATGAACAAATATGTCTGAAGCGAGAAGGTCGCGGTGTAGGAAGGAGAGGTGTCTGAACGACTCATAGGTGCAGTGAAACAGCCGCGTCTCAAGGTTATATAATTTAGTTAATAAAAATATAAGCTGATTAGTAACATTTTCTCGTTTGGTCGGGTGCTGCACCTGTATCCAGTGTTTTTTTTTTTATTTTACGGGTGGAAAAAAGAGCAACTACAAACCTTTGGGGAGCATGGATGCCTTTATGTTAGTGATGGGCCGAACTTTTGCCGAATCGAAAATTCGGCCCGGAATCTTGGGATTCGGCAAGATTTTGCCGAACGTTTCTAAAGGTTCGGTAAAAATACATTGTTGCCAGACCTAAAGTTAATATACCGTGAAATTCAAAGACTTTGCAATTAAACTAGAAGTCTTTGGACTTTTCGAACGTGTACCTAAAAAAAAAAAAAAAAAAAAAAATCGAAATTACGGAATTCTCGAAACTTTAATTTTAGAGAAATTTGAAATGTTCTAATTTTTCGACATTGATTTTTTAAGAAAATCGAAATCATCGATTACGAACCTCAGCGGGATTTGAAAGTTGCGAACTTTTTGAGCTCGAACCTTAACGAGGTTCGAAATTTTCGAAACCTCGGGAGCTAGGTTCGTTGCAACCCTAGTCGAAGTACTTCAGATGCTCGAGCGCCGTTTGAACACCTTCGAAAGCTGCATGTCGAAAGGTCATGTCCTGTAGCCAAACTTGGTGACAGGTTGTCCTCGGAATATCTTCGAGCAGAGCGCGTTGAATCTTCCTGAAATTTACTGGGGACGATGCCATAGCTGGGATCCGCTAACAATAATGTAAAACAAAATCGCTACTATGTAATAAACGGGGATTCAACATACCGCACTGAGAAACCATAGTCACCTGGATTCAAGGGGATACAAAAAAAAAAAAAAAAAAAAAACACTAAAATCTTTAAAAAAATAAAGAGATGCCGTACAGCTTTGGAGCTCGAAGTCTACGGAAAGTTGCTGGTCATGAAAATTAGGCAACGTCAGGACAAGCTCTCAGGCCTAATCGAACCACAGACGAGCATAACGCCGTCCTGTTTATTCCATTTTCCTTCTACGTTTTGACGTTTCTCTTTCTAAGCCAGTCTCAGGTTACTTCAACATGGTTAATATTCACCAACTCCCCTGCACCCTTAAAGGAGTCATGAACCGCTTTTCCAACTTTTTCCTGTTTAGCTTTCCTCCTCAACTCCTATTCGTCCATCCTACCAAGCAGTTCAAGAAGACGGAAAGGGGGGGTTTCCTCTTGCTCGGAATCTCGTTTGTGTACCCGGGCGCAACCATCCTCCCCCTAATGGTTGCCGTCGCTCAAAATTTAGACAAAAGTTGCTTTCCCCACCCCGTTCACCCCGAAGCTGACAGTGCTGTGGAAGCTACGTGCTCGTTGGGCCAGCCACTCTTTTGCCACGTGATCACGCTCTCTCGCGCATGCCCACACGCAGAGAATGAGGTCAGGTGATGAAAGGGAGGCGGCTGATTGGTCCGGCAAGCGCGTAGCTTCCACCACAATGTCAGCTTAGGGGTGAAGGGAATCAGTGAGGTCCGGTGCCGTGTGACGTGCGTTTGGGCCTGGTGACGGGCTGCGGGGTTCACGGACGTGTCACTGTGAAAAGGCAGAGCTCACGAAGGGAAGGAGGTACGAAATAGTCCGCTGTGTTTTCATATTTTCGTACCGAAAGTCAGGCTTTTGACTTTCTAGCGTTTTTCTTTTGGCTCACTAAACGATGTGCTATTAGTAAAATCCCAATATAAATTGATTTATTCCAGCCCAGAATTCGTTTCATGGGACCTTTAATGTATTTTCATGGATTTGTGTTTAGTCCATGGTGCACTCGAGGAAGGCTGTTAAAATGAGCAAAGGACGAGGACGAAGCGTCATCGTACGTTGTGCCTTTCATTTATATTTCTTAAAGCAGCAGAAGAATGCCTTCCTTATAAGTCTAGGGCCCTTAATTGGCCCGGCCAATAATAAAAATAATAATAATAATAATATAAGAATAACATAAAAAAAAACGAAATGACCACTGCCTGTGTTGTCCTTCTGTTACGGCTCAGAGTCCCTCCCGACTCGGTGGCAGTAGCCGTCGATCTGGCTGGTGTCTGGGCTTTCCTCGCGGTCGGAAGAAGTCATATCGTCGATGGGGCCTATAGGTGTGCATTTGGGCTAGTTGGTTGGACATTGTTTTTTGTAGCGTTATTTATGTTTTCTGCCCACCCTGCTTGGACCTCGAAAGGTCCGCAGTATGTACTAAATAAATAAAATAGAGAATAAAAATGCCGATAGAAACACGAAGGACGAGTAGAAGGACGACGTACACAGAGCGCTCTGTGCTGTACGCCGTCCTTCTGCTTTTCCTTCGTGTCTCTTTTTGGCGCTTTTATCCTCTACAAGCGCATTTGCAGCCTCTCGTCTTCTCCGTCCCGCTGCTGAATGCACCGCGTCGCGCTCTTCGGGACGACGTCTGCTTTGTAGCGTCCTTCAAACGCGGCGGCGGAGTGCGTTCGTCGTAGGGTGAACATGCCATGGTTCTTCGCAACGCGGAGCGCATCTGTCGCGTTGTCGTCGGTGTGACCGACCGCGAAAGCGCCTCCCGAAGGCGCTGCAGTAGAATGCTGGGGCGCAACCAGCAGCGCTGAGCGGCCGCCGCCGAGCACGTCGAGGTCCGATCATCTCCGCACCAGCGGCGGGCAACAGGGCAGGGCACGAAGAGAATCCGGGTTCTCTCCTTCCTCCGACCATTACCGCCAAAGCCGAACTGTGCGGCGGAGGCTGGGGGAGTGCGGCCGCCGCCGCTGAAGACCCAGAACAACAACAACAACAAAGCAGCAACAGCACGAAGAGCAAAGCGGCCCAGCAAGGCCCGGCTCGTGGCTCAGCGCTCAGCAGCGTCGGCTTCGGAAGAATGGGAGGGGGGGGGGGGGGGGGGTAATTGTCCGCGTCCGTGAATTTGTTTTCGTCCGGCATGGGCCCGGTCGTGACGCGCCCGTCGGCCCCCCTCCCGCTCGCGGGAGAAAGCGTGATCGGCGTCGTCGGAGTCGTGAGCGGCGGCCGCACTGCGCCGTGCCCCGGCGGGATCGGCGGGCGTCCGGTCGTGCTTGTTTTTCGGCGGGGGAAGGAAGGAGGCTGCTGCTGCTCCGGGGATCGCTGGTCGTGGATGATGCGGCGGGCATCGGCGCCGGTGGAAGAAGAAAGGGCTGCCTCCCTGCCACGTCGCGTGCTGCTCACCGAAAAGCGTCCAGGCCGGGGATAGCGGGGCGCCGTTTACGGCGCTTTTCGTTACTGGGAGGACGGGGAGGGAGGGGCCGTGATCGCCTCGTGCCCGGGGTCGTCGTCGTTGTCTCGTTGTTGTTCGTGTTGGGTGAGGAGGGGCCATGACGGGTAAGCATCGCTGATCACGTGCCGGGTGTTGCGATATAGCTTTCGCTAAGTTACCCAAGCACCAAAGAGAGAGAGAGAGAGAGCGGATCGGTGGCCGAGTGGGCTTGCGCACCGCAGACCAGCTCGGAGCACGTGGAGCGAAAGCTAGCGCTGCAGAACCCTGGGGATCTCGTGCCATCTCGTGCTCAATCCCGGCCCCTTCCCGTTTCGATCTGGATGAGCATCGTAGCGGCGTGCGGTCGTCTATCACTACTGCGTGGTACTGGTGGAAGAAGGAAGGGGTCTTCGCTGCCTTCCTGCCACGTCGCGTGCTGCCCGCTGAAAAACACGACCGCACGCCGGTGGTGCACGTTAAAGACCCAGGTCTTTAACGCGCACCACCGGCGTGCGGGCGTGGTGCACGTTAAAGACCCGTGGGTTGGGGCGAGGGGGGGAACGGCTTATGGGGGTTCAGTCTCTCCCCTGCCCAGCCACCTGGTAGGTATATCCGGTTTGGGCGACGAAAAAAATAATAAAGGGCAGACAAAACGAGGATGGGTGACGGTTACGCTTATATCCTAAATGTATTCTATTGGCGTGACGACGGCAAAACTATGCTTTCGCCTATACTGAAAGTGACGACGTTTCAATATGGCGGCGCCCTTGTGAGAAAGGTCTATACACCCACACGCGTGGCTGTCACTGGCTGACGTCACGCCGCTGCTGCTGTTGGCAGGGCGCATGCGCAGACGGTCCACTTGTCACGCGCAGTGCCCACACCTCGTGCGGAAAATGCGCGTTTGCCCACACCCCGTGATGGCCTGTTTTGAACAGCGCGTTGGCCTATACACATGTATTTTGACCCCCCCCCCCCCCCTACCCCCCTCCAGATCCCAAATCATGAACATCCCAGCCATCTCGGACACCCCCCCCCCCCCCACACACACACACACACACGCACGCACACACGCACGCACGCACGCACACAAACACACACCCACACAAAGCGAGGGTGCAAAATAACGGGTGTAGGTAAATGTTAAACATGGTGATTTTAGCCAAGCCTTGGTTAAGATCACCATGTTTAGCTTTCTCGGCTGCGCATCTAAGTTCTGTTGGGAGAGCTTTATCGACAAATTTTGTTTATTCGTCAGTCCACAGTTGACCATATTTCGGCAGTAACATTTCATCCGTACACCCGTGAGAGAGATCCAGAGGCCTCTGCTGCATGTGTTTGTCCCGAGCCTTTCTTTACTCATCGGTAGATTTCAGCGACTGTACGGCAACAATCACGACTCAAAACTTGCGAGCGATTGCTTCCTTCATGAAATAGCAGAAAGTACCAATTCAAGCTCGCGTTCGATCCCGTCTCTTGCGGAGCGCCTTATGTTGTACCGCAGCGAAGGCTAGAAGCGCGAGCTCATAGCGTTGACAGCTGCCCTTGGTGCACGAGAGCTTGTGCCGCCGAGATGTGCCCTAGAGCAAGGAGCTCGCGCTTGTAGCCTTCCCTGCGGTACGACACAAGGTGAAACAGAGTATAACAAAAAATCAATTTTTTATTTTTTATTTTGTGTTCGTTTTGTGTCCGTGGACAAAAAAAATCTCGAAACAACCCTCTGGACAGCTACCGCCATCTATGAGCACTGGCGGCAACCAGTCAATCGGCTTGCCGGTTGTCTGGTTGCCGCCGTCGCTCATAGATGGCGGCACATAGTACAGCTCCGCTGCTCTTCCTTCTTCACCAAAGTGGAAAAGCTGAACGTTTTTTTTTCGGTTCTGCTTCGTGCGAGACACAAATCGTAGCAGACGCGGTAGCGGACGAACCCCCGTTGTCTGCTCTCGCACCTTGCATGAGCAATGCATCACGGGATTGCATTCTGTCGCACGCTCGATTCTATTTATTTATTTATTTATTATTCGTAATACCTTACAGGCTCATTAAGAGCATCGCGTTAAGCAGGGGTCACACTTTCATCCATCGTTTTAACGACAGACACACATTACAGCGCGCGCACCACTACAGAAACCCAGAACGAACAACAACCGGCGACGGCAATGCGGCAGCTGAGCACGCCCGCATTCCACCGCGTCGCGGCGCAACACCTCCTAGATAACAAAACCATAATGCTGAATGAGATGCCGTCATTAGAGAAGGCCAACGCTGGGCACAGATTGGACATGACCATTGCGTCAACGTTCGGCTCGAACTTGACTCGAAGCCGAGCGCTGACGCAGCACTCGTGTCCAATCTGTGTCCAGCATTGGCCTTCCCTGATGACGCCATATCATTCAGCACTACGGCTTCGTAATCTAGAAGGTGTTGCGCGGCGCCGCCTCCTCTCTGGCCCCGCGCCGGCTGTGCGCGTGACTCTGACGAAAACGAAAGGGCTCATTTTGACGAAGACCCGGCGGTGTCTGTCAGTTTGTCAGCGCCGGGGAGAGAGGGAGAGCTTAACGCGTGCTGACGTCAGCGCTTCGAACCAATGGGAGCTTAGCACTCGTCACCCGGCCTCTTTCCCCAGCGCTCACAAACGAAAGACACCGCCGGGCTTTCGTAATTCCTTGGCTACAATACTGATGCCGCGAGTGTAGTTACGTGCGCTGCACGTGTTAGCATCTCCAGCTCTTTGGTGCTTGACTCATAGATTGACCCACAATCTTCTTGAGATTGTGGGACATTCTATGAATATAGGGCAATAGCGTCACTTTCTGTTTTTGTTTTTTGGAGAACATTTGAGTCATCATCGTGTCTTTCTTTTTAATTGTGACACGAGGCATTTACCAATCTCTACCAGATTGCTTCTTATTGTCATTCCGCAGCCAGGAGGGGTTTTAGAATAACGAACGAGATTTTAGAGCACGTTAGCGCCAAATTTAGCGCTTGCGTTAAAGAGAGTTTTGGAATAGCGGTTCTCCGCCGTGACGGAAAACCCAAGCATCTCGCTCTTGTAGCGCCACAAGGTGCGGTAGCAATCTATATTTCACACACAAATTGCTGTAACACACAAAAAAAAAAGTTTTTTTTTTTTTTTCGAGCTTTGATTGGCTTTGATTGAAGGATAGTGGGTAGACCTCAAAGCAAGCTGCCTCGAGGTCTACCCCCTCTCTTTCAATCAGAGCCAATCGGAGCTCGGCGTTCTGACGTGACCACAACCCCTGCAGAAAAAGCAGACGAACTTTGGCTCCGCATGGCCGCGTGCTTCCTGAGACGATATAGGCATAAGCTGCCTATAGTTTGAACGCTGCAGCCGGTCGAGCAAGAACGCGAATGCTGTCCGCATGTTGTGGGCGCGGAGATAGACGCGATCGCCGTCTTTATCGCGCCTCCCGATACCGCCGGGGCCAACTCTCTCGGACTCGACTGCGGCCCTGTATCCGCGCGGGGAGATCGATAACGGACGATCGCATGACAACCGCATCTTCAAAGTGCCAGTCTGACAGGAGACGGGGGGGTGTAGCCACCTTTGTCTATATATACACACCTTTCTATCGCTTATCACACAGGTGACAAATGCCGACGTCAGTGTGCTGGGGGTATCATGCGCAATGTCTGCCGCAGAAGAGAGCTACCGCCGATGCTTAGAACGGAGGAGACGTCAGCACGCCGGGCTCTGGTTGGAATGAGAGGAAAGCTTTGTCTCTACTCACTCTTCGAGCGCGCTCGATGGCCGAACGCCGGAGTCCGGGGTTGGGCGTTCGAACGGGTTTGAACACTGAGTAGAGACAAAGGCAGCTAGCTTTGTGCCTACCCACTATAATCATTCCAACCAGACCTCGGCGTTCGGATGTCCTGGCCCGCGCGCCCGCGTCTCCTCTTCTCCCTCGGTTTCTCGTCGCATTGGAGTGGTCTGTAGGACCGTCCTATAGGAACCGTGCACATCTAATTCAGGCCCCGACCAGGGCGCCCCTAGCGGCAAACGGGTCCAGTTCCATCGGGGAACTTCTGCCAGTCGCTGCGTTGGTTGTGCGTTGTAGCGGGTTAACGCTGTAATTTCCAAGGTAGCTATTCCGCACTAAGAAAGCCACAAAAATTGATGCGGCAAACAATAGGCGACCGCCGCGACGCGGCCGGCATGCTCGCTTCCCCAGAACTGTGCACATCTCATTCAGGCCCCGACCAGGGCGCCCCTAGCGGCAAACAGGTCCGTTCCATCGGGGAACTTCTGCCAGTCGCTGCGTTGGTTGTGCGTTGTAGCGGGTTAGCGCTGTAATTTCCAAGGTAGCTATTCCGCACTAAGAAAGTCACAACAATTGATGCGGCAAACAATAGGCGACCGCCGCGACGCGGCCGGCATGCTCGCTTCCCATGTGAACATGACCGTTGTGTCGTGCACGACAAAAACATCACGTGCGATTTAAAAAAAAGAAAAGAAATCGTAAGTCCGTTTTGACACGCGCTTACGATTTCAGCGAGGACGTCACTCACACAGCCGGGCTCAATAGTACGATGTTCGATGGACGTCAATGAGCCGTACCAGACGCCATGGGAGGCGCTTCCTGGACATCAGGCATGTACGCGTTACCCCCCAAAAAAGTAACTAAATACTTGCTCGTGAAGTAATTAAATACGTTATTCGTTACCGATTCTCAAAAGGAACGCGTTGCTCTGGCTCGAATGTAGCGGATTATTTTTCTCGTTACTTTCAACGACCAAATACACAACTGCTTTTGTTTCACGGTTTATTGATTTCTTTTCGGTAGTCGTTGTGCCTCTCGAAGTTTTTATCGGTTATGTTTCTTCGCTTCCTTGAGGATACATCTCCGGCGACACTGAAGAGTCGTTCTACTGGCGCGCTCGAAGGAACGGCAGTGTTGTGCTTCACTGCTGGTGAATCTGGGATTTCCCTCTCTGTTTTGTTCTCTCTGTTTCGAAAGTTCCCAGTTTGACAATGGGTTCTGTGCCTTCCCGTGTTGGCAACCTCCGGGTTTACGTTCGGCCTGTGCACGATTCTAGAAGTTTCAACCAACGAACCTGATTGTGTTCGCTCCGTAAAAGGCGTTGCAAGCTGTAGAGTTCGACTGACGTATTCAGCGATAAACGTTGCTGTACTGTCATACTGTTCAGAGTTTTTTCGGGTTGCCCACCTGCCTTTGAAGCAATGGACGCGTACTAAGGGTAGAATTAAAACGAGGTTGTTCAAACGGTGTTGTATACACGTTACTCCTCACAAGCAACGAAATACCGTTACTCGTTACTTGGTCTTCAAAGTTACTAAATACGTTACTCGTTACCGAAAGAAGCAACTGGGTAGAAGTAACTCGTTACTGGTAACGCGTTACGTACATGTCTGCTCGACATCGACCTGTTAAAGTTATTCTTGATATCATCATACATTTAACGATACTTTGTGAACGATCAAAACATGAGGGAGCTGACACTAGCCGGCGATACACCCCGCGCGACGCTTCCTCCCCCATTAGGGAGTTTTCGTACACCCTTGCCTCCGCCCGGCGGCTAGCTACGCTCTCCGCCACGAAGACGGCGCTGTACTGCGCTTGCGCGTCGCTATAGAAAACTCCTCGTTCTCTCTCTTGACATTCGGGTATTACACTTGCCTTGACGCACCTCGTGCATCGGTTTTCTCTCGTGACGAAGCCAAGCTTAATAATAATAATAATAATAATAATAATAATAATAATAATAATAATAATAATAATAATATTAAACATATTCAGCCACGCCTTTTCCGGATGTTTGTGGATTTAGCGTTCATGTCCGTCGTAGTCGGTTTCAAGTACTTCTTTCTTTTTTTCTTGCTGCTTGAAGTCGGGACGCGCAAGAAGAGCACGTAGGAAAATAAACGTCCGTTGGTCGTCGCGACCAAGTAACTGGACGACGCTGTCGGCCATATGATTTGATCGTAAAAAAAGTGCGTAAGACAGCTTTGAAGGTGTCGTAGGATTCCATCGTAACCTGCGAAAATGTTACGATAATTTCGTTTCGTGAATATGCATTTGTTCTTACGTTTTGTCGTCCGCACATTTTTGGCGTAAGATCGTTTTGTGAATCTGGCCTCTGCTTCTGGAGCGAAGCAGTTGTAATTGTAATTGAATTGCGCTTTCTAAGTCATTTACCCAAGGAGGCAGCACATGAGAGAAGGTTGACTGACTGAAATGATTGCCAAGTCTGACACTTACTAAGCCGACTCCGTAAGCACCGAGTTAGCACAGATGGAGGAGCTCTTTTGTTTAATTTGGAAGAGTTTGAATTATTTATCGTGGTAATTGCATTTTTTATCTTCCATTTTGATTATTTTTATATTTATCAGTGAAAAGTGTGACTGTTAGAAAACAGTCACACTCATTAGAAAGATAAAAAACGTAAAAAAAAAGTCCGTCTGTTTTTTTGAAAGGCTAGACGGAATTCGATCCAACGTAGCTACGCGAGATCGTCCCAGTATACACCGACATCGGATCATTCACTCCACCTCAGCAGGTGTCCAGCCACTCGCGCACTGCCTTCAGAGTACCGCCACCCAGCTTCCAAGAACGTACTCCGGGCATGTCCGTGGAGGAAAGCAAGGCGGCACGCTGATTGCCAAGTCCGGGCGGTACCCGTCTTCTGACTGATCTCGATTCCCGATGCACAAGCTGGCACAACCAACCGCGGTGTGGGGGAGCGCGACTGTGTTGTCGTGGCCGCTTCCTCCCATTCATGAGGGGGGCGCGTGAGGCGGATGTCGAAACGACCGGGAGAGGAGGCCCGTCGATCTCCTCTGAAGGCCCTTCTTGCCCTACCGGTGCGTCGCTCCCTCAGGCCCTCCTCCGTCGTGAGCTCCGTGAGCGAGCGGCAGCTGGGGCCGTTCCTTTCGAAGAGAAGCTGCATTCCTGGCCGCAGTGCTCCCGTCTCCGGATGTTCGCGGTCCCAGCACGCCGTCTTCCACGCCGCACGCCCATCGCCGTCCCGTCGCGGTTATCGCACAGATCCGCTTCCAGTGGAAACACAAGTTGGCGCGCCGCTCGGAGGGATATGGCAGCACACGACGCTGGTCGCAGACGACGCTGACCGCAGACGACGTTGTTCGCAGAGGACGCTGATCGCAGACGACGCTGATCGCAGACGACCTGTCGCCCAGAAATCCGATTTCAAGATAGATGTCCGCTTCAAAGTGGTCCGGTAGTGCGGCATTTTTGGCTCGTGGCTGGGCCTTCGCCACTCGCAACTCGTTGTAGCCGGTGTATTTTTTAATTTTTTTTTTTAGTGTTTATTGGAGGAGGTCGTGCCGAGCTGTGTGAGTGTTCGTCGGTTTGGAGATGCTGCTCCGTCGCAACGTTTTTCTGGAGTTTGTGACGTCCGTGCGGCAGTCGTCGTCGGTGGTGTTGTGTCGACTGCTATGACGACATCGTGTTGTTCCTGGAAGTACCACCTGTCTGGTGCCTTATGACTGCACGCACTGCGGTAAGTAGGCACGATATCTACCTCCGTTTCCGGTTGTTCTTTTAGCGCGGACGTAGCGATGGGCAGAGCTAACGTTTTGCGGAGTGTTGCTTCTTTCTGATAAGTTGTTTTGGAAAAACGGAAGTTCCGCAGTAGTGGTGGTCAGTAAATAAAGTGCCCGTGGCCTTTCACTCGCTCATTTTACGAGTGATTACAATCTGTTCCGTCATCACGAAGATCCTCAAACAAAGGAAGCTCGAGGGTAATCAGATAACTTTGTCAGAAGGCTTATTTTGCGAGCGACGGGTTCTTACGATAAGCATTACTTCTTGCTTGTCGCCGTCGGCTGTATACATACAGTGTTTCAAAAAGCGTGCCCCGTAAGAACGCGAACACGTTGGAACTAATTGAGGTGTCCCGGCAACCGGACGTTCGAAGTGCGTCCTGTTGGTTCTCCCTGTTCCATCAAGGTCGGCTTCGCTGCTGCCTCTCCCCCGACCTTAAAGGCTTGAACGAGATTAGGCTTTAAGCAGTGCCATATCTCTTCGTGTGAACGGTACTTTGTTGTGGTCAGTAGAGAGTCTTAGTAAACAGTTCCGATACCTCCGATGTCCCCGACGGCGATCCCATAACGATACGATGCATGCGCAAAGGCGGCGACAGAGTAGGGAGTTTTCGTAGATCGCGTTTCCCCCTCCGCTAAGCACCCCGCAACGAAGAAGTTGCTACTGCGCCTGCGCGCCGATAGCTTGGATTGTAGAGTTCCGGGTATTTTAGCGGGTTGCGGAGGCCGTTGCGGGACGCCGAAAACGGTCTACGAAAACTCCCTAGTATCGGGTATCGTTATCGGAGTCATCGAAACGATCTAACCCGTGAAACGTGGCTTTGCATAAAACAGGCCACCGAAAGATACTCGAAGAGTCGAATCTGCAGCTCGCCCGAGTAAAAAGCAAGTAGTTGTTACGAAGATTGTCATATATATATATATATATATATATATATATATATATATATATATATATATATATATATATATATATATATCGTACCTTTTGATAAATTAATAAATAATCACGATACAAATGCATACCGGTATCTTAATCTATCACATGGATGGGCTAACGGGCAGAACAAATCTCATGTACACAAGCTTGATACAAAAAAAACAAACCAAAAACTCCGCAAAAACCAAAAAAAAAGGACTTTTTTGTTTCTGATTTTTGTTTGTCGATAATAACTGTAATGGCTATCTATGCTAGCAGCCCTGAACAATTGACTAACTCGTCTCGGTCGTCGCTAGAAATAGATAAAGGACAAACGCGTCGAAACGTTGCACTTACAGATTTTCGATCGATTCGTTGTCGAAACCGAAGCACTTCAAAGATTGCGACAATCTATAGATGGCCTCTCAAAATCGAGACTATCTAAAGGATGACCTATCACAATTGAGGCTATACCTCAGGATTGTCTTTCGGGGACCGCCTGATAATCGGCGATCTCATTTCCGTGACCTTTTCGGTAACTTGACTCTCGTCCAATGAAGTTTCGTCATACCCAAAATACAAATAGAGAGGAAAAAAAGAAGAGAAGAGCTACCTGGACATGGACAATGGGCGAGCGAAACGTCATGCACGTCGCGGTCCCCGCACACATCTAGGTTTAGAGCTTCATCGTTGGCTGGGATTCTCTATTGTTGGCCTTCATTGGCTGTCTCCTTCTTTTGCAGCAAAGTAAACATACATAATTTTTTTTTGTGATTTAGTTAGTGACGATATAAGAAAGGCGGGGCGTGGCTTCGATATTCGCGCGTCTCGCTTCGTCGTCATTGATCCTTGGGCGTTCTTGTCGTAGAACGCCGCACTCCCACCGGCTGGGGAGCGATAATAGACAGATTTAGTGCACCGTACGCTGAAGGTTCGCGTACGCCAAGAAACTGCGGGTCGGGAGTGCGCATGCGCAGAACGCGATAGAAGGACTAGCGCATGTACGTACGCAACGTTGGCGATTTTGGGTTACGGGCTAGCGGACCGTAACGCAAACGCAACGTAGATCTCGGGCCCAGCGAGAGCACCTGTTTCAAGTTGGCGGTTACCTCGACTGGCGCAGCAAGGGCGACGTGGTGTTCGCGAAGTTCAGTGTTACGTGAAATTGCGTGGTGTTCAGCTCGGCAATTCTTTCCGGGACGTACCGCGGTCGAATCAGGTCGCGTGCAGCTGAAGGAGCGCGTATATCACTCTAAAAAAAGCCCGTGCGTCCGCTTTCCCGCACAACACTCGGAGAGCCCATGACGGCAACTTACGAAGGCAGCTCGGCGAATGACGATGCCGAAACATATGTTTATACCAACAAAACGCATTCTGAGTTGTGACATTAAGCAATGCAAAACGTCACGCTTGCATTGCTTAATTTCACAACTCAGACTGCGTTTTTTGGTCTAAACTATGTCTAAACATATGTTTCGGCATCGCCGAGCTGCCTTCGTAAGTTGCCGTGATTGGCTCTCCGAGTGTTGTGCGGGAAAGCGGATGCACCGGCTTTTTTTTAGAGTGTGGGGAAAATGTTCGCCGCTCGGAATGTGCGCGAACGCTGCGATCTGCTCAGCGCTAAGCTTCTTCGCGCAGTTCATCGCCGACGGAGGAACGACTCTTCCAGAAATCGACCAAGTTGTCGCTAGGCACTGGACATCAGTAGGCCATGAATTTCTTCCCGCGATCGCATTGATAAAATATGCCGTTTCCACGGGACGATGGACGGAGGCTCCATGATCGAATTTGGCTGTACGTGCTCATACTCGTAGCCTCCTCGTGCCGCGCAGAAAAGCGCGCTTGACGAGGCAGTTGCGGCTCGGTTTAATTTCAAATAAAATGATTGGAAACGTTTTCATTTTGAATATTTCTTTTGAGGAGCATGGTGGCGCTATAAGCACGCGGAATTGTACGGCTCTGGCAAATTTGACCAAGATCATGCGAGGAGTTCACTCGGCAACGTATCGCACAATTAAAATCGGTCCGAGCAGGTCGTCTTTAGCTCACGCTATACTATTGCGTATTGCGTAGTAGGAGCCAGCAAAGCTATATTAAAACTGTCAAATAAGATCCTCGCCACGGGTTGCGCTCCTGTCTGCACTGCACATGCGCGGACGCTTCTCCCTGATCTGGTTTCTGCGAACGCGCAGTGCCCACAGTCGGTGTGGGCGAACGCCGGTTTGTTTTGTAAACCGTGTGTCGGTGTATTGATCGTGGTAGGACGGCAGTTCGAGGTTGAGTCCGCGACGTGTAAGCAATTCTAATTTTGGGAAATACGAGCGACGTGAGAGCCGTACATCGTACTTTCACGTGAGGGAGGTGTAAGCAAGCACATTCACTCCGAAGCCGATCATCTAGGAGTAAGGGAGCTCGATTCTCACGCCGTAGTTAGAGTAACTCTGGGGTTCCCGGAAGGCGCCGCCTCCGACTGGTGTGTTTACCGCGTCCGAAAAAAGTGGTCCCTCGATTTCTGCCTGGTGACGTCATACGAGCGTCACGCTGTCGCCGGTCGCGATCCTGGCGGCGTCCCAGCAGCGGTGGTGAATGTGGCGGACGCCCGTTCTGCTGCAAGTCGCTCTCCAGTGGGACAGCCCACGGAAGCTTCGGCATCGAGAAGTTGGGACGCCTCGCCGCGACGATAGCGACACTGGCGTTCGCTCGTGCTTTTGGCCGGCATTTCCACGACCAACCGCCAGGATTGCGACATTCCGGCAGCATGACACTACGGCTTCTATGACGTCATTTTGTTGCCCCTTGGGGACCATGCGTGGGCGGGATAAGACGCTAAACACACCGGTCGGAGACGGGCTCCATGGCACCATAGGAACTGTATAGGCTCTGCTTGCAGAGCCAGAGTATCGTGCTTTTGATTCCCTTGCGCCGCCAACTCCGCATTGGCGGAGAAGCGATCACGTGCGCCGAGCTGGATCCAACCTTCATGGAGGTAGGCGACCTTGCAGGCGCCGAGTTTCGGGCGGAGCATGTATCTCGCTTTGCGTTTGGGAACTATCCATCCTACACTAAAATCAAACGAACTGCAAGGTTCCTTGACCATTGAAAGTTATGTGTAGCCACTGGGTACAGTATAATCGCGTTGTTTTATAACGCGAGCGATCTTTTAAAACATGTTTCCGAAGTCCGTGAAGCAGACGACAAGGGGGGACGATCGCGTTTGCTCGCGGAGTGATGCGCGACCGGCACATCCGGACACCTCGACCAGACAACAACCGAGCAGTTACGGCTTACGAAGGGGCGACATTTTCGTCGGCTACTACGTTCTATCGAGGGCATAGAGAGAAACAAGAGAGAATTGACGAGACGACGGCGCACGCCCGGCGCTCCGCACTCCGATGCCGCCTCACGGCCATGCCATCCGCGCCTTCGTGTCTCCCGCAGAAGCGACGGTCGCTTCCCGCAGTGCGGCCTTGGATCCAGCATGACTGCCCTGGGAGCGCCATTGCGATACTCTGCTGCGCTAGCGGAGCTTATACAGTTACTTTAACCGTGGTACCACCATCAATAATAATATGTATATATATATAAAAACAAAACAAAACAAGAAACGTTATACATATAGACGGTGTGTTGTTCGTATACAGACTCCCAAAAACCCCTTCTATGAGGTTTTTGGTAGTCTGTATGTCTATACTCGTTTTCACCTCAAGAAAAAATGACGTTTTGCGCATTGTTCATACGCCGGGCGAGGTAGTTCTGACAAGATTTGGTTGTCGGAGGAAGAAGTGATCCTTTTGGCGTTTCTAAAATGAACCTACATATATATTAATTCTCCTCGTGAAAGTGAAAATTAGTAATGCTCCGCGAGGAGCCGGACTTTTTTTACTTTGGTCCTTGAGGTGAAAACGAATGTAGTGGATGAGGCATCCCACTAGCCTAGAAACGGCTAGTGGGATGCCTCATCCCACTAGCCCTTTCTAGTATGCGCCGTCTTTTCCGCCGCTTGGTGGCGGGTATGTCGACGGGTCATTTCTTGTTTCCGTACTTTACAAACTCCATTTGTTTCTTTTCTGATCTAAACACTGAGCAAAAACTACTTTCATACATAATTGAAACGGTTCGCGACACTTATATTTTGTATCTCGACTAAAAAAAAAAAAAAGAAGCTTTTAGCGGCTCTGACCAATAGTAAGGCCAGGACCAAAGACGTCACATATCGCGTGCTTTCGGCAACGCGGGGCGCCCTCGTAGGTGGAGGAGGTTTCCGCGTGTTCCGGTTAAAATATGACGCACTGATATTTCGTTACTCTCTCCGTGCCCGCTGGCTTGCCCGAACCCCAAGAGACGTGGAAACCGCAAAAAAGGTAGACGCTTAAATATGATTGCAGGGCCCCTTTAATATACCAGCTGCGGGAACGAGTGTTGGCTCTTGTGCCACAGCTGTGCCTCCTCCAACGCCGCTACATGCGCCCGAAAAACTCCTGGAGCTGCAATAACGCCAGATTTTTTTTTTTTTTTTTTTCGCTCGCGTTACTCAAATCAATGGAGCGGAACTAGTGGCTTATTCCTCGCTCCTCGCGGAATTCGAGTCGTTCTCCCTCCTCGGGTGCCTCGACTTTTCTTCTTTTTCTCCTCGTTTCTGCGAGCGTCAGAAAAGAGAAAGAGAGCGTCGACAAGGGGCTTCCCAGCGTGTCCGGGGGGAAAAACCACCTTCGTGTCTTACGTGTTCTCGGTTACAATGGCCAACATCTGATGCGATGCGGTGCTACTCTCGTCACGCAATAGTCAACCGAAAAAAAGAAAAAACACACACACACACACACACACAAGAAAAATTGCGTTTTATTTTGATTCAAGAACGTGAAAACTACGAAGAAAGAAAAAGGTTACGGGTGGGAGCTTCTTGGCAAGTGTTACGTCAATTATGCCTAGTTCTTTCATTTCTTTATTTTTTTTTTTTTAATTTCTGTTTGCAGTTGAGTTTTATATGGATTTCTATAATCGCCAGTGCATCGCTGCGGAGAACCGGGTCGCCGAAGTTCCCGTCGACTCAACTACGGGGGTAGCGACGGTCAGCCGCGGTATTGTATACGACGCCACCAGAGACGCGTTCCAGGTACGGCGACGTGCGCAGACCACAGAGGCGTCGCTGCGGTCGGCATCCTACGATTGGCCAAACCTTCACCACGACGTCTTTAGCATAGGATTGATTCTGCTTTCATGGACGCAAATAAGAGGAATGCCTATGGCTACGTTTACACGAATGCGATCGTAGCGCATCGAATCGAGAAGGTACCGATCGCACGCGGCCTCTTCTACCCATCTGCTACCAATCAAAATAGACAAATCCCGATTCAATGCATTATGGTCACATTTATGTAAATGCAGCCGCTGTTAGCTTCGACGGTTTTGCTGAGAGAGAGAGAGTGAAAGAGAATAAACATCTTTATTATGAGACAGCGATGGGGAGGAGTCCTTAGTCCAAGCCGCCTTGAGCTTTCCCTGCTTGCGCAGCCCTCGACACGAGCATGAGCTGGTCATCGAGATTGGAGCTGGTCAGTGCTCTCTCCCAAAGCTCGTATGAAGACTGGAAGGAATGAGAATCTTGCACCCGAGCTTCCACCCTGCTTTTTACCCATCCCTATCAAACCTGTCGTTCGCAACTGATGATAAGTAAGGCGGGGGTGAAAACTTGGGGCGTTACAGCCGAGGCAAATGCTGTGGTCCTGGCGTCACGGACAGGAACCGTCATAGGGCGCCGCCAAAGCGTCTCGGTTAGAGTGCCTTCATAGAAACACGCGCTTTTGCTTGAATGGTGCCATCTCAGCCATTTTTCCACCCAATCGTTTGTTTTATGTCTTTCGAAGTGCGCGCAAACCAGTGTGATTCAGCTCGAGCGCGTAGACCTGGCTAATGCTTAGCGCACAAGTCGCGCACTGAGTGGGCCAGCGCCTCACGCGCTGGCCCACTCGGTGCAACAAAGGATGTCTCCCCCTGAGACGGACAGACATGTAGGCAACCTAATCTCGATGCTCACGAAGGAAGAGTGCGCAATCAGCATCGAGGTCTCGGAGCAACGAAAACTCTCGCTCCTAGCCCAGGGATCTTGGCTTCAGAGCCTTTAGATTTGGATTATCGGTCGTGTACTACTACTGCGTGATGCACGTTAGAGACCTCTGACTTGCAGTCGTATTCCTCTGGTTACATTTCTCATCTGCCACGTGTAGCGATGTTGCCCAAAACGCTGGCAGACTAGCCTCACGGCTCGGACTGACGTCCCGTGAGCGACCATCGCGAAGGACCTCGCTACCCCAACCTTGTTTTAAAACGATGGCTTTACGGGCGACAATTCGCAGAGATTTCGACCTCGTGAGTTGTCGTTGCTGCCGCGCGCGCGAAGAATGAAAAAACTCTTTTTCTCTGCCGTCTTGGCGCGAGGAGAGGGAAGTCTGAACTTCCCGTCGGCCCCGCCTCGTGTAGAGAGCGAAGAGAGCAGCCAAGAGTGGCGCGACGAAAGGAGAATCTTCGCGTCGTCTGCTTTAAAGACTTCTTTTCGAGCATTCCTCGCGTTATGCGAAATTTCCACTGCGGTAGTATCCAGCTGCTACGCGTAATGCTGGATGATTTTAGAAACATCCACCGCGCTTACTCACTTCGCAGATCACCGAGCACCGGTGGCGGTCGTCGTCAGTGGCATCCACAACGCCAACCACGACGGCTATGAGAATTAACCACGTCGCACCACCGTCTTCAGGTACACATGACGGCACCATTCCACCCGCATTGCGCGACTGTGCTACATAGCTATCGCTTTTTCCTCGCACACTGTGAACAAAAAGTACAACTGCGATCACGTAAGGTGCATGACAGGCGCTAAAGTTCCGGCCGTTCACACACGCAGAGCAGCGCCGAATCGGCGCTGGAAAACGGCACTGATGCGCCTGTGACTAGCACGCGAATTTTCGCCGATTCGGCGCTGAGTGCTGTATGGAAACTCCGCCCCCCCCCCCCCCCCCCCCCCCCCTTTACGCGGTTATTGGGGAGTTTTCGTAGACCGCGTTTCCCCCTCCGCTAAGCCCTCCGCAACGAAGAAGTTGCTACTGCGCCTGCGCGCCGATAGCCTTGACTGTGGAGTTCCGGGTATCGTAGCGGGTTGCGGAGGGCGTTGCGGGACGGCGAAAACGATCTACGAAAACCCCCTATTGCTTTTCTCCGGGCTTTGGCGGCGTTTGCGAGAAAGAGTTATCCTAATCTCTTCCACTTTGGATTCTTGGCATTCTCCACTCAGTCTCGGATGGTTATCGTAGTGTTATCGTAGGCCGAAAGCTCGCGTTAAACTTGGCTGTCACCGACTGCCAACATCTAACGACAGTTTGATTTCTGACTTTTCATCGCGTGGCCGTGTGCCCTTAGCGGCGTCGTTCGTCATCGGCGGAGTGATGGTCTTGGGAAAGCCCGGGCGTTCGGCCGGGCCAGGATGTCCGGCTGCAGGTATCGGGGACACAGCGCGGCCGCCTGGAATCGGGGTCACCCCGATCCTGCCTGCAGCCTCGCAGGTTGCGCCGGAGGAGAGCACCACTCGCGTACTCGCCCGCTGGTCGCCGGAGTGGCCTCGTGTGCGCCATCTCAACACCGCTCAGATTGCCGGGGCGTCACACTGCTTTTAGAGAGGGGACAAAAAAAGAAGTAGAAAGTGAGCTTTGGCTATGGCTTTGCACATTCGAAGAAAAGTCTGCAAACACAACTTTTTTTTTTTTTTTTTTGTCCATCATCGTTGAAGTAAGGCTGTGGCAGACTGTTCCTCGCGCTTGGCCCCTTGAACTCGTCTCGAAGGTCAAATGTGCGACCAGATGAATACGATGCGGCCAATTAAAACGAACGAACTAGTAAACGAAATCGATCAATTTATCGTTACGATTTATGGAGACTATAGACGTGTGTGCACGGGCGTTTTTTTTGTTTTTTTTTTCTGTAAACGTTAGCGCCCTGAAAAGAAAACGGATTCCTTTTTGGGTTCTACGCACATCCAGGATTTGTGAGGAATCATGTTTCATTTTAGTAAACTATGAAAGATCATTCCGTGGTTTCTTTAATTAAGAGACACTGACACCCCCAAAAAGATTCTTATTTTTTGACAGGTGATTTATTATGGTGTCAGAAGGCTACCTAAAAAATATTTTGCTACAGTGTCACGTATAGTTTTAATAAAGTAAAAAAAAAAGGAAAAACGCTACTGCTTGAAACCGAAACCGAAACTGAACTGAGGAAAAAGAATAAAATGTAAAGGAGGACAAAATTACCGCAAATCACGTGGCTGTGCAATTTTTTTTTTTTTTTTAATCAATGTGTTTGCAGTTTCTTAGAAGCCACAAAAAATGGTTATATTGGCTAGAACAGAAAGCTGCGGCGGCGGGTTCGCTCGCCAGCCTTCTCGAGCGAATCCGATGTTCACCGCGCTCTGGTGATCTAAAGACGAAGCCGCGAAAATAGGCTCAAAAACACGCGATGGAAATCGCCAATGAATGTAAAGGCCGGTTCAGACACTTGCGTTTGACTGCGTTGCGTCGAGAACCGAAAGCGAGTCACCGGCACATCTGTGCTTCGTATGAAGCGTGGAATCCTATTCAAGGAATCATCTTGGCACGCGATAGAAGCAGCAGGGATGTCCTGGTTTCTCGCAGCCGCAACGCAGTCAAACGCAGTCAACCGCAACTGTCTGAACCAGGCTTAACACCTGTTTAGGTGGCGCTTTCTTATGGCTCCCATTCATGGCGTCACGAGTTGTGATCCTGGCTACTTATCATCCGATGCGAACGACACGCTTTATAGACGTTTCCACTGTTTACAAAAATCACAGTCCACACGTGTTAAATCACAGTCCAGAACGCGCACGTTCGTCGCTTCGGAAAGCGAGCAAATCACGCGCCATACGCACGAACACTGAAAATGGAACCTGCCAAGTGTCCTTTTTTGGAAAGGTCTATAGACCTTTTTCGCATAACCTCAAACCAGCCAGTAACTGACGTACCCTCGACCTGGTGCATTTTTGGATTGCCCGCTGACACAGGGTACGCAACCGCCAAGGGTATGGGCGAAAAGGCTTAAAAACGGACGTCGTGGATGAGTTAGTTCCGAGTGCTCCTTTTTACCATGCTGCAATTTCCGAAAATCTGCGGTTGTCTGGCTACCACTGCGTGGTCGTCGGATGGATAAATAATTTTAAAAAGCATAAGAAGAATAGCAGAAAGGTTGCCATGAGCACAAGAAGCTGCAGCGCGAGTGTGGCTGCAATGTTATCGAGCTTCGCATTTTCCCCAAGAATCCTTATTTATGAAGTCAGTCGATTGCGAGCTTGAATCGCGAGATATTCGTATCAGACTCAACGTCACATTTAAGCTCACGGCCACTTTAATTCCCGGTGCAGGTGCTCCAATTAGGTTATCACTGCAAGCCCCATGGTATGTAAAAGGTATGCAAACGTCTACATGCCACCACTCAAGATGGAGCTATCAAATGCCGAGAGCTTACCTGCATAGACTACATTAAACTACTCATATATACTTCGCTGTGGAAACTCAATCAAGACACCCCACCGTCTTCGTCGTCGTTCTCTCGTGGAGGCAAGGTGATGGCCTGGGAGTAGCCAGCTGGATTCAACCGGACAAGCTCCAACCAAGTTATTGCAGCTCACCATAGCCAAGTCTAGCCAAGTTCCCCCCATACCCACACCGTTGCCTACCTAGATAGCTGTGCTGCCAGAACTAGCCGGTATTTCTTTTTCTATGCCGCTAGACGGCGTCGTCGGCGCCGCAATTCTCTAGATGGCGGCGCCGTTAAAGAAAAGGTCTATAAGAAAGCACAGTGGAAGCTTGGAGTCATCGCGTTCTTAAACCAACACCGCTGAAACGGATAGTCTGACCCGTTCTTAATTACCTCGATGAAAGCAGAATTAATCCCACTAAGGACGTCATAGCAATCGTTTGGCCAACTTCTGGAAAGCTAACCACGGCCACGCGATGGTTTTGGCCGCGCACGTTGCCAGTGTACTTCGTTTCATACTTATACAATATTATCAAAGCTGGCTGGAGTGCGTGGCTTCACCTAGCATCTCAAGGCTGGTTCACATATCTGTGTCCTTTGCGTTCGCAGCAACCGAAACGACGGCAACGACAAGGTAGCCGAGACAAGTGCTCCGTGCACAGCGTGGCAAGCGATAGAAGAGGTAGCTTCGCGAAGCTATCACGAGTCATGGTTGTTTCGGTGTTTATGGTCGTTTCTGTCGTTTTGATCGTTGCGAACGCAACCGCCGCACATGTATGAACCAACCTTCATTTGAACGAGAGCGTGTCCGAATCAAACTTAAAGGGGCGGTGCAACGATATTCAATTGGAATGTATTTCACTTTACAGGAGCGTACTGGCTTTAGCGGTACTCAAGGTTACTCGCACGAAACTCCACTGGCCAAGAAACTCCTTTGTTGCGGTGTAATTTCAGAGACAAGAGCGATCATTTTCATTCAATCTCTCCTTTGCAAAATTTGATGACGTAAAGTGGGGATCGCAGTACACCCATATGACGATATTTGAATGCTGTTCATAGATTGGACCCGAGCATTGCGTGGGCACTCGATTTGGGCTCGTGATAATTACTAGCTCGAGAAGCATTCGGGTAGTGGCCCGTGTCCAATCGCTGCAACGACGACAATAGCCGAGCCATAACAATGTCTGTAACTCAGCACGTGGCCTGTGCTTTGCCAACCCCAGCGCGTGGCTATGATCAACATTGGCGGCATATAACCGGCTCCAGATCACGTGGCCGCTTGTTCTGGCTGCGAGTTGAGGGGGTGAACACTGCTCATTTTTCTTCAATTTTTTTACTGGGACTTCTATTTCGTGGGGTGAAAAACGAACGCGTGTTTCATAGGTCATTAACGTCAGGGATCCCTTCTAAGCGGTATTTGCGCAAAGTACAAAAATTGTTGCATCGCCCGCCTGCAGCTTTGGCAGCACTATATACGAAGTATGAGACGTAGCGTGGAATAAGCGCCTGCCCGGAACAACCGGGCAGACGCTTCGTTCGGAGGCCTTTTGTTTACGCGAAGTGGCTCGGTTGAAAAATCCCATTACCGTACGTAGGCCGTCGGAACGCGAAGGAAGCTTCGTATATTCGGCCGTTCCTCGAACACATGCAGCCCCGCATGCATGCGGCCAAGGCGCGGCCGCCGCTGAGCAATGCCCTCCCCCCAGCTCTTTGTTTGGCATTGTTTCTGCCGCATGCGGGCCCAGCCTGGCCTCACTCTCTCCCTCCGATGGGGTATCCGAAGGGAGTGGCGGCCACCACCACCAGCACCACCATTGCCATCAGCGTTCTTCGGCTTCCTACCTCCTCTGCCTACCTCGCGTGGTGAGGCGGGCGTCGTCGTGCCATAGCCGAGGAGGCCAGGCCCGTCTGATTGTGGCCGGAGCAGCGCCGTTGTTGCTCGTTGGCTCGGACGCTGATGGGTTGGTAAAACGAGCAGAGAGGGCCCGTCGTTTATTCGGTTCGTTCCTGGCAGCTTCGGTCCGGCATCCTCCTTGCCCCGCTCGTACGTGTGTGTATGATCGTATGATCCTGGATCATGCGGTTGCTCCTGGAACTCAGGTGGAGCTCGGGAAGGGGCGCGTGTGTGCTTGAGAGGAGGGTGAATTCTTTGTCGGCCGCGCCGGAATGCTGCCGCTTGCTTGCCTGCCGCATCGTGGAAGGAGAAGTTTGCTGCCGGCTTCTTCTTGGTTCGGAAGACGGAGGAGCCAGGCCGGGGGGGGGCTTGGCTTTTCTGCTCCAGTGCTGCAGGGGCGAACCGGGCGTGAACGAAAAATTCCTCGCGTTTTGAGAGTTGCCTCCGGGTTGCAGTGTGGCGTGTGTGTGCGTCTTCGAGAGCTCGCCGTTCGTTTGTAGCTGGGGAGAGAATGCCGTGCCATCGTTCTCAGCTTGGGGGATGAACGGAATGAAGGGTTTCCGTGGCTTGTGGTTAGATGGTTGCCTCGCCCTTCATCCCGTAAGCTGACTGCGGGGTTAACGCGAGATGATTGCTGGGCCATTCAGCCAGTTTCTTTGCATCACGTGGCCGAATGCACGCTCGCGCATTCATGCCTTTGAAAAGCTTAACCCTCCCCACCTTGCCAGTGCATGCACAGATTTTTCTCAGTGGCTTAGTTCTCTCACTTCAGCCGAGGTATCCGTTGACTTAGGGATTCACTCTGGCAAGCAAAGTGTTATTTCGGTTCCAAGTTGCAATTCGCCTTGGAAGTTCAGTTTGCGCGGACGCCAGTTAAATTGAGTTAGGGCCGCGGAAGTTGGAATCTTTCCCCCCCCCCCCCCCCCCCCCCCGCTTCAAGCTTTGCGGCGAAATGTCTGCAGTCAAAGTTTTGCGCGAAATATCGAACGATGTTTTTATTTTGTTAATCGCGTGACCCAGGACATTGATCACGAGCTCAAAGTAGTGGTAATGGCGAAAATCCCCGCTTACCGTTATTAGCGGCGAGATGTTTTGGTGGCGCCCTCCTGTGGTTCCCCCTTGTGACGTCATTACCTTGCAAACAACAAGTTTGAGGGTGTTTGTTATTAGCATGGTGGAAGCTTGAAATCATTGCGCTCTCAGAGGAACACTGCCAACACCGTCAAAATTAAAGTTCTTTCATTCCTCTTATTTCCGTCGATTATAAATCCCCTTTCCGTCGTCACAGTCAGCGTTCGGCCAATCGTGGAAGGCCGATCACAGCGACGCCTTCGGTCGCGCACGGGGCTATGGCAAACAAACAACAATGTAGTAGTACGAGCTGACTGTTCAGTACGATATCGAGTCGAGCAGTGGCGTAGCCAGGAATTATTTTCGGGGAATGGGGGGGGGGGGGGGGGGGGGGGGGGGGCTGCTGCTGGGGTTTTGTCCTATCTTTGCGTGTAGTAGCCGATGTACAGTACAATTCACGCGTGCGAATTCTGCCGTCCCCAACCTCCCGGCTTGCTGGAACAATTCGGTATGCATTCAAAACGTGTCTTCCTTTAATAAGTAAAAAAAAAAAAAAAAAAAAAAAAAACCTGTCTGCGTTATTGATATCGACTGAGGTATAATTCATTTTTAGCCAGACAGAATCAGGCCGCTTTTTTATTTGGAGCGCGAGCCGATGCACTTGATTGCAGCTGCCTCGCTCCCGTAACTGCATCACCTAACACGTACGAGTCTATTTTCCGCCCCCGTTCGGCGCCTTCCCTCGTCTTCTTACGTGTTGCAGTTACGAAGAGCGGGACCATAAATTCTACGTTACAAAACGGGTTATTCCCGACGGAGATAAGAAGCTTGCTGAGGGTTGTCAGTTTGCAAATGGGATGAATTACCGACTGCTTCGAACTGAAATACTGTGAAACTAGTCTTTGGGGCAGGATTAACTTGCAATTAAGTTTCACTTTTAGTTTGAGACACTTGGATGACAACTCCCTTAAAGTACTGTAAACGACTTATTTTTCGCGGGCTCAATATTTCGCGATTTAGGTCAAAGCTGAAGTTTTGGAATAATTCGCGGGTTCTCATTTTTGCGACGTGGTGGGATCTCAATATAGATTCCACTGCGTTTATATTTTATTGGAATTGTTTGCGGGACCCATTTTTCGCGAATTGTAGGCGATTCGCGGAATTCGCGAAAATTAGGTTCACGCGAAAATTAAGTCGTTTACAGTATTTAGTTGTTCTTTTAAACTCGTGATTTATAGTAGTAATTGATAACTTTCGGCAAGAATATAATTGGAATCGTAGTTTCATTACTTTTTAGTGTCCGTAATTTAAAAATGGGCACCACAATCACAACTTATTTTGCGATGATGTTCTAACGTACTTTCGAATTACTGCAGAGAAAGGAAGTGTATAGGAACTTGCTTTAACCGCCTCTAAATTGCCATGACAAAAATAACAATATAAAAAAACGGTAATGTAAAAAAAAAAAAATTCTACTGTCCCTCGATGTTCTTTAATCACGCGATTAATAAACTCGGTGAAATCAAGTCACAAAAGATGAAAACATGCAACCCCTATATAAATAACCGGCCAACAGGCGGAGCGAGGTATACGTATACTATTTCGTTGCAGAAAAACAATGATAGATTCATACAACTCATGCCGAGCAATGAAAGCAATTGTAAAGTAATTTCGAGTCTTTTTTTTTAAACAATGCGTACTTTTAATGAGGCAATCCTTTTGTGCAGTGGGAATTCTAATTGTAAAGAGCTGCTTTCGGAGCGAGATGATTCTATAATTAAATTACATTTAAAAAAAAATGGTACCGCGTTTTTGCGGTGCATTGGTGCATACTACGTAGAAGTGCGATAGCATGGCGACGTCTCTTCTATGAAGGCCACATGCTGCTGACTAACAAATGGAGACACAACTTGTTGTCTCTATTTGTTGGAGCAAGCGAGGTTGGCCAGAGCCACTCGGCTCTGGCCAACCTCGCTTGCTCCTCGTTGGCACGACGACCACTCGGAGCCTCAGTGGCCCGCCGCCTCTGTTCGGCGATGTGTTTCGGTAGTCCGCTCCATTTTCTTGCGAGGCATTCCGAAGACGACCGGGGAGCGCTTCCAACAAACGTCTTCTATCGGCAGGACGAACGAATGAACAGATGGTATTGGCTCTACCGTTTGTATCGGGCGGTTGCTCGCGCAACCTAACGCGGAACCATTTACGCTCGTCCCCTTTAAATTTTCCCATAAATTCCATCTCTCGTTAAATTTTCTGACCCCACCGAATTTGTGTACTTTCGCGCTTCTCTAGACCTTCTCCACCAAATTTTAACCGGGACCCTTCGAAATGCTGTCGCAATGAAAACCGGTTCGGACACCACCGTTTGCTTGTTACTTGCGTTATGTTACGGAAGCTTACGTCGAGAGTCACGGGGTATCTGCGCATCGTGCGAAGCGTGGCAACTGTATGGGTTCCCACAGTAGCGCATTCCTTTTCTTTTCGCGTTTTGCCGACAACATACTCACTCTAGCCGATCATATTTTGCTTGGTGGGTATCACTGATCTCAATGACAATTGCTGGATCGCGCTTCCCCGCTTGTTCGCTGCAGCGCTGGTGAAGCCACCCGACTTCACTCGCTTGGGATACGATTTGCGGTTTTGCTAGCCTTTCGCTGCGGTTCTCCAGCGTGCAGTAGACACGTTTTCTACTCGTTCGTCGTCATTCGCGGAAAAAGCTTTTTAAGACTCTGTGTATTGTTGAGACTTGCCGTTGTGAACTCGTGGAAAATTTTACGAAAGCGCAGTGTCGCAGGAAAAAGGCACAACTCGTCGAAAGCAAGGGTCTGGCGGCGTGTTCAAAGCTTCCTTGGCACGCAGAAGTGCCGTGCCTCTGTGCCTTCGCACGCTTGGATACCGACCAAGAATCGACGCCGTGTGAATGTGTTTAGCGAGTGCAATGTGTGTGAAGCCGTATGTGCCTCTGGATCAGTGTCTTACTTTACTCTGACGTCTGCATACTTGCGGCCCTCGCGGTTTAGGAACAGCGTCCACTAGTGACGGAAGATGGGGGGAAGGTACGTCTTTTTTTCATCCTTAGACGATTTACACAATACCGTGCACTGATCAGTGCTGGCTCATTATCAACCTACTTAATTGCACTTGACGTTTGAGCGTGGCTCGCCTAATTGTAATTGGTCAACAGATTGCACACGACCATATCGGCCGCGCTTCAAAGATTTTCATTCTCGCCGTCTTGTACTTTTGCTTTCGAAAACCCTCCTTGCTCCACAGCGTTGCCCTATTCGTGCTCCCACGTAATCCATTAGAGGAGATTTGGAACATAGCCATGGTTAATAGTACATAAGAACACGTACAGATCTCCCCCCTTTTATTGATAGCAACTCACCGGAACAGCTAGACGATCCAGAACTCCGTGGCCGATATATGTATATATATAAATGATCTAAAGGCATCTACGCGCGACACACGTTCAGAACTTTGGTGCGGCGTCAATTCTTGACCGGTATCCAAGCGTGCGAAGGCACAAAGATGCATCACTCGGCGTGCCAAGGAAGCTTTGATCACGCCGCGAGACCGGCGACACTTGTTTTCGACGAGTTGTACCTTTTGATACGGCTTCACGCACATTGCACTCGCAAAACACATCCACACGGCGTCGATTCTTGGTCGGTATCCAAGCGCGCGAAGGCACACACACACGGCACTTCGGCGTGCCAAGGAAGCTTTGAACACGCCGCCAGACCCTTGCTTTCGACGAGTTGTGCCTTTTTCCTGCGAGACTGCGCTTTCGTAAAATTTTCCACGTGTTCACAACGGCAAGTCTCAACAATACACAGAGTCTTAAAAAACTTCTTCGGTGAATGACGACGAACGAGTAGAAAACGTGTTAACAGCACGCTGGAGAACCGCAGCAAAACGCTGGCAAAACCGCAAATCGTATCCCAGTGAGGTTGCGTCCGGTGGCTTCACTTGCGGGAGCGGGAAGCGCGATCCAGCAATTGTCATTGAGATCAGTGGTGGGTATCATTGGACGGTAGCGATCACGTGACACAAGCACCGCTAGACTCACCTCCTTCAGCGCTTCAAGCGGCTCGCCACCATCTTTGGTCCAGCGAACAACTGCTCACCGAACGCGCGTTTACGCGACGTCTTTTCTACGCGGTTACCGACGTCAAAAACAAGGAGGTTGTGTACTTGGTGGCACAATGCCTGCTTGTTGCGCTTTTGGGTGCTGCAGCAGTTCGGAGGGTGGAAAGAGACTCTTCCGGGTCCCGTTTGGAAAGAACGCAACTGCAAGACGGTGGAAGAAGGTTTGGCTGGCCATAGTAAAACGAAAAGATTTCGGGCCCACTGCAACAAGCAAGCTTTGTGAGATGAGTGCCGATTACAGCTGGTTCATTGCGCGTATCGCGGAATGAGCCAGCTCCCGCGTGGACCCAAGATGGCGGCGCCATGGTTTCGGTTTCAGCGCCGCGGTGCGGTTCTAGAAGGAACCTTCGAATTTTCGTTACTCTGCAGGAACCCATACAGTGACTCTAGTGGCAACCAGTTCGAGGAGTCCTTGCACGCGGCATTCGAGGAACGGATGTTCCGGTGCGGTTACTTACAAGTTATAGCGTAACGTAAGGAAACGTAAGCAAACGTTCCTGTGTGAACGAGCTTTAAAAAAAAGTGTCGTGTCTGTGATGCGCGCAACTGAAGAACACGTACTACCGGGCCGACTTGCAAGAATCGGTGACTCAGCAAAGACGGTGTGAAACAAAGCAGAGCGGAGTGGCACTGGAAGTTGAGTCTAAGGGCTCGTGCGCGCCAGGCTTGGCAGCGAGGCTTTCTTTCGCAGAGATTCTAGCGAGCCGGCCCAGGTGCAACAAATACCTCTGCCGCTATAGACCTTTTCCGCTAACTCTCGCCCCCGACCGCCAAGTTGGCATATCCGGTATGGGCGACGAAAAAATATTAAATGTTTCAACTTGCAAATAGTAAAAAAATAGAGGGGAAAGAAAACGAGAATGGGTGACGGTTACGCTTTTCTCTTAAATGCATTCTATTGGCGTGGCGACAGCAAAACAATGTTTCCGCCCATACTGGAAGTGACGACAATTCAAGATGGCGGCGCCCTTGAAGAAAGGGTCTATACTCCGCTCGTCCCTAGGCTGATAGTGCGCTGGAAGCTACATGCATTGATTACAATGCAATTAAACCTGTTAGACCTGCCATATATCTTTTGCCGCGTGATCACACTTCCGCCCCTACGCACGTGCAGAGAGTGGGGTCAGAAGGGAGGCTGTTGATCGGTCTGGCAATCGCGTAGCTCCCACCGCACTATCAGTTTAGGGGTGAACAAAATATAGTGCGACTAAAACAAATACAAAGAAAATAATAGAAAACGAACACACTTTCTGGAAACCATAGTTGGAAATTCTGTGCGTCTGCTTAGCATCTTAAAATAATTTCGCATTTTTGCCGAGCAAGACCTGACAATTAAAAGATATAGTAAAAAAAAAATCCCGATTTATAGCGTAACAAGTGGCGTGGCTCCAAATTAAATGAGGTCTACATTGTAAACTATAGCATATAATGTCTGTGTCCCAACTTGCGGAACGCCGTTGTTCGAACTGTTTGGACGTCTCTCGGTCGCTTATTTCTGATCTCGCATTTGCGCATCTTTCCCTCGACGTTCAGTCGAGACAATAGGGAATTGTAGTTGACCGTTTCCGCAGCCCGCTAAGCACCCGGATAGCGCTCCGTAATCCGCAACAAGACCTTGAACTATGCAGACAAGGCTGTCGGCGCGCACGCGCAGCTGCGGCGTTTTCTTCGGGGATACCGTAGCGGAGGAGAAAAACGATCTACTACAACTCCCTAGTATGACGAGACGGCCAGGAGTGAACCTACAAACAGGAGCCGGTATGCGTGTTCTTGGCAAGCATCTTCGTTGAGGACGCGGACACCTGTTGCTGACTTTCCATCCTGGCTCGTTGGTCTAGGGGTATGATTCTCGCTTCGGGTGCGAGAGGTCCCGGGTTCAAATCCCGGACGAGCCCGACTATATTTTATTCTTTTAACAAATATTTGTATTTTCTCACTACAGTCCGCACAACACGCATAGTTCGCAGGTGAACATTCAGGCTGAAGATTTTTTTTCTTAGATAGTTTGCACGTCGAAAAATTTTGATACGCAGCACACTTTGAAATATATGCCTACATGATTTCTTTCCTCGCGCCTTTTAGGAATTTTTAACTCGAAAGTCGTTCTGGGTTATTTTCTCAAAGCGGCTGCCGTCACTTTGTGAGGATAACAAGATCCCTTCCAACATGTTGACGTTTAGAGGCAACAGTGGGGAAAAAGACGCAAAAGAGGGTGACGCGATTGCCATCGAGTGACTTCACGGCTACCGGTCAGTGGCGAAACCAAAGTAAAATTTTCAGAATTTCGAGCTTGTCGTGGGTATGGTACTTTCAAGAGGCGATTTGTGGCCGTTTTCGTCAATAACTTCGGCGACCGCGAGTGAATTTCTGCGGCCTTGCTTGGACGTTTCGAAACCACAACAAATTATGTCGCGAACTCTTTGTCGAGCCTGGAGGTTCGACTGGTTGGCGAACCTTCGGACTTTTGGTTATATTCGGCGAAGTCCGACTTCCTAAATAGGGTTGCTCGACTGCTAAAGGAAAAAAAAAAAAAAATGAAACGTAAGGACGAGTGATTTATAAAATGGCCTGTTTTATACTTTAAAGAACATCTACCAATGCTTCCATGAGGTAAAATCAAACAAGCTTTTAATCATTTTGTTCGTTAAAATCTTGCATCTCTCTTCCGCCATGCGGTGCCGGCTCGTTTTTAAATTTACGCGCGTGCGCATAATAGTCGACGTTTTTCCCCACTTCGAGTTGAAAGTTTGAGGAAGTCGAACTTCGTCGAAATTTGCTTGCACGTTGAATTAGAACCGGGGTCGGCAACCCACGGCCCGCGAGGCAGTTTTATGCGGCCCCCGGCACGACATCAAAAATTCCCCCGTTGCCACCCCCCCTGTCCACCCCTTCCTTCGCGACTTGTCGTCCGGCTTCTTGTCGGCTTCGTGGCGAATCGGCCCGCCGCTGAAAAAGGTTGCCGACCCCTGAATTAGAACTTGGAAAAAGACGAACCCGGTCGTACTCGAACCCGGGCAGGTTCGCGACATCCCTAACCACAACACGCGAGCTCCCTGGGAAATAGTCTTCTGTTGCAGTTGTGGTCTTCCCCCGTGGCGCTTGAATACGAAAAAAAAAAAAAACAATTTTTTGTTTGCGCGAAAGCGGTTTCGCCACACCGTGGACGACGGTGGCGCTGTTGCGCAACGTCGGAGCTTGTTTCCGGACGTGAGGATTGCGACCCGTTGCGAAAAAAAATGCATAGACGCGAAGAAATTCTTGCTTTCAAGTGTTCATCGCTTTGGCACAGTGTCATGGATGGGATCAGCACTCGATTACGCCGCTAGCTCGTCGGCTCCGATAGAATTATGCTGGGATAATCGGGGGCTTGTGTTTTCCGCTTTTACGCTGAGTGGTGTCGAAGCGTGACTGCCAAAAATGGGAACTTAACCTCTGCAGTCTCTAGCCGACAGTGCCTAAGACTTCTACGCAGAATTTTCTACGGACGATGCGGTGTTGATAAAACAAGGTCTTTACTTTAATCTCACTTTAATTTCTCACAAACAAAATCACACGCACAAAAAAAAAAAAAAAACGCTTTTAGAATTGACATTTTTCAAACATTAATTTTTTCCATGCACCATTCGGTGCTAAAACGAATTGTCAAAAAAAAAAAAAAAAAACTCACAAACTAATTAATTTTTAATTTTTTTTTTAATATCAATATCACTTCAACTTACACCAAATAAACACGCGTGAAAAAGGCTTTGCCGCGTGTTACCGAAACTACAGTACAGCGCACGAAGCAGGCTACGAGCCGAGGGATCCAAGATCTGCGCGGTCCGTCCCAGTCTATCTGCGATATCACAAACGATGATGATGATAGCTAGAGAAGCACCTCCTGTATCGCGCACATCGCCAGCTGAGACTAGAAGCTTTGCCTTCAGTGCGAGCTCGCTGACTTCCGCGGTGCTTTGGTTGCGCGTGCCAGCGCGTTCACACTTGTGAGGGCAGAGGGCTCGCGCTAAAAACGAAGCTTCTATACTTCGTCTCACCTAGCATGGACTAACCGCAAAGGCTGTGCTAGCGCGAGCGGCCAGCCTTGACTGCCTTCACTAGAGCTCTTGCTGCACGAGCGCTCGTGCAGCCGCCGCGGCTTCATTCAAAGCGACTAGCTCGAGCTTTTAGCACGCGCGGCTAACAATAGTCCATACTAAGGTGAGATGAAGTATAGTCTCAGCTTAAAGAGATGCTGAACCAAACATTTTAGTGTCTATAATAAGTGCATGGCGTACGATCTTTCCACGAGACAGCAGCCGCCGGTTTGCGCGAGCAAACGCAACGAAATTGACGTCGTAGTCCCCCATTTTCTCGCATAAGATGACGGTGAAAAGTGTGGGCGCGCAGGGAAAAGGAGAATAATGACAAGCTTTTCACCACAGTGGTGTCTGGTGTAAAAGGTAAGCGATTAATTGGTCTAACAAGCACGTAGCTTTCACTTTTCGAAATGAAAAGCCTGTCTTTATTTCCCTTTGGCCCAAAGCCCATACATTTCACTGTCATCTCAAGCGCGAATGGGGTATACTACGACGTCCATTTCGTTGCGTGTACTCGCGCACATTGGTGGCTGCTGGCTCGTGGAAAGAACGTGCGCCATATATTATGGACACTAAATTGTTTGTTCAGTATCCCTTTATTTAAAGGGGAACTCCGCCGATTTTTTAATAGTCTTCTATTTGGCTGGAAATTTGCAGACCGCATCAATAACCCTTTTTAACTGATAACCAAAATATTAAAAAAAAAAAAAATCCCGTGAAGTTATTGAATTTTCAAGTTACGCCGGCCCCGAGGGTTCCAGGAGGCGACTCTCTACTTGCAACAATGAACAATCCCTACTTTTCCCTACCCGCGTACGTCACTGATGTGCAGGCGGACGAGCGACTCGGGCAGCCGCGAAGTGGCTTTCCGGACGTCAGCGATCGAGGTAATTTTTTCGCAGCTTCAAGGTTGAAAGTTCCTTTGTAATGGGTAGCAATCTGTGCTCCGCGTTAGATTGTAGAAACAGTGCCGGGAAAAAGCTTCGTTTTTTACCATTGTTTTCGTGGAAGAAAAAAAAAAAAAAAAAGCGTTCCCCGGCAGCAATGGAGGCCAGCCACGTCAAGGTGCTTTTGCGCGAGCTGTGTGCCGAGGGAACTAGTGTCACGTGAAACATTTTCACTTTTGCTCGGAATACTGCTGCGAGTTGAGTATCCTTCAGCAGCTGGAACAGCTTCAAGAGCGGCAAGCGCGAACTCAAGCCGGTTGTGACCATTACGACATCCGTCCAAAGAAGAGAGCTAATAATATTGAGAAATATAGCACACAATCTAGCACTATAGTCGACATTTTGCACAGTCACATTTGTTATTCACAATTGGTTCAGTGATTTTTTTTATTTTTTATAAACACTATATTTGTTTAGGACGTAGAATCTAGCTCGGGATACTCTCGGAGTTCCACTCACGCGGCCGATATGTTGAAGACAATAAGTGAAACGTCTAAACAAAGTTCAAGTCTGAATTTAGACATGACTTTCAACATATTGCTATTCCTGTCTGCTATTACAGAGATTTATGGACCAGGTGTTGAGCTCCATTAATATACGATAGAGCCTTGCCTGGTTTGTCAAATGGTCGGCGTGCAATATTCTCTACAGAAGTGATGAAAACGTCTTTAATTTATTCTATTGCGGAGAAATTTTATATAGGGCGGAAAAGCTTCTTTTTTTTTTTTAAGCTATGAAAATATTAATGTCGTTGAGGGGAGGCATGCAAATTTACAGCTGATGGAAACTGTGCTAACCAACTTAATTTAAAAAAAAAATCTTATATAGAATTACCCCCTTCCCATATGCTCTCGTGGATGGTTGTTTGAACTCGTTGCTTTCTGCTCCCAAAGTAAAAAGAAAAAAATACGGGTACACATTTTTTAGTAACTTTTGTTAACTTATTTTGAATTAAAAGATTTATCACGTCTTTCTGTACCTCACGCACTATTGTATCTTCGAGCAAATATTCTTTATTTAGAGATAAACAGTGCATTTGTGTATTTTATACGCATTCCATTGCACCTTGATGTTTGGCTTGGTGGTTGCGAAGTTCTTTTAATCGTCATTTTAACACGATCTTCATGACCAGTAACCTGCCATCTGATCTACACGAATGTAGTTCATTCCATTCTATACATTTTATTGTTTACGAGAACCACAGTCTACATATCTTAGGTCCCAGCCCAGCACGCACATGTTCATCGTTTTGGAAGGCGAGCAATGTACGCGCTACACGCACGAACGCTGAAAATGGCATCGACCAGAAGCGCTTTTCAGAAATGGTCTACAGATCTTTTGCTTTAAGCATCAAGGAGCACATTCATGCCACAAGAGTAGTTACACGTGCCGACGCCTGCAACAGTAACTTTTCAAAAGAAAATCTAAAACAAATGGCACGTTCCTTCAGGTCATACGAGCGTGTGGGGCATCTGTACCAACATTCCGAGCATTTTCCGCGGTGCTTTGGCAATTCGTCAAAAAATGTATTGCGTGATTTTTCGACCTTTCTTCGCCAGCCATCTTGTAATAAAAAGAGAACGGTTTTACTAGCGATATCACGAAACTAGCGAGCCGCGGCTTGAGTGTAGCGAGTTGCAAAAACGGTTTTATGAAAATTCTAATTGCTCCCGTTTTTCTTTTTTTTACTTTCTTATAGTTATGCACGTAGGCCAAGGCCATACTTTGTGCAAATATATATAATTATAAACTTCAAAGAGCACGAACGCCCAGGTTTTCTTGGTGTTAGACGCCAGAAAGGCGGGCGCGAGAGTACCCGATTGCCGGCCGCGCGCCTCGCTGCACACAAGTGACGTCACTTTTGAGTGGCGGGGAAAACTGGGGAAAAACTAGGGAGAACAATTTTTTCATTTTGGCAGCGGACAAAATATTACTTTTTTTTAATTAACTAGAGTAAATCTGGGAGAACAAGTTAGCATTTCGGAATCAGGAAGCCATCCGGATTCAGATCATGCCTTTGGATTAGGTAGCTCGAAAAGTCGGCGGAGTTACCCTTTAAGGGTGAACTACATTCCGCAACAAAAGCCATTTTAATAAAAAAAAGAATCGCTAACTAAAAAAAGAGCAAACAAGCGGAATTTACATTGACTTGTTTGTTTTCTGGCAAAAAGAAATTAATTTTATGCATATTAATGTCCTTATTTTTCTGAACAGAGCAGTGCACACAAAGCATATTTTTTGTATGCTTCAATATACTCTTTGTGTACTTTACGTTTTAGCGGTGTAATGTGCGCGTACAAGTTGTCTGCCACCAGAGATATGCATTCTGGAAGCGTGCACGTTCCCTCTACAATGATTGAGAGTATATGTACAATAAATAAATAAATAACGAAATATTTTACTATACTATTAGAAGACTGAAACTATACGCTAAATATATTTTGCGAAGTGTTTGATAAAAATGCGAAATTAGTATCTTGTTAGTCTAGTGATTCTTTTCAGTGTCCTAACTGTATTTACTTCTACAAAAAAAAATGGCTAATGTTTTTTTTTATTTATTTATTTTAATGTTTCACTTCAAAACTGAGTTTAATCCACTGTTTGGAGCCTGGTTATTTTTCAACGTTTATAAAAATATCGCAACAAAACGAGAAAAAAAAATATCCCAGGAAGTTGTGCCACAACTGCCATTTCAAAAGAAAAAAAAAAAAAAAAAAAAAAAAGAAGAGAAGAAAGCAGAGTTACGTGTTATCGTCGCTCGGTACGAGAACATGGGAACGATGCCAGCGTTTGTTCCGGCTCGTTGGTCTAGGGGTATGATTCTCGCTTAGGGTGCGAGAGGTCCCGGGTTCAAATCCCGGACGAGCCCGAGTTTTTGTTTTCTCCTCAGTGCAAATTTTCTTATTTTCCATCCTATAATCTTTGTTCCTCGGCAAAGATAGTGGTGGATCATTATTTCTATTGTTCTTCTTTCTAACTGCCCATGTTTTTTGTCCGAAACTTTCTACCGCGTTGTACGAATCAACCTTCGACAGAGCAGCGCTCGACCTCCACCTCCCAGGCATAGTACCTCGCGGCTAATATATCGATGCGTACGCATGTGAACGTAATTTATTTGTTCCTACTCGTTACACCCGGCTTTCAATTGGGTTTTCCAATATTTCAGCTTCGCGAAAACCGTTAGCCATTCCCAAACAAAAGCAAGAGTGAAGTTTTAGGTGTATTTTCTGCGTTAGACACGATAAACATCCACTACTACGTCTCGGTTATCGACATGACTCTTGCCTACGAATGTTTAATGCTACCGAGGTATTTTCGAACGTTCTTCCATCGCTGTCAAGGTCAAAGCTGACGAAGTTCGTCGGCTAATCGAAGACCTTTGTCATTCTGGACCGAATTAAGTTTGCGTTTGCTGAATGGCTTCTCTAGAGCCGACCAAGAGGGGGTCCATGTTGGACAACAAAGGGTGGCCACACTTGGCAGTGTCATAGTGCTTCGCGGGGCCCCTTTAAGACCCCCGCAGGGGGGGACACCCTGCCGAATTCCTCACCGCATTCGAGAATCTGGCGAAGTCCGACGTGCACTTCTCACGCGGCATTTCTGCTCGTTTCCTCTCCTTCCACGTCGTGTGCCTCCCCCAGCCTTACCCACCAGCAGTTCGATTGTTGGCTACTGGCTGGCTACCCGCGCACTTCGGGACAGGAGGAAACTCGGAGGATGCATCGACTTGTGGAACATCGACGTTGCGCAGGTGCGCTTGTCATGGAGCCACTTTTAAAAGTAGTTTGGGGTTGATTTCATCTCAATCTGTGCGGCGACATATGTTGAACCCCCTAAAAGATATAAAGAAACAAAAGATTCTGAAATTAACATTAGGTTTCGCTACCAGAAAGAAGGGAACTTTCTGTTCGAGAAAGAGGGAGACCCTCTTCCTTGCTGCGTGGAGTAGCGTAGCTCAGAGACCCTCTCCTGTGGGGAGAGGGGGGACAAGGGCGCGAGAACGAATGGAACGAAAGAAAGTCGGATGCGGTTTTCTTTCCGGCAGAAGACGATTCTGTAGGTCGGTCTTTAAAGGTGCGGTGCAACGATATTCAATTGGAATGTTTTTCACTTTACACGAGCTTACTGGCACTAGTGGGACTCAAGGTTACTCGCACGCAACGCCACTGGCCAAGAAACTCCTTTGTTGCGGTGTCATTTCTGAGACAAAAGCGATCATTTTCGTTCAATCTCTCCTTTGCAAAATTTGATGACGTAAAGCCCGCCAGAATATTTTGATTGATGACGTAAAGTGGGGATCGCAGTACACCCATATGACGATATTTGAATGCTGTTCATAGATTGGACCCGAGCATTGTGTGGTCACTCGGTTTGGGCTCTTACTAGCTCGAGAAGCATTCGGGTATGTGACCCGTGTCCAGTCGCTGCAACGACGACAATAGCCGAGCCATAACAATCTTTGGAACTCAGCGCGTGTCCTATGCTTTGCCAACCCCAGCGCGTGGCTATGATCAACATTGGCGGCATATAATCGGCTCTAAATCACGTGGCCGCTTGTTCTGGCTGCGAGTTGAGGAGGTGAACGCTGCTCAATTTTCTTTAATTTTTTTACTGCGTGGGGTGAAAAACGAACGCGTGTTTCATAGGTCGTTAACGTCTGGGATCCGTTCTAAGCGGTATTTGCGCAAAGTACAAAGATTGTTGCATCGCCCCTTTAAGTGTACTTTTAAGTGTTTCACTTTGATTATGAACTCCGTTAACGGACTTTGTCTTTATCGATTCGACCACTGACTGCATTCGAAAGTTCCGGAATATTTCTCACTGTTTGTGGTCTGTTCGTGCGGGCTAGGGGGGATCGGTGGCCGAGTGGGCTCGCGCACACCAGCTCGGACGGAGCACGTGGAGAGAAAGCTCGCGCTGCAGAACCCAGGGATCCTGAGCTCGATCCCCACCCCTGCCCGTTTCGATCTGGATGAGCATCGTACCGGCGTGCGGTCATGTATCATGCACTATTGCGTGGTGATCGTTAAAGACCCCGAGCTAGCGGTTGTACTGCACTGGCTACATTCAGACGCCCATGGAGGCTGACTAACCTTCGGCTGTATAAACATACGCAACCGCAACATTATTTCTGCGGGATATAGTTGGCTCCGTTGAGTGCGCTTCTCGCCGCGCACGGGTGCGCAGCGGAGAAGCGGCACTTGTGGACTAGACTGCTATCCTGACTATCTCGCTCAATAAAGGTTTCATTTTTGGAGCAGCATACTTGGATACATTGAGATGATGTTGAATAACTGTTATTACGCGTAGATGTGCGGTGCTATAGGTTTAATTTTTAAGCAAAATCACTCGTTGAGTCGCCACTTACGTATCGACCTTTCCACTCTCCGTCGCATGGCGCTGCCATTTCGGAGTCACGTGACGTGATCACCGTCATAAGGTAACTGGATGCTCCGCTCTCGCGTCTGCACCTTGGCGAATGCGTTGTATTCGTGTTTTTTGTCGCGTTTCAGCGCACTTTTTTGCCTTGCTCTGTCAAGTGTCGTCCGATGCTTATCTTTACTACCTAATTGCCTGTCATCATTATGCGCACAACTTTTGCACTTGGTTTCATAACACGTTTTTTGGCTATTTCTACCGACTATATCCTCGAACTTCTCGAGGGTAGAAGCTTGGGGAGTAACCTCGGTAAGTTCAGCTGGATTTTCTTGAAAATATTATATACATTGTTCTCACGCTTATTTTGCATGATTGCAAAACTCTACATGGAAAACGCTATTGATGTCCATAATTCAATTAAAACATGTTTGTTTTCTGAACTAAGAACATCGCAGTAACTCTAAAGGTAAAACGCTACTGATGTCGATAATTAAGTGACAAAAGCTTGGATCTTTAGCTGAATTAAACATTGCACAGTTGTATTGCAACCTCCAAAACTACATATAAAAACAAAAAAACAACAACATCGTACTTAAAATGATTCTGTTCCACCTTTATTTTAAAACTATTTAGTTTCCCTATGATTCTGTACCTTAAAATAACCATTCCCAGATGATCTTGCTATGTCCTTCGCCAATCAGTAAGTATTTCAGAAGTGGCAGGTTCGGTGGACTCTTCTAGGTAAAAAGAGAATGTATCTTGCCACAAGGTTTTCGATGCCGCGTCTGGTGCTTTTAGCCCCGACTAAACGGATACAGTGATGTCTCGTTAATATGGACACCTCCGTTCCCGTAAAAAATCGTCCATAATGTGAGTTGTCCACAATAACGAGACAAAAATGCTTGTATTTTCCCAGTTCGTCCCCGAAAGTGGTGTCCATATAGTGGGGTATCCATATTAACGGGGTCCATATTAACGAGACACGACTGTAGTTGGGTGTTTGAGGGAGTCAAGCTGCCAGCTGCACAGTGGACGCACTCGATGGTTGCGCAGCAGTGGAAAGCGAGGAAGGCACTCTCTCTCAAGGCCCGTTCACACTCTTGCGCCCGAGTACGACTGAGAGAGACGAGTTTTTTTTTAGAACGAGGGAACACACTGGCATTGTGGCGCCATCTAGGCGGTGACCCTGGAACTGCATTTCACAAGAGCGAAGGTTTTGCGGGATTTCCGAGGTCAAATGTGCGTAATACCCATAGAAAGGCTCGTTTATAACATTGACAAAAGTTTTTCGAGCCAAGAAAGAAAGGATAATGCGCGAGAGAAATAAAAATATATGTCGGACCGTTGAGTTTACACTGCTACCCAATAGATGGCGCCAGTGGGTCCTCTGGTTTAAGAAGTTTTAAGGAACCCAGGTTTAAGAGGTCGCAAGAGTGTGAACGGGCCTTTAGTCGGACAGGCCAACACATACATCTGAACATGGTGGCATTGCCATGAACGAGAATTGAAAATACGCAGGCGCACCGAGAGGTCTTTCGGATTCTCCGGAATGGACTCAATTGACCTTGGGAGTTGTAATTTGATCGTGTTTTGTCTTCCCTAATTTGGCAAGTTTCAGGTGTGGGCAAAGGGACACGCGTCTCTCGAGCGGCGACGCTTGTCATGCACCTGATCACGCTCACGGCGTTTCTGAAGACCTGGCAAAAGCAATTTGTGAAGTTAAAATTGGTAGCGTAACCCGTGGAGCGGAGGGAGCTGTATAGTGCACGCGGCCCATGGCTTCGAGCACGGCGGAGGCAAGAGCGCAGCTGCTGCCAGGCGATTTGTGCCGGCGGGTTTCGACACGCGGCGATTCGATCGCTTTGCGTGCCCCACGTACGTCCTTAGGACTTTGTCGTCACGACCACGTCGGACCCGGACACGGGGCCGCGCTGACCTTTGCCGTATAACGTCGTAGCAGTCGGCGCCTGCTGGCTGTTGACATATGCGCATGCAGCAGTGCGCGCGTTTGTACCGGACACTGTCGCGACACCGGGAGCCTCGTAGCAATTGCCCGACGATATATGAAGAGGAGTGTAAATTAGACGCCTGCTGAGACGGGTCGACGTTTAGATCCTTGAAGTTACACGCGCCTTCAGCTGGAAATGAAAAACTGGCTTTAGCACGTCTTTCTCGTATCTCGTTCCTGCCGCTACACTCTAAAAAAATGCCTGCGCGTCTACTTACCCGCAAAACACTCAAGGAGCCAATCCGTGCGATCTAGGAAATCAGCTCAGCGAATGTTGAGGCGGAACATCCGTTTAGGAGCTATAAATGAAGACCGCGCTGTGGCATTACGCAGTGCAAAGCGTCATGCTTGCATTACGTAATGCCGCAGCGCAGGGTTCATTTTAGCTCTACACGGATGTTCCGCCTCATCATTCGCTGAGCTGATTTCATAGATCGCAGAGATTGGCTCTTCGAGTGTTTTGCAGGTAAGTAGACGCGCAAGCAATCATCTTTAAGAGAGTAGTGATGATGATGGCAGACAAGACAGGCGTTGCTGATCAGAACCCCGCAACGTCTAGGGGAGTCGTCTCTCGTGTGACCGCTTGGATTAAGTGAAACGGTGAAGAGGAAAAAATAAGATAACAAAAAAAAAAAAAAACGGAGGTTAGTTAGGGCTGGATTTAGCGGCACAACCCTATGTACCTTTCCTGAGGTGAGAAGGAATTGATTGCTTCTCAAGGTGTTTAAATTTCGCCAGTGAGAGCGCTTGAGAAAGTGGGGAGCTCGTGTTGGCAGCGTAAACAGTGAGAGAGAGAGAGAGAGAGAGAAATGGAGAGATGAATGAATGAATGAATGAACAAACAAACAAACCGATGTCATTTCGTTTAGGGAACCCAAATCTGGTTCCTGGCAGACTCGCATCTGTGACTCGACGTGTTGAGCGGCCGGCTTGGAAGCTTCGTTCTCGCCGGACCCATCAATCGTCCGCCTTTTTATCCCCGGACCCCACTCTACACAATAGCACACCACCAGCTAGGGGTCCATATCAGTATGGGCGAATGACGTTTTAGCGAACAGCGACATTTGAGCGAATCGTCGTTTTAGCGAATAACGGGGGCTCGCGTTAACCCACTCCCCCCGCGCTGCGCTTACGCCGCTTCGCGGCGACAGTCTGCGGCGGCTCATTACAAAAATGTGAACCGACTTGGCCCACCCGAAAACGCCGCTTCGCGGCGTCCGACTATTCGCTAAAGTGTCACTCGGTGAAACGTGGGCGTTCGCTAAAACGTCATTCGATCAAGTGAGTGCCTCCCAGCGCGATCACGCAGAGCTTTATCCAGGATTGTCAGTCTGGGGTGGGGGTCACAAATTTCTGGAATGGGCTCGGGGAAGGGAAGGAGGGGTTGTATAAGTCTCTGATATCACATTGTGCAAGTGCGACAATCGACTGGTACAATGAATACGTAGTTTCCAGCGCCCTGTCAGCCAGTCGGCGAACGGGAGCGGGGATCGAGGGCCCGTGGTAGGGCCTTTCTCGTTACTCAAGAATGTCTCTCCCGACTACGATTGGCGTCTGTGTCGCAACTCCGCGCGCACGTGTCGGGGCGGCTCGAGGCGCCCGGTTTTCGATGATTCGGCGATGGTTTCCTCCAAGCTAACGATCGTCGCCGGGCACGCGTACGAGATCCCCGTCGAGGTGCGGCAGCGGCTGAGCCTCGCTGGTCATTACACCGCACGGCGGCCCCGAACACTCCCCACCGGGAAACGAGGCATGCACGGCCCAAAAGTACACCCGGCGAGGCGGCGTTGCTGCTCCGGCCAGCGCGCCAAGAGCAGTGCCAACGCCCGGCGTGCCTTTGGCCTTCGCCGGTGGCCGCCGCCACGGAGCTTCCTCGGTCATCGCCGCCGCACCCTCCTGTTGGGGCTCATCGCCGGCCTCTTCATTTTGTTTTCTTTGGCGCGAAGGCTGGGAGAAAACGATCTGGCGCGAGCCTTTTCTGATAGCCTCCTCCTCCGCACACCCACACACGCACCGGCGCAGGCAGCTGGCCCATGCGACTCGCCGCCGGACTGCAGCGAGCCGCTCGCGCGATCCACCACTATCACCGATCTGTTGCTGCACCCCCCCCCCCCCCCTTTCCCTCCTCCGCGTGGGCGGTACCTGCCTCACTCTTCGCTACCATCCGCTCACTTTTTTTTTTTAATATTTTCATGTTTTTTTTATTTGTTTCTGTGTATATTGCGTTTTTTGTTCTTTTTTTTTCTTTTTCGGGTAGACTGGGTGTTTGTCCGTCTGTCCGTTCCTGGTTTCTTGCTGTTGGTTTGCCGCGGGTTCGGGGGCTTGACTGTTGCTCGTACCGCGGTGCCTTCCTCCTCCGTTTTTTTTTTTTTTTTTTTGTTTTTTTTCGATTTGGAGGGGTTGTTAGCGAAGCCGTCGCACCCTGGCACGTGCGTGTGAGATAGGGCGCGTGCGCAAGTTATAAAAAAGAAAAGAAAAAAAAAAGTACACGTGGATCTGCTTTGCGTTTGTGACGCGCCTTCTTTTGACCAATCGCGGCAGGCGGCGATGTCCCGGTCCCTTGGAGTTTGGCCAATGGGCGGAGCAAAGGCTGCCGCCAGCGCCCAATACTGCTCCCTGCGGTTTGAGCGTAAAATAAAAGGGTGATACAGCGTCGACCAATCAGCAGACCGCGACGTCACAATAGTGAAAACGACATTTAAAGCGTGAAATAGAAGCGTTCAAGCTCGGCGTTTCGGTCACAGTTTGCTCTGGGCCGGCGTGGTAGATCAGCGTCTTAGCTGAAACTGGCTGAAAGAAAACCAAGGACGTTTAAATAGGGCAGGACCCGGCATGACGTCATGCCCAGCGACGCCGGAAGAACAACCCAATCCCAGACTGCCCCGCGCAAATGGACCTTTTCCACATACCGACGGCACCAGGCGGTGGCTGCACGAACTAAAAATCGAGGAAGTGACCTACCTGCGCTACCAATCGATAATGGGAGCTACGCTACCAGTTTCTTCGCCCTCTGAGCAGCGGCGAGTGCCCAACGCGACTTTAAAGAGGGGCATCCGTGGCGTCCGTCCAGACGTCGTGTTTTGCTTTCCGTCCACTTTCTTTTTTTGTGTAACGCAATTATATGTATGCTGAAATTACGCTTTCTACTCGTTGATTCACAGCGTCCTTCCGAATTTCCTCGATTTCTGGTACCGACTTCCGCCGCTTGGCATCGGGCGCTCGCGCGTGCGCAGAACCCTTCTCGAAAAAGGTCCATTCAACCATGCTCCCATCGTCTGCTCTCCGCTCGGTCGTTAGGCTTAGGCTACGTCTGCTCCGTGCCTGCGGTCTGCTAATTTGTACGGCTTTCTCAACCCGCGATGCCCTTCTCAGCGTTCGTGCCTACGATGACTGACTCGCGATCGCTTTCCAAAGCCGCTCTACGACGACTCGTTCGAGACGACGCTCCAGGCGCGGTCGCGCGGTGTCGAGAGCGTCCGCTACACGCCGACTTCCTAGTCCTACTGGTCGGGCAAGTGTTGGGCTCGAAATCTCACCTGTTCGACACCGATTCAGTCGGTGCGTCGTCTAGAGCGTCTCAACTCTAGTCACTTACTTTCTGCTGGGCAACCAGGCGTTCGTTTATAATAATCTCATCCAATTCCGACCATACCGGTTTAAAAGTCTCCCGTTAAGCGCTGTTTCAAATAACAGTGGGTGCCGCCATTACTTTCGGTGGACACAATCGCGTTGCCACGGAAATGTCATCGCAACGCGGTTGTTTGCACCGAAATTAATGGCGGCGCCCACTCACTAGGCTTCCCATTGGTCAAGAATTGCTCGTCGCGGCTCGTGGCCACGCCTACTTCCGTTACACTTCGCTCCATGCATTGGGGATAGGGACGCCACCTCCTGCCCATTATAACCTCCTTGAAGAAAACAGTATAAAGGCTAGAGCGCGCGAGCGTCTCGAGACGCGGATTGGGTCCCGCTCAGCTCGTGCGCTAGCTTTGGCAGTGCTTTCTTTCCCCCACTTCTAGCAAGTTGACCCTGGTTTGGTGCGCACGTTCGTTCATTCTGCCGTTGAATATGGACGTGGCGAAAACCTCACATGCGCCAAGTTTTCAGTCACCGAGGGTTATACCTTTTCACTCTAGTGACGCTAAAACGGCTTAAATTAGTCGTGTCACAAGAGCTCACGACCACCGCTAGGGTCTGTTTCGAGGCCTGTGGTTGGCCCCGAGGTGCTCGCCTATTCAAACCAATGTATGGCCAAACTCTCCCAATAAACGGCTCTGGGTCTCGCTTGCTCCTCCCGCCCTCTAGACCAGGGCCCCTGAGGCATACTTGGGCTTTCTCGCGGTACTTTTCAATGGGCGGAGCGCGAACAAAAAGTGTTTGACATAAGAATTTAACGCAGATGGCTGATTCACTCCATGCGCCTAATATTTCGACGAGCCTTACACGAAAATTGTGTTCTTTGCTCGCATTTCGCAGGGAGTTTTTTCGTGCTGAAACACGGGGCTGTAGATTATCGATGGGCCCATGCATGCATGAGTTAGGCATCTGTACTTCTTGGTACAGATAAGCGAGCTTTCATTACCACAGTCAAAAGCTTTCTCGGTAACCTTCGCCATTCCGTCGGAGTCCGCAGTTGAGGGTTGTGGCCCGTGGGTGTACGTCTGATAGAGTCAGTGGTGTAGGTTGCCACAGGTGTCGACACCGGCGCGACCATAGCTGTGTGCGCGACAGCTGAGCGCGCGCTGAAGGCGAGCTTCCCAGTTTTTCTTTTTTTTTTTTTTGCAACGTGAATTCCGCATTATCGAGATTGCCGGTCTTAGCTGCCTAGTGATGTGAGCTGGTTCTGAGCATGCGCTCTAAACACCGCCCTCAAATATGGCGTCCAAATATAGCGGCGAAATGTTTTAGTGGCGCCCTCCTATGGTTACCTTTCGTGACGTCATTACCTTGCGAACAACAAGTTCGATGGTGTTTGTAAGGAGCATGGTGGAAGCTTGAAATCAATGCGCTCTTAAAGCAACACTACCAACACCGTCGAAATTGAAGTTCTCCCATTCCTCTTATTTCCGTCGATAAGAAATCCTTTGCTGACGTCATAGTCAGCATTCGGCCAATCGTGGAAGGCCGACCACAGCGACGCTTTCGATCGCGCACGTCGTCAATAGGTATAAAGCCCATATATCAAAGTGGCGCCATTGTTGTGGAAATGCTCGAGACACGTGCCGCGCGCCACTTCTGGGAAGAACATGACGTCTGCAATCTATAGCTCAGTGTAGCACTGTTCCGCCATGATCTTCCCAAGGGCTGCACGTTGCACGTGCCTCTTGCACCGACACACCTTGCGCTACTTTTAAATCATGAAAAGGCTTTACCTAGACTCGCTAAATTAGCTGCGCTTAGAGTATCGGCACTCCGTTCCCCGACATTGTTGTGGACGCCGCCATTTTGGCTCGTATGCAGAGCAGGTACAACTGCCGATCGTCATGATTCAAAAGAGCGACTTCCTCAGCATTAGATTCAGTGTTAGGAAGGTAATGTAATACTGCTTGGCTCTGTCGCGAACTGTTTAAACATTTGGGGAGGGCGCAAAAGCGTTTCCTGTGATCTCACATAAAGCTTCAGATAACTGGCAACCATGATTTTAAGACACAATATGGCCAAGTGTCGTTACTCTGAAGCGTAGCTTATTTAAGGCCTGTTCAGCGGAGCGCTACAAGCGTAGCGCTTACCTCGCGCTAAGCGCGTGCTGACGGGAGCGTTCACCAGCTTTGTATCGCACCGTCAAAACTGTTGCTCATGGCAGACGATAAGTAGCTGACGGCACGTGAGGAGCGCTACATCAGCGCTTCGCTGCATGTGAGAACCGACCTTCAGTGGCACTAGCTTTACCTATTAGCGGCGAGATGTTTCGGTGGCGCCCTCGTTTGGTTACCTTTCGTGACGTCATTACTTTGTGAACAACAAGTTCAATGGTGTTTGTAATAAGCAGGTGGAAGCCTGAAATCATAGCGCTCTCAAAGCAACACTGCCAACACCGTAAAAATTGAAGTTCTTACATTCCTCTTATTTCCGTCGGTGAGACATCCTTTGCTGACGTCATAGTCAGCATTCGGCCAATTGTGGTGGGCCGACCACAGCGACGCTTTCGATCGCTCACGTCGCCAATAGGGTGGTGGGGTTGTGCTCGTGGGCCGCAATAGACCCTTTCCGGAATAGACCGATCTCACTGCAGCCAGTTTGATACGCCACCGCTGCCGCAATGCATCGAGGGAACTTAAAGGGACCATGAAGGCAATTTAATTTTTTTTTAAAAGAAGGTGTTTTCGGAAGCATTGGGGTCCTGGCATGCCACACAATTTTTTCTAGAACTTTGTGACTCTTATTTCTGTACCTGCAAATAAATCTGCGAAACCGAAACAAACATTCAGATTTCTTCCCTTTTTCGCCTCTGGAAAGAGAAGTGACGTCAGGGAGCACTGTCGGCATCGGTAGGATTTAGTGCACACTCAGTGTGATTCCCGTGGTTCGCTATAGTGCACGGCGGTCTGTGAAGAAAACCTGGAAGAAATCGGCGACAACGCCGCGCTCGTAAACGAGTTTGAGCTCCCGTTCAGCGACCTCACGCCGACTGAACGGGAGATGCTGGTAAGGACGCAGAACTCTGGATTGGCGCTTTACGAAGGCGCCCCAGACCTACCACCAGCTCCTCGGTCGCCGCCTCAGAGCGACTCCTGCTGACGTGAAGGTGCTGCTCAAAGTCTTCTGGTCGGAAATGCAACGAACAAATCCTGACACTGCTGTCCACAGCTCTACGCAAGACGACGGCGCGCAACCAAATGCTGCGCATTGCTGCATCGGTCGGCAGTTTATGCAAACTAACGTCGCCCGATCGACCACACGTCTTTAGCCGACTTTTCGCGCAACCTACTACTGCACATAAACGCGGCATGATTGGTGAGACACCAGTTCGTAAAGCGAACACGAGACGACACACGAAACCAGAACCAAAAGTCCGCCGCCCCCGGTGCTCGTACCTTTTTCTTTTTTTTCCATGGTTGCTCGATGCTTGTTACGCGCCCGAGGTAGCAGTGCGGGATGCGTTCAACCAGCGACGAACGGAGGGGTCGCTTCAGATTATGCTTTTATACACGGTATGAAACCTATTAATTCCCGACTACAACTTTAAAAGATTATCCAACGTTCAAATGAACATTTTTCATCACATCTCACCACCGAAATCGAAACCAAGAGCGCGTCTATCGTTTGAACCAATCGCCAGACGAGGAGCCCGTTGTCGTCACGCTTCAACGGCGCACTTTAGTTCACCTTTCTGCCGCCGCCTCGGTGGGGTCTCAGGCATCGTTCCCGGCGCTATTATTACCGCGCCTGTTTGCTCGATTGGTGCGGCACCCAAACCTCCGTTCGGGCTAGAACTTGGTCAACAGTATCTGAGACGTGCCTGACATCCATTTCAATCGTCAAATAAAACTTCGAAACTGCCTTCATGGTCCCTTTAAGCCCGGTTCACACAGTTGCGTTTGACTGCGTTAGACTGCGTTGCGGCAGCGAGACACCAGGACATCCCTGCTGCTTATATCGCGTGCCAAGAAGATTCCTTGAATTGGATTCCACGCTTCATACGAAGCACATATGTGCCGGTGACTCGCTTTCGGTTCTCGCCGCAACGCAGTCAAACGCACTCAAACGCAAGTGTCTGAACCGGCCTTTAGTCTTTCTGCACGTGCGACAACCTCGCTGGAGCTCTGCGCGTGTGGGGCACGAGACAGCACGAGCCCACTCGTGCATTGCCGTTTGCCTCCTGTGAACTAAAGTTACGGTGGCGCCACGCATGCGCCGAACGCTTGGTGAGATCGGTCTATTCAGTCTGATCACTTTGATCACTGTCATCATCCGAGGAATGGCCATATGGTACGTGTCGTACCATATATCCTCCTCTATACTCTCAAAGCCTGGCAGTTCGACGACGGAGCCATAGAGTGCCCGGTCGCAGATTTGGAGCGCGAGGATCTGGTAGCACAGAGCATTTCTCGGGGAGTCTGGTATTCAGCGCACAGCTTTTGCAGCGGCGAGGACCCGAAACATGGTTTTCAAACCCGACGAGAAAAGATGCGATAGCGCGAGGAACGCGAGAAGTATACGAGCAGACATTGCATCGCTCGGGACAAGTGTGTTTCGGCGTCTCGCCGCAGCGGGGCGCCCGTTACATGACTCTTGTCTGCCGCTCTACCTTTTCACTTTAGGCGGCCGCGTCACGTGACGATTTTCCAGGCTTTGTCAGTATAGACCCTTTTCATGGCAAACGCCACCAGGAGTTGTTCTAGTCTTTGACGTCCCAGAGAACTTCCGGTTCATAAAAAGTATGAACAAAGCCCACCCTAACACCGCTGTTTGAAATGTTGATGAAACGTTTAACCACCAATTCTCCAGGTGAACGCCAAAAGAACGCAGAACCCCCAGATATGATAAATATTTTCGAATACTCTTGTAAACCAACTTGCCTCCTCCAAGACGTTAAATTGACCAGCCGAGGGCCCTCGTTAAATCTTCAACTTTGATGTGCATGTAGCGTTTATGCTTTCTAGCACTGGCGACAAGGCAAGCTCGACATACTTTCAAAGACGGAGCGACCGGAAGTTGCTTGGGACGCAGGAGGCAGTTCATGTTTCTAAACATGAAAAGGGTCTATAGAGGAGGCTATGGTCGTACCAATGGCGGCCTCGTAGTTACTGATGTTGGAAGAAGTTTCAAGATGCTCCGAAGCGAACGATGCGAGGCCTAAACATTCGAGACGTATAAATAGCACGATGCGACGCAGGAATTGGATGCAAGAGCTGCGCGTAAGCGTTCATGTCCAACTCGGGTCCAGTCAATCTTTTGGCGTCATACAATCGGATTTACAGCCCCTTGATGTTTACAATTGTATCACGGCATCAGTATACATAGGTTGCACTGACGTAATTTGGTCCTCCTTTCTGGTGGCCGAACTTCCTCGAGCGTAGCCTTTACTGTGCATATTCTACGAGCAGTACACGAGCGTCGCGAGCGAGCGGAAACGAGTGAGCACAGCTTCATTATACTTCGTTTCACTTTATCTGCAAGCGAAGCCAAAGCTAGAAGCGCGAGACCAGCGCTTTTTGCGTTTCTGCCCCGCTCGCGCGCTCGAGCAAAGCCTGAAGACACGGAGCTTTCGTGCTCGCGCTTCCAGCTTTGCCTTAGCTAGCACATAAGGCGAAACGAAGTATAACAGCAGGTTTTGGCCACCAGAAAGGAGGAAGGATATGACGTCACGTGCAACCCATGTATGGGTCGGTGCTTCGTCCTTGGCGGTTGTATATTTGCCACCATCGAAACTGAGCGATCCAGAAAGAATTGTAAGGTAAAAACAGACATTCTCGACTGCCGTTGACGAGCGAAAGTGACGGTGCCCGGAAAAAGATACCACAAACTGCATGCCGATAACCACCATTAGCATATGGTAAAAGATATATATGAGCCACCAGATGGCACTGAATTTCAAAAGGTTGCGAACTCCCGATGCAATATTCGCCAAACTTGGCGGGCTGCAGTGACTTTCTACTATCGTGACGACTGCGGAACTGCAGCTCCGCGATGGTTGTCTGCACACGCAGCCTCACGTGCTCCCATTGCCGAGCCGGTCTCAGCACTAGCCCGTATTCTGGTAGACTGTAACACGATGACAGGCATGTGCGGAGCACGTTTGCTTCAATGTATGCTTCGTCTAAAGAGAGCTTTTGTATGGCCAATGTGACCATCATACAAGGAGGAAACACCCTTCGGCCAGTGTCTGCAGATATATGTTTAGACGGCCCGGAAGTTATAATCAGCCTCAGCGGGCTTAGCCAGTGCAGTACCACTGCCAGCTTGGGGTCTTTAACACGCAGTGGTGGTACACGACCGCACGCCGGTACGGCGCTCATCCAGATCGAAACGGGCAGGGGTGAGAATGGACCTTTTGTAGAAATACGCGGTGCGCATGCGCGGAGTATTTCATGCGCCTGGGTTCGAGAGTATCTAGTTCCAAACAATCCGCCATCTTGCATTTCTCGCCTTTGAGCGGTTTCGTTGTGTTACGGTGTACCATAGTTGTGTCGACCTCGGGGCGGAAGATTACGCACGATGGGGACAAAGGTGAGCTTGGGGGAGCCGTATCTATAGGTCACATCGCCTCAATGGGTGAACAGGGGGGCTATGTTGCGCTTTTTGGACTCCCAGGAGACTAGGGAGAGGGAAGTGACGTCAACAACGCAGCAAATGCAGATTGGATGTTGATTTTGTTTTCTTCTGTCAACATCCAATCTGCGTTTCTCTAGTCGTTGACGTCACTTCCCTCTTCCAAGTCTCCTGGGAGTCCAAAAAGCGCAGCATAGCACCCCAGGATGTAGCTGACGTTTTGGATGTGGAACGGGTGGGAGAGGCCTTGGGCGCGCGTTGTTTTCCAGTCACCTAGTCTCGAACCGATTCGCGTGTCTAGGTGGCAGCACATATTCGCCAAGAGGTCCATTGAACCCAGGGTCCCTGGGTTCTGTAGCGCGAGCTTTCGCTCAGTCTACGCGCTTCTATAGACGCTTTCAGGCAGCTGTGCATGGGCGCCGCCATAACCGACCTTCAGTTTTTGTTTCTTCTTATTCCGTTCGCTCCACTGCATCATTACCACAGTAGGTCAGGTCATTGCCATTTTAGATTCTGCCGCGTCCTTCTAGCCATCATAGGCCCTTGTGGAGAGTCGTCAACGCCCGCTTCAGTGGCTCGGCATCTCGGTAAGACAAGAGAAGGTCGGCTATGGCGGCTCAATTTGGCGCGCGCTGAAAGCGTCTATAAGGAGTATTCACTGGGCGCCATATTTGTGGGTGATGTCTAGAGCGCATGCTCTGAACGAGCCCACATTAATAGGCTGCTAAGACCGGCAATCTTGAGGGTGCGGAATGCACGTTACAAACGAACTGTGGAAGCTCGCCATCAGCACGCGCTCAGCAGTCGTGCACACAGCTATGGTCGCCAGTGAATACTTCTTATAAACAGTATTCACTGGTGGCCATTAGCGGCGAGAAGATTTGGTGGCGCCCTCCTGTGGTTCCCCTTTGTGACGTCATTACCTTGCAAACAACAAGTTAGATGGTGTTTGTTATTAGCATGGTGGAAGCTTGAAATCATTGCGCTCTTAAAGGAACACTGCCAACACCGTCAAAATTAAAGTTCTTTCATTCCTCTTATTTCCGTCGATGAAAATCCCCTTTCCGACGTCATAGTCAGCGTTCGGCCAATCGTGGAAGGCCGACCACAGCGACGCTTTCGGTCGCGCACGGGGCTAATAGCTGTGTGCACGACTGCTGAGCGCGTGCTGATGGAGCTTCCACAGTTCTTTTGTAATGTGCATTCCGCACCCTCAAGATTGCTGGTCTTAGCAACCTACCATTGTAGGCTCGTTCAGAGCATGCGCTCTAGACATCACCCACAAATACGGCTTCCAGTGAATACCTCACGGCCACCGACCGATCCCCCTATCTGCAGACTGTCTTTCGTATGGTCCTAGCCTCCTCTATACTCACAAAGCCTGGCAGTTCGACGACGGAGCCATAGAGCGCCCGGTCGCAGATTTGGAGCGCCAGGATCTGGTAGCACAAAGCATTTCTCGGGAAGCTGGTAGTGAGCGCACAGCTTTCGCAGCGGCGAGGACGCGCAAGGAACTCAAGAAGCACGAGCGGACATTGCATCGCTCGGGAGAAGTGTGTTTCGGCGTCTCGCCGCAGCGCGGCGCCCGTTACATGACTCCGTTGTAGGGAGGCTCAAGTGACTCCGTTGTCTGCCGCTCACCTTTTCACTTTCGGCGGCCGCGTCTCATGGCGATCTGCCAGGCTTTGTCCGTATAGAGGAGGCTGTGGTATGGTCTATTGGCGACGTGCGCGATAGAAAGCGTCGATGTGGTCGGCCTTCCACGATTGGCCGAATGCTGAATATGACGTCAGCAAAGGAATTATCATCGACGGAAATAAGAGGAATGTAAGACTTCAATTTTGACGGTGTTGGCAGTGTGGCTTTGAGAGCCCAATGATTTCAGGCTTCCACCATGCTAATTAGAAACACCATCTTACTTGTTGTTGGCATGGTAATGATGTCACGAGAGGGTACAGGAGGGCGCCACCAAAACATCTCGCCGCTAATAATGCACGAGCCCCACTAGAGCGGCAAGCAGAAACAACTGACACCGACGAGCCTCAAGCACGTGCACGCGTGCTCGTGAAGTAAGCACGATGTAACTGCGAGGCTGCCACATCAACGTTCGCGTGCATGCTGCGCAGGTTTTTGGCTCGTTGGTGTCGGTTGTTTCTGTTTGTCGCTCTACAGTTTGACTCGGGCATACGCGGTGTAACCGCGGCTCGAGACATTTGCCACGTTCAGTCTGTTCGGACGAGTTGCCAGAGCCTTGCACAGACTGTGCCTGGGACTGCCAGGCCGCTCACACACACACCGTGGAACCAGTAAAATAGTTCTGTTTTACTCGTGCTCGTTCCGATGGAGTGCTTCTGGGGTGCCATCCTTGCGCGTGTGGCGCGCGTGGCTGGTGCTTTGTTGTGCTTTGGACGAACGCTGGGCGCTGGAGATCGCACGTTGAGCGGTCCGATTCACGAGCAATGAAATTCACTGGGCGCCTTATTTGAGCGCGGCGTTCACCGCGGATGCTCAGAACCAGCCCCCACTTATCTTCTGAGGACAGTTATAGTCTTGGTCTCGGGAAATACACGCTGCGGATGTGTATATAGTGGAAGCTCATCGTAGGCTCGCACGCGGCAGCAGCCTATCTCGACCATGGCCATCGGCGTCACCCGTTGTGCGCGAGGCGTCACCCGTTGTGCGCGACGTTGTCGAGGCCAGCGTAGCTTCCACAGCGCCGTAGCTCCGCAGTGTTGCGAGTGCACGTGCACGTTGCTTTCACTTGCATTCGCAGACGTTCGCGCGAGTATAGTTTCGGCAGCGTTGAACCACCGTGGAAGCTACCCTACCCTTCACAACGCAGCAGAAAAGCAAAAGTTGACGCTTATGAGCAGAAAGGCGCGCTCGGGGATTCCTCCCAGCCCGGACAATGGGTTGGCGAGGTGCACGGCGGTGGACTCGATTACGACGGCGCGGCATCTTCTCCCGCGATGGCCGAGATGCTGCCGACGCTCGGACAGCGAGGGGCGGGTAGCGTACGGTCGACGAACCGGATCCCGCATCGTTTCTCTCGCCGAAGGTTGTTGGGTTAGCAGGAGCCCCGGGAAATCACTTTTCCTCGCCGCGACACTGGCTCGCCCGCGCGCGCAGCTCGTCGGACACGCACCTGTCCGAGGAGGAAGGGCGTGCGGGCCGTCTTCTGGTTCCGGATCTGCCGCCCAGCGTTGGTTGGCCCCCTGCTCGCTGCTGCGGCAGTACCGGCAGCGGGCGGCGTACGCGTTCGGCCAAATGGGCATGGGCCTTCCTCCGACTGCGACTACAACGGCTTGCGACGGCAAACTTTTTACGGATTGCTATGGCAACGAAGCGGTTGTAAGCGGCTTAAAGGGCGATTCCCACACTCGCGTTGAGTCCGATCGAGTGCGAGGGTTGCTATGGCAACAGCTGCGTCGGCTCCAACGAAACCGGTTTTTACTAGGGATGGACCGCATCTGCCGAACTTCAGGTTCGGCAAAGTTCGGCACTTGCCGAACTTTTAAAGGAAAGTTTGGAAAAGATTCGGCAAACGTCTGCGCACGCGCGAGAACGCGACGGGGCCATGGAGTGCAAATGGACGCCGTGCGGTCAACATCGTACAGCGTAGTACTACCAGCGGTTACGTCGAGGTGCGGAGTACATGTTAACTGTGTGTTTTTCAGCCTTTGTGAGTGTGGTTTTCATCGATAGTTTCTGCCTCAAGAACAGAAGACCGATCAGGAATTAAGGCAGTCTACTGCGCAAATCTCAAAGGATGTGGTACATTCGGGATAACGTGATTTTCATTTGATCTTTCCAGTGATGCAACGAGGTAGCTGCAACATTAACTGACAAGTACTTTAAAGTACTCCTCGCCATTATGCAATCCTGTTTTCGGCTCACAAGTAGTTTGTGCCAAAACAAAAAAATATTGCTTTTCAATAGCTAAACACAAAACTATCATGCTGAACGTTGCACATCTGACATTCCGAACTCTACCCATACGTCCGGTGTGTCCTAACATCAGAAACCGACATTTTAAAAGTTAAGAAAGAGACGTTGCGAATATGAGACGCACACTTTCATACAAAGCTGAAGTGACTTAAATCGAAAGATATGTACATTTACAATCATGTTATCTCTTCTGGTAAAGGCTCAACAGCCGTTGCATTCATTTTCGCGCACGAAACGGTGACTCGCATAAGAAGTATACAACACAGAGTTACAGCTTTTTGTTTCAACAGTACACACTTGCAGGCTTGCTCTGATGAGGCCTCAAATAACCGAAGCTCGTGTATCGTGACTGCGTCCGCTACTAACCAACCCGTTGTCACACCACTTCTGCAAAAAGTCACTTTAAAATTACCAGTAAACACACAAAAATGACACTGATACAATTATCTTAAGGAATATCACCTTATTTAGTAATAACTGCATCAATATGCACTAAAAAAGTTTTTTGCACGAGAAAAACGATATATCGTCTTTTAGGTCTGGCAACAATGTATTTTTGCTGAAACTTTAGAAAAGTTCAGGAAAAATTCGGCTCTACCGATTCCCAAGATTCGGCGCTGAAGTTTCGATTCGGCAAAAGGTTGGCCCATCACTACAGTTTTTACCCCGTTTCGTTGGAGGGTGTGTTGAGATAAGGACGGTTATAGTGTCACGCCTCTTTTTTGTTTTCAATGAACATTTTTTTATGAGGTGGAGAGATGTGTCCAGACAACGGTAAAATCCTTACTCTTGCAAAGAACGTTTTTGTATTCGTGTCGTGAGATAAAGGGAGAAATCCCGGGGATTTCTCCCCGGCGCGCGCGCATCACAAGACAAAAACGTGAGGCTTTGGCACATCGCAAAGCTTGACGTTTTCATCGCGGGATGCGCGTGCCGTGGAGAAATCCCCGGGATCTCTCCCTCGTGTGAATACCCCTTAATTAAGGTGAGGTTGGAAACCGGACTTTCCCAATTGCTCGTTGACGCAACTTTGAAGGCACCTGGAATAAAGAATACAATTGTCTACGTTATCAAATGTTTTATGCCCAACTTTACTACCAGAATTATTCAAATTTATTTTATCTGATCATATACTTAAAAAGAAATAAAAGGGAAAACTTGTCTCTTTGAGCAACTCTTTCGTAATAAGGCTTTTTTCGACAAATTTTTACGGCACTTTAAGCCTTCGACTTGAAATGTTTTGCCCTGAGTATACCTTTTCTCTACCTCATATATATATATATATATATATATATATATATATATATATATATATATGAGGTAGAGAAAAGGTATACTCAGGGCAAAACATTTCAAGTATATATATATATATATCGTTCTAGTACTGTAACTATATTTTTCATTGCGCCTAAAATTTTCTAAAACATTTAGAAGTAAAAAAAAACAAAAATAAAATACTTACATTTTGTGTTTCAAATAAAAAAAATCATCCTCGATTTTTTTTTAACTTTATTCGGTGGATCCTCCACTACCAGTAATTTCATATCTGCAAAAACATGTTGCATTATTATGTAAAGAAAAGTGTAACCAGGTTTATGTTGCATTCGATTAGGGTTGGGTTTTCTCCGTCTTTCCGACTAGTGATACTCGAGCGCCGCATATACCACGGTGCCCTTATTTGGTCGTCTTAGTTCCCAGGCACAATAGACACCAACATGTTCTTCTGCCTCAGAGTGGCGCCAAGATTTTCGCTGTAGAGGAAAGTGGAGTACAGCCGTCAATTTCTTTTCAGTTATGCGTTTAAGTCAGTACGCAGTAAGGGCTACGATTATCTGCCTAATTTTACCTCGAGTCTTTTGCCGCTTACTCGCTTTCTCTTGTAAGCATCGGGGAACAAAATTGGCGGGTAAGCAAAGTGAGCTTGGTTCTCAAATATAAAGTTGTTTGAAAAACTGGTAACGTATACATATTCGGGTTTCTTTTGTCGACTGCCACGGGGAACCATCGTAGCTACTACAGTAGGGACTTATCGTAGAACGTCAGCTCCGCATTGCGGGCACTGCGAGCGCTACCTCAGTCCATCCTCAAAGTGACGGCTCCCCCAAGCGACGCGAAACTCTTAGATGCTCTTGCGATGTGATCAGCACCAAGTCCATATTCACGTGACAAGTAAACGTAGCTGCATTACTCAATCATGCGACAAGGTAGGGAAACAATATAATTAACCCTGTCCTCCGCACAGCTGGTGATCCGTGCATCTGGCGATTTTTCTTAATCACCTCCCCAAGGAACCGAATAAAACGTTTCGGGGACAGATACCTTTCTGTTCAATATACGATGCTGCTGTGGCATTTGAGTACACAACAATACCTGGTGCCCTGCCCTTTTGAATCCGGTACATTATACTTTACGAAGCGCGAGGCCAGCACAACAGGTGCACCAGCCTCGCGCGTGGTCTGCTCCTCGTATTGCTAACAAGATGGATGCGTCTTGTCAGGAGTGGGGCGCGCAGGCCCTGAGCTTTCGGTTGCACGTCGAAAGATCCCCGAGTGGTGGAAATGAATCCTCGGTCCTCCGCTGAGGCGAGCCAGATGGCCTTTGTTGGTTTGGAAGGTAGAACCCCCAAATTTGACGCTTCATCTTGCACGCGCGTGTTCGTCGCTTCGGAAAGCAAGCAATGCACGCGCCACGCGAGTGTGTCTATACGCTCGCGTAGTGCGTAACATTCAAATCCAACATATCGTTCCAGAGTATCTCCCAGCGCCCTATTACACGTCATACGTTTTTTTTTTCTTTTTTTCGGTGCAACTGTACCATCTGGCACGGCCTTGAGAGTTTTCTAGGGCGGACCCTCGGGTGGATGCGTGTCGCATGTTTCGAATGCAGAGGGACGCACGTGCCTCTCGGCGGGAGGAGCCGCCTCTGCGTCGCTTGTTTTACGCTTCCCGCGTGCATTTTACGAGCCTCGCTGCCGGTGGCGATGGGAACGACGCCAGCTCGACCGGCTTCGTGGACATCTCGCGGAAGCGGCGAAACTGTCCGCTTGAGAGACCTCATATCGCGGAACCCATCGGACCAGCCGAGCAGTCGGAACAATTGCGCGTAAAATGATAATAACCAGAAGAAAAACTAGAAATACGGTGTTACGGCGTACAATCGCGGCGCCTATTAAAGGAATGCATAATCGGAGCGGTGACGATCGTTACCGGTATACTGGCTTTCTTACTCTTGGCAATATACGCTTTCGCGGAAAGTGACACGAGCGAGCCGAATCAATCACCGTTTGTTCGCTCTCGCTTCGCTGGACGCCGTTCGTCGTCGTTTTCACTGGGACTCCGGTACAGCGTTCATACGCTGCGAGAAAGTAACGACACTGTGGGCAGTCCAAGGGCGCTCACGTGACGCGGACATTATCTGCTCGCAGGTGCATGGCGTGAGCTACGTCTGGAATTTATTTGATTCGTCTAAACAGCCCGTCTGGGGAATGCGGTTCCGTGAACAGGATCTATCGTTTCGGTTTCGCCATGGTTTCCTGAACAGGACCACAGTTAGTATTCATAAAGTTATATGAGCCGGACTTTCGCCGAATCCTATAAATCCACATTTTCCTAATTTTTATACAAATCTAATTGTCCGATCTATCTCCAATGCCAATCTCCGCAAAACCATCCCGTTTAATATCCCTCTCCTCTCGTAGAAAATTCAACAAAAATTCCGCTTGCCATTGATTTTTTTTTCTCGATATTAGATTGTTTTGTTTTCGTTAGCGTTAATGAAGAAATTCCTACTTACAAATAATAACAATTTATTAAGACTACTAGCGCGAACCCCACCACCTGCGACTTTGAACGTGGCCAGTTCGGAGCACTTTAATATCGCCTCAGTCGGGGAGTTTGCGGCATTATCCGATAAGGGCTTCTAAAAAGAAATCACGAAGCGAGATGCGCGAAACACAATGAGCCAAGAGAACGTAAGGGCGCGAGTGAGCTGGTGTTATAGGGAACATTTCGAAGCAACCCGAGACTGAGGAAATACGAAAGTTGACACAAGCGAACAGACGAGGAGAACGCCTCAAATTTGAGACGTTTGCTCATCAGTCTCGCGTTGCTTCAAAACTTTAAATAATAATCCACGCTCCTGCCTTTCGTACGCTGTCAGCGACTAGAATCAATGTTGGGGGGAGTAACGCGTTTCAAGTGACGACATCACTTGGTAACGCGTTAGTTCTTCTTTTCAGTAACGTAGTAACGTATACTCAGAAGCGACTAACGAAAAACGTAAAATATCGTTTCTGTTTTACGTTATCGTCTATCAAATTACGTCACTCCTTAGTGTTGATTAACATGAGCAACATGTTAATCATGTTACTCAGAAGGTCAACGCGCCAGCGGACCCTCTCTGCGTTCTACAGACTCGGTGGCGAAAGGGTACAAACCGTTATAACGGTGTTCCGTAAGAGTTGGTGTCCGAGACTTGTCGCTTCGAAACCATAATAATAGAATCCAATGTAACTCAAGACTAGCGCTAAAGTAACCCTCGTTTGGTCCAGAAAGTAACGGGTAACGGTAACTGTATTTCGTTACATTTGCAGGACGGTAACGAATCTCAAAACGCGCGCTAGGTTTTGACGGACTATAACGAGTAAAGCTATTTTGTCACTTATTTTACGTTTAACGGGCACCTGACACTCGCGTCTTTCCTTCGGCGTCCCAAAAAAAAAAAAAAAAAAAAAAAAAAAAAAAAAAACATTGGAATTATGAGGTTCTTCTTTCATTTCGTTATGAAGTGTTAGTGATTTCGATTAGAAATTCTTTTCTATAGTCGATCGAAATGTTGTTCGGTGCAGCGCTAGCACTGCACGGCATTCTCGTCTCTTCGGGGATCGAGGAATTCGCATTGCTTTCACGTTGGCAGTTGGAGCGCATCCGCAAAGCGGTCGCGGCTGGTACACAAGATCCTGTTCGCATCCGCGCGCTTTTGATGAGGAAAACGTGCTCTTTGCGGTTCCGCCTCTCACCGCAGTGTGAATGCACCCCAAGGCAGCTGGCCTGCACGGTCGCCGGAAGACCTCCACCTCGACAAGACTTGTTTTCTTTCTGCTTACCACCCGCGGGTTTTCACTGAGAATTAGTTCTTTTCTTTCTTTTCCTCTTCTTTCTTTTTTTTTTTTTTTTTTAAAGAGACAAGGGTCACTTTCAAGGTCTGGTTCTGCGGCTGACGCGCGTAACGGAGTTTTACTGACGCCAAGTTACGATCCGCATGGACGAATCCTTGGCCCAGAAATCGATGAAGCAGGAGTCGGTGACGCCGTTCGTGTCTGGTAGAGGAAGGGAATCGGTCTTCGTGACATGGTTCCCCCTGTAATCGCGTGCGTCTGTAAAGTCGCGGGACCGCATTAGGAGCAGGTTTCGATGGTATGCGGTGCGACAATTCTGGAAATGACTGGGATCCGTATTGAGCCACGCCGAGAACAACAAGCAATGTTAAAGCTCTTACGAGCCAGTTGCAAAGAATAGAGCGTCACTGAAAGTTGTGACGAAAACGTGATACTAGCACGGGCGTACGACGATCACGCGGTTGGTGCGACTATATATAGATTACGTGACGTCACTGTTACGCTGTGTTGTCACGTTACGTGACGTTGCGGAGTCATATGTGACGACATTGCTGCTTCATGGTGTTGCTTGATGTCACGGGATGCGCTCTCACGTGATATCTCGTCACGCTGATGACGTCACGTGACCGACGAGCGTCCGCAAAATGTAGCGGAAAATATCGTGTATCGCCCTCAATCCGCATTCTGCTTAATTCTGACTTGGTACGTAGGATCAAGGTTTTTCTCTTTGAAAAGAAGCCGCAATGGAATTGTGGTGGGCGTTCTGTCGGGATGAGAGGGTCGAGGCTTCCTTCTCGAGTTCTGACGGCGCCATGGTCCGGCTTGTGCACTTTCAGGAGCTGCTGGCCGGCGCCTGCGAAGCCCTGCCGGCCGATGCGTCGTCCTTGCAGCTGCAGCGATGCGGCTCCACGTCCCTGGCGGGCGGCGGGGACCGGCCGGACCCCGTGCGGCGGAGACGGACCCTCGAGTCCGAGGACTCGAGCTACGACTCGGACACCGAGAACGCGCCCCCCGAGGCCTCCTCGGGGGGCGGCAGGCAGCACGAGGACGTGTCGCGCACCGTCTCCGAGACCCTGGGCGCAGAGTTCGCAGAGTACGTCAGCTCGGCGGGGCCACACTACGCAAGCAAGCTCGAGTTCGCCGTCAAGCTGGGCTACACGGAGGCGCAGGTGAGCGGCTAGGGTATACATATTACCACGCGAAAATTCAATAGCCTCGGTGCCGACAGCTTTTGCGTAGTTTGAACGGCTGGACGGGCGCAGTCTCGGGGTTTTCTCCTTTGAATTGGGAGGGGTGGCTACTGCCATCTACCCGTCGTGGCAGCGGAGACAGCCGCCCCGTAATTCGCCGAGCTGCCTCCTCAGATAGCAACGATTGGCTTTCCCAAGTGCTTTGCGGGAAGGTAAACGCTTGGCATTCCAAAGGCAGCGGAAAGGATTTGGTAGAAGCGATTGTTCGCAAGACCCGCGTGTGCAAAAGGAGGACAGCGATGATGTTAATGTTTATGGTTCTCCTTCACCCGTACACAGTAACAGTAACAAGGTCACGAGTACACGCCGCAGAACCCAGGAGACCCTGGGTTCAATCCCCGCCCCCGCCCGTTTCGATCTGGACGAGCATCGTGCCGGCGCGTAGTCGGGCGACTTCGCAGTGCAGGCTACAAACCCCGCCTAGCAGGGTTCCTGCACAGGCTATAGTTGATTACCTTCAGCGAGCGTGCAACCAGTGTGGCCATAGCTGCAAGGTGTTTCGTTCGCGCAGGTCCAGCAGGCGCTCCGTCGCCTGGGACCCCAGCCGGGCCAGAACGAGCTGCTGGCCGAGCTCGTGCGGCTCGGCTCTCGGGAGCCGCTGTCGGCGCCCTCGGAGACGGCCCCGGACAGGGGAGCCAGGGCGGCCCAGCAGGAGGACGCGCTCAGGCCCATCGTCATCGACGGAAGCAACGTCGCCATGAGGTAAGAACGCCCCGTTCACGGCCGAGCCGGTGGACGCTATGCACGTTTCCACCGTTCACAAAAAAATCACAGCCCACACGCGCTGAATCACAGTCCAGCCAGCGCTCGCTCGTAATAGCGGCGCGTGCGTAACACACACACACACAACAATGAACGCGCCCTCAATTTATGGAAAGGTGTATTATCGGTAAGCAGAGGCGGACTTAGCATTTTTCCGCCCACCCACCCACTCTCCATGGTCAGTGACCGTAGGGAGCGGAGAGGGGAGTGGCTAAGTTTGGAGTTCAATAATTTCAAAAGTAGCTAGATTTGGAGCTAGAATTCCCAAAGTAGCTAAATTTGGAGCTATTTAAGAAAAGAGAGCCAGTTAATTTGCGGCCGCCCTCAAAATTCTGCAGCCCTAGGAGAGCAGCTGCCTACTCTGCCTATTGATAAGTCGGGCCCCTGAGTAGGTGACAGAGAAAGAAAGACAGGGCTTTCGGACGCCCGGCCTCCAGCGCGCGCTCCGTGCTTTTCGAGATGCGAGGCGCACGAGGCACCGAAGCGTTGTCGATGGTGGGAAACTCGTGCTGGAGGCGGGACAAAGACCTCTCAGCTTTTCTCACCTTGACAGTGACTCCCGACAGATTGAGACACGCTGGGCGTGCTGAGGAGTCCCGAGCATATTTTACTCCGCCGCCAATCGGACCGCGCTGTTAGCCGTTAGGAGCGCCGAACGACCAATCACAGGAGCGTAAAAGATAATGGGCCACACCCTTTTTCTTTTTTTTTCTTTTTTATGCGAAAGCAATAACTGTTTTGCGGAGCGAGCTGACGTCATCAGTTTGAAGCGCGAAAACGGCTCCTGGTTCCGCCGTTTCCGCGATCCCAACAAGAGTGATTCGCCTTCGGTTCCATTGGCTGGCGCGCGTCGACGGGGCTCCCATTGGCCGCTGTGCCATGGCCTCCGAGATCCCGAAGCACGCGCGCGCTAGTACGCAGCAGGCGACAAAGGGAGCGGAAGAGCGGCTTGCATGCTTTCGCATTCACAACTCATAAGAATTAAGTGTACCTCGAGCTTCTTTTTTTTTTTTTTTTGAACTATTGGCGGATGGAGGAATGGATGAATATTAAAGGCTGTATACCCTTTATAACGGGCGGTAGGTTGCGCCACCTAGCCTAGACACTCGGGCCTATACATACGCGCCGGGTCGACAGTGCTCGTCCGTACGCGCAGTTGTTATGCTCTTGTGCCCGTGCCTTTGATAGGGCTGCATAAGTCGCTAGATGGTGTAGAGTGCTTATCACGGAGACGCAAGACTGAGGGGGGAAGAAAATAAAAATAAACGAACTTAAGTTACTTCTTTATTGTTTCAAAGTTCCCGGCATGTAGCGCAATATATATATATTTTTTTTATTTTACTTTGGAAAAAGGTTTTGGTGGGCATTATATTTTACCATTTTGTTACATACGGCCATTTCTACGAATATGGCGGGGTAAAAAGCCGGCCATTTCTCCATTTTTGGGTAGTACGCGTGGGCTGTACCGCTGCGAAGTGGTTCGCGTCTCTAGAACATGTATGACTACTGCGGGAGCATGCTCTGTTGTCTCATTTCAGTAAACAATCAGCTAGCGTACCTTCCTTCGCTTACTTCAATAGCAATGACGTTCACTGGCGGTAGTACTCTTAGCCGCGGCGTCTATTGCGTCAGCTGAAGATAGAATTCTGATTGTACAGTTCTGAGTTCGAAGAATGCCAAGCGCCATGCAAGCGTAATTGTTTTCTTACTCCGGGGTCAGAAACACCAAAACACAGAGCGGTTATCCTTACGCATTCCCAGCTGTATGTAATATAATTTTGTTAGCCAAGGAAGCGCCGCTACGTGGAGGTTAGCTGCTTTACTGTTATTTTCTTGTGAATTACCAGAAACAACCTTGCACAAACCCCGCTGCCGGTGCAGCCGAGCGGACTGTGTTTTCGGGTGCACCTTCGCGTAAACATCACAAAAAGGCATTTTTGTTAGAAATAGACCACTACCAACATACGCGATAATGTAAACCCCATAAGGTCTTGATATCCAAGGCTAGCAGGCTATGAAAAGTGCGCGGATTCGTTGATCGTAGAGGCCTAAATGAGTACAAACACAATCTTGCAAAAAAGCTACTGCAACAGCGTTCACTTCTCGGCGGTCCACTCGCACGGTTTACAAAGTTGTATTCACTTTTCTTTTTTATTTGCGCGACAGGTGGCAGCAGGATTGTGCCCGGTTAGTCTTTTTATCGGCTATAACATTTGACACTAACTTGCACATCTACATCCGCGCGTTTGCGCCTAATATTGCCGAAATGAGGCGATTTTCAAGAGTGTTTGCACGCCAACCGGATGTTGGGTACTGGCCAGCCTACGGAGCGGGCGACGCGCCGGGATGGGAGGAGAGTGAATATCACGCTTCTTCCTTTGTGATGATGTTATTACTGTGGGGTGAAGCGATAATAAGACATGCTTGAAACACTCCACGTACTAAAAAAAAAAAAAAAAAAAACCTTTGTCAATTGTTTTTGTTGTTTGTATGGTATTTGAGGGTGCGCAAACCGCTGCTTGCGAGCTACGTTCGCAAGCAGCGGTTTGCTCTCTACAAACTCTCTACAAATAGGTCAGTATACGCAGGCACCGTGTACTCGAGGAACCGGACGCCTTAGACTTACAGGTCAAACCCATATCACGTCGCTCATTTACATAAACTTATTGGCATTGCTTGTCGGCATAATGCTTCGTCGCTACTGCGGCGTGCAGGAGCACAACGCAGAAACCACGTGAGCGCGAATGATAGCGCTCTAACTAGGGACGAAGAAATGCGACACTTGTTTCACACGCACACACACACACACACACTCGGAGCTGCTTCTTGTTGTCGAAAGCTGGGCTCTGTTAGCGGCTCCGCGGTTACGTCGCTCCGGCCGTGGTACGCGAAAAAAGGTCCGTCGCCAGCTTCCGTACCCGCACGCTTTGCGAGAGGGAGCCGGGACCCCCAGTCGGTTCCGCCGCTCGCCCTCGTCCGTGCCGGGGCTGGCCGGCGGGCGGTCTGTGGCGGGACAGCGGAACATCTGCCACCGCGGCCGGTCTCCGCGGGGGCAAAAAGAACGACTCCTTCTTCTCGGACCGAGGGGAGGGAGGACAGGTGCGGAGGGAACCAGGATGCCCAAGGATGTGAGGATGTGGTGACCCCGCGGGTCCCCCTCCCTCCCGCCGTGCGCTACCCGGATCTTACGCTCCCTCTCTTCGGAGAGCCGTCTGGAGAGCCGCTTAGACTTCGAGCGCCTTCTCCGCGCGGTCCGTACCGCCGCCGATGCAAGCTTCTACTGGCACGACCCGCGAGAGTTCCCGACCCGCTGCCCAGCGCGGCCCAGTGCTAATGTCCGGTGCGCCCGAGCAACGCCACCTAGAACAATCGAGGCCCGTGTTACACGTCAGTACAGTGAGGTCGAACGCAGATCGGGCTCGAGTGCTGCTTTAGCAGTCGGCTGGGCCTAGTTAGTGTTCGGTCAATGCGTCCAAGGGACGCCCGGCGTCAAGTTGGACTCATCTGACCGTAATGACCTTCCGAAGGGATATCTTCCTCGCCGAGTTCGATTCCCGCTCCCCGTCCTTTCGGTCTGGATGAGCGTCGTGGCCAACGTCACGAAGTTTCGTGTCAGTCGCGGAGCTCGGGTTCTGAGGCCGAGCCAAAAAAATTTCTAGGTCGAAGCCTACAGTCGACGCTAGCGTTTCGAGGGACTGGCTGACTATACGGTCCTAGAACAAGCATCAGGATGAAACGCAGAGCTGACAAAAGAAGAGGCGTCCGCGGCGCTCTCATTGCCCCGCCAGACACGCTTGATTTTTCGGCTCAGGCGCAAGGCATTGGCAAGTTGAGCAACTGAACACGAAGTGCGTCTAGTGACGTTGCGTCGTACCGGCGTGCGGTCGTGTATCACTGCTGTGGCGCACGTTAAAGATCTCAGGTGAGGAGTGGTAGTGCAACGGCTCGGTTTTCCATCTACTGCGAAAAGGCCCGTTGCGGCTAACTTCTAGCTGTCTGAAGTCCACATACAGACACCAGGATTACACCAAGTGGGACTCCCGCTTTTGGTGTGCACGGCTCGCTTGCCGAAGGAAGTTGCACCTTTCATCCGTTTTTTGAACGATTATGCTGCATAATGGAACTGCGAGGCGGTAGCTTGATACCAAGGCGAGTTTTGCTTGCGTTCAGCCATGGGCCGGAGAATGTTCTTATGCGCGAGGTGCGAGCACACCAGCTCCGTTTCTGATGTCTACAACATCAGCCCTCAAATACAAAACCTAAAGTTTCTGAGGTACGCAGTGGCCCCTTCCCGTATGTGGGTGTGAACTGTCATTGCACGCAGATCCGCCTGCATCTTCATCAGGATTAACTTTTGCGTCATTAACAGTCTCAGGAAAGGGAACTAGATGAGTCCGGTTTCGTCGCACAACACCGTTGCTGGTGTCCACGAGCTAGGACCTAGACTCCTTTACTGAGCTCTGTACAGCTCCCTTTCGCTTTAGTTATCCAGACATCATCCCCACTTAAAAGTTCTGACATGACACATGTGCCATGCCGCCGATTGAAGTCTTTCTGCTGCCGCCTTCGGTACCCTTTTTCAAACTTCCGTAGTACATTGTGCACGTTGGATACTTGGGGAACGAGCTTCCCTGGGACAGTGGGAAGTTTGGTACGTAAGCGCCGACCCATCAACAGCTCGGTGGGGCTGTATCCGTTTTTCATTGGAGCTTAGCTGTACGAGAGAAGGGTAAAGTACGGGTCTTGTGTTTTCTTCATCGATGTCTCGATGACTTTCACGGCAGAGTCCTCAAGTTTATTACTTTGAGGATAATGTGGGCCTAAGGTCGTGTGTAGGAAGCCGTATTCTCGAGAAAATGAGAAGTCGGATGATGAGAACTGCGGTTCATTATCCGATACCACAACTTCTGGAATGCCGTGGCGTGCGAAGATTGACTTGCAGTGATTGGCGACCGTATACGTAGACGACATTTTAATGGCGCACAAGGGCGAAGATTCAAAAACTCCAAATCAGACCTTCTTTAGAGCCTGAACCACTGTTTTGTACGAGAGGCACATGAATGAGTCATCGAATAGACCCAGTGCTTAACCGCACAGCTTGGAAAATGAGCCGAGAAGCTCACTACATTTCAATGTCTCCACTATCAATTTATTTGTTCCCTCTGTCGGGTATTCGATGAGCTAAATCTTTTAAATATTTATTTTTGTATGTATAGAAGCGATGCTGCGTTAAATTTTTATGCTTTTTTTCTTCTTTTGACTTGTGCTTTGTTTGTTCATAGTATGGTGTTGGCGTTTTCCATATGGCAACTCTTAAATTCCTTATATGACCTTGACGTCATAGAATCACGTGATCGCATGACGTCATGTGACGTCATGCGCACACACAGTATGTGCCCAGCTCATTCTCAACACATTTTGCGAGTCTCGAGTTTGTCAGATATGATCAAGACAGGCTGATTTTTCTTGCGCTCGCCCTTGGCGCTATCTGTATTTTTGCCGGTAAGGTGCCCATGCTAAAGAGTGATTTTCTTGCACGGGACGCGTGATAGCGTTCAAGTTCCAGGAGTGCCTGTGGCTCGGGAGGTTTCGCAGCGATTGACATCAAAGGGGTACCGTAGTCAAGCAATAGGGTGCTTTGACTCGGCGAGCACACTTTAAGGACCATTGTAAGGCCGTAAACGAGACGAATGGTGCTCAGCGGCTTTCTGTGGAAGGATCGACACAGCTGATAGTGCCGTCGCGTTCCCCAACGGCGCCGTTCCCCCCCTGTGTCGCAGCCACGGCAACAAGGAGCTGTTCTCGTGTCGGGGCATCCAGCTGGCCGTGGACTGGTTCCGGGCCAGGGGCCACACGGACATCTCCGTCTTCGTGCCCAGCTGGAGGAAAGAGGCCTCCAGGGCCGACACGCCCATACGAGGTACGCACGGCCGTCCACATCGGCTGCTCAACTCTCCGATGCCGCTGGGGTCGGTGGCGCTGTTGTCGGCACGACGCATGCGCACACGCTTCACCTCACGCGACTCTGGTTTCTGCGCACCCGACCGGTTTGTTCACCGCGTCCAAAAAAGTGGTCCCTCGATTGCCGCCCGATGACGTCATACAAGTGTCACTCTGTCGCCGGCCTCGATCCTGGCGGTGTCCAAGCAGCGGTGCCGGATGTGGCAGGCGCCTGTTCCGCTGCACGTCGCTCTCCAGCTTGACAGTCCACGGAAGCTTCGGAAGCCGGGAGTTGGGACGCCGCGACGACAGCGACACTCGCGTTCGCTCGTGCTTTTCGCCAGCATTTCTACTACACCAACCGCCAGGATCCCGACATCCGACAGCGTGACACTCCGGCTTTTGTGACGTCATTTGTTGCCACTTCGAAACCACTTTTGATGTGGCATAGGACGCTAAACACACCAGTCGGAGACCCGTTCCTAGCACCGTATGGATGGATGGATATTAATGGCTATACCCTTTGTAACGGGCGGTGGCTGGCGCCACCTAGCCTAAGTCTAAAAAGACAAGCATACGATTTCTCCCGCCCTTCTAAGCTAACTTTGGTAGGCGGAGAGAAGTTCGACTGGTTAAACAGTGTTGCTAGATTTCTACAGATACTTGAAGGTTTGGGAAAAAAAGAATTGCCCGTTTTAAACATTGGAGAATAATTGCCAATGTTTACTCGATATAAAAGCGAACATATAAGGTTTTAGTTATAAGTCGCACTCATATATTCGCGAGGTAGGCGCGGCAAAACTGCATTGATAAGCCCGCATAGTATATTGTGATCCCGGCTCCGCCAAAGCTATTGTCTTTCGGCGGCTCCGTAGACTTTGTTTCATTCGATCAGGTACAGTTCATTCATCTGTGTATTTTCAGTTCTTTCCTCTTTGGAGACCACGTGCGATTAGGAAAGTGTCCGTGCATCCTGAACTTTCTTGTACATCAACGCCTCGGTGCATGCGCTAACATTTCAACTGAACGACAACAAACATCGCAATGTTCCCCGGGAATAGTCAGTGTGACGGTCATTAAATATCAATAAGCAGTAATTAAACTTTTGGACGCGTATAATTTTTATTCCACGGCTCTACAATTTTTTTTTGTTGTTGTTTGCATTGGATTTTATGGGCACCATTACAAAATCGTAAATTTCTGCTTTTCTTCACAAAAGATTGCGATGTTCCCGTGGACTGCTATTGCGTGGGTATCATAGAACGCAAATCAGCTAGAATTTTTATATTTCGTTGAAAACTTTTTATTCCACGAAATGTGCAAGTTTCAACATTCTCGCAAATGAATAGAACGATGAATATAACACCCGAAGCAACTTTAGGCATTTAACGTCCGTACTTGCAAAAAAACAAAAAAAAAAAACAAAAAAAACAACGTTTGTAATTTGCATTGTTTTTTTACGAATGTACACCAACAAAAAAAAAATTGTAAAAAAAAAGAAACGGGACGTATATCTTTAAATTTACGGTAGTTCGTTAAAATGCTGCCAGCTGTTTTTTAATTTACGCGCATGCGCATAGTGTTTGAACTTTGGTCAAAACTTCGTTAAACTTGGAGTTGAAAGTTTGAAAAAGTCGTGCCTGGTCGGACACACAGCTCATTGGGCGATCTTTCGGTACATATCCTGCTTGTGGCCCGGACGTGGCTGACGTGGCTTCCGCGACTTCACTTCGTTCACTTCCAAGCTAACAGTGCGGTGTAAAAGCTGTACGGGCCAGTCTAAGCCGTGCGTCTATCTTTCGCCACGTGATCGTGCTTCGCGCCCATACCCAGGCGCAGAGTGGAGTCTGGCGATGAAAGGGAGGCGGTTGATTGTTCCGGCGAGCGCGTAGCCCTCACCACCCTGTACGCTACGTCGCGTGACTAAAACCGTGCAGTAGTGCCAAAGCTACAGGGGAGAGAGCGTATGCCAACCTGTTCAAGTGGAGGGATAGAAGGGCTGGGATTCCCCACATCCTCCTTTCCCTCCTCTTGAGCAGGTCGGGATACACTTTGTCTCTCCTGTAGCTTTGGCTGTACTGCACGGTTTTAGTGAGACGGAGTATAAAGGCCGACGTACAACCTCGATTGATGATAAAAATCCCTGGAGCAAGGGGGACAAACACAAATCTCTAAACACAGCTGGTGACTGGTGCGCGACCGAAAAAATCCGCCTGGTCCTGGTATCGAACCAGGGACCTCTCTAAGCACAACCTCGGTTTTCTGCAGGGAAGATAATCCTCTTAGCGCTCCCCTCTCCTGAGCCGTGAGGGAAGCCAAATTGGGGAAAGGTGGAGAGGATGTAGGAGAGGAGGAGGCGTGCAAAAATAAACTTCGAACTTTAAATAAAAAAAAAAAAAAAACTGGAACTTTTTGTGTGTGTGTGTGTGTGTGTGTGTGTGACACGGTTGATTAATTCGAGCCTTTCCGAAATTGTTCACGCTTCATTGAAATCGAAAAAAAAAAAAAAAGAATAATAACTTTACGTATTCTGAGACGAACTTCAGCCGCAGGTTTTTGTTTTTGTCAGGACATTTTTTTTTTTGCGTTTGATTGACGTTTTTGCCAATCAAGCTGAGATGTCGCCATTTTTTTTTACCTTTGAGTTTTTAATAGAGACTTAGTCATTAGGAGAAAAAAAAAAAAAAGGTTTCTCATGCATGTCACTGCGTGTGCACCGACGACCTCATCGCACTAAGTGGTCGGGTACAGGCGCCTTACCGCACGCGGCACGGTGTTTTTATTATTTTTTCTTTTCAAGGATATTTTTTGAGCTTAAAGCATGAGCCCAATAATTTTTGCCTTCCGAGCACGTCGTTCAGAAAGGAAGTTACTACATTAAAAAACACACACACGCAAAAAAAAAAAAAAAAGAACGAGACAAGAAAGTAGCTGACTAACGTGGTCCTTTCTACGTATCGTGGGAAACGTCCGAGTAAATCGATGAGTTCCTTAAACCCCCCTCCCTCTGCGAGGCGGTCAAAAATACGCAAGTGCGTGTTGTACGCGAGGGCGAACGTGCGTGTGCGCCTTATTTGCTCGTTTATTACCCGCCGCGGTTGTTTTTCGGCCGGTAGTCACGACCTCCCGATAGAAAGAAAGGAAAAAGAGGGCTTCCCTTGTCCGAAGAATGCCGCTCGAAGAAGGTAGCGCGGCTGTTTTCTCTTTCCTTCTCCCCGGTCTCTCTCCCGTCCCTCTCGTCACGATTTATGTCGGTCGTGCGACCCGATCGCCCCACGCGCGGATTCCGGTTACGACTTTCCGGATACTGCCTGCAGTAATCTCGGCGACGGACGAGCCGTCGAGACCGGCTGCACGGCGACGCGATCTGGCTTCCCGCGCTTGATGCCCGTGGTCGTTGTTACCGCCGCTTCAAACTTGGGTTGTTTCGACTTATAACGTGCTTAAAAGCTAAATTTCCAAAAAAAAAAAAAAAAAAAGCTAAGCTCGAACGTAAAAAAAAAAGAAAAACCGTTACACGCAGGCCAAGGCAACATAAAGCATACACAGCCCATAGCAGGCAATGCATATACTGGGTGAAACAAGGAGACGGCAGGCTCTTTAAATCGACCGGAAAATTCGGTTTCTTAACCTATCGCGCTACGACTTTGTGCAGCGTTGCCCACAGATGGTGCATTTTTTTTGTAAAATTTGCAAAGAGCGAACTTACCTGAGGAAAAAGTAAAGAAAGAAAAAGGCTTAGCTCCTATGGAAACGCAGCGACGCCACAGGTCTTCAAAGAGCACGGCGCCGTTTCGCACGGGACACAAGAGATGGCGCAAGCGATCACGACGCCAACTGCCGCCAACGAACGAGCAGACAACGCCGAGAGCCGGCGTATTTAGCAGACAAGGAACTGCAGTTGCTTGTTGTTACCGCGCCTGTTTTTTGTTTCTGCAACTGTCGCCGCCTGCGGAACGCGCGCCGCTTTTGAGTCGAAAAGATTGTCTGCTAAAGACGCTGGCTCTCGGCGCCGTCTGCTCGTTCGTTGGCGGCGTTCGTTGCGCCATCTCTTGTGTCCCGTGCGAAACGGCGCCGTGCTCTTTGAAGACCGGTGGCGTCGCTGCGTTCCCATAGGAGCTAAGCCTTTTTCTTTCTTTACTTTTTCCTCAGGTAAGTTTGCTCTTTGCAAATCTTACAAAAAAAAAAAAAAATGCACCATCTGTGGGCAACGCTGCACAAAGTCGTAGCGCGATAGGTTAAGACACCGAATTTTCCGGTCGATTTAAAGAGCCTGCCGTCTCCTTGTTTCACCCTGTAGAAGACATATTTAGCTATAATTAATCTACTCGATCATTATTAATCGTAATAATCGTAGTTAGACAGATTTACCACGCGGCGCTACTGTAAGTGAACCCCTGACCGTGCGGTTCGCAGGCCGACGCTTTTGCTCGGTGTCGGGAGGAAGCCATGGGCTAGGTCTGACCAGAGCCGTATATGTAGAGAGTTTGGTCAATGGGAGGCGCGGGCAGAGCCAGGGCGTGCCGCAGATTCGGAAAGAGGGCTTGGCGTGCTCCCTTGACCAACCAGAAGCCGAAAAGAATCCCCTAGCGGTGGTAGCGAGAAACAGTTCTGATCAAAGCTCTATGTTCGTAAATGGTTTTAATAAGCGCGTAAGAGTGAAGTGTAGTAACTCTTCGTGGCTGAAAATAGGGTGCGCGTGTTGTTTTGATCATGATCATGCAGAAAGATGTAAGAAACGAATGTGCCGCTCAACTCTGTTTTGCTCGGACAGTGTGTGACCGCTCGGACGGCAGATTCCCGGCCCTCGGCGCTTGGCGTACGGATTATGTCGATCGTTCCGCTAGTCGCACTCTTCTACCATCATTTTGGATGAGCGTAATTGAAACATCACGTGTACCATATTTTCAGTCATCGAGAGTTACTCCAATGCAGTTATCAGGTTTGTTTCTCGCGACCACCGCCAGGGTATTATTTCCGGCTTCTGGTTGGTCGCATTCAAATTTATGAAGACGCCCTGGAACACGCCCAGCCCGCTTTCGGCCAATGGCGCCTCCTCATTTGTCTCCTATACTTCCCAACGAATGGCCAAACTCTCTGGGTCTGACTCACCGTCGTCGCGCAACTGGCTCCCGAATGACGAAGCGTAGCTCCCCACGTGATCTCACGACGTCAGCAGATCGTTCCGGTACCTCCGACAACGATACAATGCATGCACAAAGGCGGCGGCGGAGTATTGGGTATCATTAGCGGACTCATCGGAACGATCTACTAAAACTCTAATAGAGAGTTTAGGGAACCCTGTTTGCACATTCGATACGGCACGATGGGCCCTGCGCTCCGAACTGCGCATGCGCTACCACAAAAGACTCGCATATGCGCACTTCGTACCGTATCGGATGTGCAAACACGGTTTCCTAAAACTCTTCAGTAGGGAGTTTTCCTAGACCGCGTTTCCCGCTCCGCTACATCCTCCGTAAAGGCCCGTTCACACTTGCGACTTGGGACAGTCGCTGGAGCGACTAGCGACAAGTGACTGGCGACCATCAGTGTTCACACCTGATTGAGCGACCGACGAGTCGCCAGGCTCGCTGCCAAATTTACAGATAATAATCAACACCTTTTCGAGCCGGCTGAAAGGTTTTTCTGATCAAAGGTGCCGGCAGGAAAAAACAAAAAAAAAAAACAAAAAAAAAACGTAATGGTGCTTCGGAACGTAAAACAACGGCTATACGTGTGCTCCGTCAACCGTGATATTGCACACCCGCCGGCAATATGAAGGTGAACACCTTATGGCGCATTCACACTGGAAGCGGATCCGCGTTCGCAAAGCGGTTGCGAACGCGGTTGTATGAAGATCCAGTACAATTGCACGCGCACTTGATGTCATCGAGTGCACGTGCAATTGCACTGAATCTTTATACTGCTTTATACAACCGCGTTCGCAACCGCTTTGCGAACGCGGATCCGCTTCCAGTGTGAATGCGCCCTTACCTGGCTTCTTGCCTGTTTTACGGCTCCCTAAAGCTATATTAACTCTCAACGTCTCAAATGGTACGTGGCCAAGGGTCTAAACTTTGCGTTCTAGCCCTCTTCTGGAACAGAGCTTGTTCCAAAACTTGCAGGAGCGTCAAAAACAAGAGGAGGGCTGTTCACCTTCATATCGCTCACGGGTGTACGTACCTGCTATGCCGAAAATGTCGCCGATCTCGTTCCAGGCCTGCAGCTTTTTGCCCCGTTCCTTGTGGTCGGGGTGCCGCTTATTGTAAAGAAACAAATAGACTGACAGCATTAATAAGAGCTTCCGCGGAGAACTCCATGCCAGTGATCGCAGCCGTGAGCGCGTCGCTATTTCCCGCGGGAAGCAGTGCCGGATGTAAACAAACGCACGTATCACTTCCTACGAGACTCTGACTGGCTCCGCCGTCCAGCGACTCGGTTTTGCGACTTGAGAAATCGGTCGGGGAGCGACTGCTCCAAATCGGTCGCTACCGACCTGTTTTGGTCGCGACCAAAAACCAGTCGCTAGTCGCTGGTCGCTCCAGCGACAGCTGCTACTGCGCCTGCGCGGCGATGGCCTTGACTATAGAGTTCCGGGTATCGTAGCGGGTTGCGGAGAGCGTTGCGGGAAAGCGGAAACTATCTACGAAGACTCCCTAATAACTCCACCAATAGATAACTCAGCGGCCGTGTGACGAGTTTTCGTAGCTGGTTTCCGCTGTCCCGCAACGTTCTCCGCAACCCTCTACGGGATCCGGGACTCTGCAGCAAGACTAGTGCCGCGCATGCGCAGTAGTGGCGTCTTTGTTCCGGAGAGCGGAGGTGGGGTTTGGATACCTCCGACACCCGATAGCGATACGATGCATGCGCAAAGGTATCAGCGAAGGTGTCGTTGTCGGAACGACACCTCGTCTCCTCGCGCTCCCGCCCCAGGCGATGAAAGGGAGGCGGGGCGAGGGCGGTGGGCATGTGGTGTTGGCGGCAGTAACGTGCCCCATCCGGTTCCAATAGCGAAAACAGATTAATGAAAATAATTTCGGCATTTTGGGAGCGTACGTAGAGCCTAGGGAGCCTTCATGTGCGCTTGAAGTTGTCTTTTGAGACGCTGGTCGTGTCACGAGGACATCATCGCCCTCGTGACGCCGGTGATATCCATCGCCAACCATCGGGAACACTACGTCTTCGCTGGACTAATCATACTCCTCTCTTTCGTTTCGCCACATCATAAGCTCAATGCAGATTGTTGGGCTAGTTGGTACTGGGAATTTGACGACATGATGGCGCTTAAGACAAGGACAAAAGGGGAGACTAGACCACACGGAGCGCTCCGTGTTGTCTAGTCTCCCCTTTTGTCCTTGTCTTAAGCGCCATCATGTCATCATAAGCTCCCCGCCCTTGCCCACGCGCAGAGAGCCGGGTTAGGTGATAAGAGAGAGGCGGCTGATTGGTCCGGCGGGCACTGCAGTCTCAGCTTAGGGGTGAACGGAGCATAATGGTGGCACTTGTCGCTGAAAGCGTGTCGTGACTTTTTGGAGTGTGGCTTATGACACGTACCCTAGGATTTCTCCTTCGTGGCGAGCAATCGAACAAAAGCGGCGCGAAGTGTGATTCAAGAGAGCAGTGTTACGACACGGGAATGTCGTTATCCTTTCGCCGATTGTGCCGAGGTTGTGGCGTCATAGCAGACGCAGCACGGGACCTGGCCTTTCGTGATTGATGCATTCGTGGCCGTTTTTACCTAAGAAAACGGATCGTCCGGCTATCATTTCCCCCTGCACGTTACATTTGGAGGAAAAGAAATATTGCATGTAGCTAACTGCCTTTTGGTTGGTCGATATCGGGGACTTCTTCGCGAACTCCGAAATAAAAAGAAAAGCGAAAATTGATAACGCGAACATTTCGCCCATGCATTCCTATTTCTTTTTCTTTAATGACATATTAATCCATGGTGCGTAGTCAGTCGTGAATGCGCGTGCTGTGTCACGCAGCATAAGTGGCTTGATAGGGATAACTGATGTTGATTTGGACGCAAAGTCAACGCGTCGAGGACGCTGATGTCAGTCGCGTCGGCGTTGGCGGCGCGTCAGGTGGTGGCGCCATCTCTGGTACTGCAACAAAACCAAAATTCGTTTTTTTTTTTATTTATAAAATTTGAAAAGTTGAGTATGAACTAAAAAAAAGCAATTGTGATTTAAATAAAAAATATTCGCATAAAAATAAGACTGAAGCACAAGCTCGATTTTCTGCTTGGAAGAAATTATTTTCGGTCCCTCTTCTGCTGGTAGCGCAAGAGGAAAGAAGGAAGGAAACTCCCTTCCCTTCCAAGCTTACTGGTCAATCTTTCAATAGATAAAAATATGTTTGCAGCCTGTTTTGGGCATGAATAATAAAACATTGTGTATATTATATATACACAATTTTTTTGTGTAGAGTCAACAAAATCTGTTAAATTTAGTGGACGGTGTAGTTATGTGACTAGTGTCGGTTGCTGTCCTTTACGTAAGTGATTCTCTACAATGCCAGCTCTATGACATAATCTATGTTAAAACTGCCGGGAGAGAAGGAGAAAAAAAACAAAAACAAACAACCACTATTATTTTTAGCTTGATTGTGAAACCCTTCCCAGCTTTCCTTGTCGCTCTTCAATTCCTTAAAATCCTCCCTTGTTTGTTCAGATGCAGTAGCTCTCGGAAGTAATCGCCACAAAAAGAAAAAAAGTTTCCTTCCTTGTACCTCGATGCGCGTTAAACTTGAGTAAAAAGATCAGTGAGGCATCAGCACAATACCGAGAGAAGACGTTGACAGTTGAGCACACAACAAATGCTCTCTCCAAAGTTGTTTATTAGCTGGTTATGTTTTATTAGGCTCAAGGAGAGCCCAATCAAACCTCAACCTCCTCACAAACTGCCGTTTGTTGTCTGCACATTGTGACATCAGATGGGAAAAGGATTTTCTTTTCTTGTCTTGTTTCTGACATTTTAGCAAAAGTGGCCACCGTCACAGCACGCTGTTGCATTAGAGCACCTTAGCTTGGTTCCTCCTCTCCCAGATTGTTTCAGCGTCTAGCTGGTACCCTCCCCTTATTTGCACGTAGAGTGCGTGGAACCAACCAACACCTCCTAGATAAGAAGGCCCTGTATTTGCAATGTCACTTAATCAGACTGCTGATTTTGATGGAAGCACATCATTTCGCTCTTGTCTTTCGGCGTCCCAGACCAGGAGATCCTGCTGCAGCTGGAGAAGGAGCGGCTGCTGTTCTTCACGCCCTCGCGCAACGTCGGGGGAAAGCGCATGGTGTGCTACGAGGACCGCTACATCCTCAAGATGGCCGCCCAGACGGACGGGGTGGTCGTCTCCAACGACAACTACAGGGACCTGGTGGCCGAGAGCGTGGACTTTAAGCGGGTCGTTGAGGAGAGGCTGCTCATGTACACCTTCGTCAACGACAGGTGCGCATGCCCGCGGCACCCCGTTGTGCTCCCGCCTCGAGGCTCCTTATATCATATATCCTTATATAGGGTTATATGTTTCTACACCTTATTCTTTTATTGTGGGCTTGAAATAGCTGATGTTATAAGCAATCATTTCTCGTACGTAATTTGGAGATTTAATCTCACAGATATGGCAAAACCTTCAGTCTACAGTTGGTGACAGGTTACGAAGCCAGTAGATGCTCCGCCTTCACTGCGCACTTTTATCTACTAGATTCTTAACCTGTCACTAACTGTAGTCACATGCAGGTTGGAAGGGTTCTGGGGCTGCCTGATAGATGGCGCCAGTGTACCAGTGTGTTCTCTCGTTATAATGAGGGAGCACAATGCACTTGATCACACTCAAATGCAAATGAATGAGCCAGCCTTCAGAATCTTCCTCACTGTGCAGCCTTTTGCAGGTGATGCCACAGACACATAGCAATCTGGAGATCTGGAGACATGCCATCACTCCCTCCATTCTTCATTTGAGAAAGAGGGAGACCTTCCTCCTTTCTGTGGGGAGTAGCTCAGAAACCCCGTTTCTGTAAAGAGAGGAAGAGAGAAAGAGGAAATAGAGATAAGGAAACTGGGAACCGGTCTTCTTGCCGGCAGAAGACGATTTTGCAAGTCGGCCTTTAGCTAACCTTACACTTCGTATGTTTTATCGGGCTGGGTGCTACTGCTAACTATAAACAAAAACGGCCAAGAATAACACTCGTGGCTTTTCTATGGTGTATTCAACCCCCGTAAGCCCACTAAAAAAAAAAATGAGTTCACCATTGGCTTGGAAAAAGTGTGAAAGCAATGCGGATAAATGACCTGTTCTTAGGCAGAGAATGCAACATGCGTGAGAACAACGTCAAATGTGTGCACTTTTATGACTGCATACTGTGCTTCACTATGCAGCCGTAAAAGTGAACGTCGTGTGAGAGTGTTTCTGCTATTTCTCCTTTCGTGAAACTTTTACAGCGGAGCTGTTAAGGGCTAAGTTCCCCAGGATCGTGTTTCTTTTTAAAATGACTATCAACACAAAGTTTTTTGCACAACACAACCACATTTGTTTCATAGATTTGCAAGCTTTAGTACCTGGTGTGTCTTGTGTGCTTTGTTTTATAGTCTTTTTTTTGTGCTGTTGGATTTTCTCACTTGTCTTAAACCTTTCCATTGTCACACATTTTGTGCTACCATATTTGTCTTGTACTCTATTGTCTTTTCATCTCCTCTCTTCCTGCGGCCAAGGTGAGGTTTGAACACAGAAAGTTTGGCATAAACAATGCTATTACAGTCAAACCCGTTTATAACGAACAGCAGGAAACGCTACGATCAGTTCGAGTAGTTCGATATAGCAAAAACCATTTACAACGAACTTTCACGATGCGTTCGTTGTGAGGTGAGAGCTCCTCTTGATTATAATTCTATTAAACGCAAAGGTGCAAGCGAGCTGGACAAGAATAACGATAATAATCCCTGGAGAACAGAAACAAGTGAGACAAAGGACAAACACAAAAATCCAAACACAGCTAGGTGACTTGTAACAACGCGCCTAATTGTAATAACGCACTGAAAAGTTTTTGTTTTTCTTTTTTGCATGCGTGCAGTTTTTTTTTTTTTTTTTACCTTATCTCCTTTTTTGAATTGCTTCTCTTCGGGGGCAAACGCTTTGGGATGAAAAGGTTTTTTTTTTCTGTGCGTGCGTGCAGAGTGTATTTTTTATTTAGCTTTCTCCTCTTCTGAATCGCATATCTTTGCTCAGTTTTGTTCGTAACTTGAGCTTTTGAAATTTTCTTTCTTTCCTACTTCTTTTTCGGGGGAAGGGACAGGCTAGAAGACAATTGTTTGCGTGTTTTTGGAAGCCTTCCCGGGGGTTAAAAGTTCGATATAACCAATATGTTGTTCGTTATAAAAAGTATGTTTTACATTAATTTTTATTTCAATTTTCCGTGAGTTCGATATCAACAATGATTCGCTGTACGTGGGTTCGTTCTAAATGGGTTTCACTGTAGTTTCTACGAGTAAAACAGGTGCCACTCAGTACGTAATTAGTAAAAAGAAAATTAGACAAAGCGTGGTGAATATCATTAGTAACACACGTCGCTTATTAAATATACCGGAACGGATCTTACCATTTCTGGCCTCATTCATTTGCTGCCGCAGTGCCCGAGTGTTGCGAGGCTGCTCCAGAGTTTCTAGACGGTGTTCCGTCCACCTGGGATTCAGGGTCAAAGGTTCAACGATTCCAGAGATGTAACTACTCAAGAGGTTCAATATTTGATCTCTTGACTCGTTGGGCCCTTTGACTCGCCATGGATCTCGCGGCTCATTGTACCCTTTGATTTGTCACAGATCGCGTGGAGTCTCTTGACCTCCTGACCATTATATCTCGTGACTCGTTGAATATTTTTATCTCTTGACCATCAAATCTCCAGACTTGTTGAACCCTCTGACCAGAAGCGCCCGCCTGTCTGCCTCCGCCTGCAGGTTCATGCCCCCGGACGACCCCCTAGGCCGGCACGGTCCCTCGCTGGACCTGTTCCTGCGCAAGGGCCGGTCCCTGCCGTGCCCCCGGCCCCTGGCCCCGTGCGTGGGGGCGGAGGGGGCGCCCCCCGCCTGCCCTTACGGCAAGAAGTGCACGTATGGCAACAAGTGCAAGTACTACCATCCAGAGCGGGGCAACCTGCCCCAGAAGTCGGTGACGGAGCGGCTGGCCGAGCAGGCCAGGCTGCAGCTGCAGGAGGTCAAGGCCCGTGGGGGCATCAACAGCAGGGACTCCTCCCCAGGTGCGCGTCAGTTAGCACGTCAACTTTCTGTGGCGGGAGCCCTTCTTAGACTGAGCAGACAAGGAACCGATGAGCTTCTCGGAAAAGTTTGGCAATTTCGCTCGGAAAGTGGTCAGTTTGGGACAGTTCAGGGAAGTTAAAGGAAGCCGAGCGAAGCTTCAGGGAGTATATGGCTCTGGGAAGTTCAGGAAGTTTCGTCAAGTTAGTTTAATTAAACATAAATAAATAAAACACAACTATTATTAGATGTAAACATAAACCAGCTGCCCACTTTAATATTTGAGTAAAGTTCAGCAAAGTTTGGGTACCCAGAAAGCCTGTGTCATGAGTGTCCGACATGGTTATCGTGCATAGAGCATGTTGTTCGCTTGCCTGCTTGTTGTGCGTTGGAGTAGATAGTCCGAGATATGTGTTCGGTGAGTCATTTTAATGTACCTACGTGCGCCTCTGACGCAACAATAGCATTTTCTATGGCCCAATGTATGCTAGGATGCTTCACATCTTGAGAAGCAAATTCCAGCACATGTGCAGTGCCCAGACTCGTGAGCAGCAGGCACCCACTTACCGTAACATACCGTGGAGGCGCCCACTTCGTTTAAGCACCCACTGTTAAGACTTCCAAAAACTTGGGAATTCTGCAAATTATACATTAAGCGCCCAATTTGACCGGACAAGTTCCCATGTTTAGATTAACCCAGCTTTCAGTAAAAGTGGGATGGGCACTCCCTCGGTATTTTACGGTAATCTGTGAATGGAAGGAGGGCCTACGTGGGACAGCTATGGACATGTCATGGCATGCCACATTATACCGTCCTCATCTTGCGCTTTCAAAAAAGGTATCGCAAGTCAACGGCAGGCACGTGTATGCAGCAGTGCAGTGAGGATTTTAGGAGAAGGTGCAATGCTAGATCTTGGAAAGCTGGCCCAGTGCCGGTACCATGCCGCATGTGCATGGCCAGGCAACCCACTAAGCGGCTGTATACCCGCAATGTGCCCTCAGGGGAGCTGCTGAAGACCAAGAGCCTGCCGCCTTGCTCGGGCGAGGTTCCCAAGAAGAAGGCGCCCCTGTCACGAACCAAGTCCTCGGTGCCCACGGCGTCGTCCCTGCTGCCCCAGGACCTGCTCGAGGTGGACGGGGGAGGACACCTGTCCGTGGCCAAGCGCCTCTCGGACCCGGACTCGGGAATGGCCTCCTACAGCCTCTCCAAAGGGTGAGCACGCTTCCCAGGCCACATTCAGGTTTCGTTCGCTTGCACCCTAGGCTGCCCAATGGCTGTGGAGCAGAGGTCTGTGCAGTTGTGGCCCCCGTCATGAGCTGGGCTGGTGCTCAAGCCAGTGGCATAACCAGAAAATTTCTCCAGGGGGTGGGGGGCTGTACTGTTGTGTGTGTGTATGTGGGGGGGTGGGAGTTTGACCTTAAAACTCCCCCCCTACTACCTATGCCACTGGCTCGAAGTCCCAGTCGCACTAACCTGAACTGGGTCAGGTTTTATATGTCTATGGGGCAGACAGAGGCGAGCGCAGCACGTATAGTTAATTTGGAGGGTTGCATATTTAACACCAGTACAATCAGATTGGGAAATAGTTTATATTGCCACGTGCATGGTGGAGGAACGAAGTTCGAACCTTGCTGGGCTTGGATCTTTATTTCATTAACGCAGGGGTTCTCAAACTGGGTTCCGGGGAACACAGGGGATCCATGAGCTGGTCTCATGAGTTCCGCAAACACCCAAATTGCAACCCCCCCCCCCCACCCCCATGCCACAGGCTGCGCGGCAGGACCATGCAAAGCGCCTTCATCTCACTTTGTACTGACATCGCAATTGATATGGTGGGGATATATGGGAAGCAGCACAAGGGAAATTGCCTACAATTGTGCATCTGTTGCTTCTCGGTCGGCAAATATGGAGTTGGGGGGGGGGGGGGGGAGGGAGGGGGGGTTCCGCGGCAGTTTTTGAGGCTTCCTGGGGTTCCGTGAGACCAAAAAGTTTGAGAACCCCTGCATTAACGTGTACTCTCGTGGAAAGTTCCAACCCCTTCTCAGCTGTCATCATTCCTGAATGTACTTTGTGTATAAAAGCAGCAGTAATGCGCTCCTTCGAGGTATTCGCCCTTCCGATGCAAAATGCGGGATATTTTTTTCTTTAGTTTGTACGCATAAGTTTGCCCCGTTGCGCATTTATTTTAAATTTTACGCGCATTTACCATTCTTCGTTTGTGACATCATTACAAACAACATGAACTAACATGAACAAAGCCTTAATTTAGGGTCCTGTGCTTCGTGACTTGGATAGGAATAACTCGGAAGTAGGTGGCGGTTATTGTTCCCATTGCTCCGGTGATCCTCATTTCCAGGACTGTGAGGTGTCCACATCGTGTACCTCGCATCACGCCAAAGCAGTGGCTTTAATCGCTCTGTGGGGAATGTCCAGGTACTCTTAGAAAAGCAGGCTCCTGCACATGTACAGTTCCCACAGCTCGTTAGTGCAACCAAGCTTGTTTTGTGAACAACGAGGTGGTGATTGTGTGCCTCATTACGTCACGTGCGTGTGTTGTGCAGGAGCCCCGTGCTTGGGGGCGGTGCCGGTGGGGGCGGGCCGGAGGAGACGCTGGGCTCCAACCTGCACCGCAAGCTGCAGCGCCAGCTGACGCTCAACCCCTCGTGTGACCCCCGGCTCTACCACCTGCGCATGGCCTCCGGCCAGCAGCCCCACCTCCTGTCGGCACCCACGGACACGGGTCCCATCCACAGGTTGGTTTCGGTCGCCAGTCGCGACACCTTTTGCACGGCAGAACCACCTTGGTCTCTCACTTAAACGTCGAGGCAGGGACTAAATGTAGGTGGGGCCTCAAAGGGGATGGGATGTGTACATACTAGTCACGTGCGAATAGTGCATTTTGAGTTCAAAGCGAATAATGGTTTTGACCGAATAGTTTCGAATAGAATATCCGAGTAGTTTTTTTAAGTGTTTCACTACTGCAGCATGCTTAAACGAAAGCCCAGATGAACTCGTGAAGGTCGCTCCTGAGCTTCCACTTGTCCTTTTCTAAGCTCGGTTAATTTTAATGCAACTATTTATATTTATAAACTGTGGCATGTAAACAATAAATTTGTAGCAGCTATCCTAATCAAGGAGATTTCTAAATCTGCTCGCTATATGCAAATATTCTTTCTTCGATATAAAGTCTGCCAAAAAATAAAACAAGCACGAATGATAAACGCTGCCTGTCATTACATCGCTGCGTAACATGTTCTCTCGTAATCGCGGCGGGTTAGCCCCATCGAGTGCGCTTCTTACCAAGCACCTGCGCACTGTGGGGAAGCAATGTGCCGAGAAACTGAGGAAGACGAGCAGACGAGAGCGCGAGGGGACGTCAGAATGCCGAGCTCTGGTTGGAATGATTCGTGTGTAAACCTAAAGCTAGCAGCCTTTGCCTCCATCGCACTTGTCGAATGTGCTAAAATGAGGCGGGGCAGGAGCGGGGGTGGGCCGCCACTACTATGTGAAATGGAAACTGATACCACAAACTGTGGGCACCGCAAATTAGCGTTCCACGGTGCGGTAAGTATGCGGAAATTCGCTACGAACTTGTCTGCCGTGGGAATGGATGTTGCAGCACATTCGTGCTGTGCAGTGCGATACACACGCGAAAACTTGCTACGAACAGACACCGCAGATGGCGGACACAGCAGATTCGTGTTTCATGGTGCGATAAACACGGTAAACTGCTAAAAACTCGCGTACCACGGAACACGCGATAAACACGGTAAACCGCTACAAACTCGCAAACCACGGAACCAATATTGCGTGCGCAAATCGCGAACAAAAGAAAAAGAAATGTGGGAAAAAGCTAGAGTTTGTTGCAACTCAAGAAGGTAGGTCGAGGGTACGACGGGCCGGGGAGGAGGAAGCACACGGAACGCTGGAGAAGAGAGGGGGAACCTACTTCTCTCTTTAGCCTTCCGTCTGCTTCCTAATCTCTGGCCCATCTTACCTTCAACCTACCTTCTTGAGTTGCAACGGACTATACAAACTTGCATGTCAAGGGAATGGATACCGCGGATTGCAGACGCAGCACACTTGTGTGTCACGGTGCGATAAACACGTGGGAACCCGCAGAAACCTGCTTGTGATACATACCGATACCGCAGCTTGCGCGGTTGATGTAATTCCCTTCAGACATTGTGCGATTGACATCTGGCGGGAACCATGGGGGGGGGGGGGGGGGGGCAATGTTTTGAAATTTTTGTTGAGTATTCAGCCCAAAAAACGGGATGGGTGATCTTTTGGGGGTGGGCGGTCATATGGGACTTTTTGTAGCCTGTAGGAATGCTTCGTTATATTTGTTCGTATGCACAGAGCATATTTCCTGTCAAACAATCATCTATCTTTACCACCCCCCCCTGCGACGACACCCTTTGGGCGCTGTGGGTTAAACAGAAAATATGAACGAACAAGTCCCCGGTTGGTGTTGCGCAGGGCGGGCAGCCAGGAGAACCTGCAGCACCGGGCCCTGGGGCGCCTAAGCAGCGACTCGGGGCTCTTTGGGGCCGCCCAGGGGGGCGGTGCCTGGGGCCTGGGGGCTCCTCTGGCCTCCTCGCACCCACACCCTGAGGTGACGCGGATTGCCAGCGCACCCGACTCCACCCGGCAGCGCTCCCAGCTGCGCATGCAGAGACTCTGCAGCAGCTCCGACACCAGGTGAGCGGGCGGCCCTGGCGCAACTAAAGAAAGCTCTTGGGTAAAATTCATGCGTCATGTTTCTTGCAAATGCCGACGATCATTGTTGCGCAAACGCGAGACCTGTGCCACGAGCGAGTGCTGCAACGCCATTTTTTCCCCAAGGGCAGCATGCACTAGCACATTTGATGTTACTTGTAAGACAAACACCGATGCATCGAGGGGCTTTTGATCTCACGAAAGGTTCCTCTGCAGAGGACGGCGGATCAAACACATCCGATCCACTCTATAAGGTGTTGTCTGCAGCAAAGAACAAATTGACAGTCCTTTAAAGGGACACCAAACTTCCAAGAAGCATTTTTTTAAGTGCCCGAGTATGTCACAAAACAAACATTCCCTGAAAAAAGAAATTGTCTTGGTGCAATATTTCGGGACTTATTTTGAGGTACAAGAGATTCCAGAAATCGCTTCTATTTCGAGACGTTGATCCCTACATAAAAGCGTGTTTCGGAAAGTCTCTTAAAGGCAGACATACACTTCGCTCTTCGCACTTTTGCCCGCCTCCTCCTTTCCTATATCCTCCCCACTTTTTATCTTACCCCAAGTTGGCTCCCCTCGCAGCTTAGGAGAGGAGAGCGCTAAGAAGATTATCTTCCTTGCAGAAAACTGAGGTTGTACGTCGGCTTTTAGCTCAAAGCTAACTCCGCTGGAGCAAAGTGCAAAAAAGCGCTACTTGTGTGGCACAGTGCACATGTGCCTCCATTTATTGCATGTGCACTTCATCTGCACCTTTATGATAAAAGAAAACGTTTTCTGAGTGAGGGAGTCTCGCCTACCCATCCGATTTTGGGGCAGTTGCACCGGGGAGTATTTCTGCAGTACAGTCGACTCTCATTAATTCAAACTCTCTTAATTCAAACTCACGTGCAGGTCCCATCCTATGCGTCTCTATGGGAGAAAACTCCTGATAATTCAAACTTTGCTTTATTCAAACAAAGTTTCGGCCCCCCTCGAGCTTGAATTAACGAGATTCGACTGTACTAGCATGTTGAAATTTTTCAAACTCCACTTTACTGCAACTGGGAACGAACCATAAGCTGCTGAAGCGAAAAGACACAATTTAAATGTGCATTCTATGAATGTGCACTTGCAGAGGGAAAGCACTGTTTGAGACTACCTCGTCATGCTTGTAGCTTCAGTTTGCTTGCACTTGGAGCAGAACAGAGTATATAGCAATGTCAGTTGGATTAAAATAATTTTAATGCAGAATATGGCTTTGCGAGAGTAGCTTGGTAAAAACGTAAAACGCAACAGTAAGCCACAAAAAAAAAGAAAAAAAAAATGTATAAAAATACATAAAAATGTTTTTCTTTCGCGGATCGTACGGTCATCCCCGAAGTAACCGGGCCTTTGAAATCCCCAGATGAACCGACGCCCTCCCTTCCCCCCAGGTTGGACGCCCTCCCGCAGGGTGCCCGAGGCGCGGTGTCGCAGCTGGCTTACCCAGCCTACCCGGCGCCCCCTGGCCCTGGCTGGCTGGGCTTGCCCCTGGCACCCCCGCCCTGCGAAGTCCCGGCCGAGGCCGGCCCCCGCTACCGCCTCTACTACCACCTGTCCTCTATCTTCCCGGAGGAGCAAGTCCGGGCCGCCATGGACCTCTACCCGGAGGAGACCAACCCGCAGAAGGTGTGCGCCGCCATCCTCACCATGTTCCCCAAGGGGTAGCCGTCCTCCGCCGGAGGTCCCGGTTTCACCGGATGAATGAGCCACTTCTCCGCAACTGTCCAAGAGAGCCCGGGGGCTCCCTTTACAAGGTTGCAAACAACCGGCAATGTCCTCAAGAGGGCGCTCGCACGAGCACCGAAGAGAGCCGAGGACTGCTCGGAAGGGAAGAGTGCAACTTTCAAACGAGGACAACGACGCGAGCTCGAAGACGTCGCGCGGGATCGCCTTTTGTTCTCGGCGCCGAACCGCTTTTTTGTTACGTCTCTCGGGAACGAGAAGGCGGGGGTGGCATCCCGCGAACGCTGTTCGGGAGGGCGCTCGTGTCTGAGCGTGCGGGCTCGGTCAGGACTTCTACGGGCCCGCGCCTTGTCACCGGCACTTCGTCGGAGGCGAGACGAGGTGTTTCGAGGATGGCCCCAGTTCCCTTTTTGTACCGCGCTGCCACCGTCGAGGAAGTCGGGGCAGCTAAAACCGCTCTTCAGGAGCACGTTTTTAGGTGTTTACCACCTTTCTTTTAAAAGGTGTTCAAAGTGCGTGCCACCGTTTTTTTTCTACAAAGAACTCGTTTCTGCGACGTTGTCTGTGTTTCAAGTGCGCGTGTGTCGGGGGTGTTAGCCCAACACCTTCCAAATGCAATTTTAAACGAGAGTGACGGAACTCGGTCGGCGTTCGGCCAGGCTCGTCTCGTTAGGATGTACAGTACACTCGTAGTTGCCGCACTGCCTGGAGGATGTTGGAGTGTTGCCTCTTGTATCGCTTTCTACCAACACTGCTCCGAAGCAATTTGAAATGTCTGTATGTGTTACGACGTGCACGCCGTTTTACACCTGTTTGGGCGCGAACATTTCGAGCCGTTTGTCTCGGACGTTGGCGGTGCACATTTTCTACGTTCCGCGACAGCTTTGCGGACAAGGAACAAACGGAATGAGGTTTCGAACATACCGAAAGCCTGCGCAGGAGTTGTTTTGCGTCCAGTTCTTTCACGAGACATAGGAGGAGGTGCCTCGCAACTCGTAGAGAGAAGCAACCTTGCTCCACAATGTTGTGTACCTCGAATCGTGTTTCTGTTGTCTATAACCTCCACACTCGGGTTTAGCAACGGGCAGTCGGCCGTAACGCGCCATAACGACACAAAAGAGAGCGAACAAATTCAGAGTTTTACAACACTATTGCGCATGCTTCTGTCTCGGCACAACAGTTCTTTGTTGCTATTGTGATAAGAGGATGCCACGAACACTGGGATCTCGCTTGGCCGCCTTTCCCACGTACGGATGTGTGCGGCCGGACGACCGACAGCTGCCCTTGTTTTGGATATACCACAACCTCTTTTTGGTGTGGCAACGTCGCTTGATAAACCGACTAACGTGACAAAGAAAAAAAAAAAGAAGAAGAATCCAGGAGCTCGTTTGCCATGTTTTTCTCGGGACGGGTTTGCACCGTGCCATTGGCCGACGAGTGTTTTCACCGAGCGCTTTTTACTGCACCTTTTTTTACTCTTGGTGTAGACAAAGTAGACAGCAGAGCACCGTGCTCGGAACAAAGCAATTTGTTCGGTCGGTTGCGGAAGTAGCTTTTCTACGAGCCTCAGGAAAACTGTCCACCTCCCCTCATCATTTTTTTACTCGTCTCAACAGAGACGAAACCGCCCCGCGCGCAGCCCGGCCTCTGGGAGGCTAACCCTGGCTCCATCGAGGACTGCTGTCCTACGGCTCGTTTTACTCGAATAAAACCTGTTTCGGAAGGATGCACGGACACTCAGCGTGCCTCTTTTTCGGATGTGTCTTTTTGTAAGCCTTTGCAGAATGGGGCAGCAATCAAGACGAAAGGATCCACCTTCCCTAACCGGGGTGCGCCATCACCGTCATTCTTTCGACCCTGGAATCCTGCCGCTCCCCCCATTTCAACATTACCGGATAACGAAGAAGAGAAAAGTCTTTCTTGCGATTTCAGACGAAGCTTTAGATAACCGGCAACAATTATTTTAAGCACCGAGACGGCCAAAGCGTCCTTACTCCGAAGCGTAGCTTATCCAGTGGCTCTGGTGAGTGGCCAATGTCGGTGTCGTGCCATCCTCCGATCCTCCGCCATTCAGAGAGGAGTTGGCGATCGGCCCGGAAGCGAAAAGAGGATGCCTCAAGAATCACTCGCCAGTTACTAACATGCCATAAAAGACGAGGCAGTCGCGCCGACCCGCATTTATTTATTTTGCCCTTTTTTTTTCTCCACATGTTGCTTGTGTTTGGAGCACTCACGGCTGACACTGGCTGTCGGCACGTGTTGGCGTTTGCTCCATCGCCATTGTGCAACGCAGAAGCGCGTGTTCTCTGGAGGCTGGTACCACGCGGCATGTATTATTGATGTTGACGACACGCGTCGACGGAGGTTAGGTCGGCCGGCGTTTAAGTCGAATGTTGGAAAGGTTTCCTTTCGGCGGTTGCGAAGATGTTGCCGCCCAAGAGGAGCAGAAAGGTTGACAATGTGCCCAATGCCTTGTGTAACACACAATGCCGGCGGGTTTGTCTCTTTTGTTAGCCAGAATCAAGTGGCATTGTACAGAACAAGCTCTGTTCCTTCTTTCTTGTGACGTCTGCTTTCGAGTCGCCCTCGTGTGGCCGAGAGACGAAAGGTACGTTGTTTTGACAACGCTGTTATCTTCTTCGCAGGCCCCCCTCCCGTTTTGTTTTTGTTTTCCCCTCCTCATGTGCGTTGTAGAGTAAGACACTTAAATTATGGACAGCGGGTCTTTTCAGGAGAGCAGTTTTTGCCTAAGCACTAACCTTGTTACAATACCATGTATTGTCACGTATCGTATTGGGTTTTTAATGCCCTCCAGTTCTTACATTCTTTTGTTACACACACACACACACACACACAAAACTGTTTTTATTGGCATACACACTACATACTTTTTTTTTTCGTATGCGAGTATTTAATGTGTGTCACTCCTCCAGACTTGTAATAAATGTTCCATCCTTTTTATTTATGTTTGCTTTGGTCTCCCTTTTTCACCCCGTCGGCGGTCCCAAGTGCCTCAAATAGAAAATCTCGTGACAATTCAGGCAAATGCCGGAGCATCTGTGTCTCGCGTATATTTTCGACCCTCAATTTTCTTAGCACTTGCCTTTCACAGGCGTTGCGGACAATCAGAGTCCAGGAATTTAAGTGCAGGCAACAATTATTGCCACAATAAGCAAGCTTGAAGTTTCCTGAAGCTTGCAAACATCGGGGGTTACAGATATGTCCACTACACCGATTTCTGCAAATATTTGGGGCCACAAAAGTAACAAATCTTGCAGTATTGTAAAATCCCGAGAGATGCCTCACTTCCGAAAGGTAACCCACCCCTATTTCTGGCTTGATGGGAGAAAAATTTTCACCGAAAGATAACCCACTCCTAGTAATCATAATGTTCGGATCAATGATGACCTCGGCCTAAATGCGTCTAGTCGGCTATGGCAGCATATAAGCAAACATTGCTGCCTGGTAACAAGTTTGGCAGGAACACATAATCTAAAAATAGCATTTTTTTCTACTTTTCTTGACTGCACACCAAAAGTTAGCCCAATCCTTATTTTCACCCAACTTTTTCACGATATTACTGTGGTTGGGTAGCAAGAGGACACTGTAGCAGTTGCAGGTCTGCACACTTATCAAAGTGAAGTGAAATCTACAAGTGGAGGTTGTAATGTTGAAAAGGGGCATCCAATTGGGTGATTGTACTGACAATCCTCGACACTTTAATCATTACTGCGTGCGCATGAAGCGGTACAGAAAATGCTCCTTGCCATGCATGTTCTTCGCTCCCAGTCAATCCATGAAGAGATTCATTTAGAACCGAGGATCAAGAGCGGCAACCCTTGGTGTTTATCAGTGTTTGGAAGCCAACTGTCTATTTGCACGTATGAAGGGCCTCACTTTGTTCGGTAAAACATAACACAAAATTTTCCTCCTATTGGTCGAGAATGAGACGCGGGGAACAGCAGGTGTGGAATGGAAAGCCCTAGAAAAAGAGCTCATCTGAAACTGGGTCGAACCAAACTTTGCAGCAGGACTTCGACAAACAGGGATTGACATTTCAAATAGAGAAGTGCATCCAACTGAAAAGATCTGCTACTGAATATACATGAAACTCTAACTGAAGAGCTTCAGCCTCAGTTTTCCATGATTGTAGATAGCAATGTTTGTATTCTTTCATGACTAAGTTAAGGTTATCACCTTCATGCAGTGCCATCAGTCTCTCCAAACTGGCACTTCATGGTTTCATTACGCGCATATATTGAGCCAGTTGGTTCACACTTGTTAATGCGGAGAGCCACATTTTTTTTTTTTTTTTATGAAACATGAGGGTAAAGGAAAGAACAAGGATGCACTGTCATCTGGAGCATGGGCGTACGTAATTTTCTTTCTAGATATTTTTTTCCGATATGCGCCCCTTTTCTGAACAAGGGTGCGACACACCCATTGTTCTAAGAAAAGAGGGGATGTTGCGATGTTTGGTCGCATTTTAATTGAGATAAAGGCCATGCATGATGTTAATTTCACTTTTTTAGGACTGTAGTCACGCATGCACCAACATACAGTGGCTCCCGACAGAACATTTGAACATTTCTCCGCTGAACTCGATCTCATCAGTCCCGTGCAATGTCCAGGTTGCATAACACTGGATAATAACCTCATGGCTCACCATCGCGTTGCGGATACTGCTCTCCCGTTTGGTTGCCGTATTGCCTCGCGATTTCGGCAGTTCACGCCACCTTGAGGTAATCCTACGCACGAGGGTTTAAGAGAATACGGCGCAAGTCCACCAGGGAGACTTCACAACAGAACGGCACCAGACTACAAAGACTGCTCCTCGTCTTTGGCCCTGTCTTAACTAAATAAAAAGTTAGTGTTCTTACCAACCGTTCCGAGTCTGAAACAACCCCCAGACACTACAGGACCTTAAAGGGTGTAGATTAATTTATCGCTACAAAAAAACTAAGTAGAAAACCAATTCAGTTTCCCTTTAAATGTCCCTTTTGTCCCCAATGTGGATTACATCCTCCTCTAGTTTGCATCAAAGTTCCTTCCCCCTCTTTTCAAACAACACAAAGGAAAAGGGGTGACAATTTGATAAGGGGGGGTAAGTACACATGCTTTATTTCGAACAAAACTCCTGAATTGCGAAACTGAGGGCCAAGGGCCTTATTGTTCCCAAATTTCTCCTTGAACAAAAAGGTTGATTTTTACCCCTTCTATTCTGCGGGATTATGTTTGTAACAACATGAAAAGAGGACGAGGAGAGAGCGAGACAACTTGTCCTCATTCCTTTGGTGTCTTTCCTCTTTGCTACCTATATCCCAGCGTGCAGTATTGGTGGCGTCACACCCCAAAGAGCTGCACATTGTGGCTGGTGAAATCCAGCAGCTTCTGTTGCACCTGGGCCTCCGAATTCTCTCCGTCCTCGTCGAAGGCCTCCATGTTGTCGCCGTTTGATCTGCTGAGGTGATCATTTTTGCCGCTTTCATTATGAAACATCACAAAATTTCTAATATCACCAGGAATAACCTTTCCTAAACGGAACTTGAATCACCTTGAGGAAGTCAATGGCTTAACTCTTATCATGCCAGAAAAGCTGGTGGTAACCAAACATCTTGAAATCATGAACTTGGGTGAAATGTGACAGGAATGTGGATGACAGTTTCTGATGCAGCAAAACATTTTGATTTAAAGGACAGCAGTGCAACATACAACTCTCGTATCTGCCTTTAATGCCACGCGACCTCTAAGCATAACATATTTCGACCATGTTAGGGATTGTTTTTATGTTGTCTGCACTCCTGTCACCTGCCTTTTTTCCCTGAAGTTTTCGGTTTCAACACGTTTGGTTGCTACCAATTCAAGTACATTCTTGTCCTTATAGGAAACAAAAGCCAGGGTGGGCTATCTTTTGAGTATGTAAAAATGCAGATCACTCGGAATTTTCATTGATTCACTATCCTGACTTACATAAAGTAGCTATAAGAAAGAAAAAAAGCTTCGAGCCCTTGCAAATAATGAAGAATGTGGAAATAAAATTTAAACAAACTGATTAAAAAAAAGTTATTTTACGGATCAGTGATGCTTTGTTTTACCCTACGACAGATGACGGCCAAAGCTACAGGCAGCTAAGCCACGTCCTAAACCAGTTTAAAACCTTGTATTGCACCAATGTGCACATTAAGGCTCAATCACATACTTGCGTTTGACTCGGACTGCCTGAGACAAGAAAAGTTTTTAAGTCTCTTGGGACGGCTGACGAACAGCTGCATTGCTGCGCATCCGGTCGTTAGCTGTCGCAAGAGGCTTAAAAACTGGTTTTGTCTCAGCCAGTGGGAGTCAAACGCAAGTATGTGAACGGGCTTTAGCACTTCGGGACATCTGGACTGACACGCACGTCGGAGCAATACAAAACGTGATTGGCAACTAGCTCGTAATTGGATCTGGCAGCCTTTAGCTTCGGTTGTAGGCCATCATAGGGTGAGAGGAAGGATAATGTTATGCACAATGCTGGCAATGAACAACTTCTATACTTAGTTTCAGCTTTGCAAACGGTGGAGCATTGGAGCGAGGCACGTGACAACATACCGTAGGAATTCCCTTCTTTTGTGGAGAGCTGTCACATGCGTTTCCTTGTCGCTGCAACTGGCTCAAGGTTGACTAGCTTTCACCCTTTGCCAAGTTATTTATATATACAGTGTAGTGCTGCAATCTTGCACTAAAGTGGCACAGACTACGTGCCCTAAGCATCCTAGAAAACCAAAACTAACAATAATGAGTGGCCCTTTTCTCTTTTAAAAATGTGACCAAACATTGCAACACACCCCTTTGTCCTAAGCATCCTAGGAAACCCAAAATAACAATTACGTGGGGCCTATTTCCATTTAAACACAACCAAACATTTGGACGTGCCTCCTTTTTCCGAGCTCTAAGGCTGCAAATCTTCTTGGATGCTCAGGCCCGTAGGTTCAGTTTGCACCATACAAAGGCGATCTCAAAATCCACTCTGTGTCCCAAGGTTATTTTTTTCCAGCGTTGAAAAAATTGTTGGCTCAAAGACAATTACCCCTCAAAGTTCAACCTCGCGTCAAAGTGAAGAGGAGATTCAGCCCCCACCTTTGGGTCTCTTCCGCCGGAAATGATCCCCCTAGTGGTCTGAGCTCCGTGAAGTCGAGGTCCAAGCTCGGGCTGGAGCCGTGGGGCAGCGCTCCAATTGGTGTGTTCTCCCAAGGCATGTTTCCTGGCGGGAAAGGTTGATGCAGACGTGCTCGACACAAGCGCTCACAAACGAAGAGCGTGGACACTCACGGGGAAGAAAGTCGAAAGTGCATCTGAGCTTTGTGTTGTTGCTGGCCGAGGCTAAAGTGAATGTGGATTCTCGAACTGGGTTCGTATGAATTCGGAAGTTCCCCATTGTGGGTTCTCTGAGCTCCCAAATTTCCTCAACTGTCCTTGCCCCTAAGGGGTGGTTCACACAACCCCGTTTTCTTATGTTACATTACGAAAGCTTATGCACCAGTCGCCGGGACATCTGTGCTTCACATTACACGTGGCTACCAGTTCAAGGAGATAGCCTGGCACCCAACAGTCAAGACACAAATGTTTCGTTGACTAACAAGTAACGTGAGAAAACACAAGGAAACGGTGCTGTGTGAACCAGCCTTAAGTAAGAGAAGTTGTTCTTCCAATTTAGGCACTACTTTAGCATATTTAAGCCATTCTTGGATGTATATCAATGAGTCAAATACTCTCTATGGTCACTGACGGAATGAGAACAGCACGGCATGTCTTTCGAACGCCTGGCCTCCAGCAAGCGCTCCATGTCTTCCGCCATGCTTTGGTTGTGTGTGCGCGAGGTGCACGAGCCGTTGAAGCATTGTCGAAGGTAGGAAGCTTGCGATGGAGGCGGGACAACTGAGCCTCCTCCCTCTTGTTCACAGCGTTGTCATTGACAATAATACAAATGGGTGAGTATCCAAATTGGAAAAATTTGTTCAGGCGATTTGAACTGCAACGAAACATGAGTTTGCCCATGGTTGTCACCCTTTTTTTTTAGCGGAGAAGGGGTCACCTAAGGATACAATACTTCTTGGCAGAATCCGGTTTTAGGTGTTTACGGAAAGACACAGATAAACGTACGCATTTTATACTTTCTTCGAGTAGGTGCAGAAACGGTAGGTACTAAAGGTCCATCCAAGTGTCCATTGTCTATTCTATTTTTACTTCAGCTTACCTTCCAGGGTGCCTTACCAAAACAAAGTTCTCAGATTCCCGGATTTTGCCAGGTTTCGCACAATTATTTTCTTGGAATTCCCCGACACTGCTAAAGGAACAAGACGTGTCCGAGTTTTTCCCAGTTTGAACTACGAGTACCATTATGATGTTCTCAGATTCTCAGACTTTGCCAGGTTTTCCACGATTATTTTATTGAAATTCCTCGACACTACTAAGGGAACAAGACATGTCTGAGTTTTTCCCAGTTTGAACTACGAGACGTTTCACCCAAGCAGCAGAAATGAACTCAACTGTCACGCTTTGAACAGTCCATAGAAGCAACCCATTCAGGAGTGAGTGGTGAAGCTTGAAAAATAAGCTCTTGTGCCAACAAGCCATTCGGCACAAGTGCCGACGCAGGAACAGTTCATTTGTGGCCGCAACGATGACAAGGGATTCGTCTTGGTGCGCACGTTTCTATAGTCGGTGGCTGGTTAAGGGTTCAGGGTAAGCTCCTCCCACCTCTTTCCACTTTAGCAAAGCGAACGCTGCGAAGGAAATCGCCTTTTCTCCAGCATTCGCTCTGCTACAGTGGAAAAAGGTGGGAGGAGCTTCCCCTGAACTCACCAACTATAGACGACCGTAAAATACCGAGCAAGCGCCCACTCAAAATTTGAAGATAATCGCAAAAAAATGGGGGTGGGCACATGTGATGTCATCAATTTTACATATATTGGGTGTCTCGAATAGCGGCCAGGCTCTTTAAATCGACCGCAAAATTCGGTTTCTTAACCTATCACGCTACGATTTTGTGCTGCGTTGCCCACAGGTGGTGCATTTTTTTTATAAAATTTGCAGAGCGAACTTACCTGAGGAAAAAGTAAAGAAAGAAAAAGTCTTAACTCCTATGGAAACCCAGCGAAGCCACCCGTCTTCAATCAATAGGGCGCCCTATTGTTAATTATTTGCGGAGAGCTCCAATTTGGGGTTTTCAGTTTTCCCCGGTTTTGATGAAACCGGCTCAGGGATTAATTTCCGGAGTTTGCCGGTAGTTACCGAAAACATGAAACCCGAATTATCATGCAACAATGACAAGAATATACAAGGGCTCTTACTCAGAGGTAGGGTCCAGACCTCTTCAGAAGCTTGAGAGGGTTGATCCTTCAAGGTTTCGCTGCAACCTGGTGAGAGAGTATCATTTCAGGGCTTGCATGCCTCCCACAAACCATAGATTCCTATAGCCATAGGCAACAAGTGGAAACTATTGTTAATTTAAATGGCATCAAAAACAAGAGTGCTCCTTCTCCTTTCTTATCCTATTCTTTGGCACTTTTATTTTTGATGCAACGTAAGAACTGGCTCGTCTTTTCATTCTACAACATTTTAAGTTGGGCACGACTCTCCCACTGAATCAACCGCTATGCAGAATTTCAGAAAATAAGGATGACGGAACTTACTCCGTCACCCTGATTTCTGAAGCCTAAAACTCATTCACGGGGTAAACAAAAACTTGGCTACCAAATAAATTATCTTAATATTTTGGAGGACGAGCAATCATTTCAATACCTTTAAAAGATTACCAAAAAAAAAACAGATGTCACGAGGTTTCTCATTGGTAATATTACTTCAAAGGTACGCTTTATGTGGTTAATTATGTCTGTGCATGGAACGTGACAATATAGAGCTTTTCATCGCTTATCACCCGGGCAAAAAGTGCTGAGTCACTGAGCTGTTGACGCACGTGTGGCGTTTTATATACCGCACAGCACAGCAACAGCGCATGCTCATAAGGCGTTTCACAGCCCATCAGACAAAGATGGCAGCGCACAGAAGGCGATTTTTGCAAAGGTCTATAGTAGGGATGTCGCGAACCACCCTAGGTTCGATTTCGAAAGGTTTCGATATTTGCGAAGCAAACTGAGGTTAGATTTCGAAAAATTTCTATATTTTCGTACCGACCGAGGTTCGAATTCGAAAAATTCGCAACTTTCGATCACAGTAGAGTTTCGAATTCGAAAAGTTCGAAGCTTTCACGGTTTCTAAAATTTCGGGTTCGAATATTTCGAATATTTTTTTACTTGAGGTTCGATAAATTCGAAGATTTCGAACTTTCCTAACTTGAAATTCGAGATATTCGAAAAATCTGAATTTCTCAAAGATCTGAAGTTCGAAAAGTTCGAAGATTTCGAAATTCTTTGGAAATAAAATTCGAAAACTTCGAACGCTTCGAATATTTATAGACATGAAGTTCGAACAATTCGAAGATTTCGAATTTCTTTCTGCATAAAGTTCGAAAGTTTCGATTCTCTTTTAACGCTGAATTCGAAAAAAAAAAAAAAAAAAAAAAAACTTCGAAGATTTTGAATTTTTTTCAAGTCCAAGTTTTCAAAGTTCGAAGTCCAGTTTTCAAGTTCCTCCACAGTTTCAGTTTCAAATAACGTTTTCACAACTCACTGGTTTTCACGAAATCAAGTTTAGAAAAGTTAGGGTGTGATACCAAGGCTCTGCGAAGTTGGTCAGGCAATTAAATGAGACGACAAGTGTCCCGGATGTGCTGGAATGTTTGCCAGTGCAGAGTGACGTGTGACCATAGATCAGTAATTGTGACCGCCAGCCCGAGGGGGGGGGGGGGTTCTTTAACGTGCATCTCGCAGTAGTGATCACACGAACACACTGTTTTACGATACTCATCCAGTTCGAAATGGCCAGGGGCGGGCAGGAGGTTGAGGCTCAGAAAAACCTTGAAGCGACCTGGCAAACTACCTCCCCACCCCTTGCACGCTGGTAGTAATCCGATCGAACGCCGCCCGAGTGACGCTGGCATATAGTAAGATAAGTTTGTAATTGTCCTGGAGGTTTATTTTCTGGGACGGAGGAATCGCCTCGCAAAAAGCACAGAAGCCGACACAACTCGAGGTCGAGGAGCGTTCTACCATACAAGTGGCGTCGGAAGAGGAAAAACGGGGGAGGGAAGAGGGGAAGGGGGGGGGGGGGGGGGCTCAGCCCCCCTTCCCCCCTTCCAGATATTTTGGACTGTTAAAGAAAACAATACGGGGAAAGAGGGCGTGGTCCAGCTTATTTTAATCTGAAATTATTTATGCCTATGTATAGCTACTGTCGCTCTTCACTGCATAAAAGATCGCGTAGATGGTCATTGTTAGAAACCCGTTGTCAGAAGGCACTACTCGTCACATGCTTAGTGGTTCGGAAGTTCAAAGCTATGTCTTTACGACCTAAATAACTGTGCCAATGGTAAAAAAAAAAGAAAAAAAATTAATAAATGCGGAGATAAAAAGCTGGAGAAAGAAAAAACTATCAAGAACTCGCCGTATGTGTTGTATTCTTGCATATTCAGAGGTTCAGAACTTCGAAACAACTTTCTCCTACCAAAATGTGTACAGGCTAAAAGAAACACGTCCCAGGAACGTGAAGCGAAAAAAAAAAAATGTTTTCTTTTAATGACGTGCTGAACTTGAACAATATTAGAAATCTTCTCCCATGAGTTAATTTATTCCTTAACGTGAAAAAACAATAAATACATTATTTTGTATTCTGCAGATGGCAATGATATGTACTGTCTGTGGTGTTAATTTAAATGCGATACCTCAAACAACTTAGACGAAAATAAATACCAAGTTTAGGGCATAATTGCATGTAGATACATGTTTGGACATTTCTTCGAAACTCACCTTGAATAACAATAGTCATATCTTAAGACGACGCTTACCTAGGCTATACATAGATCATTCTTAAAAAGTTTAACATCTCTACCATAAATAGCTTCGGCTACATCGCGCTTCAAATCTGGCATAAACGATAATCGTCAAAAACCCGTCGTCCTTCCTCGCTCCTTCGGGAATTTATATCTTTAAAACTATGCATGCCAGAACATTGAAATAAACGGCATTGTCTTTCGTAAAGAACGGAACACCGCATGTAAAAGTTCGAGAAAAAAAAATTACGAATGTACCTCACTACTTGAATTCAAATGAAACCGTCCGCCGGTCTTTCGAAGTTCGACGAACGTCGAACTTTTACCCTAAAATTTCGAAGTTCGTCGAACTTCTGCCTTTTCAGGATTCGAAAGTTCAAAACTTTTCGAATTCTATTGATAAATAAGTTCGAAAGTTCGAAAATTATCGATTTCCTTAGCATAGGAAATTCGAAAGTTCGAACAGCTTCAAACTTTTTAGTGCAAGAAACTCGAAAGTTCGAAAATCATCGAATTTTTTGGTGAGTCAAGTTCGGAAGTTCGACAAGCATAGAATTTTTCAGTGTGATAAGTTCGAAAGTTCGAAAAGGATCGAATTTTTTAGCGTAATAAGTTCGACGGTTCGAAAAGCGTCAAACTTCTTAGCTTAACAAGTTCGAAAAGTCGACTTCCGTCGAATTTTACGATATAGAAAATTCGAAAATGCGAAAACTTTCGAACCTTCCGAATCGCTTGATTCGATCATCGAAACTTCGATTCGAAAAAAGTTCGCGGCATCCCTAGTCTATAGTAAGATCTCGTTGATACAATATTCAAAGGAACCGAAACATTACAGGAGGACGCTTAAGCTTCGCCTTTAACAGTGGAATGCGATAGCTAACCATATAAACTCCCGCTCGTTCCCAAGCCAAGTCTGGCTCGCAGCTGAACGGTCGTGGTTTCGAATCCCGCCTCCGCCTAAAATAGTTCAAATTTTTTCCTTAAGGCAAATTAATTACTTTATAAAATAAAATCATTAAAACCTTTAATTCGTATTACATGTCATGTTTTAATCACTTTCCATCCACGCGTGACGTCACGTTTCACGTGATGCGTTGTGGGTTGTTTGAAATTACCGCGGTAGGTCATGTGGCTGTGACGTCATGACCCTATCGACCAATCGGGATTTTCCTGTCACAAAGTCGACGCCAACTTTTCTGTGACTTGAGCTCCTTAAAGCTATCGCTTTACAATAGAATGTATTATCCGAATATCGTATTATCGCAAACGAGCTCCAAAAGGCAATAAAATATGCGTACATGGTGAAAAGATTGCTCTGATCCTGGAAGTAGTGCAATACTGCCGGTATTGCACTGTCTCTGGAATCAGCTCTCTTATTTATTTATTTAAATATTAGCTCGAGGTTGCCTTTTTGTTTGTATCTTGACACTTTTTTTTTTTTAAATTAGGTATAGAAGTTGCAGTGGTTGGCCGCGGAAGTCACGGCCAACTGCCACGGAACTACTTCAACTGTTGTGCGATCGCGAGTCACGCGGCGGCTGGCCGTGACTTCAGCCATGACTACCGCAACCGCGCAACAGGTTCGTGGCTTACTGCAGTGCGAATTGTGTTGGAAAACTGGAAGATAAAAATATATGTCTTCTGAATACCCATCAAAACCCACTTCTGCACTCATACTATCGAATTTCAAGCCAAAATAATATACTGAAAAACTTATAATGCGCAAGCATCTTCACAACGCCTCGCGAGGCATTGTCTTCACAATGTCTCATCAAAGGAAGGTGTGGACTGAAGATGACATCGCTGAACAGAAGCGGCGGTCCACCGAGGCCCAGCATGTTCGTCGTGTCAATGAGACGACGGAAAAAGTGTTAAAGGGACACTGACACACCCCAAAACTTTTTTTTTCCTTTTTTGCCAGGCGCTTCATTATGGTGTCGGAGGACTACCCAATTAATATTTTGCAACAGAGTAGCGTATTTTTTTAATAAAGCCAAAAGACGCAACTGCTCGAAACCGAAATCGAAACCCGCACACGGAGGCCGGAGAAGTGGAGAGGGGCGGAAGTCACGTGGTTACACCCGACAGTGCGCTTTTTTTTTCTTTTTTTTCTCTCTGCGTAGCAGACGACATGCGAGGCCCCGTAGCGGGAACTGCTTGCCGTGCGATTCTTTTGCAGTTATGTTTGTTCCGCTCGCTGTTCTGTACTCCAAGATGAGTTGTTTTGTACATTGAGGAGTTGGAAATGAGTAGTGAGTGCTTGTGGTGAATTTCCATGATCGGCCCCGAAAAGAATAACCCAGGATGTTGCGTGAAGAGCTGGCTCACATGTCCTGCGTCCGAAAAAAAGTGGCATTGTGCGACAGTTTCCGAAAGATCAACAGGATGGGGACCAATGGCTGGCTGCAATTCCTGTAGAACATTTACGGGCACCTCAAAAAGCGGACGCTACCGGATTTATATGCTCCTTGCATTTTGTGGAAAGTGATTACATTCAGTTCGCAGGTGTCAAAAAGAAAATCCTATACCATTTAATTCAGCGACGTTTCGTCAACAACATTTGTTTGTTTGTTTCTTCAGTGATAATTGTAAAAAAAAAGAAATGTAAGCATCGCAAAATGTTTGAAAAAAAAAAAAAAAGTACAGTTTCACTGGGGATTGAACCCGGTCCTGCCGCGTGTGAAGCGGACGTCTTTCCCACTGAGATGCTGGGGGTTCTCTTTTCTCAGTAATAATACAGCTGATAAACTGTAAGTTGGAAAGTTTGCTGCCGAATTTCCTCCTGCAAAAACACTCCCGGGTCGAAGTCGGGAAGCACCACGCATTGGCGACATTCGCACCTAGTAAAGAAATCGTATGCGTGCATATTCAACTCGAAGTAGACACGTCGTGCTTGACGTTTGCGCGAGCAATGTCTTGAGCCACGAGAAGGGAATGACGGTTCGGCGACGTCTTCGTGCAAATCGGCTTGGTGGTCGGGCGTGTTGTACGAGATGAATACCAATTCTTTTGATCAGACAGAATTCACCGGTACCGCGAACGACAGTTCTGAAGCAGAGGTCCCACGCCCGTCGTCCGCTGCCATCACCGTCCTCGCGAGTCCCACGATACGCGAAACGATGCACGCACAGAATGCTTCCGGTTCTCTGCGGAACTTTTTTTTTCGATCAACGTATTTGCAGCTTTTTAGAAGCCACAAAAAATGGGTTCCATATTTTTTTATATTTTTAATATTGAGTGTGTGCCTTCAGTGACCAACGACTTTGATTAAATTTGGTGGTCGCGTCGAAACCTTAGAAAACGACCCGTGACCACGGAAAAGAGAGTGAGCGAGACTCGAACCGGCCAGTTCTTGATCGGCGGTTTTCGGGCGGAGAGAAACCGAATTTCGAGCCGCAAATTGTGTTCTGGGTTGCTGGGCTCTCATATGTCATGTACAACTAAAAACCTTGGCGAGCATAAATACCCTGTCAGTGTCCCTTTAAGAGCATTTGGCTGGGGACAGAGAAGCAAGGTGGGCTTGTTCTGCTATGACCGACAGCTGAGTGAGGGAACATGGTTTGTCTCCATTTACTCAGCAGAATATGGCCTTCATAGAAAAGACGTCGCCACGCTATCACATTTCTACATATTATGCGGCGAAGCACCGCAGAAACGCAGCCCCGTTTTGCGTCATTTACTCCTCGACTTTATTTTTGCACCACTGATAAAAATCTGGATTTATAGCTTTTGTGATAATTACTTTTATACATGCTTTTAATTTCTGATTAAGTTCACTCTTTTCCAATGTCTGCAGATTTTGCTTGATTACAACATTATGTTCTCAAAATGTCAGGCACAAATGTAATTTTTATCTAATCCTCTACTGACTCTGTTCTGCAAGACCAATAAAAAAAAAAAGTAAAGGAACCATGAAACAATTTCCAAGCCGGAAAAACAGTGCTCGGAATATACTGGTCGTATTTATAAAACGCGAGACGGTTACGCGTCAGTTTCAGTTTAAACACTGTGGGAGTCGGGGGTGGAAGACGACGGGGCAGAGGGCACGTGACAGGCGGTCGGCAGAAGAGACATGAGCTGGCGCCAGACAGAGCGTGCTGCGCGAGGCTGGGGCCGGGCAGGAACGATGGAGCCTGTCTGGCCCATGGCAATCCCCGGAGCATTCCACAAGCGAGGTTCGGACCAGGACTGGCGGGAACGGCGAGTCCTGGCCATACCGGCCTAGGCCATGACGATACCGAAGTGGTTCCGCAGCGAGACTTGGGCTATGATAGCCCGGAACAGCTAGCCTACGCAGCAATGGCGTGAGAAGGACGATCAGCAGGCCTGGAGAGGGACTCCGACTGCGAGCTCTAAACAACGGGCGACAACCAGGGTCGGCAGGTCCGAACTGCCGGCTTTCGAGAACAGGCAAACGGGAAGTACAGTAAACCCATTCGCTGTCCTCTGGTTGTGTTGTGTCACTCCTTGGGAGACGAACGAAGCATAGACCGATCGGGCGGCGATTATTATAGAGCGACCCCACATAGAAATGGCACATCCAATGTGGGGCCTGATCGGTATGCCTCTACTTCTGTTCGTCCCCAGGAAGTCCCACGGCTTCGTTGAGCGGGTTGTTCACTAACGCTAATGATGCCGTTGAGGCAAAGTCTGTAGGAATTTTGGTGACTTGTCTCACAGCACAGCTCCACAGGTGTCTCCTTGAATCGAGTACCGAAAGGACCGAAGGACGAGGTTGCGGGCGTGCTCTCTCGAGCACACCAGAATAGTGGTTTGGAGGAGGTGATGCAACCAAGGGGGTGACGAGGAACACGGGTAAGATGTAAGAAAGTCTTCTTCGGAGGCGGAGGAGAGGCATTGCATGTTCGCTGGAAGGCAGGATAATGGCTGGCAGGAGGGGAAACAGCCAGGACTTGTTGCAGATTTAGGATGCTGGACAAGTGGACCAAAGATCGTGGCTTGGGGTGATGCAGTGAGAAAGTAAGCGCTTGTCGAGGCCCAGGGTGCAGATGGGTTTTTGTCAGCGGGTGTCGGAATAATGTGGGAATAGCAGTTGACACCGGGAACGCTGGTGGACGAGATTGTCAGCGGGTGTCGGAAAAATTGCGGGAATAGCAGTTGACACTGGGATCGCTGGTGGACGAGATTGTCAGTGGGTGTCGGAAAAATTGCGGGAACAGCAGTTGACACTGGGAACGCTGGCGAACGAGTTTGTCAGCAAGTGTCGGAAAAATTGTGGGAACAGCGGTTGATACTGGGAACGCTGGCGGACGAGTTTGTTAGCGGGTGTCGGAAAAATTGCGGGGATAGCAGTTGACACCAGGAACACTGGCAGGTGAGTTAATGAGCACTATGATTGGTATCTGCTGGGCCAAGACGGCTTGTCGCTTCGTGTCATCCCACAAATTGACGAAGGGTAGAGGGACGACTCTCCCTTTAGGGGGGTGGTTCCTAAAAAGCTACGGAGGCGATTTATAGGATGCTTTTTTTCAACTTCATTTTGGCCGGTCGTGGCAGTGACAGCAAGACTTTTCATAAGTTATGTCGCATCACGACCTGGCCGGGGATGAGGCGGGAGACATTTAGGTAGGCTTGTAGTTGTCCAGCTTTCCCTGGGGCGCCGACGGTTCAAGCGGGCTTGCTCGCCGAACTGCTGCCCCTCCGAGGGCCGGTGAATCCCTAGAGCCCGGATGCATGTGGACGAGACGGGACGCTGACGCTTACATAGAGTCACACACAGTATACGCGGCCATTGCGGAATGTGGGTATGATATGGTCATCCCGCTGCGGGCTTTGGATCCCTTCACTTGCGGAACAGTTCGACTGGGTTTACGTCATCGTTACCTAGTCCTGAGGGAAACTCACACTCTGAGCAATGCAGCTAGTGGTTTTGCCGCATTGCTTGCTCCGAGGTGAGAGGGCCCGAATGAGGTAAAGACGTGAGTGTTGAGTCTTACTTCTAGGCTTACTCGGCGAGACACAAACGAGGAGTCTAGCTCGGTTCACATCGCTGACTTGAAGGGATACTAAGTCACTCCTGGCGACCCAGGAGCGACTTAGCCGCACATTACACAAACCCGTTGGCAAGCAATTTCTCGGTGGAGGCTATGGCCACTGCCACAATCTGCGGCAGATATTTGTTCGTTGTGTGCTGTTATATCACTTCGTTCTGCACGGAATGGCTTCTTGAAAAGACGGCCATAGACGGCGTCACCCAGAAGTCCATTGGGAGGAAACACGGGCCCATTCGTTGTCCCAAGTGCTCAGGGTGGCTGACACTTGTTCGGCCTGATGAACGGTTCAAGCGGGCAGTTCTACGCCCGCGGCGACCTCCAAGCGGAACGGGGCAGGTCTGTCCGCGTCTGGGGAACCAGCTTAGAGCAGGCCCCTCGCTGCATCGTGGTGAATGGGACAGTGAGCGACGGATAGGTGGACATTGTCTGCCGGCTTCGCTAGAAGAGCCATCTGAGGTTGGCACCAAGAAAGATCGCTGCCGGGGGTCCCATCACAACCTACATCGCTTTTGGACGCTACAATGTGGCCACTCCGGCAACACCAACAGCAGCCGCCTCTTCCGACACCTTGCATGGCCCCGACCACAGCAATGTCACCTGTCTCCCCAGTCCATCGACGGGGAAGAACTCCTCTCTGAGGCCCAAAAAATCCTAAATAGGGGAGAGTGTGGGAGACAAGGGTGGAAGACGACGGGGCGGAGGGCACGTGACAGGCGGTCGGCCGAAGAGACACGAGCTGGCGCCAGACAGAGCGTGCTGCACAAGGCTGGGGCTGGGCAGGAACGATGGAGCCGGTCTGGCCCATGGCAATCTCCGGAGCATTCCACAAGCGAGGTTCAAACCAGGACTGGCGGGAACGGCGAGCCCTGGCCATACCGGTATAGGCCATGACAATTTTGGAGTGGTTCTGCAGCGAGACTCGGGCTATGATAGCCTGGGACAGCTAGCCTATGCAGCACTGGCATGAGAAGGACGATCTGCGGGCCTGGAACGACGGGCGACAACCAGGGACAGCGGGCCCGGACTGCCGGCTCTCGAGGATGGGCAACCAGGAAGTACAGTAAACCCATTTGCTGTCTTCTGGTTGTGTTGTGTCACTCCTTGGGAGACGAGCGAAGCTTAGACCGATCGGGTGGCGATTATCATAGAGCGAACCCACAACACATAAGGTTTTGCATGAACAGCATCGATGAGGCTCGAAATTTCTCTTTTCTCATCAAGCACACTTGCCAGAGGAGAAACTCGCGTGCAACACAACCAGTGTCATTAAGAAGGCTGTTCACAAAAGAAGGATTATCTTTCGCCACAGTGGACCATCCAGTTAACCTTGCCATATAGGTGCACGCTACCGCGAGGGTGCAGGAAGGGAAGGATCACCTGGTTCCTCACCGCCAGCTTCTGTTTCGCGGTCCCTTTAAAGGCTGGTTCAGAAATTTGCATTTGACTGTTGCCGCTCGTAACCGCTTATGAGAGATCACGCTGGCGCCACCTATTGGGTAGCCCTGGAATGCTTCTGATCCGTATATATTTCCTAAATTTGTATGCACCACTCTTTCACCATGGGCTTGAAATAATTCCGACAACATTACGAGCGACCATTTCTCATAGACTGGGCATAGATTTGATCTTGCAAACACTACAGCACCTTCAGTCTAGTCATATGCAGTTCCAAGGCCACTTGACAGATGGTGTCAGTGGGCCAATGTGTCCACTCAGAAGCCGTTAGAAGATGTCACAACACACTTGGTCACAGTCAAACGCAAGTGCAAAAGGGATACTGCAAACAAAACATAAATATATTTTTCACGTTCAGAGATAAGTTAGACATGATCAACAATATCTGTTAATGACAATCACGTGCTTGTATTTTGATTGGATGGCACGATTTTTCGTTCTAGACGGCCGATTCTGGCACTGCAAAGAAAAAAAAGCGTTTTTTTAAACAGCCTAATTGGGACAAGCATGTCACAAAACAAATGTTCCGCGAAAAAAATAATTTTCTTTAGCAGTATTTACGCCACAGGACGTAATTTAGTCGGAGTCAGAACCTCTCCACATTTGAAACTCCCGCTCTTTCGACCCCCGCGGAGGAGAAGTACGCCCCGCCCCTCACTCTCCTTGCGTTGCGGAGTTGAACGACGCAGCGTCTCGACTTCCGGTAAGATCTGGCAACAACGCACGTTAAACTTGGCGCCGGTATCTGCGCGGTTTGCGAGCTCATAGCGAAGGCATGACCGGAGAAGTGCCCCTGTGATGTTTGCGGAAGACGGCAAGTATCATTCGTAATCGTCGTGTGTGCTTTGAAAGCGAAGAGAGTCACAGGGTCCACGAGTGCGCAACCACAAGCCAAGGTCACGACAGCGCTGCGTTGACTTCGGCGATCTCGTTCTGTTTGGTGCAACACGTCGATGCGACAAAAAACTGAAACGTTCGTGGTGTGTGTGGTGCGGTGCTTGGAAGTAGACACCCACACTAACACAGACCTCAAATTGGTTCTTGTGGAGTAGAGGTTTAACGGGTTCAGTCCCGTCGTCGTCAGCTGATCCAGTCAAACTGGTCCGGGAGGACGCAGCAAGCGTTTTTAAAAGTAAATCTTCCTTCGATCCGTTTCAAAATGTGGAAGATTCCCGATGCATACCGTGAGTAAAAAACTGCGGGCGTTTTCAACAAAATTACGTCGTTTTAATTGAACAATGAACTCCGAATTGTCCTAAATCTGCCGTTTTAATGCTTTGTGTTGTTGGACTGCGTTTGCACAGCGACGTGTTGCGCTCATCGTGCGGTGTGAATAAATTTGGGCAAGATTTCGTACCTGCCCACAGACCATTTTTTATATAGTGAACACAGTGCTTTTTCTTTATTTTGTGTGTCTAGTCGCGGACGTTCGATGCACCCAGTGCGAATCTCGACGGTCTCCGGAGCGATATGACGAGAACTTAACTGGACACGTTTGTCGCTACGCGAACGCCCGATTGCCTCCAGCCAAATAGTATTCCTTTCGGGGCGAATGGCTGCTGGAAGGCTCGTTGTCGGGATCACTCATCTGACATCTCCAAAAAGTCGGCATTTGCACGCGCAAGCAAAAAGAAAAAAGAAGCACGCTAAGCAAGCAAAGAGGAAAACGAAAGAACCGCGCTATGAAAGTCAAAACCCCGCGTCGTTTCCTATCACTAACACCTGCGACAGCTGCTAAACACACACTACTTCGCTTCAAGAAGTCTCACTCAAGCACCTGGGTCAGCACGAAACACTGATCACTTCGGCGAAACGACTAGTCGAGGTAGGCGAGACAAGCAGGAGCAGAGACTTCGGCGGCCATGAAAGAATGGTGGCGAAGCTTTTGTTTGTTCTGGTATGAATCCAAACGGAAAAGCCCGTTTTGTAAACCTTTTGTAAAGAATAAAAACTTTCATCACATGGGTTATTCTTGAAACGTAAAAATATGCCGCTCAAAAAAAAATTTCAACATATAACAAAGGTTTACCAACCAAGATCTAAGCTATCAATCAAACTCTTAGCCAATGAGAAGTATAGCGGCCGATTGGGATTGACGTCACGGAACCCCAACTTCGTGGCGCGCGATTTAAAGGGGCAGTGCAACGATTTTCAGACTTTGGCCAATTAACTGCGGAAATTAATCTGCGTCACCTATGGAACGAAAAACCGAAAACCGCATTTTCTTGCGAGCGCTAGTTCTTATTTTAAAAAAAATGAAACAAATCGAAGGTCGAAGTGCCTCAACTCTCCACGCCGACTTTCGAGTGACGTACTCTGGGGGTTCACGTGGTTTCCCCTTGGGCCCTCTCTTCAGAGACCCCAGCCGCTTCCTCCGCGATTGTCGGCTTTCAAAGGATTAGCCTCGTCGAAGGTCGCGGCGCGCGATGGACACAAAGGACGGATCGCCACGGGGCTGACTGCGAGTGTAGCAGCGAAGGGGGACAGGGTTTGTTGACTTCCGCGTACCTCCAGAGACGCTGTCATTTTAGTTCCCGTAGCCACCACAGGCGGCTGCAGATCGGCAAATAATTCGTTTTTGCCTTGCGATTACGCAGCAGAATGGCAGTTTTTCGGGGAAAGATTACACGTTTTTGGTCACTTGGGCTTGGATAAACAATATAAAAAATGCAAACTGGGAATTCTTTCAACATCGAAACCGTTGCACCGCCCCTTTAAAATGGACGAAATAGCCGCAAACTAAAATCAGTCTCACGTAATAAATATTGCTGTAAAAAATTTTTTTTTTCGCGGAAAAATTGTTTTTAGGGGCGAAGCTCCTTAGGGGCTAGCCATGTCCGTTTGTCCGTCCGCCGTCCACCGTAGGCCGGCATCGGGTGCTCATGCTTCTGCTCGTGAGATCACGTGCTCACGAGCACGTGAGCACATGCTCACTTGCTCGTGTAGGGCAAAAAGAAAATTGGAAAAAAAAAGATGAAAAAAATTATGAAAAAAGAAAAAGAAGAAAAAAAAGAGTAGGGGGTTCTGAGATGCCATCCCATCTGTCTGCTTAAAAAAAGAAAAAGAAGAAAACCACACATTCTCCTACTGACATGAATGAAAAGGCTCAAAGAAAAAGAAGAAAAAAAAGAGTAGGGGGTTCTGAGATGCCATCCCATCTGTCTGCTTAAAAAAAGAAAAAGAAGAAAACCAGACATTCTCCTACTGACATGAAAGAAAAGGCTCGGCATGCTGCGGCTCGGCGTCTACGCAGACAAGCACCACCAGAGCTTCGCCCCAAGCAACATCATTCACCACGTGGAGATGCGGTCAATTTTTTGACATGCTTGTTCCAATTAGGCTGTTTAAAAAAAAAACTTTTTTCTTTGCAGAGCCGTCGCAGAGCGCTTTGCATCTTGGGAGATCCGGCGCATTCGTGACGTCACTTTTTCCTTCACGGTCAAAGCTATGGCGAGGCTGGCGTGGTTACGAGCTTCACCACTCGGTGGCGTCGACGCGTTACAACGGAGGAGAAGTGAGTCACCAGTGCCCCGAAACTATACACCTTTCCAAAAAAAAAAAAACGCTCCTAGGCCGCCGCCATATTGCTGATGCTGATGCGGCTGGTGCGACTCTCACGCTCCCTATCAGCTAGAAATTTTTTGCCGCTCTTTTGGACTGGAATCCCGTTCAGCGCGATTTTCTACCTATGTTTTGCGGTTTTGAGTTCAACGTTTTCTGGCCCCTCTTGAATGTTTTCACTTAATTTTTTTTTATGCATGCTGCGTACCCTTTCTGTGTTATCTTCAGGGTGTCGAACCGGTCAGTATTTTGGTTCGGTTCGGGTTCGGGTTGAGTAGCATTGTGTTTTGTTCCGGTTCGGTTCCGGTTTATTGTAGCGCACATAATATCACTCCGGTTACCGGTTTTGATAAGCGCGAACCGGTTCGAACCGGTTCCTAACTCGACCTTTTAATATTGACCGAGCACTCTCTGCAGCCTTTTCTGAGCACGAGATATATACTTGCAATAGACCCCATCCCAATACTACTCCCCCTTCAGGTAGATACGAAAACTCTGCACAGTGACGTGCGCAAGACACCATTTATCTGGCCAGGCTATTACTTGTATATTACTGTTCTTAAGTGAACTATATATAAGTGATCGGCTTTCCATTTTATGGTGTCTTTTGCACACGAAGCTGTGCAGTACTTGGAACTCTGCCAGAAGAGGGCGTATGTTCCGAATGGGTCTATAGACCTCTCCAAAACAGAGCTTGTGGACGGTGCCATCTTTAGTTTTCGTGCGTATAGCACGTGCTTCGCTCGCTTTCCGAAGCGACAAACACGCACGTGCTGGGCTGTGAAGATCACACGCTGGGCTGTGATTTTGTAAACAGTAAAAGGTCTTTAGCTAGACTGCTTGTCCTCCATATGTTTTGGTTTGTATTGCTTGTTTTGCACGCATGTGTTTTTTTATGCATGCTACTTGTTTTTGGCACCCAGTAAGATGTCACAGCTATGCCCCAGAGTGGTTGAGAGGGGTATGAGAGAAAACAAATCTGCCGTAAAACACAGAAACAGGTACAGCCGCAACGGAAAAAGAGTAGCACAAGTGACCGATGACCGGAGCGGCAAAATCGCGACACGCGGCGCTAATGTTCCCGAGCGCGCCGATAGCGAGAGTGCCAGTCACGTTGCATGTCTCAACGCGGGGGTGGCCGGCAGAAAATTGAGGGATAAGATAGCTTTTAAAATGCGGGCTTCAGGATAGGCTGCTATCTGCCGGCCACCCCCGCGTTGAGACATGGAACGTGACTGGCACTCTCGCTATCGGTGCGCTTGGGAACAATAGCGCCGCGTCTCGCGATTTCGCCGCTCCGGTCGTCGGTCACTTGTGCTACTCTTTTTCCGTTGCAACTGTACGTCGATTGCGCAGTTGGGGTAGTTTAGCTAATCCCGTTAAGCTGTGGTCGTGTATACGTCGGCCAGACTGGCCGATGTGTCAATGACCGGGCACGTGAATACGCACGTATATATAATGAAATGTGACTACATCTTCACAGCGCTTCGGGTTCCGGCGGAAAAAAACGCTCTTCTAAGGATCTCGTGGTGATGCTTTGTCTAGTCACTTTGACGTATTATTGCAAACAACGCTCTATGCAAATGACCCGGTCTGAGGGACTCAGACCGGCTCATTTGTACCTGCCAGCCACCGAACAAAGTTCGGGTAATGCCACCACAGCGAACGATGTTTCTCGAATACTCAGTTGAAGACGATGAAAGAGGACTTCAAACAAACATGAGAAAATGGTTGAACAGGCGACATGCTTTGCTTGCTAGTCTGACAAATCTACAAAAAAATAAACAGACACAATTTCTTCTCCCCCCCCCCCCCCCCCCCCCTCCTCCTACCCCTGGCCTCCTTCCATGGCGGTGCGTCGGCGAATCATCGTCGAGTAACGTTGCCTCCGACAACCTATGTTTTTTTCTTCTTTTGTAGCGTGAGCTACACTGGGTGAGGTTGAGTAGTTTCGCGTGGCTCGCATAATGAGCCGTGCTCCGTGCTGCGCATGCGCGAGGAGCAGTGACGTCACACGGCGCACAGCTGGCGCGCACAGCTGGCGCGCCACGCCCACCTCGCCGGTCTGCGCATTCCAGAGGAGTGACGTCATAGCCGCGGCAGACGCAATGGCGCGGCCGCGTGCCCAGCTGTGCGCCTCCGTTGCGCAGTAGCTAGGTCTGACGCTGCACCGAAGCCGCTTGATAGCGCCTCTCATTTTGTGCGCATAAGCTCACGCTACGTATATTCTGGCATAGCCGAGCTAAGCCACCGCAATTTTTTTGTAAGGTAAAACTTTGAGCACGTTGAAGAAAATATTGTTTTTCATTGAAATGGATCACAGGCGACCCTATAAACTATACTGCCGAAGCAGCGCGGTACTTGTCCCCCCTTCCTTCAGGGTGTCGCTGCACTCAAGCGGAAGCTCACGTGGTGCGCTCTCGGTGCTCGATTGACTAAATGGCTCATCGACTGCAACTACGGTCCATCTTGAGGTCAAACATTCGCGGACTCGGTGGCCTCCGTGCCTACAGTGGCGCAATCCGCTCCGACACTTGGACATTTCGTAGCCAAGCGGCCAAGCGGTGCTTGGAAATAACCGCCGCAAATACCGTGCCGCCAGGGTCAATCCAAGAAACAAAGCAAAGTTGAAGCTCTCCAGACGATGAAGCATTTTTGATTACGTATGCAATAAAAACGAAATGTAAAAATATTTCACATTATGTAGGATTCGTTTTGGCAACATAAAAAATACACTCCTGCAACTTTTCCAATTCAGACCAATTATTGACACAATTGGCCCTGAACCGTTTTCCTTGAACCGGTAACCGCCACATCAAATTATGGTTTCGTTCCGGTTCGGGTTCAACATGAAGCGTTCGATTTCGGTTTCGGTTTTGTTCCGGTTCGGTCAAAAATAACGGTTTTGATCCGGTTTTCGGTTCGGGTTCGGGTTCGGTTCGACACCCTGGTTATCTTCCACTGTGAGGAATAGGGCTGGTAAGTGCCTGCCATTCAAGCATTTCTGCTTGACATTCACGGGAAACGAAGGGGGGGAAGGACGTCAAACGGTCCTCGACGCGATTTTGTGTACAATGACAACTGTTCCCACCCTCCCAGAGATAGTCTGCATAGAGTTCTTCTCAGTCATAGCCAAAAATAGTTGCTCTAGTTGGAGTCAGTCGCGCCCGTTCCTTTGCCTCGGTGCTGGTGTGAAAAAAGGAAGCTCTCCCCAAAACGTGCCCCAAAACAAAGTCAGCTTGGATTCCGTTCGATCGTCAAGATGTGACTGTCGTCGACTGAGACTGTGTTATTTGAGATCTTCCTCAAATAACTTATTTTTAGATAACGCTGCATTGTGTGGTACGGACAATATATTGTTCCAATGTGAACACTCGCTAAATTGTATGTCCATGCCCTGTCCGTCGGTAAACACATTATTTGTGAGCGTGAAAAATGCATGCCTTTCGGCTATATTCTGTTGTAAATTATTTTCGACAGCTAAGCGCTTTGTCGTTTGACATGCGGCTAATCAAGTGACGCCGTCAAAACTTATCATAAAAAAAAAGAAAACGACAACATTTTGGTTGCATTCGTTCTGTCGCGCGCGTGCCCAACAAAAATAGCCTAGTCTTTTTTTTTTTTTTTTTTTTAAATGTGGTACATTGCTTTCTCAATGTCCTTGAGAAAATACATACACCATGATACACAAAATACAGCGGGAAAAGACGAGAATTTAGCCGCCACCAGTGTTTGAAACTGCGCCTACGCAGGCTGCGCCTATCGAAATCTCAGTCCACTCGATTAGAGTTATAGGGGACGCTGGTGAGAGTCTAGCCTCAAACCCAGTGACTAAGCTCGAAAATAGTTTGTTGCCCCTGGGGTCGAGTGTTTCTTGAAAAGGTGCATACAGACCTCCTCTCGGTCCACTCCCTCTCCCAGCCACAGGAGTTGAATAGGTGCGGGAGAGAAGGGAAACCCAGTTAGGCCAAGTTTGACAGGCTTTGTGCGCTGAGAGTTCAGCGCCTTACTTCTGCGGAGCGACGCTGCTTTTTGGGGACGACCGTAACGACATTCCAAGTAGCTTTGGGAGCATGCACCAGGTGCAATTTGGTAATCATTTTATTTGTTTTAAACAAAAGTTTTGGTGTCTTTGAGGTGTTGCCACAACATATCGACATTTAGACACTAAAATAGGCGCTAGAATTTTCTTTCAATACACCTTTAAAGGCCGACCTACAGAATCGTCTCCTGCCAGGGAAAAACTAGATCCCAGTGTCATACCAGGACCTACTGTAATCCTGACCTGCCCACAGAATGGCTCCCTACGGGAGATGTTGTCGCCGATGAAGTGCCTGGCTTTGCTGTTGGGACGCTCAGAAAAGGGTTTTCTGCGACCCAAACATGGTTTACAGCCTGCCTGTCTAGTGCACGGTCCGCACAGCGCACCACTAGTGATATCCGATTACTGGTTTTTGAGAACACCTGCCGTAGCGTGGGACCAGCAGGCTGCAGTAGCACACTGCAGCAGGATACATTGCCGGCATAGCTCCTATGTTTGTTTGGATCAAAAGAGCACATTTTTGAAGCACGGAAGTGCAAGGGCGTTTTAGGGGCGAAACTCCTTAGGGGCTAGCCATGTCCGTATGTCCGGCGTCCGGTGCTCGTGCTCGGTGCTCGTGAGCTCACCGTGCTCACGAGCACGTGAGCACGTGCTCGTGTAGGGGAAAAAATAATAATGAAAAGACGAAAAAAAAAAATGATGAAAAAGATGAAAACATTTTTGCGCAGTCGACAGGATTCGAACCTGTGCGGGGAGACTTCAATGGATTTCTAGTCCATCGCCTTAACCACTCGGCCACGACTGCGGGACGAGTAGGGGGCTCTGAGATGTGGTAGTAACTCAAGAGCTGGGGATGTCATGGATGAAACGTTGCATGTAGCCGCTCAACGTCTATACAGGAGAGGGCGCTGCGGTCAAAAGAGCGTATATAATTGCGTTAAACTTTGCATGCATTAACTCAACGTTTATAGACGAGAGGGCGCTGCGGTCAAATGCTCAAATGCGTATATAACCACGTTTTGAACGAAAAGCTCGGCATGCTGCAGCTCAGCGTCTACGCAGACAAGCACCACCAGAGCTTCGCCCCAATCAACATCATTCACCACGAGGAGATGCGGTCAATTTCTTTTTTTTAGCCCCAACTGCTCTTCTGCCATCGTCGAAATAATGCGCATTCTCAAATCACTCATAAATAGCCACCTTGCTGGCAGCTGGCACCTCTAGTGATAAATCTGTCACGCGGCCCCCGGACTGACGAGATCTCGCAAGGCCCAAGAGGATAGCACGTCAGGACCAGATAATGCCGCAGCACCTTGCGTGCCTTTGATTGATATGCAGATACCCTAGGAAACAAAAAGACCTTTGTGCAGCGCTGAGAAGTCATAGTGTAACGAAACGTTGTGGCCGCGGCCTGTACTACAAGGTGCACGCTGGCACACTCTTGTGTGGGCAGGTCGAGCCTACAGTAGGTCGCAGTCATACTCTCCCCACAGGAGTGGGTCTCTGAGCTACTCCCCACGGAAAGGAAGGAGGGTCTCTCCCTTCTCAAAGAGAAAGGAGGAATCGAGGGGCAGTTACTGCGTTTCTGGCTGCTCGTTAGGATTTAAGATATCTTTGTGGCGTGTCACATGCCAGTAAAACCCTTGCAACAACGGTCATTGGCCAAGGTCGCTCATGGTTCGCGACGACAACAGCTCTCTAACTACCGTAAAATCCCGAGGAATGCCCCGTCCCCGAAAGGTAACCCACCCGTATTTTTGGGTTGACTTGACATTTTCTTTTAAACACCTAAAGATAGCCGACTCCTAGTAATTGTAGTGTTCGGATCAATGATGACCTTGCTGTAAATGCATCTAGTTAGCTATGGCAGGATATAAGCGAACATTACTGACTGGGAAGTACAGCCATCTTTGCATCATTGCCCCTCGCCGCGATAACAAGTCTGACAGACAGACACATGATCTAAAAATAGCATTTTTTAAATTTTTCTTGATTTCTCACCAAAAGTTAGCCCACTCCTTATTGTCATCCAATTTTCTCTCGATTTCAGGTGGGCTATCTCTCGGGATTTTACGGTAGGTGTGCACGCAGTGGCTGGACATGGAAAGGCAGCGCACTGACCTTGGAAGTCTTCCACTGTGTACCGGTCGTCGTCGGACGCCGTGCCCCCGTCCTCGTTGTCGCTGTCGTCTTCCATCAGGGCCATGGTCTCGATGGCCACTAGAGCCATGAGCTGCTGCAGCTTCTCTGGCTCCAGGCCCAGCGGAAGCTCGTTTGCCAGCCTAAGTGAGCGCAGAGCACACCAATTATTTCTGTCTGAGTACCCATTGCTTCGTCCAACATTCGACTGCAGTTGGAAATTCGCAAAGTGCCAAGGAGGAAATTCCTGAACTGAATACAAATTAAAGGTTACGAATATTCCAATTTTACCCAAAATTTGTAATATTCTTTGCACGCCCCTAACACAAAGAGGACTGGGGGTAGAATAGAGTAAACGAATAACGGAGCACTTGACACTGAATTTCTAAGGTCATTGACACTCCATTTAAGTGCATTGCTTTAAACATTCCAGACGGCCTCTCGGGCAAACTTACATATGCGAGACATTTTCGACCGTAGCAAACATGTTTATGCAGCTTTAGGGATGTGATCCTCAATTAGGCCTAATTTTGCCAAATCAGAGAGGTGCCAATACACAACCTAAAAATACAGTGTTTACGGGGTTTAAAAAAAAACAAAACAGAAACGACCAGGACAAGTGTTGGCATTGTCATTCTTTGTTGAACAAAATTAATTTTGAATTAAATATTGTCCACAAAATGTAGAAGATTTTAAAAACTACAGATTAGGTTGAAAAGCAAGTTTCCTAGACACACTGGCTCTATTCCATGACATAATTTGCCTGTAAATTATAAAATACATAAAACCCTATAAATGCAACCTTGGAATTCATAACATTTTTAGGCATGTATGAATAGTGGATTTTGAGTTTGAAGTGACTTTAAAGCAAATATAGTGGTTTTGGCCAAAAATTTTCAAATCGAATATTGAATACTTTTTCTAAGCCTTTCACTACTGCAGTGATGTGATTGGCCCAAGCCGTTTTGGCGCACGTTTCGGAGCAACCAAAACAGTGTTTTGGAGCAGCAAATGTGGCCTTTGGAGCAAACAAAACAGTGTTTTGGAGCAGCAAAAGCGGCTTTTGGAGCAGCCAAGACAGTTTTTCGGAGAAGCAAAAGTGGATTTTAGAGCAGATATTCTTAGGAAAATAAATATATTCGTTTTAAGTGCTGTACAAACGAAGGGCACTTTGTGTTGTGTTGTGTTCTGATCTGACGTGTTGTGACGGAACTCGCTGCTTCTGTTTTTACTGCTCAGACATCCCACAAGTGTACAGTGCTGTAGGCATTGCCAAGCAATTTAAAAAAACCGCTTGCCACCGTTTTACTGGTTCCCGACGTGCCAGATTTTTGTCAAAATTAAGCAAACGTAAAACAATGAATTCCAAGCGTCCAAGCTTGTGCCTCAGTCACGCAATCATGTTCGCATGCACGTGAGGCCAACTTCGGCAGGCTTGCTGTTGAGCATGCTTCGTCGCGCGAGCGCAGACAACGGCTGTCCGATGGAAACCGAAACCATGCCCCTCAGCTCCGTCGCTAACTTATCCCCAAACTTGTACACAAAATGTAACTTTCGAGCATGCGACAAAAACAGTCCAGTGGCGCGTACTTGGCAGGCCGGCAAACAAGGTACAAGCTAAACACACAAGAAATAAAGAACCTGAGTGCATCGATGCAAGACATTGCGAGCCAGTCTCAAAAAGTTCTTGGAGCGCTTTGTGCAACGACTGAACTCGAGACAAACAAGCACGCTGTGCGGGTTCAGCGTGCAGACATTGCCTTCTTTGCTTTAGCTCACTTCTCTTCACCAACTTTCTTTCACGGCAGATTTTTTACGTACCGAGGTCAATCTCGAAAGAAGGCCCACCGAGAGGAATCTAGATAATCAATACTTTGAAAGAGCAGTTTTTGAATTAAAGATGGATTGTTGTAGTAACGTATGATTTAAACAAGAACAGGAATGTTGATTAACATGCGGCGATACTTAATTTTATTGTAGAATGTACCATATCTGCAGTGATGTGGGGACGGCAATATTCGACGTCGCGCGACCACGGTGACTGAAAGGCAGTGACCAAATATAGTTTTTCCACGGCCGTTGCTTCAGCTCACAAAGTAACTCCTGCCGCGCAAAAACGTGGTTTCGTTTCTCAGCATGCCGGCATGGCTGGTACCCGGCACGCTAACGTCGGAGCGTTTGCACACATCCGCGTCTATCGCTGAAAATATAAAAAAAAAGAGACGAGAGACGAGACCCACAAGACGAGAGCGCGAAACGCGAGACGCCGGGAAAACCATGCAAGACCGGGTGGACAATTGATGCACGGTACTTTGTGTCAGGCGGCCGTTTGCGCCACATAACACACGCCTGCTCAATTACAGTACTCAGTTTAGTTTTGGTTCTGAAAGGCGACCTAAATTGGTGCTTTGGCGCAGGCTTGGCGCAGATTGCCCATATTTTGGCGAAATGTAGCAGGATGTAGCAGGGTTAGCCCCTTGGCGCAATTTGGCGCAATTGGCGCAGCAATCACATCACTGCTACTGTTGCACCATGCTTAAATGGAAACCCAGTTGAACTCATAAAGGCTGTTCTCAAGCTTCCTCTTGTTCATTTTTAAGCTAAGTTAATTTTAATCTAAATAAGTATATTTATGGAGTATGTGGCCTCAAAAAGTCCTAAACCTACATCGGGATAGGAAGTAAACAATGAATTTGACATAAAATTGAGCCTATAGAGATGCCAAGCTATACCTAATCGAGGAAATTTAGAAATCTTGCTATATGCAAACTTTCTTTCTTTAATTTCAAATTAAAAAAAAAAATATTAAAAAAATTACGAATGACGACAGTTGGTTGTCAAGGCTCTCTGCTGTTTAATTTTGAAAATTTTACTGCAATGCAGGTATCAATGTTTACAAAGTTTCTGCCTCTTTTTAAATACACAAGGCACACACGTGCTGATTAACATTACAGCGCACCACAAGAGAAACACTCCCAAACACACACACGCTAAAAAAATATACACTTACTCGGCGCTGACTCACAACTCATGGTTTACATTGTCTTCTATGCAAAAGGAACAACCTCCTCTTTTTTCTATGTTCTAAGAACAAGATGACAAAATCAAATGCAATTACAAAAATAAAAAAAAAATAAAAAAAAACAGAATAAAATTTTAAAAATTGATATTAAAAATAAACAATAAAAAAAAAAAAACTGTCACTGCTGGTGCCCCAGAGGCCTTTTGGTCAAATACTCAAGCTCCCTCTGTGAGAGAGTTAAGGATGGCCTGCTGACACACTTGTCAATGTGTCCTTTGATACTTGCTGCCTCGATAATCTCCCTGGTGAGCTGATTGGGGCTCCTTCCCAGCACAGTGCAGTCACTCAAAAGCGCCGAACACCCAGTCAATACAAACCATGAGTTGTGAGTCAGCGCCGAGTGAATGTATATTTTTTAGTGGGTCTGTGTTTGGGAGTGTTTCCCTTGTGGTGCACTATAACGTTAATCAACATGAGCTACCAACTCGCCCAGTCAGCAGTCTTATCACACACGTGCACCGTCCCACTTTAAAAGTGTACTTTTCTCCTATGCACACGACTGCAATATTTGTACTTTTTGAAATGTCGATTGTGGTAAGCTTCGGTGGGTGTTGCTTCTCCGCAGTGCACCGATGCTCGGTAAGAAGTGCACTCAACAGGGCTCGGTTCATCTCGAAGCATATATCGAATAGCGTAATATTCTAAACTACTATATATGAATATTTACACAACCCTAAACATTTTTCTAACGAGCCTAATTTATAGCAAATAAATGAGGGACTTCCCATAAAAAACACAATAAAGAATTGCAATCGGATTCAGAGATCTTTTCATTATATTCACATTGTGCACATCTAGTCCTCGCAAAAACAAGGCGGTGTCTCCAGTACATTTGTTAAATTGCAAAATCACTACCGTAATTAGAATTGGAACATTTGCATTACTGACGCTAGAATTTCCTCTTTGTGGAAATTTGGACGGTCAGAAAACTTTGGCAACGATACGGCGCGCACGCGAGAGAGCACGGTGCTAGCACATGTGACACGAGAGTGTGGCAAAGACAACGTTAAAGTTCAGCCATGGCAGGCATAAGCCGCCAAACACTGCCTCAATAAATGGTGCCGTGATGACCCCAGCTCCTCCTTCAGACAAGCAGTGAGTGAGAACACCACATCCTACAGACCCGACGTGCACGGGGCCAAATCTGCCTGAAAAAACACTTTCTGCTGTGTACCCGTGTCATGGGTGAGGCAAACATAACGGAGCCAACTTATTCATCCAAGCTTTGAAAGCATCTGTGTTTTTAAGAGGGTCGGTGGCTGAGCGCATCAGCACGCTGCAGCCCGGAGTACGTAGAGTGAAAGATCACGCTGCACAACCCAGGAACTGTCTCTGGATTCTATCCTCACCCATGCACATTTTGATGTGGGAGACCGGGATAACTCGGCCAAGGCAAGCGATCCATTGATAAAAACAAATACATGTTTTCACTCACTCACCCACTTGATCTGCGAGAGCATCGAAAGAGCATTGGGTCGTATAACCACTACTGTGTGAGCACGCAAAAGTGATTGCGCGACAATAGGTTAGCAGTCGTATTGCACGGTCCAAATTCCCCATCGACAGCGGGGACACCAGATGTCAATTCAAGACAGACATACTTCCCCACATGTAGACGTCCATACAACACACTTGACCTTTTTTAACCTTCCAAACGTCATTTATATTTTATTCCAAGGTCAAGTCGAATTACCTGTTCTTTGAATCCAAAATTCAAAGTTTGGGTGTATCTAATGCACAAGCTCCAACCTGCAAACTTCATCTGGTTCAAGACTCCCGTCGAAGAAAGACAACCAGTTTTTATCAAACAAAACTATTTGCCTCCTTTAAGGGCACAATCTTTTTATTTTTTTAATAATTACGTTACAGGTTTTTAGTCAGTACCATTTTGAGTACCCTCAGTTGCCACTGTACTGGAAATAAGCACCAGGTTGAGCTCACAGACCTTCAACACAAAATCAGAGTTGAATAAAAATTCACTCTTCGACTCCTACCTTAAGTTGTAAAGAAATTTTCTGTATCTAGAAGAGAATGCTCTCTTCTGCACAAGTTCTTGCGAGTATACTAGGTATGTTGTTTCTGGGCACACATATACTGCACCAGCACTGAAAAGATGCTAGCCGAGCAAGCCAATTGATCAATGAAAACCTGCATGCCATAAAGGAAAATAGTGCCGTCTTTCATACACCTCTTGAATTGAAAGAAATAAAATTGGCGGTCTGTCATGCTACTGCTTTTGCTGCTGACTCAAGTCACGATGCACGCCTCAGAATTGCACCCACCATCTGGAAAGGTTGCGCACGCTTGAAATATCCAGCTCCTCTTCCACATTGTGGCAGTCACAATAAGTGGAAATATCCACACTCATTTGGCGGGCAAAATGAAGTTGTATGCTCTTGATTAGACAAAGAGATGCACACAGAAATTTAGCAGACAGCGGTTTTCCTCGATACATTGTGACATGGAACGCCTACAAGACCGATAGTATTGGATCTTACACGCGCTGTGGTAAAGACTACGCTTCGTTTTTCCCAAGTGTGACACCGAATAAAGTAATTTTCCAGATAAATTCCTTTAGAAGGTCGTAATAGCACCGTATGAGAGCGCATAGAGAGAGGGTGCCTTGTTCTCACATGCTCATGCTCTGTCAGCTAAGAGCAAGACCTCTATAAGCTTGTGCTTCTAGTCTTGCCTTTGTAGTACACCCATAGTGAGTAGCAAAGACAGACCAGGGCCCATTTGCTCGAAGCGCTAACCGCGGCTAAAGTTAGCCGCAGTACCTAGGAGAGAGATTTTGAAATCACGTGACTGGCTCGGTAGGGATGCGGGGAAACATGGCGGTGCCTCGGTGAGTGAGCGCCGCTTGCTTGGGTACTAATATGTAGTTGTAGCTGCAATATCGAGCGCGTTAGTCAGCAACAAATGGTGCAGGAGGCTTTCGCTTTGCCTTACCTCACTTAAATCGCAAAGCATGAGCAGTGACCTCGCCGCATTTTTTAGATAGTCTTTCGTTTCTGGCCATTCCTAAGCCTAAATGAACGCGATAATTGTAGGCATGGCAACGTCTTTGGAAAGCGGATTGCCTTGACTCAATCGGCCGGGTATTGATAGCACACAAAAGCAGACAGCGTCCCAATAGATCTCTTTCTAAATTACCCAAGCATCGAGGAGAACGCTGGAAGTGTAATTCTACAGTCTGTGCGCGCTGGCCTCCCTCTTATAAAAGATTCAAAGTAAATAATCATAATAACGCTTTGACGAATGCGCGTGCAAGGCAAAATTTGTTTTAGAGTTTTTGCTTTAGAACAATTACTACTGCAGACGCCAGCACGTGCAACACGTGTAAATACACTCGTAGCATGCATCCTCGGGGCTTGGGAAATTTAGAAAAAGGTCCATTGGGACGCTGTCTGCAGTGCTTTTGTGTGCTATCAATACCCGGCCGATTGAGTCAAGGCAATCCGCTTTCCAAAGACGTTGACATGGCTACAATTATCGCGTTCATTTAGGCTTAGGAATGGCGAAAAACGAAAGACTATTTAAAAAATGCGGCGAGGTCATTTCTCATGCTTTGCGATTTAAGTGAGGTAAGGCAAAGTGAAAGCCTCCTGCACCATTCGTTGCTGACTAACGCGCACAATATTGCAGCTACAACGACATATTAGTTCCAAAGCGAGCGGCGCTCACTCACCGGGGCACCGCCACGTTTCCCCGCATCCCTACCGAGCCAGTCACGTGATTTCAAAATCCCTCTCCTAGGTACTGAGGCTGACTTTAGCCGCGGTTAGCGCTTCGAGCAAACGGGCCCAGGCTTCTCTTGTAGTGTGAGCGCGATGGTTTTGTTTCCAATGTCCCTTTCAGGAGGAAATACTGGTGAAAAGCTTTTTAATAGGTTCCTCCCTGAGAGGTTAGTTTTAAATTCCCTTTTCTCTGCACCCCCAGGCTTGATCAAATATTGTGCCCTTAGCATACGAAGAAATGCTTCCCTCCCTTCTCCCAGTCATCTTTAATTCTCTTCTAAGACAGCAGAGTCCCAAAACAATTGCAGAAAACCATAACAATGGTTCGAGGGATTGGTGGCCGAGCACATATCAGCACACCGAAGCTGGGAGTGCGTGTAGCAAAAGCTCACGCTGCAAAACCCAGGGATCCTGGGTTCAATCCCCACCCCTGCCCAATTTGATCTAGATGAGCCTCGTACTGGTGTCCATTCATGTATCGCTACTGCATGATGTACGTTAAAGACCCCAGCTATCAGTGGTGCTGCACTGGCTAAATTTCTCATCTACAGCACAGACACCAGAAGCCCATTGGCACTGTGCGACTTCCTGCTGTCTAAACAAATATGCTACACGATTCCTCTCTTGTGACGGTTCGAGCTGACAAGGTGAAGTGTTTGTGCAGCACTCACATTGGCACCAGCTTGGCCGAGTACTTGTGGGGGTGCTCCAGGGCCAGCCTCAGCAGCCTGTCCACATTGAGATACGCCCGCGGTGGGAGCCGCTGCACACTCTCCTCTACAGCTGTGGGGAGAGGATTAGGAAAAGCTTGTTGACGGCTGCTTTAGGCAGTCCCTAGCCATGCAACCCACTTGGGTAGGGCCTCATAGCCTCCACACAGCTGGTCTATGGAAGGGCAATGGCTTACTAAGACAAAGTGAATGGTGTACATCTTGCACGCGCTTTCAAAATGACACGGCAGCCACTACAACGGGTGGCCAGAGATAGAGCCTGCACTCTTTCACATTCGTACGAAGCAGTAAGCTTCACCCAACCTACTATTATCAGCTTTGCGCTTTATATCTTTTATGCTTGCCGACATACGGTTTGAAATTTCGGAGCAGTAACGTGACGACTCATCAAAACGGCTGCCACTGCAGTGTCAAGTCATTCTTTTACGGGAGCAGTTTTAGATTGCAAACTATCTTTTAAGAGCCGGTGGAACCCAGCAATTCCAGTTGTTGCGACATCATTATTAAAACTGTGATTCGGCAACCTTCGCTGTTAATTTTCTGTACTACATCCCCCCCTTTTATGTAATGCACTTTATTGAAGTGCCTTTGCGGAATATTAAACTGAACTGAACTGAACAACCCCAGACTGGGACAAAATCTGGCCCATTTGCGACTATACCTATAGTCAGATACAAAATAAGAAAGGCAGTGCAAGGGGGAAAAGGGCACCCAACAGAAAGGTCATTGTGGAAAGGAGGTCGCTCCTCACCACTTCAACTTTCCTGGTTTCCGCCCTTTTTCCCCTCGCACTGTCTTTCTTACGTTGTATCTGACTAACTATAGAGCTGTTTAAACAGCTAAGTACCACACTTTCTGAACCATAGTATGTGAACTATACATGTTTACTAAAGTTTATATTTTATGCCGTGTGCTGACTACATCTACGGGTGCAGACTATACGAAGATTTGTTTTTTCTAGATCATTCATTATGTCAAGATGCGACGGATTTTGTGAATGACAGAGTATGATTAATAATGATTTACGTGCGATACAAGCTTTTTTGTGAGCTAATAAAGCAGGCTCTTGTCAAAGTGTATGACAATATTTCTATGTGTGGACTATGTAAAGGAAAAGTTTTTTTTTCAACCGAATGGTGCCCTTGTGGACCATAATCTGGAAAATAAGGTAACAGCTCAACGGCCGAGAACGTGTGGGAGTAAACAGTGCGGCAATGCTACTTGCCGGTGTGCAAGAGGGTGCCCTTGTGCGGGGTGCCAGAGAGGAGGTGCTCGACCCAGGCCACGGCCAGGAAAAGCTGGGGCGGGTGCTGCACCCGCACCAGGCGCTCTGCCAGCAGCTGCACCCGGCTACCCAGGGTGGCCAGCACGGGGAACCACGCCCTCCTCAGCGTGGCTGGAAGCTCGAAAGACGCGTCCTCGTCCAGATTTGGTGGCTCCAGTTCTGCAACAAAGATGGATAGATGGAGGCGTACGGCTGAACCCCTTTAAATCGGGCAGCTGCTTGCGCCACTTAGCCAGCGTTTTAGAGCGATAGCTGTTATGGGGACTTCCCAGAGGCATTTGCGACGTCGCCATCGCACCAGGCAGATAGCTCTGCAACATCATCAAACTACGTGACCACGTTCAACCGGAGTAGTTCACCCATCAGCCGAGAGATGGCGGGCACACCCGCACGCCCGGTGGTGCCAAAGCCGAGGGGTAAGGGAGCGAGTTCATGGGGGACGCGTTGCGTCTCGAACCTCGTTACTTGCACACATTCAGTGGTGGCGACGCTTGTGCCGTGAAACCTCCCCAAGGGTGTCGTCGACACTTCCGTGTACATCTTGCCCAAAACATCCCAATTTGACACCAAGAGCTTCATGATCAAAACTTGCCAGTGGCTTGTCCCAAAAGTGCACCAGTATTCATCTCTGGAGACTTTAACGTCAACATCACTAGTCGAGAAAAAGAGTGGCTCCTCACATTTCTCACCGTAGCACTCGGTTTGTGTGAGCAACCCACCACTCGTCACTGCACCTGTATCAATTTAGGCTTAGGCATGGATGTTGATTCGTGTGTACAGTGTGTTCCCTTTCCAACATACTTCAGTCACCACAAGGCTGTGTTGAGTGTGATTGAGTAAATAAAGAGTGAATACCATAAAATCTCGTAAGAATTCCGATCCGAATTGAAGACATAAATGGTGAAAAACATGGGGTGGGCTATCTTTGAGGATGTGAGAGGAAAAAATTTATAAAAAAATAGTGATAAACACAGGGGCACCCACTACAAACCACGTGACATGGGAACTGATACCGCAGACACTGCAAAGTTACTTTTCACGATGCGATAAACACGCGGGAATTCACTACAAACTCCTGTGTCACGGGAAAGGATACCGCAAGTTGCAGACGCAGCAGATTCACGTTTTATGGTGCGAAAAACCCGCGGGAACTTGCTGCAAACTCTCATCTCACAGGAACATATCCCACAGATCGCGGGCACAGCATATTCAAATTTCACGGTGTAATAAACATGCACGAACTGCTACAAACTTGCCGGTCATGGAAACCGATATCACACGTGCAGATCGCGGACAAAAACGCGAGAATCCACTACAAACTCGCATGTCACAGGCACGGATACCACAGATCGCGGACGCAGCAGATTCACATTTCACGATGCAATATACACGCGGTAACAACTCGCGTGTTACAGGAACCGATATTGCATGCGCAGATCGCAGAAAAATATGTGGGAACCTGCTACGAACTCGCTTGCAAGACATACCGGTACTGCAGATTGCACGGTTGATGCTGCTGACGCCTCTACAATGCGATTCCCGTCAGACATCGCGCAACATCTCACGGGAATCGGGGGGGGGGGGGGGGAGGGGAGGGGGGAGGCAATGTTTTAGAACTTTTATGTTACGGATATTTCGCGAGAAAAAAGGGATGGGCGATCTCTCGGGGGAGGGCATCCTTAAGGGGTTTTACGGTATGCATAAAAGTGTGTGCTACTATGCGCAATAACAGCTACCACTATCGCTGCTTCGTACACTGCAGGTATTTTAATATCTGTAGTTAATCTTCTCTAAGATGTGGCACCACCTGTCGACACATTTCTGAACTTAAGGTAAGCTGTGAGAACTGTTGCTGTTGCTGTGAGAACAATGGGTAGAGTGCAGAGGCAGAGACTCTGAACAGAACTCCGTGGTTTCTTGCATAAACCTTGAGGATGGTGCTTTCCCCAATAGCCTTTTTGGGCGTTAGATGGCGTGAGGAAGCGATTTTCAATCATTCTTTTGATGCGAAATTGGCCCTCACACACAGTTCAATTCTGCATAAAAATCTCGTCGGTTCACTTGGCAAAAAAGTGTCCTGATCACTTTAATCTTTCTATCTCATTCTTTCCCCCAAAGTAGGGTTCCGTGTTTTCAGCTAAATCCGAAAAAGTCAGAAAAACACTGGCCGGTAAAATTTTCTTCAATTCATATTTATCCAAAAAACCCTGCATTTGGAGGTCACGACGGCAAAACAAAAATAAAAGAAAGACGGTGTTTTACATATAAATTTTATTAGAGCATAAGGTCAATGGTCCTGTGGAGAGGCCACTTTAGTTTCCTTTAAAATTTTGAAAAATTGGGAACGGAGTAAAATTAAACTCAGAATTTCAGAGATTGAGAATCCAACAAAAATAAACTCCGATAAACTCCAAATTTTCAACGAGAAGTAAACTCCAGAAACATGGAATCCTTCAGATAAGGTAACCAAATACAAACATCTTCCAGGAACACTCTCGACAGACCGGGCAAATCATAAATTGGTGCAATGTGGGGCATATCAACGTGTATTTATGTGCACTGTCGGACACTGTTAGCGCGAACACGGCGTCGACGCTTTCCAGCATGGGGGATATACGTGCCAAACGAACGAAGGACATGTGGAAAACCAAGAAAGACGGCAAGAACTACGCAGTAACTCTGGATAAGTAACTCCTCGTGCTTGCAGACGATCAAAATAAATTGAGAGTCACGTAATACAGTCCGATTTACAATAAATAAGTACTGCTTTATTCTTTCTGCTCATGAATATGTGCGAAGATGCTTGTTCTGGGTTCAAATCATTACCCGCACGCTCCAAATCTTTGCAAATAGGGTGAAAGCCAGAGAACAGGTGCCCGATAAAAACTGCCCGACATAGGAAATAATAAGAAAACACACCTTTAGTAGCCCACGTACTTTATTCTTTACGTTTCGAACGTTTCTTTAATCACTCGTAAAGATGCACGCCGGGGTCATTTTCAGGGCGGGCATATTAACAATATATAAGCACCAACAGAATGCTGGCGAACTTATCAACGAACATATGTGATACAGAATTTGTGCCCTGAAGGAGGAAGGAGTACCTTGAGCATAATGCTGCAAAACAAATAGGCACAAGCCTGCAGCTTTTAAAAGTGCTTTAGATAGGCAAAAAAATTACAAAGAGTTCCAACTCACATGACTGGCTTCTGAAAGGCTTCCCCCAACCATTTTTGATGCTTCAGTAAATAGAAAATACTGCAACGTCCAGTGTTTGCTCCCTACTCCCCCAATTGGTTGTTGAATAGCAGCATTATTATAGAAATTATATCATGTTTATATCATTATATCAGTTTCGCGTGGCTCCTGGAGAGCCGTGCTGCGCATGCGCGAGGAGCAGTGACGTCACACGGCGCACAGCTGGCGCAAAAAAGTCAAATTTGGGGGTTTTACGTGCCAAACCAACGACGGGCTTCTGGCACGCCCCAGCGGAGGACTGAGGATTAATTTGGACTACATGGGGATCTTTTGACGTGCAACCGAAAGCTCGGTTACACGACGCCTCCTCCGCAATAAGCCTCCATCAGATTGCGGGCACCTCGGCCGGGATTCGAACCCGCCACATGGGGATTCGTAGGCCAGCGCTCTCGCCTCGGAGCTACTGAGGCAGCTGCACCGCTGGCGCGCCGGAGCCGCCGCCGCCACGCGCGCCTCGGCGGTCTGCGCGTTTCAGAGGAGTGACGTCATAGCCGCGGCAGACGCACTGGCGCCGCCGCGTGCCCAGCTGTGCGCCTCCGTTGCGCAGTACCCAAGTCTGACGCTTCACCGGAGCCGCTTGATAGCGCCTCTCATTTTGTGCTCATGCGCAGAGGTATCAGTGGGGGTATACATATAGCGGGGCGTTTGCCAGTGTGGTATAGCCATGAAGAAAGAGAGCGAAATTGCTGCTCAGCGGCGCAGAAAAGCGGAGAAGCTTAACTCATCGGATCCCGAAGTAGTCACATAATGCGTATACCGTGTGTGTGTCATTGAAGCAGCAGTAAGCATGATAATCAAGCTAATCCAAGACAACCAGGAAAGCTAAGAATAACCAGCTGAACCTAAGCTCACGCTACGTAATCCTGGCATAGCCGAGCTAAGCCACTGCAATTTTTTTCCATGCCATTTTTCCTAAACATTAGGTGTTATACTTTGTTTCATTGTAATTGTGAGCAAAGCCGAAACTATGACCGTGAGCATGCTGTCTTAAATGGTACTTTCACGGCATGAGCATGTGTGCTCAACAAACCCACTCGAAGTGTGGCACTTGCTGTTGTATCTTCTGCTTCGCTAGCACTCATATAGGAAAAGAGTAGTATATAGCCTTTGGGATATCTATTTCTGAAGAATGCTGTTGCACTTGATAAAATTATTTCTTTCAAACTATCCCAGCTCACCTAATTGCCCCACAACCAGTCTTGGGCAGTAACTAGTTACTAGTAATGTGTTACCAGTAACTACCGTAAAATCCCGAGAGATAGCCCACCTAACATCAAGAGTAAATCGGCTGAAAATAGGGAGTGGGCTAACTTTCGGTGTACAATCAAGAAAAGTTGAAAAGAATTGCTATTTTTAAGTTGTGTCTCTTCCAAGCTTGTTATGGTGACAATTGGCACCGAAGCAAAGATGACTGTACTTCCCAGTCAGCAACGTTCGCTTTTATCCTGCCATAGCTAACTAGCTGCATTTAGGCAGAGGCCATAATTGATCCTAACACTACTATTACTAGAAGTGGGCTATTTTTTGGTGTGTAAAAAAATATAGCAAATAAAGCCAAAAATAGGGGTGGGCTATCTTTCGGGGGTGGGGCATCTCTCGGGATTTTACGGTAGTTACTTTTTCTCAGTAACTTGTAACCTTAACTCACTACTGCTTAGAGAAAACAACTTAAACTGTAACAGGGTTACTATTTTCCTAATGTAACTGTAAAGAGTAACGTCGTTACAGTTACTTCTGAGATTTATGTAGAAAAAATTGTGGTGGCTTAGCTCGGCTATGCCAGGATATACATAGCGTGAGCTTATGCGCACAAAATGGGAGGCGCTATCAAGCGGCTCCGGTGCAGCGTCAGACTTGGCTACTGCGCAACGGAGGCGGACAGCTGGGCACGCGGCGGCGCCAGTGCGTCTGCCGCGGCTATGACGTCACTCCTCTGAAATGTGCAGACTCGCGAGGCACGCGCGGTGGCGGCGGGGCGTGCGGCGGTGGCGGCTCTGGTGCGCCAGCTGTGCGCCGTGTGACGTCACTGCTCCTCGCGCATGCGCAGACCGGCGAGGCGCGCGCGGCAGCGGCGGAGCGCGCGGCAGTGGCGTCTCCGGCGGGCCAGCTGTGCGCCGTGTGATGTCACTGCTCCTCGCACTTGCGCAGCACGGAGCACGGCTCATTATGCGAGCCACACGAAACTGCTCAACCTCGGCCAGTGTAGCTCACGCTACAAAATATTGCAAACACAATCCCCAAATTGTCTCACATCTGTTGAGAGAGTCCCAAGTCCTGATACGGAAAGAGCACAGCAAAAGCTACTGCAGAAACCGTCTGCAGCATGACGGAAAAAAGTAAAGATGTTTACAATTCTCTCTAATGCCGAATTAGGGCACAGCTCTTGCGGAGCAGGGGAGGGTACGGAGGGAAGAGTATGCCCCCCCTCCCCCTCCCCCTCCCCTCCAATTTAGCGGAAAATTTTCGCTAAAGCTAAATTTCCCGCTAAATTTAGCAAAAATTTCCCGCTAAATTTAGCAAAAATTTCCCCGCTAAATTTAGCGGGGAAATATTCCCACTATCTTTAGCGGGAAATTTAGAAAAAATTTTCCCGCTAAATTTAGCGGGGAAAGTGAATTGGTGTTGAGGTCACGTGACATCAATTTCCCCACTAAATTTAGCGGAGAAGCTTAACCCGCTAAATTTAACGGGAATTTAGTGTTTCCCCGCTACCTCTAGCGGGGAAAAGTCCCATAATACAATGCGCGGTTACACCGACGCCGCTCAAGCTGGAAATGGGCTCCTAAGAACTGTGTTCTAAAAAATAAGAATAAACTATATTTTTGGTGACCATGCTTGGCCAAGCTGATCCCGCCAACTGGAAGGATGGGGACGTTAGTGTCCATACCCACCGTGTATGGTACATCGCCCACAGTGCATGCCAATGTAACAAAGCGAGTCATCTCTAAAGAGTTTCTCTTTTCTTTGTCCGGTGTAGGGAGCGAGTGTTTTCCACAGAAAATAGTTTATGGTGACTGTCGCCTCAAACGGCCGCAGGCTTACGGCACAACCAATTTTCCGAACCTTGTCTTTTTGCCGCCAAGCATACGTTTCCTTCCCCTCTAGTTTGAATTGTCCGACTCCCAGATGCACTCTTGCGGGGTCTCGACTTTAGGCCCATTTGCCCTTCCTTCCCTTTTTTTGCAACCGAATTACCAGCCTTGCCTCCCGCCATCCACTTATTGTCCCCCATTGCTGTGCTTCCTGGGTCCCATCACATGAAAAAGAGTATTCGCTCGGAATGTCTGTGTCGTTCTGCTTGTTTGTGTGTTTTCTTTAAATTGAAAGACCGCCTTTAGCCTGGACCAGGAACACTTGGCATCCGTTAATTTATAGATATGCACGTCGTGGGCTTTCCGGGTGGTCTCTTCTAGTTGGGATGGTGAGATGGAGGAGAGCAAACGTGTCCCATCTGGTTAGAAAGTGGCAGAAAAAAGATCGCAACAGCCGTTTAGAATTCTACACGCAGTGGTCTTTTGTACCTCGATCAGTGCTTCTTTTGCACCACTGCCATGTTCAGTGGGTTTGACAGAAGAATGTTGCCGCAACATTGCTCTCCAAGTTTTTAAAAGAAGCTTAGTGTTTTATGAAAAATTGTGCGCACGCAGTAAAAAATGGTTCGACCAATGAGTGGATTGGTGTGGCATAAGAAGTCATCTACAAAGCTGATTGCAAGGTACAACTTCTATATTTATTGACTCCACATTTGCACAGATTTCTATTGCTCCTGTCCCAGTTCACCTCACCAAAGAAATCCGAAATTAGAAATGACCGATTGTAAACTCGCACCATGATTGGAAATACCCGACACCTAGACGCGTGCTGTTGTATTCGTGTATACCTTGTGGTGGTCGCACTTTTTTTTAAGTTCTTCATGGATCATCAGCAGGTATTTGCTAGCTCATTTTGAAAAAACTAAAGTCGAACGTAATTTTGCCGAAGAAAAAACTATAAATGCTTTATCATATAGTGGATTTACCCCAATACTGTCTTAAAGTATGGTCTTGTTCAGTGAGCTATTTATGGTAAAAATTGAAATAGGAAGAACCAAACATGTTAATTATGATTATTGGAAAAATATTAACTTCTCAAAAAATCAGATTCACTAACATGAATCAGATTCTGGTGTCTTATGAAAAAGCTACTGTAAAATCCCGTAAGGGCGCCCTCCCCCGAGAGATCAACTATACCATTTTTCTGGCTAAATCTCTATAACATAAAAATTCCGAAGCATCGCCCACCCCCGGTTCCCGTTGGACGTCAAGCAATGTCCAACGGGAATCACGCATCAATGGCACGATCTGCGGTAGGGATGTCGCGAACCACCCTAGGTTCGATTTCGAAAGGTTTCGATATTTGCGAAGCGAACTGAGGTTCGATTTCGAAAAATTTCGATATTTTCGTACCGACCGAGGTTCGAATTAAAAAAATTCGCAACTTTCGATCACAGTAGAGTTTCGAATTCGAAAAGTTCGAAGCTTTCACGGTTTATAAAATTTCGGGTTCGAATATTTCGAATATTGTTTTACTTGAGGTTCGATAAATTCGAAGATTTCGAACTTGCCTAACTTGAAATTCGAGATATTCGAAAAATCTTAATTTCTTCAGATCTGAAGTTCGAAAAGTTCGAAGATTTGGAAATTCTTTGGAAATAAAATTCGAAAGCTTCGAACGCTTCGAATTTTTATAGACATGAAGTTCGAGCAATTCGAAGATTTCGAATTTCTTTCTGCATAAAGTTCGAAAAGTTCGGAAGTTTCGATTCTCTCTTAACGCTGAATTCGAAAAAAAAAAACTTCGAAGATTTTGAATTTTTTTTAAGTCCAAGTTTTCAAAGTTCGAAGTCCAGTTTTCAAGTTCCTCCACAGTTTCAGTTTCAAATAATGTTTCCACGACTCACTGGTTTTCACGAAATCAAGTTTAGGAAAGTAAGGGTGTGATACCTAGGCTCTGCGAAGTTGGTCAGGCAATTAAATGAGACGACAAGTGTCCCGGATGTGCTGGAATATTTGCCAGTGCAGAGTGACGTGTGACCATAAATCAGTAATTGTGACCGCAAGCCCGGGGGGGGGGGGGGGGGGGGGGTTCTTTAACGTGCATCACGCAGTAGTGATCACACGAACACACTGTTTTACGATACTCATCCAGTTCGAAACGGCCAGGGGCGGGCAGGATGTTGAGGCTCAGAAAAACCTTGAAGCGACCTGGCAAACTACCTCCCCACCCCTTGCACGCTGGTAGTAATCCGATCGAACGCTGCCCGAGTGACGCTGGCATATAGTAAGTTAAGTTTGTAATTGTCCTGGAGGTTTATTTTCTGGGACGGAGGAATCGCCTCGCAAAAAGCACAGAAGCCGACACAACTCGAGGTCGAGGAGCGTTCTACCATACAAGTGGCGTCGGAAGAGGAAAAACGGGGGAGGGAAGAGGGAAGAGGGAAGGGGGGGGGGGGGGGGCCTCGGCCCCCCTTCCCCCTTCCAGATATTTCGGACTGTTAAAGAAAACAATATGGGGAAAGAGGGCGTGGTCGAGCTTATTTTAATCTGAAATTATTTATGCCTATGTATAGCTACTGTCGCTCTTCACTGCATAAAAGATTGCGTAGATCGTCATTGTTAAAAACTCGTTGTCAGAAGGCACTACTCGTCACATGCTTAGTGGTTCGGAAGTTCAAAGCTATGTCTTTACAACCTAAATAACTGTGCCAATGATAAAAAAAAAAAAAAAAAAAAAAAAAATTAAGTGCGGGGATAAAAAGCTGGAGAAAGAAAAAACTATCAAGAACTCGCCGGATGTGTTGTATTCTTGCATATTCAGAGGTTCAGAACTTTGAAACAACTTTCTCCTACCAAAATGTGTACAGGCTAAAAGAAACACGTCACAGGAACGTGAAGCGAAAAAAAAAAAAAAAAATGTTTTCTTTTAATGACGTGCTGAACTTGAACAATATTAGAAATCTTCTCCCATGAGTTAATTTATTCCTTAACGTGAAAAAACAATAAATACATTATTTTGTATTCTGCAGATGGCAATAATATGTACTGTCTGTGGTGTTAGTTTAAATGCGATACCTCAAACAACTTAGACGAAAATAAATACCAAGTTTAGGGCATAATTCCATGTAGATACATGTTTGGACATTTCTTCGAAACTCACCTTGAATAACAATAGTCATGTCTTAAGACGACACTTATCTAGGCTATACATAGATCATTCTTAAAAAGTTTAACATCTCTACCATAAATAGCTTCGGCTACATCGCGCTTCAAATCTGGCATAAACGATAATCGTCAAAAACCCGTCGTCCTTCCTCGCTCCTTCGGGAATTTATTTCTTTAAAACTAAGCATGCCAGAACATTGAAATAAACGGCATTGTCTTTCGTAAAGAACAGAACACCGCATGTAAAAGTTCGAGAAAAAAAAAATTACGAATGTACCTCACTACTTGAATTCAAATGAAACCGTCCGCCGGTCTTTCGAAGTTTGTCGAACTTCTGACTTTTCAGGATTCGAAAGTTCGAAACTTTTCGAATTCTATTGATAAATAAGTTCGAAAGTTCGAAAATTATTGATTTCCTTAGCATAGGAAATACGTAAGTTCGAACAGCTTCAAACTTTTTAGTGCAAGAAATTCGAAAGTTTGAAAATCATCGAATTTTTTGGTCAGTCAAGTTCGGAAGTTCGACAAGCATCGAATTTTGCAGTGTGATAAGTTCGAAAGTTCGAAAAGGATCGAATTTTTTAGCGTAATAAGTTCGACGGTTCGAAAAGCGTCGAACTTCTTAGCTTAACAAGTTCGAAAATTCGACTTCCGCGAATTCTACGATATAGAAAATTCGAAAATGCGAAATCTTTCGAACCTTCCGAATCGCTTGATTCAATCATCGAAACTTCGATTCGACAAAAGTTTGCGGCATCCCTAATCTGCGGTACCGGTGCGTCCGAGAAGCAAGTTCATAGCGGGTTCCCGCGTTTTTGTCTGCGATCTGCACGCATGATATCGGCTCCAGTAATACGCGAGTTGTTCCCGCGTGTATATTGCATTGTGAAATGCGAATCTGCTGCGTTCGCGAATTGCAGTATCCGTTCCCGAGTTTGTAGAGAACTCCAATGTTTTTGTCCGCGATCTGCGCGCGCAAAATCAAATGCGCGAGTTGTTCCCGCGTGTATATTGCATCGTGAAATGTGATTCTGTTGCGTCCGCGATCTGTGGTATTTGTTTCTGTGACATGCGAGTTTGTAGCGTACTCCCGCGTTTTTGTCCGTGATCTGCGCACGCAATATGGGTTTCCGTGACAGGCAAGATTGTAGCGGGTTGCCGTGTCTTTATTGCACCATGAAACTTGAATCTGCTGCGTCCGCGATCTGCGGTATCCGTTCCCGTGAAATGCGAGTTCTCGGCGAGCTTCCGCGAGTCCTTTGCACCGTGAAATGCGAATCTGCTGCGTCGGCCACTTGCGGTATCCTTTCCCGTGACACAGGAGTTTGTAGCGAATTCCCGCGTGTTTATCACATTGTGAAACGCGAATTTGCCGTGTCCGCCATCTGCGGTATCAGTTCCCGTGTCACGTGGTTTGTAGCGGGTGCCCCGGTGCTTATCATTAATTTTTGATAAAGTTTTGCTGCGGCATCCCCAAAGATAGCCCACCCCATGTTTTTCACCATTTATCTCTATTTTGGTTGGGCGTTCTTACGGGATTTTACAGTATTCTAATTTAAAGACATATTAAGGAAGATTCATTTTGAATGTTTTTTTAAATATATTTTTTTGTAAAGTAACGACAAAATAAAGGTGTTACTTTAGCAAAGTAACTGTAACAAGTGACTCTTTCAATTTTGTAACTTTAACTGTATCGGGGTTACTTTTTTTGCGGAGTAACTCTAACGGTAACACTGTTACATTTTAGCAATAACATGCTCATGACTGCCCACAACTAAGGAACAACTTCATTAAAAAAAAAAAAAAAAACTTTACAAATCTCTGTATAATGTGAAATTAGAGTGCAGCTCTTGAGGAGGAGGGGAGGGGAGGGGGGGTGTGCCCCTCCTCTTTCTGTGTGCCCTCCCATCCTCCTTTTCCTCTGTACCCCTCACCTCCTCCCAGTTTCCATGCTCAATTTAGCTAAAAAATTTGCGCCACGTGACCTCAACAACAATTCAATTCCCCGCTGTTAAGGTCACTGCTGTTCAATTGCTGTTGAGGTCACGTGATGTCAATTTTCCTGCTAAATCTAGCGGAGAAACTGAATTTGTTCATAGGTGATGCGACACAAGGTCATGTGACATCATTATCTCTGCTAAATTTAGCGGGGAAACTGAATTGGTGTTAATATGCTATTTATTTTCTCCAAATTCAAAATAGCAATTGAGAAAACCGTAAATAAAGTTGATGCCGAAACCAGCATTCAAATTTTCGCGCGCTGTTCAGGGGTGTGACGTCACATATGGTACAGACTTTCAGGTCGTGCATGTAGTCTTAAACAGAGTATGTTAAGTGCTTTTTGCGTGCTTCTCAGTGAATCAGTTACCAAACATTCTTTTCCCACCATCAAACGTCTTGTAATCAGTTGGGAACATGGCTTACTGCCCCCTTTGTACCATATCTGTCGTCACACATCAATGTTGCCAGTAGGGGCTCCCACTTTGAGAAACACGATGAAAACGAAATTTGAAAATTCAATAACTTCGCGAATTTTTTTTCTTTTCACACAATACTTGGGGAACTCGTAGAGCCATGTCTATCGGTGTGTTGCGCCAATTTTAAAGCAAATCAGCGACCATGAAAAAATCGCCGGAGTACCCCTTTAAGGTCATGTGACGTCAATTTTCCCGCTAAAATTGAATTGCTGTTGAGGTCACGTGACGTCAATTTTCCCGCTAAATCTAGCGGAGAAACTGAATTTGTTCATAGGGGACGTGATACCAAGTCATGTGACGTCATTTTCCCCGCTAAATTTAGCGGGAAAATTAAATTGGTGTTGAGGTCACGTGACATCAATTTTTCCCGCTAAGTTTAGTGCACTTACGCCGACGGTAATGCCGCCGCGGCGAAAAACGAAAACAGGTGCCTAAGAGCTGTGCTCTAAAATTTCCTTTACTCTCTTAAAGGGGTGCTTCACTTTGATAAATCTATTTTATGAACTGCCTGGGTTTAACTTAAGAGTCGCGTCAGTAAATTCTCCCTTCTACTTTTCTCTTGTGCGTCATTTTGCAGTGCACAGAAGAGAGTACACAACAATTCGGGCATACCCCCCCCCCCCCCCCCGCTTTCCTGTCAATGGGTGATCCTACCAGGGGCTTAGCCAGGAATTTATTTTTGGGGGGTGCTGAAGTGGCTGGATGTCCATGACTTGGGTTGGGGAGGTTGGAGGTGGGGGGGGAGGGGTCTGAAGATCTGCAGCCCCTCCCCTGGCTATGCCACTTGTTCCTACAAAGTGACTTCTATTCTGACATCACTGACAGTGACCTTGAAATATAGGCAAACACAAGAGCACTGGCTCTTATTTTCAGCCAGCCAGCATGCGTGCACATGCAGACAAAATTGTTCAGAACAAAAATTGCATCTGCAAGATACTAGACATAAATTCAATTTTTTTTAGAGGGTGGGGAGGGGTGCATTTTCTGACATATTACATGGCCTACCCAAACAGTTCTTAAAAAATGTTTTTTTTTTTTTTTTGTGTAATGACTTTTTTAAGAAACATTTTGATGCACAGCCATGTCCAGTTGACAGTAAGCCTGTGGAGCATGCGTACCAACACCAGGGCAGAGAATCTCGAGGCTGTCCTCATCCGGCAGGAGGAAGTTCTTGGTGAGGAGCTGCTCAATAACAAGGTCGCTGAAATCAGAAGAAATGAACATAGATCAACATACATACACTGACAACAGCATTCCAAGAATGGCAAGACCTCAGGCAGCCTAAGTCCAGCTTCACTAAAGATATAAAACAAACGAGGCACATTTAACCCCTTAAAGGAGCGGTGCAACCCGATATTTAATTTTAATGTTTTTCACTTTACACGAGCTTACTGGCACTAGTGGGACTCAAAGATACTCGCACGCAACGCCACTGGCCAAGAAACTCCTTTGTTGCGGTGTAATTTCAAGGACAAAAGCGATCATTTTCATTCAATCTCTTCTTTGCAAAATTTAATGACGTAACGTGGGGATCGCAGTACACCCCAGTGACGATATTTGAATGCGGTTCATAGATTGGACCCGAGCATTGCGTGGGCACTCGATTTGGGCTCGTGATAATTGATAGCTCGAGAAGCATTCGGGTAGTGGCCCGTGTCCAATCGCTGCAACGACGACAATAGCCGAGCCATAACAATGTCTGGAACTCAGCGCGTGTCCTGTGCTTTGCCAACCCCAGCGCGTGGCTATAATCAACATTGGCGGCATATAATCGGCTCCAGATCACGTGGCCGCTTGTTCTGGCTGCGAGTTGAGGGAGTAAACGCTGCTCGGTTTTCTTAATTTTTTTTTCTGGGACTTCTATTGCGTGGGGTGAAAAACTAACGCGTGTTTCATAGGTCATTAACGTCAGGGATCCGTTCTAAGTGGTATTTTCCGAAAGTACAAAAATTGTTGCATCGCCCCTTTAAGTGCCAAATTTTTTTTCCAAAAGTAACCTAAAAGTGCCAGATTTTTTTTTATTTTGAACTGTTACTCCTCTAGTATTACACATAAAATTTGAAAAGGTTATTATGCAAAAATCAGCGGAGGTGAAAAAAATATTTGCCAACTAATACAAGTGCTGCCATCTATGATCAGCGCCGCAAAACTACTCGGACGAGCCTAGCACGTCCGTGGAATTGAGGGCAACCGAAAAAACCACTGGACCAGCTGAGCTCGTCCACAGGCATTTTTAGCCAGAAAGTGGCCGACGAGCTCAGCTCGTCCAAGGCACTTAAGGGGTTAAGCCAAAAAATATCTCGAGGCCTTCGACACCCGCGTGGCACGAAAAAAAACACCTGTACTAATTTTGTCAACCGCTTGCCCTACGAGGGAAGTCACTACAAATGGCTTTGATCGTCAGAGAGCAGCTCGGACACTTCGACAGCAACGGACAGCTGCTTATTCAGGTTCAAATCTAAGTACTCATAGTATTGAGGATTGAACTTCGCTAGTTCATAAACCTGGGCCCCAACAATAAATCAGGAAAACAGCCCCTTTCCTAAATTTCTACTTTTACTTCTCATCTCAAGTCTGGCATCGTCCTGACCACGGTCAATCTGCAAGCGGTAACGCATTCACCGAGTCATTCGTTCAGGGCGGATATTTCCACTGTCCCAAACAGGTAGTATTAAAGCCCGTTCACACGCTTGCAACTCGTTAGGGACGTGTGCCTTAAAACATCTTCCTACAAGAGAACACGCTTGCGCCATCTATGCGGTGACCCTGGAACTGCATTTCACTAGAGCTAAGGTTTTGCGGTATTTCCGAGATCTAATGTACATACTACCTATAAAAACTGGTCGTTTATAACATTGACAAAAGGTTCTTCAAGCCAAAAAAAAAGATTATGCACAAAAAAAAGAAAAGGGAAATGCATACACGGGACTGTCAAGTGTTCCACAGCTATCTGATAGGTGAAGTCAGTGTGCTCTCTCGTCGTAAAAGATTTTAAGAGGTTTCGAGGCACACGGCCCCAAGGAGCTGCAAGTGTGTGAATGGACCTTTAAGCTTCAGACACAGAAAAAAGATAATATGTCTTTGAGATACAAGAAAGTATACATTAGCACACCTTTCACCTAACAGTCACTATCGAGCACTGCACTAATTCGCCTCAGGGACTTTAATTTGGCTGGTTCGGTCGGCTCCGGTCGGTGAGCTCCAGTTTCATTCCCAGCAGATGTTGTGGAAAGTTACCTTCTGGCAACGGTCAGTGGCCAGTGACACTCAGGGTGGAAGGATATTGGCGGCGACTTTGGAAGTTTTGCCGATTGTCAAAAGTCGCTACTTTGATAGCACCCTCAATTAATCTAATTTTACATGAATTTCTCACATTAGCTAGAATGTTGTCATTGATTTTAGACTTTATTTATTTTATAGCTTGGTAACTGAAAATGCTGCAATTGGCACCAGTGATGATAATTAACACACTTTAGATTGTCATACTTGTTCGCACGTTTGAAATGAGATCATAAGCAACTAATTATTTAAAGCTTGAAAAAGTTGTGCGTTAAAATATCTTAATTTTAATATTTATATTATTATTACGGTAATACAAATCGCGGCAATGTATGCCCCCAATTAACGCCATGATCACAAAAATACGCCATTTAACCATAATAGTCTTTCCTGAAAGGTATCATTTTGTTTTCTTTTTAGCACATGAAAACCTCTGACATCGCTATCAAGATAGACAAACAGCCAAACACTGGAGGCAATATAAACTGATAAGAGTCACGCGTTGCTTTAAAAACACGCACACTTCAGCTGCCTGACTCGGATTCCGTCTTCGAATTTTTCAAGAGAGAACAACGTTTCTTAATTCATACGTTTTGTGAACATATTGTATAAATTGGATTTATTGTGTTATTCTTGTGCTGGGAACAACATTAAAGCAATTAATCTAAATACCTAAAAAGTCATTGAAAGGCCCACAGTTCGTTATTTCATATGACAATTATCTGAGTGAGGAAAGGCAGCAAGAACATACAAATATCAGCACAGATGTTTTTCAACAAATAATAATATCCCTCTAAGGTGTATGTATGAAAGACCCCGTCTTTAAAGGGACAAAAGTTTCCGCAAACAACTTCTCTAACTAAATAATTACGGTGTGAGACACAATTTGAGTTATGAAAGAATCTAAAATTAAGACCTATACCGAGAAATTAAATCCAAAATAAAGGTTAGTTTCAGTTTCGCTCCGGAATTAAAACATACCTCCTGGCCTAAATATTACGCTAAATACCGCTTTTGTTTTCAGGATAAAGAGGTGACCTGCGCTCATAACACCCCTGCTTCTTAGTATTACCAGGCATAATTTGTGTCGCTCAGTGAAGCCAGCACACTAGACAGGCTCAGCAGCGGCACGCATCTCCGACCCTCACTAAACCCGCCATTTTGGAAAACGAGTGGCGCCACCTATAGTGAATTGGAGTTGCGAATACTGTAGACCAGCTCTGGGGAGACGTCATACCTTGAAAGTACTTGAAGAACTTAGCTTTTCAGACGTTCCGCGGTGTGTCACTTGAACATTTCTTTCATTGCCAGCGTTTGCAGGTGAAGTTTTCCATTTTCGACGTATTGGACGTTTATGCCAAAAACTGCACATTCCAGATGCGTGGCGCAGTTGATTTTCAGTGACACCAACTGTGCCCTAAGGGACTCGGAGACATAACTTCTGGCAATTTCTGCCTTTTCTGAGACTTTCTGCCGGATGCCTTCGGCACTTACTGTGACGCAATCTTTGAGGTCCTTTAGCACGGGATCGGTAATTTTTCGTAACCCGGATTCATTCATCAAGCGAAATGACTGGCTGTTTGTGGTGACGAGCTCGACACATGCGTCCATAACTTCGTTTTCGGTTAAGTTCGATGTTACACCGGAGCCCCATTGTACGACAGATAGCAATGTTGGCTGCTTGAACGGTGTTCTTGGCGACTGACTGGCAGCATGGCTGCTACTGGTGGACAGCTCGGGAGTGCTGCTGCCCGACGGCTTTTGTACCAGAAGCGCATCATACGCTGCCTTGTGGCGTTGCTGTTCGTGGCACTCGAGGTTAGCAGTGTGCTGTCCGGAGAGCCGCAGCCCACATTTGTCGATTTGGCATACTGACTGGTTTTTGTCAGCGTCAAATTTGAAATGCTTCTGTACTGGGTTCTTCTTCGGTCGCACCATCTTGAGATGGAGCCGTCGGAGCCTACACAAAAACATTGGAGGCATCCATTTTATCGAAGCTCATTTTAGCAAATGCCAGTTTAGAGACTCTCGTTTATGCACCGAAGAACTGAGGGAAAGGAGGAGACGACAGCGCGTGGGGACGTCAAGATGCCCAGTTTTGGCTGATATGATTAGCGGGTAGACCTAAATCGAGCAGCCTTTGCCTCCACTGCACTCGTCGAACGCGCTAGAAAGTGGATTGCCGGCGTTTGGCGTTTGGCTTTCGCATTTTAACATGTTCAACAAGTGCAGTGGAGACAAAGGCTGACTTTGCCTCCAGTGCACTCGTCGAACGCGTTAGAACGCTGCCGTCTACCGTTTGGCTCTCGCATTCGAACGCATTCGACGAGTGCTGTGCAGACAAGGACAGCTAGCTTTAGGTCTACCGACTAATCATTCGAAATGACGTAACAAAACAATGCAGGATTTCCGCCCACCTGTTGTTACAACTGAGTGCAGGTGAGCGCCGACTGCATATGACCGAGTGGACCCAGGACCAGGAGTGTAGATGACCGCCGTCACAACATTACTTGCGAGGCAGTTTCATTCTGACTGCTTGTCAATGGTGCGCCTTTCTTTTATACACTTTTTACGGCGCGGTCTCGAAAGTTGGGCAACGGGGAGGAGGCGGAACCCTTGTGCGAGAGCAACGTTTCTTCGGCAACAGTTTCCTTCTCGCCACAGTGGATATGAATCACGTGGAAAGCATGTGAACATTCATGAAAGGCCTGGGGTTTTGCATGCTAGAACGTTCTCAGTCTTTCTCCGAGACTCACTGCAGCTCCACTGGGGTCAGAACGCCGCTCTGTGTGGCTCTTTTCTTGCTTTTGCTGACCGGCATCTTGCGCACTCTCCCTTTCTTGCGGGGCTGCCGCTTATTGGCCGCGTGGGGAATCGGGAGTCTCGTCGAATTTTCCAGGTCTTTCCCGTCGGCGGGTGCACCGGGGCGTGCGGTTTAGAGAAGTTTGGTTTAGCGAACGCCGTTTTACCAACCCCAGTTTATGGAATCGCCTTTCACACAGCCGGCGTTTCTCCCATCCCGTCACCGTCGCAAGGGGCGCTCCCGTCAGGGGAGAGGATTTTCGGCCCGGTTTTCACCGGAAAGCCGTGCCCCGCAGGGTGCCGGGCGACGTAGGGAGCTGCTCTACGGCACCGGCGTCCCGGTGTCCCGGCAGATGACGGAGTCCCGCCCCCATCGAAAATCGACCAATCACAAAATAGAAAAGTTTCGCTAAGTTTGGAAGATTTTTCATCGTTCGGTTGCCAACAGTGAGCCAACGCTTGTTTTGTTGTTTTTCTTGTTCCTTTTCGGCGGGAATTGCTAAGAGCAGACGCAAATCCTTAATTTACAAAAAAAGAAACGTGCGCACTAATGTTCAGGCACAATTATCTCTTGATTTTGTAATTTAAGTTGAATAAATAAGCAATCCGATCCAATCCAATCCTGCCGTCACGGCCTCCGTCGCTTTGCTTGCGCGGCCTGTTCGGACACCCTGCCGTCGCGTCCCCGCCCCGGCGTACTCCCGTGACGGTGCCGGGATGGGAGAGGCGCCGGCTGTGTGAATGAGGCCATATAGAGAGGCTCAGTTTAGAGAAAAAGGCGATGAGCTCCTTTTATTGAACTGGGCTGCTGCAAAGCGGCCTGTACGGGTTGGCCAGTTTGGTTAACATTTTTGTAATGAGCTGCCGCAAACTGTTGCCGTGAAGCGCCGTAAGTAGTGGGGGCGTTAACACACGCAAAGTAGGGGATCCTTTCTCATAAACAGTGCCCCTGTTTCAATAAATGGCATTTCTCTAAACTGAGGCTCCGCTTTCTCTAAAGAGAGCTTCGATAAAACGAGCCCGTTCTCTAAATTGTGTTTCAATGAGATGGCGCCCAATCAACCCTAGTAAACCCGAATTTGATGCTACATTGCTGTTTCTGTGGTGGCTCGATGCGTCATCCCGTTGGCATGTGGCGGCAGCTTTTTGCCTGGCGCGTGGGTGCGATGACTTTGAGCGGCTCAGGTGGATATTGTGACAGTCAGTAACAGCGGTTATTGACCTTAGTTTTTGTAAAATATGCTTACAAAAATATTTGCATAAGTGAAAACATTTTGCCTCGCAGCACTAACTAAGCCTCTCAAAATTTCCGGCGCAGAGTGCACGGAATAGTAGGGCGAATGCATGCCCAAACCGTTTGCCAAACCGGTTCAGAATAGTTCTTTTATTTTGCTCTGGTTCATGTTCAGCTCCGAAATGGCGCCGAACATTTCGTTTCGGGATCTGTTCCGGTTCGGGCAAAAATAAGTGGTTCAATTCCAGTTCTGGTTCAGTACCGGTTACGGTTCAACATTCTGATGACATTAAACTTGCTAGGTCGTGCAAGCCGCCACCCGATCAGAAGGGTTGATCCACCATGCATCTGTACATCCATCTGCCTTGTGTTACAGGCACACGGATGGATGAATGGATGGCAGAGGCTAAACCCTTTGTATAGGACAGTAGCTTGCGCCACATAGTCTAGAAACATCTACAACATTCGCACTTGGACGGGTCAGCTTACCAGTCTCGCTCCACTTCGGCCGCAATGTCGGCAAGTAACCCCCTGCACTTCTCCTTGATGGCGGCCATCTTATGCCTGCTGCACTTGCGCTGCAAGAAGATGTCCGGCACATCGGTGCATTCATCGAGCACCTCAAGGATGCATTAGTAAAGGATTATGCCTACCCGGAAGAATGCGTTCAAGGTTGTACAAAGAACCTCGATGGTCCGCCTAATATGGCAGCATGATACATTTTTTAACAAGAGGTTTTCCTTCCATCATCCCCGAAATAAAAGCAGGCTAGTTCTCAATTTGATGACTATGGTGAATGCACCTGGAAGCGTGAAGTGGGCGTTTGGCAACTTTACAGGTGCAGTGGGCTAAATTATTTTTATGCCCCTCCTTACTTGCACTGCACCCATTCCCCCGGGAAAGTTCATCTGTCCTCCTTGTAACAGAATCACAGTTGAAGGGAAGCACACTCTTTCTATTCATTGTTCTGTTTACCGTCGGTACCGGAGCGGCTACACGAATCTCCTGCGAAATTTTCTCTAAACTTTCCATGTGAAATGCAAAACCAGCATGCGTTTCATGTTGGGTTTGAAAACATTTTTTATCGACTGACTGGTGATTAAGACGAATGAAAGGCACCAAGTCTAGCCTGCATGTTTGTCTTAGCCGGCAACTTGGTACTGGAACTGGAGTAAAAAAAAAAAGAGGATAGAGAAGGTAGCTGAAATGAGAGAGCAGAAGAAAGTGATTGCAATGATGATAGGGATGACGCCACAAATCACTTCCATAGACATCGTGACAGCCCCATACTAGTGTAGAACAATATGCGGGCTTTGGATGCCTTTTCAGATTGGTCCATCCTGATCCACATGACAAGCACCTCAAAAATATTAAACGGCAGCGTATCTATTTGAGGCAATATTACTCACATAGCTCGTCATTCTTTCCTTTGTTAACCCCTTCTTCCCTTTTCCAGTTTCTCATAGAGTCAGTCATTCTTTTGAATGATACGTAGAATTTTCCGGAAGCAGCCTCACCCATGGGTGTCCGCAGAAACTTTTTTGGCTTTTTTACAGGGGTCGGAGGAACCCTATTTTTTCTGATGGGCGCTCATCCGTAGCATATGCCACCGTCCGCCATTTCTTGTGGTGCTTACTCGGCGGTATCAGCACACGGTGACAGTGGGAAGGCCGGGGATAGTCCGGCGTTTAGTACTTGCAACAGGCCATAATTACGTTCCGCTTTCGTTTGTAACAACAACAAAGGTGTAATAATGTCTTTTAGAAGCCCATCAAAAATGCTTTCCAGTCTGCCAATAGACGGCGCAAGATAATTGCGGGAAAGGCCCGCTGTGGAGCATGGGGCTGGGTCGTAAGCCCCCCAACCCCAAGGCCTCACCCCAGAAGCAGCGTCCCGGAACTCTTCCAGCATGCGACAGATGCGGTCCTCTTCCGGCTCGAGGGCGGTGGCAGATGGGGCGACGCCACTCGGCAATAAGGCAGACGGGGGCCCCTGCCGGTCCAGGCGCTCCCGCTCCTTCTCCCAGTAGTGGACACGCAGCCAGAGCAGCAGCAGGTTGCACGCAGAGCGCAGCACCTCCAGCGAGTGCGAGCTCGTCGCATGCGCCGACGTGTTGCGCAGGTCCACAATCCAGTCGGGCACGCCCAGCTGCGAACACCACACAACACGGCGGAGGTGCCCCGTGCATCGGAACAGTGCGTTTGGAAGTCACAATCGGTAGGATACGAGATATCCGGACGTCGTTTCCCATCACTCTATTGACCCGGTGTGCGGTTCTTGGCCCGGGCCAAATTCACCCGTCTATTCCGCACATCCGGGCACATATTTATTAATGCGGAATTGCAGCCCTACCGAAGGCTAAAGGCTGGTCACACACTCATGACTGCTTACGACTGTGTGCATTACAACCTCTCTCGATATCTCACGAAAAGAACATACTGGCATGCTTTGCCAGAGCGAATGTTTTGCGGTGTTTGCGAGATCAAATGTATGCACTACCTATGAGAAATGGTCGTTTATAACACTGTCGAAAGTTTTTCGAGTCAACAGTGAAGGAAAGATTGGTCAAACAAAAAGAAGAAATATATAGAAATTGTGAGTGTTCCACGGCTACCCGACGGATGACACCAGTGCGTTCTCTCGTAAGAGATCACTAGAGGTCGTAAGCGGTCCCAAGTGATTGAGCCTTAACTCTGATTTTGGAGTGAAGCGTGCCACGGTTGCCTCTAAGAACGTTGAAGGCGGCCCCGGTCGGTCGAAGGGGGTTGGCCGGCTGCCAAACACCTGCACCACGAGCTCCGTCGGTCATGCAAAGCGAGTGTGAAAGAAGAAAAAACAACAAAAGAAAAAAACAACAACAGAAGAGGCAAGACAGAGGACTCTGAGACATTTTGAGAAGCCTTGCGAAAGCTTCGAAAATGAGAAAAGAGAAAAAGGAAGTGTACAAAAGGAGGACGTGGCTACGCTAGACACGATGTCATGTGCCTGGAAGGCTGAGAGTGGAAATAGCGTCCGCTGCGCTCCTCATAAAACGCAATTCTGCACGTGACGGTTCAATCGACAAATCGAAATACAACCGAAAAATGTTTTCAAGCAGTTTCCTGTTGTACAAATTTCAGCTGAGTTTGAGAGTGTGTTTGTGCTGCCCTTCTTCTGCCTCAGTTCTCCAAAATTTTGTTAATTTGCCCCAGCTCGTTAGCACTCTTACTTTTTGTTCATCATCAAAGGTCTCTGTCACAGTAATTGGGAGCAACATCTTTGCAAAAAAACCCACGAGTCGGCTGACTAAAAACAAGTGTGAATGTTTGACAAAAAAAACGGTGCCTTGGCCTCTGCAGTAATGCTGCCCACGAAACAGAAGGCACTGTGTGAGTCCATGTCAAAGGCTTTCCCAGAGAAAGCAACGGCAACAAAAAGTCAGTTGAATTATTTTATTCTGCTTTCAAACTTATGGCGGTGGGTGACAGGGTGCTCTGCATAGGGGTTACAACCCTTTTGCCTAACCCCCCATACCACCACATATGCACATTCGGTGTGCAAATGCTGTTTATAATTATTATTAAACGAATACTTGATAGGCTTAGCACTTTAACGTTTGAACCACAATGCAGCAAGACTAAAAACATACCTACCTAGTAGATTTATTAACGTGCTATTCATCCTCAAAAATAAAACCATAAACAAAAACAAAATACCTGTAGGCCACAACTCAAACACCGAACTGCCTTGAATGACAACCGAAAGAATACCTGAACATAAACTGAGCCCACCTTGAAGCCCGCTTCCTTGGTGCTGATCTGCTCCTTCTCGCGTATGGGTTCTAGAATGTCGCCGACAAACCTGTGGCAAAAGGTAATGAGGGTCAGTAATGACTATGATTCTCCCATCAACACTGTCACCATTGGCTCAAAAAATATTAAAATGTATATTTTGAAGTCAATACAGTGGAGAAAAGCTCACCAGAGATAAGCTTACCGGAGAAAAGCTCACAGGAGAAAGGCTCACCGCAAAACCGGCAGATGCGGAGAAAAGCTCACCGGCCTTTGAGCGGATGCAAAAAAAGCTCACCAATTTTTTTTTTTTGAATTTCTTTTTAGCTTAGCGGATTGTGCGTCACACGTGGTAATTTAACAAAATTAGAATGCGTCAAAATTGTTGTCCTCTTTTTTGTATATTTACTAAATCCTCAGAAATTAGTAATCAGCTATTTAGTATATTAATGACGGCGCAAGTATAAAATCAGACCATCGGACACCCGTAAAAAAGACAACAATTTATCGACAGCTTGACAGTGCGCCGTCGGTAGTTCTGCCAGATAAAGAGGTTTGTTATTTGCAAGCTAGTACAAATAGTGGTGTGTGAACCGTTTCAGCTCCGAAGATTGTGTGATGCGCCTCATAGATAACTAGGTGTTTGCTGATGTAGTCATAGTCGGCTATGCTGTTTTCTTTCTGTTATTTTCACTAATAAAACTTTAGTTGCGAGAACAGCTTGGTTCTGTCGTGTTTGTTGTCTTCACTCCGTCTTCGTCGTTTGAGCGGTTTTCATCATGTATAACGTTTACCAAGTCACCCAATTCGCTACCTTACAGAAGACTAGTTTTTATAAAGGTCACGAGTAACAACGGTGACAGTCTGCAGCTCTGAAGGTCATGGGTGGTTTGCCGTAGAAGGGCACTGTCACACAAAGGCAACGTGTGGAAACACCGGGTGTAGGAAAAAATGTCCCCGGAAAATATGTCCCCGGACAAAATGTCCCCGGAAAAAAAGTCCCCGGACAAAATGTCCCCGGAAGAAAAGGCCCCAAGTGGAAAGTAGGAAAAAATGTCCCCAAAGGATTCTCTATCTCCGGGTTTTCCTGATCCTCATGGCCTTCGGGCGGTCCGGTCATATGTCCTTGGGGGAAAAAAAAGGCACCCTGCGGAAAGTAGGAAAAAACGGCCCCATCATATAAGGAAATTACAATTCCCCGAGGTACACATCGTGTCACTGTTAGTGCGAACACGACGTCGGCGCATTTTCACATTTTACTTAGAAAAAGCATTAGTGGGAACGACATTTTACAGTCTGCGCTATATCCCCAAATGAGCACTTTCAGTACCTATAATAACTTTAATGACAACCTTTTGTTTCTACAAGAAAAAAAAAAAACAAAAAAACTAGCGATTGCTTGTTTGTGTTAACAGTGTCGCGCTTTTTACCTATTTTGAAATGGTACACAAGTACCTCTCAAATTTCCCCAAACACAATAATTTGGTTTGGGCTAGAATTGTTATAATTGTTTAATTCACATTGAAAAAAAAAAACACACACACACACACACAAAAAGAACAATAATTTGGTTTTGGCAAACCATAATTTGGCTTCCAAAATACCCCACAATAGATTGCTTCGGTTGCTTTGTGTGACTTCCAGCCTCCCTTTCTACCTCTAGGTGGGTCAGGTCATTTGTGACCGGATAATGACAGGACCGCCGAAAGGCCAGGAGAATCGGGGAAAACCCAGTGATAGAGAACCCTTCGGGGACATTGTTTCCTACTTTCCACCTGGGGCCTTTTTTTCCGGGGACATTTTTTCCGGGGACGTTTTTTCTGGGGACGTTTTTTCCGGGGACGTTTTTTCCGGGGACGTTTCTTCCGGAACCCGGAAACACCAGCACAAATGTTTAGAAAACGTGCACGTCCGTGAAAGAAAGAAACCTTGATATCCTATTGACCGTTCTATCCTGTTTTCAAAGGTTAACAAAAGCTTCAAATAGATTTTCGCGCACCGCAATGTTACGCATGCATTTTGGATTTTCGGCATTTACAGTTTTGCTTTTTAGGTCCTAGACAGACATTACAGTCGACTCTCATTAATTCAAACTCGAGGGGGGCCGAAAATTTGTTTGAATAAAGCAAAGTTTGAATTATCAGGAGTTTCTTCCCATAGAGATGCATAGGATGGGACCTGCACGTTAGTTTGAATTATCAGAAAGTTTGAATTAAGAGATTTTGAATTAACGAGAGTCGACTGTATTAATTTTTCCAACTTTTTCCTGTTTTTCAAGTTCATAAAGTTTTCAGTTAGGCTTTCGTTGCCTAGAGAGTAAACCACAGAAAACACTCGCCCGCAATTATTAATTTGGGACCAAAATATCCAATAAGCTTAACAAATATTACAAAACATAACATTTTTGTTTTTTACAAAGTTGACATATTTTAATGATAATAAATTGATATAGTATATATGTTACGCATGATCGAACAGCTTCCATATGAAAAGAAGAAAAAAAATCGGTGAGCTTGCCTCCGCATAGGCTCAATGGCCGGTAAGCTTTTCTCCGCATCCGGCGGTTTTGCGGTGAGCTTTTCTCTGATGAGCTTTTCTCCCGTGAGCATTCCTCAGAGATTCGTCAATGCATGCCTCATTACCTACATTACCTTAGCCAGTGGTTCTCAAATGGGAATCCGCGGACCCTTTGGGATCTGCAAATGCGTTCTAGGGGTCCGCGAAGCCCTGCCTCATCAGTCAAGCCCGGAAATAAAAGTTGTCTTTTTCGAGATTGAGAAAAAACGTTCCAACTTTCCGGTGAGTTTTCTCGTGTGTATATTAATTAAACTAAGTCTGCATCAGACTAGCCCTTAGTTATATTCATTTATTAAATTACCACCATAATTAACCTATACATTTCCCTTCCCCTCACCATGAACATGGTGGGTCCTCCATACCTCCGCCGAACCACAAGGGGTCCGCGAAATCTCAGTGGTTGAAAGCCACTGCCCTAAGCCATTAAACCTACCGAAAAAGCGGCCATGCTTCAAATGAGCTGTGTTCCCATCTCTGAAATGTGCATCTAGTAATCATTTTTACAATATAAATTTTGAAGGTATTACTCCGCTTCTGGTAAACTTTAGGATCAGCACCATGCATTCTTTTAGAGGCAGTTCAAAACTGCCGGCAGCAAGAAAGCAGAGCAGTACTGTTTTTAATTTTTATCAGGTGAAATTGACTGCCAGAACATACACTAAAGGAAAATCATGGCTCTATAGGTTACTTTGATGAGTTTCTAGGCACATTCTTTAGTGTATGAACAAGAAAAAACTTGGAATATGCTATGCCTACCGGCTATGGCTTTTCATTCAACTTTATTAATTACACACCTCTCGAGCGTGCCGACCAATTCTCTCTGATTTGTCTTGTTTAAATGAGAGCGAGAAAGACAAGTTCATTCAGGAGCAAATATCTGGCTAGGAAAAACAAATTCAGAATTACGCCATTCTTCACTTTGCGCAAATATTTAGCATTTCTTAAAAATAAAATTTTATAAATTCCATAATTTGCTTTGAAGCTCTGCGATCTAGAAATGTCACATAGAGGGAATGCAGTATGGTAGAATCCGGAAGCTACTATACCCTTTCAAGAATAGGGAAGGAGCTTGTTTAGCTTTCCCTTAACCCTTTGAGTGCCACACCAGAGTTTACCTGGGCGCATTCCTGTGTAGTTTCAGTTTTGGTTTGCTCCCTACCCCTCCCAACTGGGCCGTTATCTTTTAAAGCGATAGCTTTACAGGCGACACTTCGCAGAGATTTCAACCTCGTGGGCTGTCACTGTCACTACGGAAAAACCCTTCTCTTCACTCTTGGCGCAAGGCCAGGGAAGTCGGGTTTTCCCGTTGGCAGGGCAGCGCCGAGAGAGAAGAGAAGGGAGCCCTGGCCTCCCGCCAGTAATGATGCGACGAAAGAAGAGTCTTCTGTGTCGTCTGCTTCAAACACTTGTTTTCAAACATTCCTCGCGTTATGCGAAATCCCACATTGGCAGTATCCAGTTGCTATGCATAATGTTGGGTGGTTTTCAAAACTTCCACCGCGCTTACCCACTTACTTCACGGAACACCGAGCACTGGTGGCAGTCTTCAGTGCCATCCACGATGCCAACCACAATGGCTATAAGAATTAACCATGTTGCACCTCCCTCCCAGGCACGTAGCCAGGATTTTGTTTCGGGGGGGGCCCGCCCATGACAAAATGCTGTATGAGGGAGAGGGGGGAGAGGAGGTCCCAGCAAAATGGAAGATTTCGGGGGGGGCCCGGGCCCCATGGGCCTCCCCCCTGGATACGTGCCTGCTCCCTCCTCAGGTACATGACTGCACCATTCCACCCGCACTGCGCGACCGTGCTACAGCTACCGCTTTCATTTCTTCGCACGTTGTGGGCCAAAAATACTACTTTTTTTCTTACATGTGGCGGCATGTACGAGCCAGCAATGAAAATAATATTTTATCTTGTGGTGTCACTTTTTGATAGCATGTAATGTTATTTGTTGAGGTGACTTCTGTTTCGGTACGCTCCTTCGTTGTACAGAGCGGTGAATCTATGTCATTCAACTTCGCGTTCCATGACGAACATCGAGATATAGAAATTACTAATGAAGTCTGTGTTCGGCGACTGTGGAAACAAGGAAGTTAGCAGCTTCGAATAAACAAAGGCTGAGTAGGGTCGCTCAAAAGGGTGACCTTGGCGCACGAGGTCGATGCGCCACTGCATAGTACCGTGTCTCGAAAAGTACAAAACAAGAATATGTCATAGGTTGGAGTCATGCAGACATCAATTAACTTCTTGCCCACAAAATAGTGTCTTCTATAAATAAATATTTTACACAGAGCATACTACGGTGTTACTGAAAACAAAATTTGCATTTGGCATGTGGGAAAAAACCCTGGCATTCAAAAGGTTGGCCTGCAACAGAATATAGACTTAAGTTCGGCTTTCTACAATGTGTATGTACACTAATGCTTTGAACCCACTTTAGGTAGTCCGCAAAAATCGGTTTCTCACTGTATCGCGCTGCGATTCACTGGAGAGGTGCGGCAAAGAGGTAGAAGTTTGGAGCAAAAATATGAACGAGTTATTGTAAAATACAAAAGGAGCGCCCACCGCACTTTCATTGAAAACCAGATTTATGTAGACATGGGCGCTTGTCCGGTCAAATCGGGTGCATAACGCAGAATTTCCAAGCTAGGGAAATGCTGATATATAGTGGGCGCTTGAATGAAATGGGTGCTTCCACGGAATTTTACGGTAACTTGCCTCATTCAAAAGTGAAAACACAAGAACCTGTTTCGGGCAATCTATGGTGGCGTTCCACTGACGGTACGTGCCGTCTCCAAAATGCTGCTAAAGATGTCGGAAGCGTCCATGTTGCGCCGAATGTGCCGGCACCGGACTCAGCAGACAATCTTCCAAACGTTTTAACTATGTTTTCAGCATGGCATGCTCTCTTTAAGATATGCTTTTCAAAGTGTTATAACTTTTAAATAAATGAACCAAATACAAAAACAGGTATTTAAATCCCCCCAGGGCCCCCGTCTTTTTACGGAAATGATTGGTCGAGGCACCAATTCCTCTCGTGTCTGACGTTGTGCCATTTGTTGAGAGCACATAAAAGTCGGAGAGCGTCGTTATGGCACCATCTACGAAAGGCCACCGTAGATAGCCCAAAATGGGTTCTTCTCTTCTTTGAAACAAAACAAGTTCATTTGCTGATATTTTCTTTCAAAACTTCCACCACCTAGCCGCACCTCAGTAGTAAATCGCAGCGCGATACATTGAGAAACCAATTTGTGGACCGTCTAAGGTGGGTCGGTGCACAACACCACCATTGCCGGGATAATAAAAACAGATATTGAGTAACAATATCTTTACGACACATCAGGGCTCCTAGTGCTAAAGGACACACCTGACCACAGCAGAGGAGTAGAGGCGGACAAGGTCTTCGATGGAGGCGTCCGCACGTCCTGAACTGTGAGCCTGGGCATCGTTCAGCTGTGCTCCAACAAGGGCTGCAGAAGCCTCTATGGCACGAGGCACACGGGCATACAACCTAGCATGGATGAAACAAAACGAATTATTCCAGTTCTGCTGTGTGACAGCTTAAAGTGGAAACAAGAATGAGACACAAAGGCTTCGTCAAAAACTGCGTTGTCACAAAAGAATGCACATGGCTCAAGGGCAAGCAAGCTAGTGGCAAGAAAACATTTCAACTATTCTTTGAGCTACCCCAACGAACTATATTTTACGAATCATCGGCCTTTACCCTCTCTGGCATGCCATTTAGTATCGCGAAATTCAGAACAGTTATTGTGAAATCGGCAAATGAAGGTGACACCGAAACCAATGTTCAAATCTACCCGCGCTTTTCAGTGCCGTGATGTCATAGGCAGACAGGCTTGCTGGTCGAGCAGACAGTCTAGAAAACAGAGTATGACACATATTTCTCTCATGTTTCTGCGTGGGTGCTGGAGCGCATCCCCCAAGCATTCATTCCACATCATCAAACTTTTTGTAATCAATTGGGAACGAGCTATACTGCCCAAAGAGTGAACTTCTACCCACTGCTGGCTTCACTTTTTCATTGTTGCCAGTAGAGACTTTCAGTTTGAAAAAGACAGCAAGGATAACAGCTGTAAATTCAATAACTTCGCAAACAAAATTATTTTATACTAATATTTGGGTTACTAGTTCAGCTGGGTGTGTTGGTGTGTTTGATCAATTTTGAAGCAAATCGGGGATCAAGAATAAAATGTTGGAGGCAAACTTGTTGACTGGTTAATTATCGGAATTAGTAGGACCAGTGAATCCTTCTTTACAGTATTAGTCAGTACATCTTGCAAATTCTTTACCCCTCCTCTCTTATAACTTTGGTCAAGTGACGATGGATTGCAAACACATAGCTAAGTCGACAAACTAGCTAAGTGACAGCTATGTGTAGACAAAACGTCAGAGCATCTTTCCACAGTAACAGTGATCATGAAGGAAAGGAGGTGGAGGTCCAAAATGTTGATGTCAAAACCGTGACAAAGAAACAACAAAGGGTTGTTGTTGTTCTTTTTATTCCAGTATCTACATAGTTCTTGCAGGTTTTGCCCCCTCATGCAAAAATATAGTCATGCCTCGTTGATATGAATATCCCGCTATATAAACAATACTTCCGGGTACATACTAGGTAAATATGTATTTTTGCCTTGTAATAATGAATAACTCGCACAATAGATGATTCTTGGGAGGAGCAGAAATTAAAGATCCGCGCGGACAAGGGCAAGCCCGAAAACCCAAACTTAACCCAACTGTTGTGACGGGCTCGAACCAATATATGAGCGCCCCGTTTGGGCTTGGGCAGGGTTCGGTTGTATTTATTTCAAGCTGTGTCAGGCTTGGGTGGGGCCGGGATTGAGGCCTTCGGGCAAGACAACCTGACCTTGCTAAATCTGAAAATTCAATATTAGGAACTGCGGTATACTACCTAAAAACATTTTTGAACATGCAAAAAGTAGCGAAAAGAGGATGCCAGTTATAATGCAAAAAATGTCAACGCAGGTTGATGATGCCTGCATGTAAATGCCACCATAACTAAACTTCTATGGCAAGTTTCATCCTCTGCAATCAATTTTGCTTGGTAGGTGATCACTTGTCGTGAGCTCGTTTTTGTTTCCTATTCAGCATAATTTGTGTTATAGATTTTATTCGCAGGAATAACCAAATGATGCCAACTACACCCTTCTTTATTTACAAATATTCCCTTCCATAAAAATGCACTTACGTGTAAAATAAATTACTGTGTCGTTTCATTTACTTGAATAAGTGGTGAAGTTTCGTAAATCAAGCCTATCTTCTAATATCCACACGATCATTATAGACACGGTTCCTGTGCGCAGATAAAATATGGCTTTGTTTACATCTTTGTTAAAACGGGGTTTGATTCTAAGCAAAAGTTAATTCGGTTTGCTGTAAACTGTGGTTTGCAAATAGAAGGTAGAACTTAATTTAATATATGCAGATGAATGAACAGTACTGATTCAATAAAATAATTGTCACAAAGCCGTCCAAAGTCAAAATCTTTTGGTGCCGCCGCGATTCAAACTCCGGGTCTCTTAATTAGCAATCAGGTATGCTAACCACTGCACCAAACACGAACAAAAAGGTGGTCGCATGTGCCCAAGCGATTTCTTTTTTTTTTTTCTTGTGACTCTTAGAGTGACGGTCACTTCCTCTCCCAAGAATGACATACATCCTTTTCAGAAGATGCTAGAAGCCAGCCAGCCATAAAACATATTCTTTGTTAAAAAGGTGTGTTTGGGTCGGGCTCATGTTACAAATAACAGTCGGGCTAGGGCCAGGTTCGGGCTGAATACTTATCCGTTGGGTTGGGTTCGGGCTGACGTCCACGAACCATAGTTGGAATTGGGCCAGGTCGGGTCGGGGCTTAAAATTCCGGCCTGATCTGGTCTCTAGCGAAGGTGTTCATATTAGTGAAACATTGTCTTTCTCCCACGCCTGTCGATGTCTTTTGCTTAACCATATATGGAATGAGTAAAGCTATACGCACTCTGGAGTGCACTTCGGTCGGAAATGGCTATACGCAATCCACGGAGAGCTCATGCCGCTCGGGCCACCCTTTTCGAACGGTGCGTGTATCACTGGGGAGCTCGTTAACATACACCCCCACCTGCGTTCACGCCGCTTCGCAGCGACAGTATCGGCTGCTAATTACAAAACTTAACCAGTACACGCCGCTTCGCGGCGTCCAGCCGGCAACCCAAGCCCCGCTGTCCCCGATCGCACCTCCAGAAAGGGAGTCCCATACCATTTAGTTCTGCGAAGTTTCGTCGACAACATTCGGTTTTTTTAGTGTTCATAGTAAAAAACAAATGCATAAATATCGCCAAATGCCTCGACAAAAAAAAATGTTTGAGAAAAAAAAAAGAAAAAAAAAGTAGGCCCACAGCGGATCGAACCTGCGTCCACTTGCGTATAAAGCGGACACTTTAACCCCTATGCTATGGTTTAGAAAACTCGTTGCGATCATTCATTTTATACGAGTTTAGTGGAGTGCGTATAGCTTTACTCATATGGAATAACAAAAAATGGCATTCAACACCGCATCAAACTTATTTATATAAAAAGAAAAGTTATTTGTAGCACTTCCATATTTAGACTTCATAAATCTCGATGTCGCAAAAGCGGTGAATTTTCTAAAGACCATAACTCGTCCAAGTTAAGGTCACCATTCCGCAAGCATTCCTCCACTTCTCGAATCGTTTGTGCGTCTGACTGCCATTGGATAGCTCCAGCAGCGATACTCGGCTTGTGGGCTACGCCGCTTCGCGGCGTCCGACTATTCGCTAAAGTGTCATTAGGTGAAACGTGGGCGTTCGCTAAAACGTCATTCGATCAAGTGAGTGCCTCCCGTTTTTTTCTATGCAGCATGGTCTAGGAAGAACGTATCCTCGTCCCTCTGCGTCTGAATCATCTTCAGTGCAGGCGAATACCATCAGCCCCGAAATGTAGACTTCTGCAATTGACCACTTGTACTTTTCCCCAACTTTTTTTTATCAACACATCAACTGTAGACCCGAGAGAGATAGGGATGAAAGCAGAGAACAACGTCGGTCAAAGCAGAGCAAGAATTGAGACGGCTGATGAGTTGTCACCTGCTTCTCCATATAGCGATATTACGCAGGGCAGCAGCTTGGTCCTGAATGGCTCGGCTGAAGAGGTTTTGGTAGACTCTCTCCCATTCATGCCTGCGAACGAAAGATGTTTTGGGAGCGCAGCCATGTGCGCGATCCACCGGTCGAACAACGACGGGTACAGATGCGGTACCTGCTATAATATGGAACGATCCGGAACTCTGTAGTCGCCATGTGTGCTCGGTGTCGGATGGATGTGAATAAGCGTAACTGGTTATCCACACGAACGTTGCTGTAAACACCGTGGCTGTAAATGCACTTCCAACAACAGGCCACAGTCCGTCACCAAACATCAATCGATGGGCCGCGCCATTGCTGCGCACGCGCAGAGCTCCCCGCACCGCGTCAACCGTCTTATGTATTTTAAATGCCGTCAGCTTGGGCAGATGGAGCCACTGCAGCGCACACCGCGCACACAACATAAAAACTCCTATGAAAACTAACAAACAAATTAAACTGCAAAAAAAAAAAAACAATTTCTTTTTTTTTAACGCAATTTGTTTGCTGGGTATCAGAGTTTGTAACCAATCTATGCTCATTCGTAGCATCGCTCGACCGGTAGATTTGAGCACACATATATGGATTTGAGTGGCCGACTTCGTCCGTTTGTCCGGACTCGGCCCGAAATAGAAACAGATCGACGTGGTTCATTAAAAGCGGACGCATTCAAATTGAAAGCGAGGTTAAATACAATATATATGAACATGTGTACCAATGTGATGGTGTCTCTTGTTTTTGTTTTTTTAGCTCTAATTTATTAGCAGCAACGTGCACGCAGCAGCGCACCAGCGGAGCCCGAGCGAACGCGCCCGTCCCGTGCGTCCGGGGTGTGCGTGATTACCGGCGTGCAGCGGCGCTAAAACATCCGAGGCGGAGCCAAGCAACCGGGGCGACCTTTCTCGCAGCCGCAAGAAATCAGGCAAATGCGAGCGTTTCTGGGCGCCAGGCGCGCCAGGCAGGGGAGCGGAGCCACAGGCACCCATCCATTTCAGACTCGGAGAACACTCCACCGTGCCGAGAACTCGAGAAGTTCCAAACAAGTCACGTGGGGTCCGGAGGAATGCAAACTATGCGGGGGGCGGAGCGTGCGTCAATCACGCCTGTCACGTGACCGCACTGGAATGTCAACAATGTGGAAGGTGGGAGGAGCCTGTACGCCACTCAAATTCGGCTTGTCCATGCATTGCCGTCGGAACGTCTCGTAAGCGGTCGACGATGGTGTCGCGGTGTTTTCGGCGACGTGCGCGGGTGTCGTCGTGTGCCTGACGACGAGGTGTGCTGGTGAGATCGGCCCGCAGGATACCGCGGCGGCAGCGTTCTTGGCCCCTTCCGTCGACGACGTGGAATAGATGCTCTGCTGCGTCCTCAGGAGACCATGTTTTCGAGTGCAGTGCTCGGCAGCGTGGTGACAAGTGCACGGTGCGTCCACCCCCGGCACCCTGGATTACGCTTATCTCGATAACCACGTAGGTATGTGCACCGCGAGCTCGGCCGCCCGTGCCGACGCGGCCCAAGCGCCTCGGCTTCAGCAGTTGGAAGCTAAGCAACATGGCGACTGCCGAGCCAGCAAATTGGGGTTAACTTTGGGCTCTGTCGTCGCACCGCGGCCTCGTTCGACAGACCGCAACGTGCGCCGGAACCCCGTGCACGTCTCCGGGGCTCGAGTTCCGAGCACGGCAGTCGCGGCGAGCTCCCGCGAGCAGTTGTTGCGAGCTCCGCGCGCACGGGGCCGCCTGTGGACGCACATGATCGCCGCTAAAGCTGTTGCGGAGTATCACCGTATCACGTTACCAGAAAGCAACGCGTTGGCTTCGCGCTCGCTCACAACGAGCACGGATGCAAACGTGACGCTTTCAGCGTACCGCTGAACGCTGTCAGTGTCGGTATTACGAGGGCCATTGCCGAGAGCAACGGTGCGCTGCAAGTGGTGGTGAGGGGGGGAGCTTCGCTTTTGTCGATTCAATCGCTAAGCCTAATCGGGTCTCGGTTTCGGTCGAAAAGCACGCCAAATGGAAATGATAGTGCCGAAACGCATTCTTGCCAAGCACATCGTAGATGGGGATTACACGACTCAAACTGCAGTGTTCCGCCGTGCTTTGCGACGTCGTCAGTGCCGCAGAAAATCGAGCAGACGAAATTTTTATTTTGAGTTGTCTGCAGAAAGCCCACCGCCACAAGCCGCTGCGGTTGCATCGCAGCAGCTGACGAGCGGGTGGGCCGTGTGGTTCAAAAACCGCTTGTCGCGCCGTGGGACGTTGGAATGCAACGTTGACGGCGCCGGGAAGTCTGTCGCGCCATGGTCGACGGGGAAACACGCACGCGTTGCGGACACCGGCAGCAACGCGCGGCAGCAGGAAGCGTGTCAACGCGTTTTGCCTCGTCGGCTGCGAGCGGCGTGTCCGAGTCTCACGCGGCGGCGTTAAATAAGGTGGTCGCCAGTGCCGCTAACCTCTGTCATTGTTTCTCTGCGAACGAACAAGCGGTCGCGGTGTCCCCGACAGCGAAACTCTCGTTGCCCGTCTGAATAACCTCTCCGTCGTGCCCAACCAGCCCAACCGCGTTTGAGTTGCCTCACTCGCCTAAACGATCGCTAACCTCTGCTCTGTTTGCGTCGCGTTATCTTTCGTGCTACCGTTTGCCCGACAACTCTCCTTTCTGCAGCGGCAGAGTTGACAGTGCGGCTGAAGGCTACGTGCTCGAGGGGCTCATCCGTCGGTCTTCGCTGCACCGTTGGCGCTCCCCGCTTGGAAGAGCGCACTGATGCGGCAGCGAGCGAAAATTCATATTCCCGGCTTCCAGCTCGCGCTCGTTGCCATCCGTCGTGCTTTGGCCCTTTGACTGCGCGTGCACGATCGAGGCTCACGAGGCGCCGAAGCGTCGTCAAGGGCCTTACTGCCTCTCATCCTGTCAGTTTCGGACGGGCTTCCACTGCATTCCAGCGAGTGCTGCTACGAGGAAAGCGCAAAGCACCTTCGCGTTCTATCTCGCACGAGTTAGGAGACTTTCTTGCGAGTCGCGTTCTGCGAACGCTTGCACGTTTCCGTTTTCTAGAGAAGCTTCTCCGTTCCGTAACAATCGAGGGAATGCCCCGGAGCAGCGAATCGGAGTGAAACGCAACCATTAACGACGTGGGACTCGAGATGTGGAAATCCGGTCGGACAGCTGTTTTTTTCGGCCCTATCTGGGACGGCCATTTGTCCGGGAAGCGCGCGCGCGCGCGTGGCTAATAACGCTACAGCGGTCTCGGCGAGTGGGCAGCGCGCGTTCATTGCTGTCATTTGGCGGCGGCGAGGTGCGTTGACGCTGAATGATAATCACTTTGTAATGCGTTTGAAAAGAGCGTCTCTCCCCGGCATTAGGCGTCGCTTTACGAGAAAACCGCGTTTCCCCCGTCCGCTCCTGATGCCTCGCTCCTGCCGAGAAGGCCCTCCATTCGTCTGCGCACCGAAGCTGACCCAGAGGTGGCTGCGTCCCACTAGTGCATCGTGAGCGGTGACGAGGGCCCAAGCTAGCTCGTACATTTCACGCGTGTTCGAAAACAGGGGAGTGGCGGCATTTGTATGGGTGAACACTCACAAGTAAGCCACTGGCATGAGATGACAACTCAAAATATAGCACCAGCCACATTTGGTACATACCACCTGCGGCGTTCGGTTTACCTGCACCAGCTGCACTCGGTGCACACCGTCATATTCAGTCGACGAGTGCAACCTATCTCAAAACACAACTGGAAGTACACTGCCCTGCACTTTTCTGCAGCAGGCTGGTGCAGGTAAATCGAGTGAGCCCAGTGTGTTCGATTTACGAGCGCAACCTCTCATAAAACACATACAGATAGTACACTGCCCTGCACCGGTGCAAGCTGTTGGTAACTTAGACGAGCCCGATTCATTCACCTATATATGGAGTCTTTGTTGAAGGGAAGGGTTTCGAGCAGTTGCGTTTTTGGACGTTATTAAAAATATATGTGACATTGTAGCAAAATATTAATGGGGGAGTCTTCCGACACCAAAAAAGATTGCCTGGCGAAAACTAAAAAAACAAATTTTGGAAGGTGTCGGTGTCCCTTTAATTTTCTCTCTATTTATTTTTAGTATCTTTTATCAATGTAGCCATTTAGACACAGGTAGGGTGGGAAAGGTGGAGAATGTGTCAGTCGTGGTCTCGAAGCAACTTATTTCAAGGTGTTCTCTCATAAGTGTTTTTGGACACATTCAAATTATTGAATGCCTGAAGTTAGTCGAGGGCCATGCTGCTTGTATTTACTAAAGCCCTCATTGCACAAATCCTATTCCGTTCCAGCTGGGGTAAAAAAAACAAGAACTGGTGCAACATACTTCTTTTGTTTGTAAGAAAGCAACGACAATGACACACTGGAAAGGCAAATGTTGGGTTGACTGTTTACACTGGTTGTACAAAAAAAAAAGATTTTTTTGGTAAAAATAAAGTGAGCATGCAGGTCGGCTGGTGGTGTTTGGAGAAATTAGCTGTGCTAGTCCTGCACTACATGCTAGGTCCAGATAAATCGGATGGTAGATAGACACATAACCCCTCGCATAATGTACTCGTATGTAACATTTACAGATAGTAGATTCTCGCAACTACAATAAATAAAAATCAAAGGCAGGTCTTCATCAGGGTAAAACATCTTTTTCTCTATGAACTTACAGGAACTCGATGGCAAGTGCTTAGAGTTAGATCACTTGAATACTGTTATTGATCCAATAGGGGAACAAACTTCTAGCATCCTTACGCAAGCCTGACAGCCTCCGGATATGTTGTTAGCTGCACCCAGCACTTTTACGAGCTCACCACATAAAAGTGTTGCCATGCTCTTGGGTGATGCAGTGGTGTACGAAATTTCCTTCCGAGCTTCGCTCTCTTGGGCAAACCTCTCTCAAAGGTTCTGTCTTGCATAGGTTAGCATTCTCCGTGGCTGCTATGCGAAGGAAACCGAGGAATGAAGCGTGCTCGCTATATTCCGCAGCAGCAGACTATTAAAGGATACACGGGCAGGCAGCACGTGCGTGCGGACGGGGTTTGCCTATCACATTTCAGGTGATAAATTCTTTCAAGCGGACGTGATGCCGATCTTACGTTGGCTGCGAGTTTTATTGCCTTCCTGCTGCTAAAGTCGGCAGTGGCACGTGTGGCTTTGCGTCTTCCTCGAGGCATGCCTTCACTGTATGCAGAGCAGCAGGAAAAGAAAGCGATTTCCCTCATTGTTTGCCGCTCCCTCTTTCTCGAGCACTGACTCAGCGACGTGACGGGCGCATTGAAATGCAAAGAAGAAGCCTATGTGAGGAAGGGCCAGTAGGTGGGCAATGTCTGGCACACCTACTGCCCTTCCTCAATATATGCGGAACTTCCTGATGCCTCAGGAGTGCTGCAGTGTTATTGGCCACAGTTCACATGATCATCTGCCGTTATCGGCTGTTATCTGTTCGAACGTGAAAGGACATCTCATGTGTGTTCTGTGTCTAGACATACTTTCAAGGGTGCACTTTTTTCTGGGACATGCTTGGAAAGGGCGACTTCAATTAGGTCTGGGGTATGGTTTTGATAAAATTATCTCCAGAATAGCCCTAGGTTGCACATTGTTTTGCTTGTTATTTTGAGCTTGGTTGGTCATACCGCTTTTCCATTTGGGCTTGCTGAACGTTGTAGTATCTTAGTTCCACGCAGATAGTCTTAACTGTACAGTTTGTTTCTGTTGAAGAAGCGGGTTTGAGTTGGCGGTCCCAATCTGTGCTTTGAGTGTAGATGGTGTTTTGAAACAAGACAAGCACATGTTTACAAAGCTCTGGGTAATGGCTGTAGCATTCTAGTGTGCTGGGGTTTCGTTTAAGAAAGCTGGTCTAAAGTGACATCTTCATGACTTTTCCTAATGGTAGCAGTTTTCTCCAGTATTGCAGGCAAATGACTAGCACGAAGAAACTAGTTTCCTTCCTAATGTTAATTTTATTGCTTCGGATTTCGTTTGCTCTTCACAAGTGTACTGCAATGATGTCATGAATTGTGCCGCTGTCTTTTGCTTTTTTTTCTTGTACCACAATACCAGGCTTGTACAAGATACTCACTAAAAGTATTTAAGTTAAGTTACCGAGTACCACGAAAAATAGTAACCGAGTAGAGTACTAAATACTCAAATTTGTAAAGTAATTGAGTAAAGTACAAAATGCTGCCAAAAAGTAACTTATTACTTTCAAGATACTCTCAAGTTACAATTTTCGCTGCAATTCATTGTCAAGCACAACCGAAGTCACAAAAAATTCTTCCTCCCAGCTACTATGGAATCTCGTGGAAATCTTTTAGCTAGACTTTGGCTGCCACTCAGGCTTCTTAGAGGTCCCAAGTAACTACGAATGAAACAAAAATAAAAATGTCATTCAACCAACCTTTATTCACTCGCGAAAATGAAAATCAAAACGCCATTACCAAAAAGCTTTGTTCCCTTGCAGGAACAGCTGCTTTTAGAAATTCGTGTCCGATAGTCTGCCCCTGCTTTTTTTCAAACACGTGTCCGCCTATGCTATGCTGAATAGCCGTTCGACGGACGCGTTCTTCAAAAGCACAGCAACGTTGTGCCGAAAGAAGAGTTTGTGAAGAGTGGGGTCCTTGATGATCTGAGCCACTTCTTTGTTTCTGTCGTCAGACTGCAGGTATGATGACAACTCCTGTCCACCATCACTTAGAGAGCCTTGAGAGCCTCACTTTGAGGGTTTGTGCCACTGACTCTTCAAAAGAAAAAAAATCACATCACTGCAGCTTGAATCGAGGCAGAAGAACAGCGCTGACAAGCAGGGTCTTTTCTCGGCTTGCTCGGCTTGAGGCTGCGACGCCTGCTTCTCCGTGTCACTTCTTTCAGCAGAAGCACGGAAGGGCAGTGTATTGCCTGGCACGAAATGTATCTGCAATGGCAGGGCGCTTTGCTAAAATAACTGGAGTTCAATATTTTCCAAGCTTCCCGCCTCTAAATAAAATAAAAAATAGAAAGTAACTCAAAACTAACTTTAAAATGAGTACAAGTTACTTGAAAAAAGTATTTAAGTTAGAGTACTAAATATTGACGTTCAAAAGTATTTGCAAGATACCAAGTTACTCACAAAAGTATTTAAGATACAGTAACTTGAGTAGAGTATTTAAGTTACGTACTAGTCTGCATAATACAGGGTGTTTCAAGTAACTTGGGCCGAAATTAAAAATAAAAGCTGGTGCAAGCTACGCATGAGGGGCCAACTTAGTATTGTTCACAGTCCTCTTGCAATGTGCAAAAACTGGCTAATAACACAGATTAATTAGCTAACTTTTAAAGTATTAATTTGTGCACAAACCCTCTAATATAAAATTTGTAGAGCATGATGAGAAACGTCCCATGTCATTTTCATCCAAGTAGTCTGTTAATTATTTTTTTCAAACTACAAACAAGCATGCAAAATTAAAAAAAGAAGTGTCACTTTTTGCTGTGAAGTGTAATGTCAAAGCCGTTTACCTTTTCTTTTTTAAGCTTGAAAAAAACACACAAAGGCTACCTTGATGGATATGACACGATGGGATGTTTCTCAACACACTCTACAACTTTTGAATTGGAGGGTTTTTGCACAAATGAATATTTAAAAAGTTTGATAAATGAGCTGTGGTAATTCATTCATTTAATATAGCCTTAAACCGCCCCGGGCTTTACATAGGGAGGGGGGGGGGGGGGGGGGGTCATACACAACAAATATTCAAGAGATGGAAAACACAGATATGTGAGGTTGCAAAGTATTAAAAAAAAAGTGGCAAATGCAGCTCTGAAACCGGATGATTCCTGAATATTGACAATATTTTCTGGAAGTGAGCTCCCATCTGAAATGGTTAACTGAAGCGGTAAAAATTTGAAAAGGTTTGTTCTTGGTGTGGTGAAATGAAGTTTTTGGGAATGGGTCCGTACATGGTGAAATGTGATGTGCAGCCAGGCAATACAACTCTCTCTTTGATGGGCCAGTGGTAATACAAAGCATGCAGGGAGACTAGTCTGGCAGTTTTCCTTCTGTCTGCTAGTAACGGAAGGCCGAGTTCTTTTTTTAGTGTGGTAATGCTAGTACACCTATAGTTTTTAAGCATGAAGCGAGTGGCTCTATCTTTTACTGATTTTAATTTCTGTATTAGCTAAGGTGGTCGGCAACCCACGGCCCGCGGGCTGCATGCGGCCTGCAAGGCAGTTTCATGCGGCCTGCAAGGCAGTTTCATGCGGCCCCTGGCATGACTCGAGAAAAGGAACCCCTCCCCCCCCCCCCCACCCCTGCAGCTTTCTCACAGACCCAAGAACCACACAGAAGTTAGGACCACAAATGGGGTCAGGCAGGAACAAGGAGCACTTCCAAATGGCATTGTCCGGCATCTCCATTCTTGGGCAAAGAATGTCTTCTCTTCCTTTTTGCCTTTCTTTTGTCTGCCCTTCGCGACTTGTTGTCCGGCCCCCTCCGTGTCGGCTTCGTGATGACTCAGTTTGACAGGCGTAACATGCACATGCTTTTTCTTAAGTCTTGGCATTTGTTAGCTGAAACTCTTTGTATAAACCTGCTTGTATTGGGAAAATTTTAACGAATGAACAACTTATGATTTGTGTACAGTGAGTCAGTGTACATTCTAAAACCTTTCTTGAGAAGAATACGTGTTAAACATGAAGATAAAACATTCTAACAAGCTCATGTCCAGCTTTTTTTATTCTGCTATCTCGGAGAAGGTTTTATAAAATATTCGGCATTTCATTCCACACGTCTCTCAAGCCGACTGCTTGCGCTGGACGGAGACAGGCATTAGCATTCGTCGCCACAAATGTGCGACTCTCGCCTTTCCCCCCGTACAAAGGACAAGACCATTAACATGTCCGCGCGCTAAGCCACGTAACGCGCCGTGTAACGCTTTATCCGTCTGACACATTTCCACACCCGTCGTCGAAATGGGTTTCCTCCATTCCTTGGTTCCCGTCGTCGTGTCCACGAGGAAAAGAAAGGAGTACGGCAAACAAATCGAGGCTTCCGTTGTGCGGTATGAGGAAGTCGGAGGGACTGTCAGCTATGACAAGAAGGAAGGTGCATGGAATCCCAATCGACGCCTTTTATCAGCGCTCGGCCTCTGAGAGAACACTTTCCAATCTCCCATCGACGCTGCATTGCATGGATCTTTGCTCGCACTTGATAAGGGTCTCTCCAGAGCTCCGTCTTTGGGCTGCGTTGTAGCTGCTTTGCTTGCCCGGGTCTCCTGACATGTGTGCTTTCGTTGCGTCTGTCGACGTCTGTGGCTACATTTATGTATATATTTATTTTTGCTGCTTGAGCGGTTTGTTGTGTGTCACGTTGGTACAATGGGGCTACTGCCCTAACCGGAAGGCATCACTTTGGGTCAAAGCGCACACAGACAGCCAGGCTGTCTGGGATATCGTAAAGTATCAAGCATGCTCCCATGTCACATAAGTGTCTACTGCCTGCCTTTGAAACATGCGAAGTATTAGCAAAGGACTTATCGGGTGCCCACCGCAGCAGACGTCTGAACTAAGTGAGGTGGCCCTCTGCTTCGGCTGTTTCTCCGAGCATGCTGGTACAAAGCAGTAAATATTTGTCTGTGTGCCAGTGCAAGGTGGTGAAGCTTTGCTGCTCTAAAAATTGGGGGTTTGGTCAGACCCTCGTACTGCTCCTATAGCATTCCGTCTTATCAAACGAGGGCCAAGCAGGGGCCTGCCCTACTGCATGCCCCTTCCGCTTTTCCGCTCTCGAACACAAGTGCACATCGCCATTCTTTTGTGATAATCTTCAACTTTTAGGTCGGTGCTTGCTCGGTATTTTACACTAGTTTTAGTTTCTTGTGTAATTCCTTTTGCCATATTGCTTGAAGTTTTTAGGAATTTGGTGTGGGGTGTCTCAACAGAAGTGAAACATTTATTTTTGTAATAAAACGCATAATTTATTTATTATGCGCCAATGTTTTTGTTTCAGTATGAAGTCTGCACAATGCAATTAATCGTGGAACTCAATATCTAGCAAATGTCTCCCGCGCCTCTGTTGTACCTGGCCATGTCATCTCTCACAGGGACGACATAGTTAGCCGGTGGTTACCATATCAAATGTCAGGGAATCGTAAACTTTCTGTAGAAGTTATTTATTTTAATATTCCATGGGCCCAGTGGGCACAATAAGAGGCATAAAAATTTATGCAGTAAATGAACTGTAGGAAGTTCTAGTAGATTGTTCAAATAAACCCGATGACTATGCCCGATACTCGTCAGACGCCTTTGCAGATGCATCGTTTCATTATCGGTATTGTTATCAGAGGTATCAGAATGATCTACAAAAACTCCCTAACAAAAGGAAATAGTCACTCCGGCATGGTAGTAGCAAATGTTGCTTGTTTTAGAGCTAGTTTTCTCGTTGGTGTTCCGTGTATTACAGGAAAAATATTGAAAGCTGCATACCACGAACCAGATCGTTCTTGCACGCTGCAGTTGTCTGTCTGGCAAGAGCTTTGTAATCTTTCACAGCCACTCAGCTTTGCGCCAAGGAGAGTGAGTGCAGCTGTAATGGACAGCAGACAGACCGCAAACTGATATCGGGGAGGGTTTGTAGGCTTGCGCGATAAGTCCGAGGTGCTCACCTATACGTGGCTCCCTGAAAGTGTCGGGAACGCTGGAAGGGTTTTTCAGGCATATTTTGTTCTGCCGGCTGGAGCTGTTAACCAACCAGTTCAGTACAAGGAATTGGGTTACTGCGATTAATGGCAATGTCCGGTAAATAGTTTAATTTAAAATGCTAAAATAATATTGTTTTATTTAAGAGCACCACCGATTGCTTTTGGCATTCGAAAGGACGGAGAGGAAAGAATTGTGCCAGCATTTAGAGTGTGTGCACAGTTGGAAGGCTGATGCTTGTAACATTAGTAATTTCTTGATAATTGCAGGCTAGTAGCAAATTCCAATAGATTTTCATTGGAATATTTATATATATATTTTTTAACGTTGGCCCTTGCAACTTTTTTTTTCTCCAGTAGTTTTATATTGTAAGCTTTCTAGAAAACATTCAGTGTGGGATTCTTGAAACCTTTTCCTCAACACAAACCTGCCCTCATTGTTTGCTCCAGTGTGTTGGGGAGTGTCGCTTGGCTTTTCAGAGTTTACTCGATTGGCGTGCAATTTCAGTATGTCTAACAAAGTCTTGAAACGGGTTTTTATAGGAGCAACTTACAAAATGTTACCTAACTGTTTCAACCTAACGTCTTGTGGACATTGCGCAGACCTTCGTAATTCTTGGCAGCTGGTCCTTCCTCATTCAATCAGAGTTTCCCAAACGTTCTGCCTAGGGGTTTTCTATTGTGATAACCGTGTGATTAATTACCTCTCTTGGGAGAAGGGCCCCAGGGGCTCGTGAGTCACCAAGAAATTCCATTGTCCCATGCAGATGGGCGAGAATGATACTGCCTGTTCCGAGATGCGAGATAACCTCCATGTTTTCTTTATTTATTTGTTTATTTAGTGATCTGTTTGATAATACTTGTGCCCCTATACAGGAGTGTAGTAGGAGAGGGCACAGAAGATAAAAGAGCATTGAGAAAATTAACACATGCTAACAGCATTTGTAGAAATAAACATAGGATACATTTCTTGGAAGAATGTATGACAGCAACATTTGCAAAAATGAAGAAATGATAACATTTGTAAAAATGAAGTATGATAACATTTGTAGAGGTGAACATATGATAACAACATTTGAGAAAATGAACATATAACACCATTTGGAGAAATGTACACATGAACAACACTTGTAGGGATGAACTTGTAAAAATGAATAGCATTTGTGGAAATAAACAAATGAGAACATTTGTAGAAATGAACATATGATAACATTTGTAGAAATGAACATATGATAACAATGTTTGTAGAAATGTTATGATAACTGCATTTGCAGAGATTAACATATTATAACATTTGTAGAAATGAAGATACAAACAACATTTGTAGAAATGAACATTAACAAAATTTGCGGAAATGAACATCAGGTACGAAAGAAGTGCCCAGCTTGTGCAGAAAACTATTGAGAGGATCGGAATGGTTAATATTGAAGATAAGTTATTCCAATCCGACCTAGCTTAAGAAAAAACACTTAATATAAAAATATCATGTTGAAGCTGAAAGTTACTTTTGTTTCTTGAATGTTGGGCTCTATACTCAGCGTCAACTATTTGGTGCTACACTGTCATGGTAGTGTAGCCTCCAAAGTGCTGCAGCCCTGCACTGCTGAGCACGTGACTTCAATTGCGTTTCATTCGCATGCGCTCACGCACTTTGACGGAGTTGGAGCACTGCAGAAGCTACACTAGCTTTGACAGTGTAGCACCAAATAGTTGACGCCGAGTATAGTGTAAGTTCTAGTGGAGATGCTAAACGGGTCTTCAGTGTTATTTCAGTTTCTAAAAAAATTTAATATTTTTTTTTTTTTTTTTTTAAATATTGGAGTTGAATGGGCCTTTTCCTCAAATGTTGGGCGCCATCTATCGGCAAGCAGGAGAGGCGTTTTTGATGGCCTGCCTTGCTTCCGGTTCTGCCCTCTCCAAGCTATGTTGGCTGTCTGAACGCGGTCGGGAAATGCGCTCACTGCTCAGCGTTTGTTTTTCCTCTATCCAACACAACCGACGAGTAGATTTGTTTTCAATTAATGCGTTAACTATGGACGACTTCGTCCGTTTGTACATTTTTGTTTTCCGAATGAATGGATGGCTGACTTCGCCGTGGCGCCCGTTGTGACTGACGGCACAGTTGAAGCTCTCTTCGACCTATGAGAAAGTACAAACGGTTACATTAAACTAGGATTCATGTCATATGCAGTACCGGCAGTAAATTCGGAAAATATTCGAGACCAAGTTACAGTTAAGGAAAGCCTCTTTTTTTTAATTGCAAGCTATTTGTTTAATTTGCTCGAAAATTTTAATTGGCAAGATGTATTCTCATAAATGTGAAAGCTTACTCTAAACCCTCCGAAAAATACCGGCGCCTGAACGTACCAATGTAATTCTCATCAAAGATGTAATTTAGTGGTGGATTTCAACTTGTGCAATTTCAACGCGTAGCTTCATTTCTATTATAAAATGAGACCAACAAACTTGGCCGGGTCAACGGCGGACTTGTTCAGCGACTATACTAAATGTCGTTTGGGAGCGCCGCTGACCCTGGCGAGTTTGTTGGTCTCGTTTTTTACTGGAAAAAGCACCACTTTGAAATTTCACAAGGTCAAATTCACCACTAAAATACACGTTTAATAAATATCTAAGATTAATACGTGCAGCCACCGATTTCTGAGCGAGCCTCATCATTGATGTCACCTCACTTCAGGCTACAGCTGTGTGTGACTGTAGGTCCTGAAGAAAAAACACAAAATCGGCCACATCTGTTCTCTTTTTTTTCTTTATTTTTACTTTAGCGCCTGTAGACAATGTTTCAAACTTATTTTTTGTTTACTCGATACATACAAGAGGACAACACATCAAGATGATTGTTTCCTCTTTCTTATTTAACCACAAGACCAGCAGATGCGGTCGTGGTAGCGATAAATCTGCTCCAATTTCACTTTCTGGGTGTGCAGGTAGCAACAAACTGTGCAGCATAGCCACTTTATCTCAATGACTTATACATATTTTGCCTGTCTGCTTTTTGCTTGTTGTAAACATTAGAATAACAAACAGTTCTCAAATATTTATAAGTCATTGTTTGTTATTGTTTGTTATTCTAATGTTTACAACAAGCAAAAAGCAGACAGGCAGTTTGCATAGCAACGCGAGACCGTCACATTGGTAAACAAAAAAGTGTGCCAGTGAAATGCACTATCCCAGAAACACCAACTCCGAGGCGCTCGCTCTGCGTGGCACATAAGCGACACGACAGCATACCTAACCAATCTGCTGACTTGTATTCACACACAAATAAAAAAATGAAGGAAAAAAAGCATGAACCTTCCTTGAAGCGGCAACTGGAAACGCGGGAGTGCTTTGAAGGCTGCCTTTACGAGCCATCCGCATTGTATCGCTGGATCGCCCGAATCCAGAGCTGCCGCTTCGTCGAGTGCAGGCTAGTAGAAGGAAACCCAAAGAAGCTTAAACCGCGACAACGCTTGCTGTCGTTCCTGCAGCCAACAACGAAACAGCGCTAGGGCCGGTCGGAGAACGCTGCCTCCTGCAGCCCCGAGCCGGACGTACCACGCCACCAAAAATGGCGGACTCCTGTCTGCTGCTGCTGCGCATGCGCCGTGGAAACCCTGGAAAAGGCCCATTGCTCGAGTGCAAAACATATTTCCGGCTTTTAATGAAGTCTTTCTTGTTCAGTTTTTGTGAGGAAATGTTCAGCGCATTGTGTGTGTGCCAAGCGTGCTTTTGGTAAGGACAAAACTTATGTAGGGACGCCTTCTAACACTGAAGTTATCTGTCTTACAAACTCATTTTTGTGACACAAGGAAAACTAAGGGCTGCCAACTGTCCATTGCCACTTTTTATGTGGTTCTGGTTGGGTGAATTACTAGCGAATCACTGAAACAGGGCACCTATCGACAGCATGGGATTGCCAAGAAATCTTGTCATCCGGGAAATGTCGGTGGATATGAGTAAATACGTTGAGAGTTGGGGAAATCTGTGAATGCATGCTACTCTTTTGAAGGCCTGCTTTGACTTGTCTGTTTGAATAATCCAAAAGCAACTTTTGGGTGGGTTGGTACTCTTTATTGGTGATAATCCGATAATCGTATGACCAGCAATGCTCCTTTTTTCTTAAGCAAATGTGATTTTGTTGTCTGAAATTCATAAAAGTGATTTCATATTGCAACAAAGAGGGTCAATAGGCAAAAGGAAATCTGTATGTTTAAAAGTTACTTTTATATCAAGTGGCTTGTCCCCACTCTTAAGGGTTCAAATGTCTAAGATATGAGTGTTTTTTTGTTTTCCTTCTTTTAAATCAGATTGCGCTTTAGGAAGTGGAGCATTTCCTTCTATAATATTCTTTCCACAAATATGTTGCTTGAAAGTTGGCCTAAGAGCCGAAATTGATTCCTGGGAAACCTCTTTAGACAGTTCTCAGTACGGTGCCAAAGCAAAGTTTACCTCAGCGGATGACCATCCATGGTTTACCTTTGATCATCAGCAGGCCTCTGCAATTTCATTTTTCATCACTAAACCCCAGAAGACGTTTTCACAACTTGGTTAAAACAGAAAAACAGACACCTTTTTTTTCGTTTTGCTGTTCATGCCTACTAAAAAAAAAAAAGGCACATTAATGTGTTTAAGGATTTTGTTGGACATTTCGCCTCTTCTGTATCGCTGGGCAACACAGACACTTCCTAACTGCACAATCTCTCATGAGCCTGAGGAATGCAAAACACAGTTTGCTTTCTGATTATCCATTCATGCTCTGGCCCATGTTAACAGATTATCTGACAGTTCCTATCACTGTGGGCTCTGCTCTCCAAAGTATTTTATGGAAGGAGCTATAATTCAGATGCATTTTAGGAAAGGGGGGAGGTAATAAAGGTTACTTGCTTTTCCAGAATTTAAGAAATGGAAAACGGTCAAAAAATTCTTATCAGGAATATGAATTTTTCTTATTATATGGAGCCTTTGCACTCCTTTAACCTCGATTGTTTCTGTAAGATACTTTAAAACAGTGCCACTCTTTAATATTTCAGATGGCATGCCCCCTAAAATGCCACTGTACTTTGCGGATGATCTGTCAGAGGATGAAAGATATTCTTGCTGCATTTTTATGAAAGCTGCGGTGTCGAATTGAATAAACTTCCTTTATGGTGTTCAATCGTGAATCACAGCTATACTTGTAACTAGGGATGAGGCAAACTTTTTTCGAACCGAAGGTTCGATGATCGAATCAAGTGGTTCGAAAGGTTCAAAAGATTTCGAATTTTCGAACTTTCCATATCGAGAAATTTGACGGAAGTCGAATTTTCAATCTTGTTAAACTAAGATGTTCGACGCTTTTCGAAATTTCGAACTTATTACGCTCCAAAATTCGATGCTTGTCGAACTTTCGAACTTTATAGACTAAAATATTCGATGATTTTCAAGCTTTCGAACTTCTTGCACTAAAATGTTCGAAGCTTTTCGAAACTTTTGAACTTCCTACGCTAAGGAATTCAATAATTTTCAAACTTTTGAACTTATTAATCTAAAGAATTCGAAGATTGTCGAACTTTCAATTCCTGAAAAGTCAAAAGTTTGATGAACTTTGAAAGACCGGCGGGCGTTTCATTCAGATTCAAGCAGTGAGGTACATTCGTTTTTGTTTTTTTTTGCATTTTTACATGCGGTGCCACATTCCTGGCGAAAGACAATGCCGTTTATTTCAATAATCTGGCATGCTTGGTTTTAAAGAAATAGATTCCCGAAGGGGCGAGGAAGGACGACGGGTTTTTGACAATAATTGTCGTTTCTGCCATATTTGAAGCGCGCTATAGCCAAAGCTATTTATGGTAGACATGTTAAACTTTTTAAGAATGATCTATTTATAGCCTAGGTAAGTGTCATCTTAAGATATGAATATTGTTGTTCAAGACGAGTTTCGGAAGAAATATCCAAACATGTATCTACGGGCAATTATGTCCTAAACTTGGTAATTTTTTTTCGTCTAAATTGTTTGAGGTATCGCATTTAAATTAACACCACAGACAGTATCATTACCATCTGCAGAATACAAAGTAATGTATTTATTGTTTTTTTCACATTGAGGAATAAATTAACTCATGGGAGAAGATTTCTAAAATTGTTCAAGTTCAGCACGTCATAAAAAAAACAATTTTTTTTTCTCATTTCACATTCCTGTGACGTGTTTCTTTTGGCCTGTACACATTTTAGTAGGAGAAACTTGTTTCATAGTTTTGGGCTTCTGAATATGTAAGAATACAACACTTCCTGCGGGTTCTTGATAGTTTTTTTTTTTTTTTTGTTTCTCTCCAGCTTTTTATTTTTGCATTTATTGTTATGTTTATTTATTTATTATTTTTTACCAATGGCACAGTTATTTAGGTCGAAAACACATAGCTTTGAACTTCCGAGCCACCGAGCATGTGACGAGTAGTGCCTTCTGACAACAAGTTTCTAACAATGACCATCTACGCGATCTTTTATGCAGTGAAGAGCGACAGTAGTTATACATATGCCTAAATAATTTCGGATTAAAATAAGCTCGACCATGCCCTCTTTCCCCGCATTGTTTACTTTAACAGTCCGAAATATCTGGGGGGGGGGGGAGCGGTATCGCATTTAAATTAACACCACAGACAGTACATATCATTACCATCTGCAGAACACAAAATGATGTATTTATTGTTTTTTTCACGTTGAGGAATAAATTACCTCATGGGGGAAGATTTCTAAAATTGTTCAAGTTCAGCACGTGACAGAAAAAATTTTTTAATTTTTTTTTTTTTTTTGTTTCACGTTCCTGGGACGTGTTTCTTTTAGCCCGTAGTACACATTTTGGTAGGAGAAACTTGTTTCGTAGTTCTGGGCCTCTGAATATGCAAGAATACAACACTTCCGGCGGGTTCTTGATAGTTTTTTTTTTCTCCAGCTTTTTATTTTTGCATATATTGTTATGTTTATTTATTTATTATTTTTTTACCAATGGCGCAGTTGTTTAGGTCGAAAGACATAACTTTGAACTTCCGAACCACCGAGCATGTGACGAGTGGTGCCTTCTAACAACGAGTTTCTAACAATGACCATCTACGCAATCTTTTATGCAGTGAAGAGCGACAGTAGCTATACATATGTTGATCTCGATGCAAAATCCCGAGACTGGGAATGAAATTCGCAAGAAATAGTGTAAGAAGAAAGAAAAAAGGGGACAGGACAACGTCTCAAACTCAGCTGAGTTGAGTTTGAGACGTTGTCCTGAGCTGAGTTTTCAGCTGAGTTGAGTTTGAGACGTTGTCCTGAGCTGAGTTTGAGACGATGTCCTGTCCCCGTTTTTTCAGTCTTCTTACACTTTTTCTTTCAAATTTCATTCCCAGAGTTGAGTTTGAGGCGTTGCCCTGTCCCCTTTTCTTTGTCTTCTTTCACTTTTCCTTTCAAATTTCATTCCCAGTCTCTGGATTTTGCATCATGTACAAACTAAACTTAATATATGCCAGCGTCACTCGGGCGGCGTTCGATCGAATTACTTCCAGCGTGCAAGGGGGTAGGGAGGCAGTTTGCCAGATCGCTTCAAGGTTTTTCTGAGCCTCAACCACCTGCCTGCCCCTGGCCGTTTCGAACTGGATGAGTATCGTTAAACAGTGCGTTCGTGTGATCACTACTTCGTGATGCACATTAATGACCCCCCGGGCTGGCGGTCACAATTACTGATCTATGGTCACATGTCACTCTGCACTGGCAAATATTCCAGCACATCCGGGACACTCGTCGTCTCATTTAATTGCCTGACCAACTTTGCGCAGTCTAAATACCACACTCGAACTTTTCTAAACCTGATTTCGTGAAAACCAGTAAGGCGTGAAAACGTTATTTGAAACTGAAACTGTGGCGGAACATGAAAACCGGACTTCGAACTTTGCGCACTTGGACTTGAAAGAAATTCGAAACCTTTGAAGTTTTTTTTCGGATTTAGCCCTAAAAGAGAATCGAAACCTTCAACCTTTTCAAACGTTATGTAGAAAGAAATTGGAAATCTTCGAATTTATCGAACTTTGTCTATAAAAATTTGGAACGTTCGAGTTTTTCGAATTTAAAATCCAAAGAAATTCGAAACATTTGAATCTCTCGAATTTCAAGTTAGGAAAGTTCGAAATCTTCAAATTTCTCGAACCTCAAGTAAAAAAATATTCGAGATAATCGAACCCAAACTTTTAGAAACCATGAAATCTTCGAACTTTTCGAATTCGAATCTCCACGATTTTTGAAAGTTGCGAATTTTTCGAACTCGAACCTCCGTACGGTCGAAAATATCTAAACCTTTCGAATTCAAACATCAGTTCGGTTAGAAAAATATTGAAACCTTTCAAATTCAAACCTTTGGTGGTTCGCGGCATCCCTACTTGTAACCTCAACAAAAAAGCAGTTGTGCATATTTGGCTTTTGGAGAAAGATTTGGCTCTCGAAGAACAGTGTTTTGCATTTGAACTGACTTTAAATGCACATATAAGTATCTTAATTCACCACATAATGCTGTTCTTTGGGAGAAAATAAGTATAGAAGTTTATTCTGGCTTCCGTTACTGTCTCATTTCATATAAATGACAACATGGCAGTAATCGTCGTTTTCAACATTGTGTGCCGACTTATATCTGCGTCCATGCTTTACGAAGGGCTTACCCACTCGTATCCTCAGATGCCTTCTATCACACTTCAGTCGGCTGTAGTGGCGACCAGCACCTGATTCTGACCAAGTTGTAGTTGAAAATACCTTCATTGAGGTTTTCATCTCGTCCACCGATCATTACATCGAGAATTTAAAGTGTGCGATATAGAGCATCTTTAACATGTGAGCCTTTCATGATCCCAAGTAACAAACTCGTTCCCCTTGCATTATTGCTAGTTTTTTTTCTGCCTCTCGGGGATTCGGCTTTTTGCCGGCAGCTTTCCGGGCTCTGACATTCTTCGGGCCCAGTGTTGACGTCAAGATTTGGAGCGGAGACCTCTCGTGATTTCCGTTAGCACCGCTGCCGTTTGTTGGCAGAAAAGACTGCACCATCACTCAACTCGTGCAAGGACCTGGTGTGTTCGACTCATTGATAGCATCATCGTAAGGCTGGCATGCCAACACTATTTACTTGTTGTGTCGCATATTTGCGACTATAGATGCAGGACTGCCGAGTTTAAAAAAAAAAGGAAGAGGAAAAACGTGAGCCCATAGTGACTAACTGCTTAAGAAATGCTGGGCGTGTCCCGAGCATCTTATTATTATTCCACAGCCAATAAGATTGTGGCATTGGCCGGCGGGAACGCGGAAGAACAAATCGCGAAGAAAAAAAAAGGCACGAAGGCAACAAGCAACACTGCATTTCATGAACTGCAGGGGACTATAGAAAAACAAGTGTGACTCGCGATGAACGAACAAAGGGAAAAAGTGCAGAACACCGTTTTAGGCATAAAGGAAGTGATTGTGGAGGTCAACCGTGGCATTACAAATTAGTAAGAAAAATTAAGCATCCCAAAACATGGCAAAAGAGTTCATAACCAGCAGAGGGAGCCGCAGACCTCTGATTTATGGCGTTCAGCTGTCATGGTCATGCAGCCACAGAACGTAGATGGTGCTTCCAACTCGTTACGTAGAGAAATGGTTAGTTTACAAGACACACAATGGTGAAAGAGATTACTGTGCTTTGTAATGCATGCTCCTTGTTTTTGGGCAGCACATACATCTTTTTTCCAGGCAGGAAATAGTTTCTTAGTTTTTGGGGGCAGAGAAGGATCATATTTGTCTGCGCCTCAGTTCTTATGACGGGGAAATAACCTTGAGCTCCCGGTTTCAGCGACGAAGGGTATTAACTGTTGGGAAACACAGTAATCCATTTTATTTCTGGCATGGCATGCCTTGACGAAATTAAAATTCTAATTGCTTTTCTGGTTGGGGTAATGTGATTCCACCTGATGGGCTAATCTCTCAATCAATCTTAAGAGGCCTTCCTCGACCGCTTCCACTCATCACGAGCTGCACAAACTATTAAACGGTGGCTCGTCTTTGGTTTTGGATGTTCTACTTCATGAGATTTTTTAATATTCTTCTTAAAATCTCCTTCGTTTTGACCCTCGGAAGACTGTCACGAGCACTCGAAAGGGTTCATAGAAGGAAGAGACCTAGAGCTAATGAAGCACTCTGAGTCGTTGACAAGTTCCTCCCATCAGATACGGGAGTGTGTTTTTGCTAGATTCACAAAGTAGGTGAAATGTTCGTGGGGCCTGTCGGGAGCACAGAGAGAGAGACGTTCCGAGATTGGCAGCCCTGATTTGGCCTTAGAGGCGGTGTTTTTCCTCACATGCTTTGGGGGGTCCAACTGTGTGCTGTTTACAAACCATTTGTTCGTATGACCGACTTTGCAGTTCAGGTCCGGCAGTGGTGAACCCGTGCGTCAATACTGACATAGTTGCTGCAGTTTCAGACCAAAGGTTCGATTCCGGTCTGCATGCAAAGGTCTTTAAGATATATGTGCTAATCGCTTTTATACTCAATATTTCATAGAAGGTCGTTGTAAGCAACTATAGTTTATAAAGGTGCAAGTAAAAGTGACTCGATGTCCCTTGAGAATGACAAGCTGTGACACTGGAAAATGTGTGCTATAATCTCCTTGCACGCCTGCACTTGACGGCAGCGGGAAGTGGAAACCAGTTAACACAGTCTGTGGAAGCCAGTTATTGCAGCCTATTGTAAACTCCCTGTCGGATGAAATTGTTGTGTATGAAGCAATTTCCTGATTCCTCTGGTGCTAGTGGCACATGTTTGCTCTTTCCATTTATATCATCAACTTCCTTTGGAATTCCTTCATGTCTCAACAGTATTATGCTGGTTCCATCTATTTGAGGCCTTGGGTCAGATACTGCTCTGGGAGCAAGGGGCAGTTAAAGCAACAAAATTCATTTATGCATACAGAAACATGTGCATCTTTACCAAAAGCTCCTATTGACAATTCCAACTACATTTTTGCGAATAAAAAAAAAAAATCGTAGGGATATAATTCAAGGCTACTGTGACAAGCATTCTTTTTTATAGTGAGTGTAAAAACTATGAAGATAATGCTGGTATCAGTACTGTGCACCCTATTCAGTGTGATTACAGGAGGGGAAAAAAACAGCCACAGTCCAATACGTTTTATTCTTGTACAAAGTAAAATAGTGCAACCATGTGAATACAAAAACTTGGTTGCTATTTCTTTCTTGCAACATCTTATCTTTATTTATGAAACTGATTAACCTAACTCATTAAGAGACGAGACACTGCTCTCTAGTGGCAATGTGGTGACTCAGCAGCTTTGTGTGTTGAAGTGCGGTATAAAGCATGAGACTGTCACGTGTGTGCTTAAAAATACACATTCGGAGCCACGAATGCTACTGATAAATACGGTACTTTAGAAACAAACCACATTTTGGATGTACAATGCACAGTCCCGTGCCCAAGGGTTCTGTTCCCTCATTTATGTCGTCATTAAAGGAAATGGAAATGAAAAACAAACTATTGGACATGAAATGCTGCAGTTTAGACATTTGGTTTGTCCTGTAAATTCTGCCCCTAGCAACTGGTCAGCTGGTGAGAATTTGAGCGCTTGATTTACTAAGGGCCAGAGATTATTGTGGAATATATTTCTGGTACTTTCATTGCTTCCTCCGAGGTAGCCTGGGCTGTACCAGGATTATAATAAAAGTGATAACTCTGAATGTAAACAGAGGTCTGATGGCTTGCAAAATATCTGTGTTTGTACTTGCAGATATCTTACAAAGTATGCCAGGGACTTAAGATAAGCGGTGCAGGATGTTTTTGCAAAGATAAATGAACACAGACCCGTGGGTCCCAACACTATCTGAGTAGCCAGGTTTATGGTGACCCTCCGGTCTCATTTAATGGTTCTGAAGGTGATTTAGCCTCCTGCAGTTCCTGTTCAGATTGAGGGTGCAGTTTCTTGAGATGGCATTGTTGGTAGTCACTTGTTTGGCTGGCCTGTGTAATGACTATAATTATGTAAAAATGATGATTAAAGTGTGCTTATCATTACAGTCAGTTGCTACTGCTTGTCCCACGTTGGTGATAGTCTCCGGTGTGATATAGTGTAGAAGCGGTCTTTAATTGTCTCAATACTACATTTTGCTGCAGTTTTATAGCAAAGATCTTAAGTAGAGTGATGAGCAAAAGGACCACATTTGAAGGGCTGTAGACAGCACAGAGATCATTGCTCGAAATCGCAAAAAAAAAAGGCGTATAGTGTCATGAAAAAGGGTGCTAAGGTGATGAAGCTCTTAATCAAAATATTAATTGCATCTGCAAGTGTGAACAACTTAAGTAATTCATTAGTTCCTTTGATACTTTCATAAATTTTATAAACCTCATTTACCAAATCAAATTTGATGAGATAATGAAATGGAAGCATGCCATTGTTCCTTAAGGTTCAAGACCAAAGTACTGCTTATTTTTAACTCTAAAAAGTTTAAAAACTCAAGCTCGGGGCTGGTCCAGTTGCGCCATGTGCGCCATTTTGATAAATTCCTACTAGCCTGTGCCTTGTTGTGCCCAAAGGGAAAAATCTTGCCAAACTGCACCAAACCACTTATTTGCGAACGAATTGGTTTTATGAAGAGTTATAATTTTCATTTGACAACTGTGGGAACTCAGTGGGGTTTAGCCATCACAACCCAATCCAGGTTTCCAGCACCACTTCATTGTTTCACACCAATTTTACCATAAAGCCCTAGCACTGTGCAGTTTATTCAGTTTTAGTAGCATTTCGAAATGCACTACTGAAGATGAACAAACCCAAGTACGTAATTACCCGATTCTAACGCGCCCCCGATTCTAACGCGCACCCGTTTTTCCAGGCCAACAAACCAGAAAAACTTTCACCTCCGATTGTAACGCGCACGGAACTTCGTGATCAAGAACAACGAATGCGAGAGAAACAGGCGATTTATTTACCGAAGTAGTCACTCATCTCACTCCTCGTCGCTCTCCGAGAGCTCTTTGTCGCTCTCCGCTGACCACAACATGTCGTCCTCGGTGCCGTCAAGCGCGTTCGCTATGCCACACTTCTTAAACGAGCGTTCAACCATGGCCCAAGGGATCGTGGCCCACGCCTCGCGCGCACATCCCGCGAGCGTCTCGAGAGGCGCACGCTTCAGCCGACCGCTCGTCAGCCACTCGTTGTACAGCACACGAACGCGATCTTTCACGGACGCGATCATTGCGCGCAAGTAAGCGCGCAAGCAGGCGCAAGTGGGACGACTTGCGTGAACGCAGAAGGAACCAACTGGTTGCATGGTTGCTAAAAGCACGGAGGAAAGGTGGCAAAAAGCTTCGGCGCCATCTTGAGATGGCGATGGCAATGGGTGGAACGAAATTACCGCTGTTTTGACAGTTTCGGTTTCGTATCCGATTCTAACGCGCATGCGATTTTTTGGCCTATTTTTCCGGAAAAAAGGTGCGCGTTAGAATCGGGTAATTACGGTAATTCTTTCATGTTCTTGCACATCGTTCCTTTTTCGTTAGCATGCTTGATTGGAATTGCTTTGTTACAAATTGTTGCTTTTTTTTTTCATGTCCAGTGACGTGAATCCTTGATGGTCCTTCTAGTTGTTAAACTGTCTATACGTTACGGAACCCATAATATTATTATGGAATAAACTTTTGTGTACTGGATGGGATTCTTGGACAGCTAGATCGCAATCAAGACCGAGGGAAGGCAAAGCAAATTGGACGCTAAATTGCTTACACACTGAGAGATCGTCAGGAAGTGGCATCATAAATAAAATGTTTGTCACAAAGCATGTTGTCTTTCGTAGGTATGAGGTCCAGAAAATGCAGATTTTTGTGTCACGTGACACCTCTCTTTATTATATCGAGGGTTACATTGGTGCTCTACGTCGATTTCTCGATGGTGATAGTTAGCACACTTACATCATACCTGCTAACCTTTGTCCACCAGCACTAATGGAAACAAAACACAAATTTGCCTGAGTTTGTGGCAGTTTTATAGCCATAGAAAAGCAATTTGGCTAGTACAGTATGACTGCTTGCTTGAGGCTTTTAATGGGCATCACACTGTATTGCAGTGATGGAAGTGCTGCGCCATTTGCGCCAAATTGCGCCGTGAGCGAAAGTCTGCTGCATCTTGTGCCAAGGTGCCATCCTGGCTAAGAATTGCGCCACACCTGCGCCAAGATGGGCAAAACAAAAAAAATGATACAGTCGCTGACCGTTTTTTCGGACTCTGATAATTCGGACTTGTTCGATATTTCGGACCTAAAGGCGGAACCGTGACTTACCCCATAGAAATAGTGCATATTCACGACCAATATTTCGGACAGCTTGAAGTCCGAAAGTTCGATTATTCGGACAAAATCGTCGCGAGCGATCAGCGGAAAACACCGTCGAGAAGCGTCCATTTTGAATTCTATGTTGGCTTGGTTTGGCAGCGCTACTTGAGTACTCCTGAGTCCTGCCGCTAGGTGACCCTATGCTAGCCCTTTTTTTTCATTTAGCTGCAGGTCATCATCATCATCATTATTATCATTTTGCTTTATTTTTCCGTTCCTTCGCGTCGCCAGTCGCCATTTTGCGCTCGTGGATTTGCGCTTCTTATTTCGTTCGGACAGCGCTGGCTTGGACGTCATGGCCCCATCTGTTCTTCTGCCGCCGCGATGTGTCATTAAGAAGCGCAGAAAGTACTCGACCATAACGCTAGAAAAGAAGGCAGCGATTCTCAACCTAACAGAAAGTTGCCGAACGCAAACGGAGGCGTAACCTGAAACAAGGCACTATTTACGGTTTTTTAAGCCCACTTAGAAGTTATAAAGGCAAGTTTTTCAATCTGCTGATTTTTCGGACTGCTCTATTATTCGGACGTTTTTTCGGTCCCTGCGAAGTCCGAATAATCGATCGGCGACTGTATATGTTTTTTTTATTGGTTGACCCTAATATTCAAAGAAGTAGGAAGAACGAAAAAAGAAAAGGGTAGTGATATGTATTTGGCAGCGTCTCTACTCACCGTATACGTTGTTTCATCTTAGGTCAGAGCACAGTCGGAGGCTCGAACACATACATCACAAACACGCATAGTAAAAGCGCAAGTCACGGGACATTCGCTGCATTTGATTGGTTTAATCAATGAAAAAACAATTACAGGAAGATGGTCGAATGTCTATGTCGCGCTTTGACGTTCTTTGGTTGATCCCATTGGCTCGTAGCGTCGGCTGCACTTTAAATTAAGGTGAAAAGAAGTTTTAACATTGCTCGTCCACCGCGCTGGCCGGTTGATGCGCTGGCGGCTTGATCGCTGACATCCTCTAAACTTTCAGACAATGTCGGTGATGTGAGGAGCCAAAAGTCGCGAGAAAACATTGCAAAATAGTAGGATAGCGGCTACTGCGATAAAACAGAACAAGGCTCTTGTACTCCTGGTGAGATCACTTGATTACGTCTGCCGTATGCTTCCGTGGCGCCTCTCCCCAGCCCACGCGCGTCGAGCTTCACCGCCTTGCACCGGAGTGCTAGGAGTAGCGGCTGACATGGGTGAGCGTCTGGTTTAGCACGACATACATGTAAATTATGCTCAGTACTATTGCAGGTCCACATTCTTTGGTCTCGATTATATGATCTCGTTCTCAAATGCTGCGTCGAGAAAGAAAGGAAAAGAAATACGCTGTGCTGTATTTGAATAAATGCAAGCGAAGAGTAGATTTTCACAATATTTGTGGGTGGTTGTTTTTTTCCAGTTTATAATATTCAAGTCTTGAGTTTGGTAACTATAGAATTTGTTAGGCGCATTTTACTGATAGACGTGTTAGCGATTGTGTTGTTTTTTGGTGGCAAATCAGAGCAAATCGTTGTATGTTTATACCGCCGGAAGTTAATCTGCCTCGGTGGGCGTCCGGTGTCTCAGCTGCAGATGAGCAATTTAGCCAGTGGGGTACAACCGCTAGCCTGGGGTCTTTAATGTGCACCACGGAGTAGTGACATTGGTGGAATTTTACAGAAATTATACATACAGGCTAAATAAATTATCGGGTGTAAAAGTGGGAGCGGAGGGAGGCTTTACCCAAACTGAAGTGTGATTCATTTCTCATCAACTTGTTTAGTACCCATTGTAAATGGAACCTACTCTGACCAGAGCCTTATTTCTAAAAAGAAAGCTCTGTGTACGTTTGGCGTCCTATTTTTTCTTATTACAAAGGCTAACGAGTGATATGCTCCAGTATCAAAGTGAAACCCTCAGCAATTATCAAATATAAACTCATTTAGCGATGCAGACAATTTTTTTTTACAAATGATATGCTAACAGACGTTGGCATCTGCTCCAAAAGTGACAGTGGCTGCTCCGAACGAATATTTTGCCTGCTACAGAACCTGCACCAAAACGTCAAATGCCACTTCCATCACTGGTATTGATTACAGGAATGCAAGTCAAGACTTCTAATAGACCCTTTGCACAACATACCGCGCCACGACGGCAGGGAATTTTGGGAACCCTCAGTACAGATCACGCGCTTTCTCGTTGCGCCTCCGCGACTGCGCGCGCGTCCCGGCAGCTACCGCCAGCAGCCGTTGCAGCCATCCGCCATCCCGCCCATTCGCCGAGTCGTTTGTCGTTGGCGGCGTACCATATCTGTGGCAGCGTAAAGGCATCGCGACAGGTGAACTTATTTAAATACGTTATTCGTCGTAACTTACCTTCACGTATTTAAGTGTTACCGAATCCATTTAGTTTGCACCGCAACCGTGGCAGGTTTCGACCAGGTTCGACAAAGCATTGGTGCAGCAGACGACAGAGCAGCCGTTGGCTCGTCGCTCGCCCTACTCGGCTTTTCCAAAGTTGTTGCCGTGGTAACCTGCGCCTGCTCGCGTATGCCACATGGTCACGTGGTAGCGGGAGGAGGGGCGTAGCAAGGACTCCCATTATTCGTCGCGCGGCGCGCGTGGGCTTTTGGGATTTTTGCAAAGGGTCTATAGGAAGCGGCACCGAATTGCACCAAACTTATGTAGGTGCTGCTCTAGAGCTGCTCCAAAATGTGTATTTTTCTCATATAAAGGTGCTCTAAACAACATTCTTTTTGCTCCAAAAATTGCTTCAAAATCAAAACTGGCTGAACCACCCCTGCAAGCTATGAACTTGTCTCTTACCGAAATGGTCACCTAAAAGCTCGCCAGTAAGGTACCAGCTCTTGGATTGAACATTTTATCTTGAAATTACCAGCTCTTCATTTGTCCAAACAGTCATGGAGCAATGCCCATATCAGTTAAATCAGTATTCATCATGGCTTTGACTGCGGCAGGCTGAGGCGAGATTCTTTCCCAGGATTTGTCTTTAGGGTCTATGGGCTAGGGGAGTCTTCCAGCAGGTTCACTACGCTTTGAGTCAGCTTGGCATCCCTTTGCTTGGGTGGTAGATGCCAGTTAAATGGCAGTGTTGCACGAGTGGTGTCTTCAATGCTGCAAGCTTCAAGTTTTTGGTGCAGTGTGTGACAGAGATCTGCTTCACGGATGCCAATATTATCTGAATTTAGTGTAGGCCCTAGAGGGTATACCATATAAAATATAATGTAAAGAAACTGCATAGGACTACATGAAACTGCTTGGTCTGTAAAGGAAACCATAAAAAATCTTCTGGAAATTATGAAACAACCTTTTTGACACCGTTGAAGTTCATAATAATAGCTTAAATAATCAATTGTATTTCTACTTGTTGTCATTAATTTATGTTTCATGAGAGTGTCTTGTTTTTTGTCTGATGACTTTCGTGGTTTTCAGTCATACAAAAATCTGTTTTTTTTAATGTGTTTTTGTAGTTTTTAGGCATGATTTTAATGTCTTTCTCATTTTAAGTTTTCTTGTTCGACTGTTTTTTATGCTTCCAACATAAGAACATGGGGAGGGGTATAAAACAACTGCAGAATCCTTCATGCTCCAAATGTTGTAACCTTTTTGTTATGAAACTTTAAAACATACCTTTAGTATCGAAACTCAATATTCTTTTCCTCTTGCTTGAGGCAGGTGTGTATTGACTGTACAATAGTATGTATGGTGCGCCCCAAACTTAACGCCGCCACGAGATGGTCCGGTTTCTTCACTTTTTTAGCTATTCCTGAACCTAGCGGTCGAACTAGTTAGGGAAGATTTGCTTCCCCGATAAAAACCCAACTCAGGGGAAGTTATTCCAGCAGCTGCAGTGACCAATTTATCTTTAGGTAGCATGCAATAAATCAATATTTGCGTAACCGAGTGGCTGCGTTAAGTTTGAGGGGCACTGTACATGCTTTTCTATGCTTATAGGACCCATACATATGCTTACAGGACTTTTCCAGCAATAGTGCTGTCAATATCAGACTAAGCACCACATTCCTTTGTTCTGCACATGCCTGTGGGCTGAGGAACAGAACAAATGGGGCTCGATGTGGTTCTATGTCGCTATTTTCTTATACCCTTTAATCCTCCGATTGTCATGAATTGCGAACATAAAAAAGAACCCCATAGATTGTTGCAACATGAAGATCTGGACCTGTGTCTCTTGCATGAGCTTTCTACCTTCAGTGTGTGGCCTCTCCTGCTCGTCTTCATGTTGCAGCGGACCATAGTTTGTCTCACGAGTCCACCAAAGCTGCAGCAGCAATTCGGGAGGAAACTGGAGTGTGTTTTGTTTTGGTGACGGCTGGGTCCTGGTTGAGACTGGTGCGTGGCAGTGTGCTGACGGCTGATGCTCTCTGTCGCAGGGTGCTCATGGGCCCCGGGGGCAGGGCAGCCCGATGGCGCTAGCGGGCAGCCTCCCCGAGAAGGGGTGAGGGGCGGCGCGCCATGATGCGGCCGGCGGCGGGGGGCGGCAGCGAGCCCGAGGCCAAGGGGCCCCGTCTGCTGCCCCCGCCCCCCCCCTCGTGCCCCACGGCCCACAGGGAGTACCGCCAGAAGGCCCTCCAGCAGATCCGCAACAGCCTCATGCCCTTCGCCCACCAGGGCAGCTCAGCAGACAGTCGCTCACAGCGCTCCAGCGCCAGCTCCACCGCCAGCGAGTCCGGCTCCTACGCCTCCCTGCCCTCGCACGCCTCCTCCGAGGTGAGTGTCACACCCTCTCTGCCTCCCAGCTGGCCGGAACACTGGGCCAGGTTTCCTGCCCTAGGCGCTACTCGAGCCATATACATAGGTCTCTATGCGTAGAGACAATAAATCGGCTATGCTTCGGAGCTATGACACTTCGACCACCTTGCTGCTTAAAATCATTGTTGCCAGTCGCCCAAAGTGTTATCTCGAATTGCAGGAAAGGATTTTCCGTCCTCCAGAAACGTTAAAATGGTTTGCAACGGAGCTGAACGACATCACCTGAGCTTCCGGACACCGTATATAAAGCTTGGGAGGTCGCAGTCTCTAATCGTAACGATTGCCATTTGCGCCTGCTCTGCTCTAGGCAGCAAAATGGCGGCGCCCACGGGACAGTCAGTGAATGGTGTGCCCTAAGCGTAGCTTATTTAGTTGCTCTAGTTCGACCAAGTTTCTCGCATCTCTGACACCCAACCAACTATTGGAAACGGTATCCTAGAACCCTCCAGGTGGAAACTGGCCTATTGCCAAGCGGTCTGGCTCCTTCGAAGTTCTGGCAAAATGAGGTCTGCCAGTGTGTGATCTTCCAGAGATACCCTTTGGATAGTCCTCCATCAAGCCCTGCTACCATGGAGGTAGGAAACTTCTGGAGGCGACAGGATGCCACCAGAGGTAAAGCCGGTGGAGACTTCCAGTTTAGAGGGACACGCCCCCAACGATGACGAAAACCAAAAGATGCTATTGGACGAAAAGTGAAGCTGATTTGGTGCCAACGGCTGTTTTGGTCACCTTTGGGGGCGTTCCCAACGACTGCTGCCTCTACTTCCGGCTTTACTTGGGACTTCCTCGTTTGGCTGGCTGGAGCCGGTCAGAGCCTTTTATTCTGGGAGAGTTCGGCGGGTGGGAGGGGCTTACGGCCCGCTAGGTTTAGCAGTTTCAGCGGGTTCCGCTTCCGCCATGATGTGCGTCCCTGCAAGTGGGTCCCCATTGACGTGCGATGTATACGCGTGTAGGTTTTGCCGTTCGCAGCTTTTGTTGGCGTAAGGAGAGAGTCGGAAAACAAGCATTTCGTGATTCGGTGCTTTATTCATGCAAGAATTAGCTAAGAAACCACCCATTTACGAACGGCACTCATTTATAAATGGGGAATCACTCAAAAACGCCCGACGTCCGACACAGCTCAGCGGCCTAGTGCGCATTTTTCAGTGGACAAGTTTGATTGTCTGGATCGCTCTCCGACTGTTTACCACATCACAAGGTTGGTGCACCGTTGTACGAAATACGGCGGACCGATTGTGATTTTCTGCCATGCTTCTTCACCTGCCGGTCTTTGGGTTTTTTTTTTTTTTTTACATTGTTTGGTTTGCTGTGAAGGAACAGCGTCGTCATTGCGTGGTGCCTGAGCTTTTTGCGATCGCGACAAACCCTTTTTCGAATTCACTGTCTATGAAGTGCACCTAAAAAAAAAAGGGCATGACAAGTAAGTATTTGTTACGCGCATTCAAAAAAATATCAAAATAAAGGTATCGCTAGCGAAACAAAAGCGCTTGCTAGACGGCGAAGCTGAGCTGCGAGGCCGCTTCTAAAAACTTAAGCGTAGAGAAAGCTACGAGAGCGAGCTGCATGCTTTGAACGCGCCGACGGAGCGCGTGCACTCGTAGAGTTCACGCGTCATTCAGCGCGACGTGCACGCGCTTGCAGCGATCGGCTCCGCTCGCGCTTACACTGAAATGCAGTATACACAGTTGAAAGTTTGCAAGCTATGCCTTTCGCAGGTATCAAGTCTCGCGCGACAGAAAACAGCTTCGTGATCAACGGACACTCTCACCTGACGCTGCCACACCAAGTCTTTGCACAGTTTAGTCGAAATAAAACGTGTTTAACGCACAAAATAATTTAATTGTAAAATTACCTCGCACAATCGAGAACTCGAAGTCGACTTCCACTTACTAGCCCTCTTCGTTTTGGCCTCCCGGATCTTGTGCCTTCTGCGGTTTTGTTTTCCTTGCGGGAACCGGTACATCCTGAACCCTTTTTTTCGCACTGTTCGAGCACCCAACGGCACTACAGGACCCCGTTACGTTTCCTTTTAACGTCTCGCAGAGTGCAGAACGAACATTTTCACCGTCGTCTCTCGCTCCACGCTAGTGGGGTGGCTGCCGGCTCGAGACGGCAAGGCACATCATGGCGGACAACGAAACTCGGAACGCAATGCGCACAGTTGCCAGACTGTTTGATCAGTGTTGCCAGACTGGCGGCTGGATCAATAGACCGCCAAACTCTCCCAGTATAAAAGGCTCTGGAGCCGGTATGTCGCTTCCTCTTCCTACCTCCATGCCTGCTACCTTCATGCCTCGTGGACTCGGTTGAATGGTTACTCTTAAAGGTGCACTAAAGAAGTTTCTGAGATCATCTGTTCTTGGTGATAACTTATCTTACGGGCTGCAAGCATCCTATAAATCCAAAAAATTATGCTTGTAATGGCGTCTATTTCCCTACTAAAATTGTGATAGAAGTTTGTGCCACGCCTCGTTTTTCTGGGCGGAAAACTCTGGAACACAAAATCCAGCAGAGGCACCGGCAGCGCCTCCGCTGCCGGTGCCTCCGCTTGCGATTGGCTGACACGCGCCCGTCGTCACACTGCCGGCGCCTCTGCTGAATTCTATGCTCCAGATTTTTCTGCTCAGAAATGGGCGCGGCACAAACTTCGATCACATCTTTAGTGCGGAAATAGTCGTCGCACGAGCATAACTTTTCGATTTCTTGGATGCTAAGATCCTGTAGAATGAGTTATCACCAAGAACAGACGATCTCAGAAACGTCTTTAGTGCACCCTTAAGCATTCAAGTAGATTCTGAGATTGTCTTTTTATGGTGATAACTCAAACAACAGGCTCTAAGCATCCTAAAACAAAAATAATTATGCTCGTGGGAGATCAATCTTTTTATTAAAAATCAAATCGAAGATTGTGACATGCCTCTCTTTGCCTTGAAGCAGATACTGGGGGGCGGCACATTTTCAAACAATGATTGCTGTATTACGCCTAGTACACTCGAGGATTTTACATTTCTGTCCAAATATAAAGCACAACGCGCCTAAAAAGAGCAATAATAGTTACCTTCGGAATCTCTACGCAATTCATTGGTAAAATTTTATGGAGGTAATGGAGACCCAAAAATGCGCCCCCCCCCCCACCCTCCCCCCGCCCGCCTCAAGAGAAAATAGTGCCCGCGAATTTCTATTGCTGCGAGCGAGTATACGGATGTCTTACCATCTAGAACTGGTCATTTTTATTGACTAAATTAAAGCACAAGAAACAATATGTCATTAAAAACAAGTAAGATTACCGGTGTCGCTTAAGCTCACAATGTAAGCCTGGTGCTTGGCATTGAAGCCTGCATTGGCGTGACCAGTGGGATGCATTTTGTTCACGTTCGGGTTCACCATGTCAAATGCTGTGTGTTTGCCGGGATAATCAAATGCAGCAGCACGACTTACGTCCCTTTGGGGTGACAGCAGCTTGACAGTGCTGTGATGTGTTTCGTTGATCAGTAAGGTGTATGATTGTGTTGATTGATTTTCCACTCCTTTTGGAACTGGAGAGCGTGTACCATCTGTAGCTCTTTGATTCACCTTGCGGGCCACCCTGCTTCACACTATGGAACTTCGTGTCCACCCACTTTTGTGCAAGATGTTCAAGCAAAACACGGGTCTGCATTTGTAATGTAAGACAGTGGAGGGGAGAAGCGCTTGGAGACTGCAGGAGGCTCAAATGACCTGTGGACTTCTGCTAAATACTCATTGTGTTAACCTGCTGTGACTGCCACCTTATTGAAAAGTGCTTTGCTGATGCAGTCAGAAACACCACTGTATCCGACTAATGGGTCACTCAGCTTGGTGTGGCGGCAAACTGTTTTTGGGCTGTTGTAAATGAAAGACGTAGAGTGCAAAAGGATGACACACAAACAGTAAGAAATGCACTGGAGCGCTGACCTACAGCTGAAGTTTAATCGCCATGACCGCTAGTATAAGTACCTGAGGCGTCGTAGACAGGTAAAGACAACGCAGTATGGTTTTGTCTGTTTGCTTGAATATGCAACACATTTCAAATTCACATTAGAGTAAAGAGCATAAAATAAAATTAGTTTATTCAAGAGCATTAGAAGAAGATTTCGCATTCAATGTCAAAGGCAATTAAGGTGTCAGGATGGTGATCACATAATTTTTCATATCACAATACGCGTCCCACTAATGACACAAGGGACATTCAGTCTGGATAAGGACTGAAGGCTATTCTGTAGCTTCATTATAATTTATATATGAAATATTCACACTCCGATTTTTAATACTAAGGATGCATCTTCCCTCGTTTATTTTTAAAACCAGGCTATAGATACACAGGGATGGGGCAGTCTTGAAAACGGGTGGAACTGTTCCTTGCATTAGCTTCTGCTATTGGCAGGTGCCACTTTTTGTGTCAGGGAAGAGACTTGCTGGCGTTGTCAAGGTAAAAAGCAAGCAATTTTCATGGAGCGTGACCATGACCTCCGTTCTTTTCAATATATGTGGTCTGTGTATGTGTCTATTTATTTGCTGTGCACCAGGTAAACATTTCCTTGATAGACAGAACCAAATTTAATTGGACTATCTTCATTCATTTTCATGATCTTTGAATGACAAAGACAGCTGATAAAGTGTAGGGGGGGGGGGGGGGGGGTCATTGATAATCCACACATTGCAAGAGTGAACCATGCTGGTCAGCTACCTTTCCACTCTGGAAGCTAGAAATAATGTTGGCAATAATAATCCCTGGAGAAGGGGAACAAAGGGGACAAAGGACAAACACAAAACTCCAAACACAGTCCGCCTGGTCCGGGTATCGAACCCGAGACTTCTCCATTTCCAGTGGAGCCCTCTACCAACTGAGCTAAACAGGGGTTCGACGTCAGTGGAGCAAACGGGTTTTATCAGCTGCCACCAGTAACACCAACAAGGGTGAACGGCCTGCATTTTTAAGGTTATGATTAAGATGCAATTAATGCAAAGGTGCAAGCGAGCTGGACAAGAATGGCAATAATGATTCCTGGACAGGTGGGACAAAGGGCAAACACTAAACTCCAAACAAAGCTATAGGTGGCCGGCACTATTTTCTCTCAGCCGCTATTTGGACTCCTCTAGAACTTGACACGGGCAGATTCAAGTTCTAACTTTATCTCTCATCATACAAGCAGAGAGAGAGGATGCAAAAAACAAAGCAGTATAACATTGTTGACACAGCCCCCTTCTTCCGCAACAGCAATAAAAGCTGTCATCGGCCAGCTTTTTAGACAGAGATTTTGAACAGACAGACAGAAAGCTTCTTAGACAGAGATTTTGGAAGTAGATTGCAGAAAGATTGACTGGAGTTGGCAGTAGCATCCTGTATACAATAATTTAGAATTATAGGAGTGGAAGACATTCCTGGAGGCCTCTTTAAATTTCAATGTATGTAGCAACTTTGTTTTGTGGACTTGTTCTTAGGCTGGCTTTATAAACTTGTGTGCATGACTTTTTTTTTATTTTTTTATTTTAAGTACACTAATTTTAATTGTTCACCAGATCGTTTATTTAGGGGAATCTGATGTCTCCTTTGGATTTTCCGGGGCTTCCTAAATGTTTACAAACCAAAGTGGAAAAAAAATTTTTTTTTTTCTAATCGAGTAAATCAGATTCATTTTAATTAAATCATATTTATTTGATTTAAATTATATTTATTTGATTTAAATTATATTTATTTGATTTAAATCAGATTACTTTGATTTATATCACTGTAGCTAAAAATAGTGACTATCACTACATGTATTTTTAAACATTGACCAATCCGTCCGATCACTGATAACAATGTGGAAGAAAGAATTACTGTAAATTTAATTTAACAACCTTTTATCGATGTGACCCCCGCCATACAGAACAAAGACAGCTTTTGTTTGCTAAAAATCTTTATTTGCTTTTTCTTTTGCGCTCTGACTTGCTTGTTATAGGGTGTTACGTAACTGAGAAAGTAGAAAGAAAGTTCAGTGCTAGATTTGTTCAGAAGGGAGCAACTGGTCAGCTGGTTAGAATTTGAGCACTTGATTTACTAAGGGCCAGAGAATATTGTGGGATCTATTTCTGGTACTTTCATAGCTTCCTCCGAGGTAGCCTGGGCTGTACCAGGATTCCAATAAAAGTGATAACTCTGAATTTAAACAGAGGTCTGATGGCTTGCAAAATATCTGTGTTTGTACTTGCAGATATCTTACAAAGTATGCGAGGGACTTAAGATAAGTGGTGCAGGATGTTTTTGCAAAGATAAATGAACACAGACCCGTGTGTCCCAACACTATCTGAGTAGCCAGGTTTATTGGTGACCCTCCGGTCTCGTTTAATGGTTCTGAAGGTGATTTAGTCTCCTGCAGTTTCTGTTCAGATTGAGGGTGCCGTTTCTTGAGATGGCATTGTTGGTAGTCACTTGTTTGGCTGGCCTGTGTAATGAGTAATAATTATGTAAAAATGATAATGAGTAAAGTGTTAACCATGTGTGAATTAACCTGAGACTGGGGGTAGAGAAGAAACATCAAAACGTAGAAGGGACAGAAAATAGACAGGACGACGTCTCAATAAAGGGGACCAAGCCTGCTTCTGGGATGATCATAGAAAAAATCGTAAGGGTGCAGGCGAGCTGGTGAATATTAACCATGTTGAATTAACCTGAGACTGGGGTAGGAAGAAATATCAAAACGTAGAAGGGACAGAAAATAGACAGGACGGGACGTCGTCCTGTCTATTTTCTGTCCCTTCTACGTTTTCTTCCCACTAAATTTAGCGGGGAAATTTTTGCTAAATTTAGTGAGAAGTTTAGCGAAATTTTTCGGCTAAATGGGAGGAGGGGAGGGTACGGAGGGAAAGGAGAGGCATACCCTCCCCTCCTCCTCCTCAAGAGCTGCGCTCTAATTTCGCATTATAAAAAATGGGGCGTTTGAGGAGATCAGTTTCGAATTTGCTGAATTTGTGAAACATTCGTTCATTTAAACATGTGTAACATATATTATTTTGGACGTACTATATTGAATTTGTATTCGATAAACAAACTATACTCCATCTCACAAATGCCTGCAGTAAAGACAAAGGCACAAGGACTCATGCGTTGGAGGCACTATCTAAAGCCACGCGCTCGTGCCTTTGTCTTTTCTCTGCAGATGTTTGTGAGATGGGGTATAAATTTGTGATTTCCGGTAATGTCAAAGTAATTAAAGTGATCACACGCACACAGACACACACACGCACACAAACAAACAAAAAGAAAGAAACTTTCCAAATTTTGCCGAAAATCGGCAAATGGAAAAATCGTCTTTTCTGCCACTTGTCAGGAATCGTATGTTTGGCCACTCTATATTGTTGCTTCTCAAAATACTGTACTAGGACTGTCCTGTACCGCTCTCAAAATAGATTTATTACGCTTAATAGATGGAAAAAATAAATATCATTTTTAAAGTAATGAAAAAAAAAGGTGAACTATGCTTTGTCCCTTTGGTGATTATTGGCAAAGTTTACTAATTTGCGTATGGAGCTATATGACACATCAAAATGTGGCCAATTAGTTGTTCTTTCAAACGAAACCGAGGTTGTTATAATCTAGAGAAAAAAAATATAATTTAATTTCTAGAAATGCAATGTATGTGCGGAAGGCGTATAAACGCCGTAACTTGTACATCTGTGTCAAATTAAGTGACAAAAAAAAATAAGAAAAATTTACAATATACAAAATGTGCCCCACACCCACGGCTATTACTTCTGAAAGTTAGTGTACTCTAACTGACGTTGTCTATTTTTGGTTCGTCGGAGAGTTAGCCTCCGTAACACGTGTGCTTTTTTAACGAAGGAGTGCTCATATTGGTGAAGCACAGATAGTACACCTCGCATCCCCAGCAGAATGCTTTCTTTGCATTCCACCTTGGCGTTGTCAAGTCTTGATAGCAGTTCCTTTCTATTTAGCATTTGTGTCCACCATTGAAATTACAGTGATGCTCCCTCGAGCTCTAGAGGTCTAAAAAATGTGCCACAATACAGCTGAATTATGTAAATAATGCCATCTGTTACAAAGACTGATGCAAGCTGGGTGCTATTCTGGCCAACGTTGTGGTGTGGTGTAGTTAATTACATAATATTAATACTTTAGCATATAGGCTTAAAAAATACGCGAAATTGGAATCCCGGAGAAAAGCTCACCGGAGAAAAGCTCACCGGAGAAAAGCTCACCGGAGAAAAGCTCACCGCAGATAAGCTCACCGGAGAAAAGCTCACCGGCCATTGAGCGTATGCGGTGAAAAGCTCACCGATTTTTTTTCTTTTTATATAGAGGTTGTTGGATCACGCGTAACATATGTCAATTTATTATCATTAAAAATGGACGGGTTAGTAAAAAAGAAAATGACCTTTTTTGTAATATTTGTTAAGCTTATTGGGTATATTGCTCCCAAATCAATAATTGCGGGTGAGTGTTTTCTGTAGCTTACTCTCTAAGCAACGAAAGCCTAACTGAGAACTTTATGAACTTGAAGAACAGGAAAAAGTTCGAAAACTTAATAATATCTGCCTAAAACCTAAAAATCCAAACTGTAAATGCCGAAAATCTGAAAGTGCATGCGCAACAACGCGGTGCCTGAAATTCTCTTTGAAGCTTTTGTCAACCTTTGAAAACAGGATAAAACAGTCAGTAGGATATCAAGTCTTCCTTCTTCCACGGACATGCACGTTTTTTAGCCGTTCGTGCCGGTGTTTCCACACGTTGCCTTTGTGTGATAGTGCCCTTCTACGGCGAACCACCCACGACCTTCAGAGCTGCACACTGGCACCGTTGTTATTCGTGACCTATAATAAGAGGTGGTCCTCTGTAAAGTAGCAAATAAGGCTAGTTGGTGAACGTCATGCATGATGAAAACCGCTCAAACGACGACTACGGAGTGAAGACAACAAACACGATAGGACGAAGCTGTTCTCGCTACTAAAGTTTTGTTAGTGAAATTAACAGAAAGAAAACAGCGTAGCCGACATTGATTACATCAACAATCACCTTCTTATCTATCAGGCACTACACAATATTTGGAGCTGAAATGGTTCACACACCGTTATTCATATTAGCTCGCAAATAACAAATTTCTTTATCTGACAGAGCTACTGACAGCGCACTGTCAGCTGTCAATAAAGCGTTGTCTTTTTTTTACCGGTGTACGATGTTCTGATTTTAGACTTGCGGCTTCATTAATACACAAAATAGGTGATGACAAATTTCTGAGGAATTAGTAAATATGCCCAATGAACTTCAAGAATATTACAAAAAAGAGGACATATTTTTAATGAAGTGACGAATGCCAATTGTGTTAAATTGCAACATTTGACGCAGAATCCTCTAAATTAAAAAAAAAAACAAAAAAAAAAAACCAGTGAGATTTTCTCCGCATCCGCTGAAAGGGCGGTGAGCTTTTCTCCGCATCTGCCGGTTGTGCGGTGAGCTTTTCTCCGGTGAGCTTATCTCCGGTGAGCTTTTCTCCGGTGGGCTTTTCTCCGCCGCCCGCGAAATTGTGCGTAATGCCAAGTAAAAGTATTTTACTTCGCAACAGAACTTGCCATTTTACAAACTTTAATTGCGGTGATATAAACAAAATACTATATATTATATTTATATTTTCTAATAGACCACTATTCTACGTTGCTACTAGTAAAAAACGAAAATAAAACAAATAAAAAGTTTGGTTTTTTAGAAAATCGATTCCGAATTTGTTACGTTTTGGAAACATTTTTTTTTTTCATTCGAATGAATGTAACGGATTTTATTTTGTACATATAATATTGAATTTGTATTCGTTTAAAACAGCTAGATGTCAGCTTTTTGGTCATGTCAGTGTGATTAAAAACTAAAATATCTTAGGTCATACGTAAGAGCTTGCCAAACTTTGCCAAAAATCATTAAAAAAAAAACGCGCTTTCACATTTCTTTTTTCAAAATATATTAAAACATTTAACTCCTTAGACCTAATAAAATTTATTTCGATGATCCCCGACAGGTGGGAAAAAAATTAAAAAAACAAAAAAAAAAACGTCCGTTTTCGCATCAGCCAATTCAATAACCAACAACCTAAAAAAAAAAAAAAGCCTAGTTTGCCGTTTGTGTTCTTTTTTTATTTCAAGAATGCTCCCACAACTTTTTTTTTTTTTTTGGACAAAGTTATAAATTTGATTTTAAAAGCGTGGATCTAGGCTGTACTGTAGAAGCACTCAAGGGGCGTACCTTCTTTAGTGGCTCTAGGCTGTACCGGTACCGGGCTCATAGCTTGGGCACCGGCTGCATCCAGCTGCTGGAGGATTCGTGTAGCCTCAAGGGCCTCGACAAAATTGGTGCTTTGGCTTTAGACGCCTTTTCGCGCTCCGCTTTCATGTCGAAACGCCGATCAAGAGCAGCTGTTTCGGCGGCCCACAAGGCGCATTCCACAACTCGAGCAACCTGGGTCGCAACATGCCAGCTGTAAAAAAAAAAAAAAAAAAAAAAAAGACGATTGTTTGTGTTAGTGTCGCCTCGCGCTCCTACACGAAAGGGATGTGAACTGAGCGAGGCAGGGATGCAATGGCGGTCCTCGCCTCCCTTTCTCCGAAGAGGCCGTACTGCAGTGGCCTACTCTCAGCCGTACGTAGCGCCTTCAGCTTCTGGATTGCGTGTAAACACGCGACGGTGCACGGGTGCCGCTTAGGCCCGGATCACCGAAAACTCCATGGGCGTTGTTAGCGCCGAGATGTTTCGGTGGCGCGCTCTTATGGTTTTCGTTCCTAACGTCACGACCAGGCTCTACGAGGGGCGTTCATAAAGTTCATATCATTGTCACGAAAGAATAGAGATACAGCAATCAAACTCGAGTAGGAGTTGAGACTTTCTCTACATGTTCGTCACTAAACGTTACCCACTTTTGCCAGCGATGAACCACATGCCGGAGGCCATTGTTTTAGAAGTCCTCGTTTTTAGTGTTCAGGAATCGCTCCACTTCAGCAATCACTTGGTCGTCGTCCTTGAAATGCTTTCCTCTTGTTTGGCTACACTGGAAGCGTCAGCGCCATTTAACCACAGCTTCATAAACTTGGGCGTTGTCCCAGAACAACGCCCCCAGATTAACATGAATATCCTTGGCATCGCTTCCCTTCAAATGGAGAAAAATGGATCACCCATGTGCTTGGCACCGACGGGTGGTGCCATTTTGGTTTCGACTCCCTAGCGGCGTTCGGCGCTACTATAGCACGCGATGTTTACACTGTGCGGAAACTATATAGAGGGACAAGCGCTCATGTTGATGCCTGTTTTGTTCCGCTTTTTTAATTTTTTTGTGCCGATAATACGAACTTTATGAACGCCCCTCGTACTTGTGTGATCAGTTGGGAGCTACCGATGATGCGTTTAAAAAGCACGATGGAAGCTCGGAAACGCCGTCAAAGTTGACGCTGAACATTTTTTTTTTTTTCCTTCCGTCGATGAAAACAACGGTAGTCCCACAATGGCGATCACAGCGACGCTTTTGGTCGTGCCCGTCGATAGAACGTCAGGGAGGAGCTTCAGTTGTCCCGCTTCCAGCGCGAGCTTCCTGTCGTCGATGACGCTTCGGCGTCTCGAGCATGCACGCGCGGCCGAAGCACGATGGAAGGCAAGGGGCGCGTGCTCCGGAAAGTGTCCGCGGAACGCGCGTGCGAAGTGCCATTTGTTTTAGATTTTTGCTTTCAAGCAGTTAGGGAGCTGAAGACGCGAGCACGCGCAGCGCGCGTGCCTACGTTCCCAGCATTCTTTTTGATGCTTGGGTAATTCGGCAAATGATTTATTGCTTATTGTGTTCGTTGGTTCTTTCTATTTTTATTTCTTCTTTCGAAGGAACGCGAAGTGGAATAAAACGACCAAAAATTACCCGCTTGTCGAGTGAGGCATCTCCGAAACGAGTGTATAAGTCAGACCGTAGCTTGGATTCAGTCGTCTAGGCCCGTTTTAGGGATCTTCCAGGCGCAGGTCTGGAATGAGGAAGCCGACGAAGATACTGGCTAGCTTTAACGACAGCCACGGTATTAAATGGCCGAAAACGAAGCGTAGTCATGGCGTTCCACGAGCCCTTTTGGTTGCTCCAAAGTGCGCCGCCGAAAAATTGGGCCAGTCACGTGAGCGCCGGGCGCTGCAGGCATTTGGTCGGCGGCTTTCTGCTTTCCCCAGCCATATGCTTGGGCCTGCTGGCCGATTGCGCGCGAGGCGGAAGGGGCGCGAGGATAGCGTTACAGGCCGTCGGTTCTCGCCAACGTTGTCGCGGGACAGCTCTTTTGGCTCGTCGTCGGCCGGGACCGAGCCACTTGCCAGGACGTGGTTGGGCAATTCCAGTAGCTGCGACGTGTTTCGTCGTCTTCGCTGCTGCAATGGCCTCCGGGTTACGGGCCTTTACCGCCGCTCACGTCTCGTGGCCAGCCAAGAACTCTTGTTCGCTCCATCGCGGGTCGTTCCCAACTATTTCAAACTGTTTCTTTTTTTTTTTTTTTTTAAGGAATAGGGCACTGTTGCTGCTGCTTTGAGGCTCTACCAAACTGGTAAATTTTTTTTTATTTGTTTTGTCGGCAATAGGCATCTTTTTTTTTAGGGGCAAATGGTTGATGATTGGTCACCTCATGATCATCATCACTCTGTGCACGGCGGATTTAATTGACTGTGCGCGAAAAACAAGTCCCTTCACACATATTTATATTTTCTGTTTTTAATTTGCTTTGATTTAGCGTGTATAGTGCTTTGCCGCGTCTGTAACTCCACGGAGGCCTCGATGTTCGGAGTGATACGGGGCCTTGTTGTCTGGTCAGATGGTGCTGCTTCCGGACACAAAGGGTTTAGCCGTCACCACCCGTCCATTCGGCGTCCTACGTGGCGATCATCCGTTGCGCACCTTCCCGCGACGTTCGGTACTAGGAAGCAAGCAGGGGCAAGCATTGGCGGGCGCCATACCAGAAGGCGCCAGTCGGACATCCCCGTGTCCGCTGGGAACGGGCGTCTTTTTTCGATGCCTCTAGCACACGTTCGTTGCCTTCCGTCGGTGCTTCGCCAGCACGCTCGAAGCCAGACGCCTGTCGGAGGTAGACAGTTCTTGCTGGACAGAACTGAAAGACCTCCCTGCCGTTCTCACCCTGTAAGTTACTATTGACCGTTCCAGAAAGGGGCTTCTGACAGGTGCCATTTTAAGCGTTTCTGCGTTTGGCACGCTGTTCGCTTTCCGAAGCTACGAAAAACACGCTCGTGCTGGGTGCTGGGCTATGCGGAGAGCAAGTCGTCTGCTTCTTGCGCAGGAGTTGCGGTGACGTCAGAAAGACTCCGCGCTCTGATTGGCTCTAATTGACGAATAGTGGGTAGACCTCAAAGCAAGCTGCCTTGAGGTCTATCCATTATCCTTCATTCAGAACCAATCGGAGCTCGGTGTCCTGACGTCACCATAACCCCTGAAAAGAAGCAGATGAACTTGTGCTCCGCATAAAGGTATAACGGATATAGAGACTGGAGGGGAGATTAAAGCACGCGGGAACGTCGGAACACCCGAGCTCTGATTGGAATGATTACTGGGTTGACGCAGAGCTAGCCGCCTTTGTCTCTATTCAATGTTCGAACGCGGAACGCTTGACGTCGGCGTTCGGCATTCGAACGGGTTCGGACACTGACTGCAGGGCTGATAATTCCAACCAGAGCTCGGGTGTTTTGACATCCCCTCTCGTATCCTTCTCTCCCTCGGTTTCTACCCACATAACCTGAATGGCCGATATGGGTCACTCCGGAGACAGCTTGCGGAGCACCCTGACCTTGAAAAAGTTATCCGAGTTGAGGGACAGGCGCGACGGACCCGTCCAGGTTGGGACAGGCTGCCCTTACCACAGCGGCATGTTTGCGTACAGGGAGAAATTCCTCGGGGTCGAGAAGCGGCAGCCCTCCTATCGGGCGCCGGTGTGAGCTAGAACGAACAGCCGCCGAGCGATCCCCGACTCGTGTTTACAGTCGGCGGTGTGTGCGGGTGTCGGTCACCTCGGATTTGTTTCCCCCGCTCCGAGTTGGGCATCTTGCGTGGTTCGTGCGAGTGCGCGTGCCTCTAGAGTGCGCACCAAACCGACACGTATGCCGGAACCCGTATGGAAGCCCGCTTCCGGTTCTGACGTCAGCGCTCCGTTTTTACTGGTTCCGGTCACCAGTCCCCGTTGTTCCCCTTCTCCAGTGATGATTATCGTCATTCTTGTCCAGCTGGCTTGCACCTTTGCATTAATTGCATTATCATAAACTTAAAATGCAGGCCGTTTACCCTTGTTGGTGGCAGCTGAAACCCGTTTGCTCTACTGACGTCTAACACCTGGTTAGCTCAGTTGATAGAGCGCTCCACTGGAAGTGGAGAGGTCCCTGGTTTGATACCATGACCAAGCGGATTTTTTCGGTCGTGCACCAGTCACCTAGCTGGGTCTGGTGACTCGGCTCGCGGCGAGTCGGAAGTGCTCGCAAATCTTCCTCAAGCAGTTCTGGAAGCGCTCCGTTGTTTGTCGAACCCGCTTCACTGGGGGCTCACCTCTCCGTGATTGTATCAATGCTGTGGCAAGAAGTGCCTTGCCGAAGACATTCAATGAACCTCCAGACGCTTGGATGGGCGTGTCATAAGCCTCTGAAACCCGTTGTTCCAGCATTCGCCTTTGTTTGGGCGGTCGATCGTCTCGCAGTGTGGCCTCGTGCGCTTCCACAGTTCTGGGGGAAATTCCGTTCGTCGTCGGCGCATCGTCACAGTTACTGGAGCGTTTGTTGCAGTTGCCGCAGCACAAGTTATACGGGTCGTTGGCATATGTAGGCTCGAAGTTGTCCTGCAGGTCTTCGATGTCGCTGCAAACCTCTCCTCTGATGTAGTTCAGTCCTTATGGCTCAAGCTGTGGAGGGAAAACCCCCAGACCATCTTGTAGCCTCCCGCGCAGCTTTCCAAAAGTGGACGTCAGAATTGTACTGATCCAAGAGACCCAGTACCCGAAGCTTCGGTCACACGACGTGTTCCGGTGAGCTTTCGTCCGGTTACCGTGTCACGCGCTGCTCCCGATAAAGTGGAAGCGCTACGCGAACACTAGGGAGTTTTAGTAGCTTGTTTTTGCGCTCCGATAGGGATACCTAGTAAGCCAGCCACAACGTGCGAAGCTCGCGCAACGATGCCATCGAAGTATCGAGTGAGTCACCCAAACAATCTAAGTCCCTACCGTCCAGACGAATTTTAGTGAACTGTTTGGGTTCCTTGGGTAAATTTGGCCGGTGCTCTCTTTTTAACAAATAATAGTGGCAAAAGTGTCGAGGTGAGCTAGGTAGGAAACATGATAATCTAAACCCTGACACAAGGAGTTCGGATTTCCTCGTCTCGGGGTTTAAGTCACGATCTACAGTCCAGACGCTCCTCCAGCTCTCTCGGCATGCACTGTCTGGGACAAGGCCCGTTTCTGTCGAAGCAGGCGCTGCCGGTGCCACCCGAGTAGGTCCCAGGGTGAGCATCAAGAGCTGTAGCGGGGGCCGGGTCAACCCTCTTCAAGGTCAAACCTTCTCGACCTTGACCGCCTGGTACTCCGGGGAAGGACGCCGAGGAACACTGCGGCGCAGCGTGGTTCGTCGAAACGAACTTGGGCCCCATTGCTAACGGACCGTCACTCTCACCCCTTTGGGCCCCGGGGATGACCCAGTGCAGTCCCGCGAAGGGGTACCCGACGAGCGGAATCGAACGCCCGTCATCATCAATACTGTCCTTTCCCTCTCTCTGGGGCGGGGGAGAGCGAGCACCACTTCTTTTTTTTGGCAAGGGGGCAACAGCCATCGGCAAGGGCGGCAGGCAGCAGTCGCTTCGGCGGCCTCTGGGCCTTTTCTCGCCCGCTCTCTCCTTGGCCGTGCGCGCGGCAGCAGTGGACGCCAAGGGAAGGCATTCCAGGCGCGTCCCTCGTTAAATTGCATTCGGTTACGGCCAGCGAGAATCAAAGCCGCTTCTTTGTCTATTTTGGCCCCGAGCGGGGTTGATGCGAACGAGGGACTCCGGGGGGTTGTCCCGAGGGGGGGAGGGGTGACCATTAGACAGATGTGTGTGCCCCGCTCTGCTGGCTGGGGCCGACGGCGGCGGCGCTGGCGCCCAGGAATGCGGACGGCGCCATCTTTTCGGAGAGGCCTGATGCTGCTGCGGCTGTCACGCCGGAGGTTTTTCGGGCGGCTGTGCCTCTCCTCGCAGGAGGCGTTCCTCCCTTCCTTCGCTTTCTCTTTGCCTTCTTCTCAAAACTTTTTTTTTTTGCCTTCGTCGTATTTTTTTTTTTATCATCTTCTTGGGACCAGTCGCGTGTTGTTGGTGGAAGAACGGCAGCTGTTTCGCGTTTTCTGGAGGCCCCCTCTGCATCCCCCCTCCTTTCCCCCTTTTTATCGCATGTTCTTTTTTTTTTTTTTTTCGTGAAGTAAATTAATTCTAGGCTGCGTATTTCTCCGTGAGCGCCCTTCGGTGGTTTCGTCAGTTTGTGCGAAGGCCGGAATGACGCTCGTTCTTCGAAGACGAAGCTCTAGGTCTAGTCCACTATTAATATTTTGTTAGAGATTGTTTTAGTCTGTGCGGACGTTAACAGACCAGGGACCCCAGTATGCGGCATGAAACGCCTAATGAGTTGCGGTCGAATTAGAGCCGGGGGTTGGGCGAAACATCACTAATGGCCTTTGGGTGCCTTCGCTTCGAGTCGTTTTATTGACGCGTCGTGTTCCAAGGCAGAAGCAAGTTTTCTCTTTGACTTTTGATTAGTCAGTGCCGGGCGTTAAAGGGGTCATGAAACGCTTTTCCAACTTTTTCCTATTTAGCTTTCCTCCTCAACTCATAAATCGCGCATTCTACAAAACAGTTCAAGAAGACGGAAAGGGGGGAGTCCCCTCTTTCTCGGACTCTCGTTTGTGCACCCGGATACTGCCATTCTCCCTCTAGAAGATTAGCCCGTCGCTCAAAATTCAGACAAAAGTTGCTTTCCCCACACCGCTCACCACGAAGCTGACAGTGCTGTGGAAGCTACGTGCTCGTTGGGCCAGCCACACTTTTGCCACGTGATCACGCTCTCTCGCGCATACCTACGCGCAGAGAATGAGGTCAGGTGATGAAAGGGAGGCGGCTGATTGGTCCGGCAAGCGCGTAGCTTCCACCACAATATCAGCTTAGGGGTGAAGGGATTAAGTGAGGTCCGGTGCCGTGTGACGTGCGTTTGGGCCCGATGACGCGCTGCAAGGGGCCCGGTGACGCGCTGCGGGAACCGCGGATGTATCACAGTGAAAAGGCAGATAACTTACGAAGGGAAGGAGGTACAAAATAGCCCGCACTGTTTTCAAATTTTCCTACCAAAAGTCAGGCTTTTGACATTCTACCTTTTTTTTTTTTCTTTTGGGCCACTGAACGATGTGCTTTTATTTAAATCCCAATATAAATTGATTTATTCCAACCCAAAATTTGTTTCATGGGCCCTTTAAGGTTATAAGGTACTAATAAGGGCGCGTAGGATTAATCGTAAGCTAACCGTCGTTGCACCAATGGCTTCGCTGTCCATCCAGATTGACAAGGTTGGTCAGTGGCTGTAGTGGGAAAAAAGCGTGGGTCTATTGGTAACATTTAGCACCGGCGTCACCGCGGTGTGAGAATCGCGCTCCCTATAGTTAAAAATAAAATAAAAACAGCGCCAAAAAAAGAAAAAAAAAAAAAACGACGGATTGGCTGAAGCTAGACACAGATCATCCATGATCGACCTCCTAGTAGAGATGCTTCCTTTCGCCTTCCTGAGATTGAATAGCGATGCGAGGCTCAATATCGATCGTTTCTAACAAAATTGGAACTTTATTTACGCGTGTGTGACCTCACCTCGTACGGGCGTAGATCATTCAGATAGATGACGGCCATTTTGGTGCACCTTGCGATGGACCACTTCGGACGATACAAGCAGTCCCAGCCAACCCAGCGCTGCGGAGGTACTACGTAAAGCCCCTCTATCCTTTGAAAAGTGGCGCCATTCATTCCTGTGGAAATGCTAGAGACACGTGCCGCGCACCTCTGCCGCGCACCACTCCTGGGAAGAACATGGCGTCTGAAATCTAGCTCAGTGCTGCGCTGTGCCGCCATGATCTTCCCAGGGGCTGCACGCTGCACGTTCCTCGTGCATCAACGCACCTTGCGCTACTCTTAGAACATGAAGGGGCTTTAGTAGTACGTGACTACTGGCCCCGCCTGTCGTCGCGCCTCTCCCGAAAGTCACGTGATACTCACCCCGAACGCGAATCGAATGTTAGGGAGTTTTCGTACGCTACGCTCTCCGTAACGAAGACGCCGTCGCTAGTGCGCGTGCGCGCCGCTGGCCTTGACTGCAGAGTTCCGGATCTCGTTGCGGAGAGCGTTGCAGGACGGAAGAAACTACGAAAACTCCCTATTGGTTCCGATGGCCCGTAACATCGGTTGCGGTGCGTCGTCAATGTGTCACGGAATCTAGTCGGATGAGCGCCGTGGTTGTGCGAAAGAGGTATCTCTGGGCGAATTAGGATGAAGGTGCAGGGAAACCTTCACCCGCGTTCTCGCTTCATTATAAAGGTTTGCGCTTCTGAACTCGACGAAGGGCGTTCAAGTTCTGCGGTATATATATATATATATACAGTAGAATCTCGATAAACGAAAATCGCTTAAACGGAATTGTCGCTTAAACGAAACAACTATCGCGGAGTTGTTTGGTTTTGTATTCATGCAATGTAAAAATATTCCCGTTAATCGGAACTCAGATTCTCGCGCCTCCGGGTAAACGGAACTGAAAACGAAACTCTGTCGCCGACATATTTTTCGCTATCGCAGAAAAGAAAAATAACTCTTGAGTAATAAAACAGTATTATAAATGTTCTTAATATTTATTAGCTTTATTGCCCAAAATTAGCATGTACGCATGTTTTTTTTTTAGTTATCTTTTCTCATTTTTATGCATAGGCGGCTATGTTGGGTAGGCTTGGCTCAACAGGGCTTCTGCTCGCATCTTAGGCCTAGTGTCCTACTTTCTGTGATGGCGGCCACGAAGCGAAAACACCGTGCGCTCACGTTAGAAAAAAAGATCGAAGTCATTAATGATTTCGATAGCGGTTGCTTCACGAAAACGGCGCTTGCAACGGAGTATGCCATTCCCAAAAGTAGCCTGACAAGGATTCTTCACGACAAGGAAAAGCTGCGGAGTGCGTTCAGCAGTACGCAATTTGGACCAAAGAGGATGAGGCTGCGACTCCCCGAACACGAAGAGTTTGAGAAGTGCTTGGAGTTGTGGCTAAGAAGAGCCCGGAGTGAGAACCGTCCCGTCATTGGACCCATAATGTGAATACACAAAAGCAGCAATTTGGTGTTTTTGTTCATTATTTTGCCTTCTACATTCACTTGCTGGTGTTTACAAATTGTGCACTTGTGGAAACAGCATTTAAGCTGGCATTCAACATTTTTAGTGTACCTACACTACATACTCTCAGTAAATGAAACTCCTGATAAATGGAACAGATTTTCCTGGTCCCTTCAGGTTCCGTTTATCGAGATTGTACTATATATATATATATATATATATATATATATATATATATATATATATATATATATATATATATATATATATTTCTCTCTGGAACATGAAAGACGTTTTGAGAGGCGCGGAATTTTATTGGAAGTGAGTGAAAGACGCAGCTACATGGTTAGTGTCATCTAAAGTTCATGACGCCATCTGGTCGCACCACCGCTAAAATTGGCGACGTTCACCGTCAGAAGGAAGTGCTTTGTTATTCGTTTTCTATACCCGCGTCGAATGACGCCTTCCGACATTCATCGTCAGCTCGGTGAGACTGGATGGGGCGAGACGTTACATGAACTCGGGACAGCGTTTGTGGATGCGACAGTCTAACCGAACATCGTGCGTTACCGAACAGATTATGCAACCTCGGGTACGCACCAGCAAGTGTGACAGCGTCATTGCACGAGTGAAACAAGTGGCTATGGGGAACCGTCGATCGACTGGAGAGGAGATCGCCCCCGCAATCGACATTTTCGTAGCATCCGTCCCAAAGGGCGCGTCATGGACGTTATGGAAGGAGATTTCTTCCCCGCATTGGGGAAGAAACCTCTGGCTCCGAGGCAAATCCTCAGGCTGCAAGTTCGAGCCCCGCCCAAGGTGCCCGCCGTCTGACGAGGGACTTCGTGCGGAGCCGAAATTTCGGTTGCACGTCGAAAGGTCGGTCGAAATTCATCCGTCTTCCGCTGGGGCGTGCAGTGCCAGATGTCCTTCGTTGGTTTGGCACGTAAAAGATAGCAAATTTAACGTTTTCCCCGCATTAAGAAAAAAAAAAAAAAAGCGATCGTTAAAGGGGCCGCAACTGCGATCTTTTATTACAGCCCTTGCCGACCTTGAAGGACGCTTTCCTTTTTCGCGTGTTTTCAACTCACTATGGCGTTGCATCAGCAATATTGTAGTGGTCTCTGCACGAAGCGCAGGTTTGTCTGCGTCTTGCACAGGGGTTGCGATGATGCCAGAATGCCGAGCTCTTCATGTCATTTAACACCTAAAACTGTAAGGAAAAAAAACTTTTAATTTAAAGAACAGACACGGAAGGAAAATGTGTTAAACGACATGGTGTTGACATGATTAGCTACCTCCAGCTCGCCTGCGCATTTACAGCCTTTCGCCAAACCCTATTAACTGATTGAAAAAAGAAAAAAAAAAAACTGAGTGTATCTTAAAAGGGCACTGAATTCGGTTCTGAGATCGTCCTTTTGTAGTGGCAACACAATCGACACGCTCTAAGCATCCCAACAAACCCGAAATCACAATCGTGCGTAGCTTATTTCCTCGTTAAAAGCGTGTTCAATGACGCGACACGCCCTTTTTGGGAAGAAATTTCTTCTCAGTGAAGTGGTCGACCAAGGGCGCTTGTTGGTGAGTTGCAAGCGATGGCTTCGCCAGCGGTGAAAAAGAGGAGTCTTATCCGAAATCAGACTCTCTTTAAAACGAGTTCTAATCATTCGGAATCTGCGCGTATTGTAGGGCTTTCATTGGTCCGCGAGAAAAAAAGAGTACGCATGTTTTTTTTCTCGTGCCCTGAGATGAATAGGCGGTTTTGTGAATTCAGGAACTAACACCTCTTAAACATTATAAGATCAAAAACGACCTATTTCAGAAATGACTTCAGTGCCTCTCTAAGACATCTAGCATTGAGGACTACCCACTATATTTTTTCAATCAGCCAATAAGAGCTCGGCGTCGTTTTGACGTCACCCGAAACTCCTGTGCAAGAAGACGACGACTTGCTCTCCGCACAGACCCCGAAAGAAGTCTTCGCAGCGCGGTCATGACGTCAATGTTTCGAAATATGCACAGAACAGAGGGACACGTGAAGAGGGGACTTGTCGAGGAGACGAATGGCGGCCGTTCGCACTTGGAAAGAAGCGGGTCCCGAAATTCGTACTTTCGCTCCCCAGTCAACGAGGTTACGGTATATGACAAGAACCGTGAAGGTAATAAGCTGTCAGTCAGCGTACACCCTTCCGACGGACCCAGGTTGAAGAATGCTCAGTCAGCGGGTTCTAGAAGCGTGCGCGTCGCATAGTATTCCGTAGAGGAGAGCTATTGCGCACGCGCAGAGGTCGATTATTCGAGTGATGCGTCCCAACAGCAACAGATTCAATGTGTCCGACGGCGTTGAGAGTGTCCGATTTGAGGGCCACTCAATGCCGGTCAGCAGCGGGTCTCCCGGCCTCCTGGAAGTTCCGCTAAATTACTAAATCAAGTAAAAAAAAAAAAAAGCATTGAGTGCGACGTGTTTTTGAGACTGCCAGTGGAGGATTTCCCGCGTTTCGTCGAACGACGTTTCGGCGAATTCTGACCAGTTCATCGTACGATGTCGCCGCGGATTGCGGAAAGAAACTGGACATGCCGCACTTAGTCCCCTGGAATCAGCGGACGAAGGGATATATTATGTACTCTCTCGCCTAGCGATTATCCGTGAGTCAGGCTTCGAAGGCTCGTCGACGCCTGTACCTCTGCCAATCCAAAGCAGCGTTTCAGGGTTCCTCCCTCAGAGCGACTCGACGAACTGGGTTCTCTCGAAAGAACAGAACACGCAGGCGAGCTTAATTGTGGACTTCCAACATATTAAAAGGCCGACTCTGGAACAAAAAAAAAGGAAAAGAAAAGTTGACAACAAGCGCTCAGGTCTGTGTGTGTTGTTCACTGCCTCGGTCTTTCAAACTGTCGGGGTTCTCTCGTACGGCATTCGCCGAAGAAGTGACCCAGCTGGGTGCGGGCAGAGGACGCGTCGCGCCAGGGTGGGTACCGCGTGGCCGAGTCGTAACAAAGGGGCAGACGGAGCGGCGCCCAACAACGAGTGTCGTAGTGGTCAGCTGGCGACTGCCCCTCCAGGTAATTTGGCCGAAATGCCGGGGAGAGCCCCCCTCCCTTTAATGAAGACCGAGCGGCGGGCCGTGTTTTTCTGGCCGCGCGTGACATTCCGGAGGGGGGGGGGGGGGGGGTCGGAATTTGCCCCCTGCTAATGCCCCCTCCTCTCCCCCGATCCGCCAAATGGGGGCTCGATGAAGGGGGCAGAAACACGTTTTGAACGGGAAAATGATGGTCGTCGCATTCCTCGCTGACGCCACTCTGAGAGGGGGATCGTTGGGGGCGTCGCCGGTCTTTTGGGTCGGACGCACGTTTGGCGAGAGCCACCACACAACTGTAAACAACGCGCGTTCCTTGGAGCGGGCCTAGGCTGTTTCCAACTGATCTGTCCGTGGGTCACGTGTTTGTTTTTTGTCGCGCCTGCAAGCGTCTTTATGTTTCGCTCAGCTTTTCCGCACCGCTATCTTCTTCGAAACGCGATAACTCGCGCATGCGCAAATCAATCTGAGCAGAAGGTGTCCGCCATTAAATTGCAAACACTGCATGGTTTGAGTTGCACCCTTTCTTAAATATAGTCTCTCTCTCTCTCTCTCTCTCTTTCTCTCTTTATATATATATAAAGTTCCTTCTCCGCGTTGGTTGGCCCTCTCTGGTTGCAGTCCTGGTTTGCCCAAGTCCGGCGTTGTGAGCTGGCATGTGTGCGCTTGTTTGCCGTTTGTCACGCGTGCGGGCGCCGAGATGATGAAATCGTCGACACGGGGTGAGCACGTGTGTGTGTGTGTGTGGATCGAGGAAGCACCGTCCTTGGACAAACTATTTACTGGTCTGGAAACTTTGGTGGTACCCGCCCCAGTAAACTTTGTCACGACAAACGGCACTGGCCCATCACCGAGAAAATAATGAGAAGTTGAAAAAGTAATAAAAGGATTGAAATATTTCAGTATGTTTTTAATGCAGATGTAGCTCCCTTCACGTGGCGTCTCAATTTCTAAATAATTTGACCTCTAGGTCTCGAGTATGGATGGCGTTTCCAATCGTCCACCTTGTTTTATAGGTTTGTGCGGTTATATGAAAGAGTAGACTCATAGAGGGACTTCCTTTACGGTGCACTTCCCAAACCCACGTCCATCTGTTAGGTTCTCCGGGCCATCTGATTGCTTGACTCCTAACGTCGACAGCACCTTTGGCGATCCAGTTTCTCCCTATTGACAACTTTCTTTAGCGTGGCGAAAAGATTTCGTACCAGGTATTCCGAGGACCTGGCACCCTAAAGCCCTTCGGTGTGTTTGTGTCGATGGTTCTCAGTACGTGGAAGAAAGGTGAAGCATGAATATCATCGAGGGACTTTCGTGGCACCGCCTAGCCACCAGCCCCTTAGTACACTCATCGACGCTTGTTCTGTGAGCGGAGTTTAGAAAAGCTGCCTTTGATTGCCTTCTAACATTGTGAATGGAACGGAGAAAGCGGTCTCTCGTATTACCTCTACTGTTTTGAGAATTCCCGGAAGAGCGTCTCCCCCGCGTCATTCTTACGTGAGCACACGTAGAAATCGACGTAAATGAGCTGTATCGTAACTTTCTTCCCTTGTTTGTTTGTTCTCCCATTGACCGGGAGGTGGGCCGAGACTAAAGGCGCGGCGACTGAGAAGGTCTCTGCCCCCATACAATCCCCCCCCCCCCTTTAAAAAACAAAAAAGAAAAAAAAAAACAGGCACAAAAAAAAATATAGTTCTACAATTACGCGATAAAAAGGAGAAAAGAACTCTTGTTTTCAACAACAGTCGTTCAACGACAGTTATTAATCCGTGCATTTTGAGCGCGTGTGTTTTTTGTGTTTTGCAAATCCACTCCTATCTTGGTCCTGTGTAGGACCAAGTATTTCAAAGGATAGTATTTCAAATAAATGAATAAAATAAATAAATATCGAGTCTTAGAGCTGAAAGAAAAAAAGGAGATGTTAACACGTGAAAACATGAATCTCAACAGTGAACGCTGACTCGCGCAAAACAAGCACCTTAATTTTATTTTGAATTTGAGTCAAAGTACAGTTGATGTCAACCAGATGGGCTATGTTGTTAGAGAAATTTGGCGAAAGAAGAAAAACAAAAAAGGCACGAACCATAAAATATTTCGCTGCACGAGGATGGTCCTATTGAAATCAACAAGGTTTGAGAAAGAGAGATCGAATATCTTTTCTCTTGGAACTTGTAAAATCTATTCCACATATCCGCAAACTGTGTCTAAAAAGTGTAATTATTTATGTCGTCTGGCAGAATCTCAAAGAGCGTTTCGATGTGTGTATATAAAATTGAATATGCTTCTGCCATATGGGATCCTGATCAAGCCTACATTATAAGTAACATCGAGTCGCTGCAAAACCGTGCTGCGCGTTTCATTTTCTCTGACTACTCTCCATTTTCCAGTGTCACCGCATTAAAAAATCAAGCTGAGTTGCATGACCTATCACGCCGCCGTAAACATGCCCGTCTGTCATTATTTCACAAGCTCTATCACCATGCACCGCTTCACGACGATTTTTTTAAAACACCACCCATTATTTTTCCACGTCGCGATCATTCATTCAAGGTAGCGCGCATCACATGCCACTCATCTAGTTACGCACGATCATTCATACCACGGACCATAATCGACTGGAATAACCTACCGGCTCACATTGCAACTGAACTAGATATGTCTAACTTCCAAGAGCTAGTGCGTAGTTATACTAATACTTAAGGTTATTTTTTTTTATTCCTTGTACTCATATTGTCTTTTGTATAATTTGTGTTTTATCTGTGTACTTATATTTACTTGCCCCCCCCCCCCCCCCCCCTATGTAATACCCTCATACAGAGGGCCTTTAGGGGTATTTTGAATAAATAATAAATAAATATGCAATACCTTCCAGTAATAAACTTGGTGAACCTTTTATTTGTTTTTTATTTGCTGCTGAAAAGTGGATCTGTGGGAAGATCTTGAGGTTTTTTTTTTTTAGTTTTCGAGTATTTGTATTATTTAGTTTTGTGAAATGGCAAAGAATAAAAATTTAATCGACTGTTTTGTCTTCCATACAGCAGACATCATTAGTGATGCGAAAGTGACGGAAATATCTGATTAAATTGTTATTCTTGCTAAATCAGGTCAGTGTTTTTTTGTTTTTTATGATGATGAGTTTCGACTTTTTGGAGCATGTTTCCATAAAATTATCAGTTTATTGTAATTTGTTGACGTCGTCGTGCCCCCTGCTAAAATAAAAAAAAAAAACAAAGTTCTGATAAAAAGAAAGGATTATATTCTCTTCGAGCTATATAGGCATAAGGTATTTTATATAGACATCCAACGGCTTGTTCATTTATTTATTTCTTACAACAGCTTTCAGGCCTAGAGAGCGCTATCAGAAAGAAGTGAAAAATAAAAAAAAAATACATAAAATTGACTAAAATGCATAAAAAAAAAAAACATGCGAGTTATAGGGTAAGGAAACAATCTTCAATGGCAGATTTGAAAACTCGTGCATCGGTGATTGTGGCGATCGAGGTAGGCATGCGGTTCCATTCGGTGGTGGTATTTAAAAAAAAGAATAACATGAACATGTTAGCGCGACCATAATCTACTCTATGACGGCTTGCGATAGCTCAGTGCTTAGCTTATTTACGTGTTCCAAGGGAATAGTAACGTCCAGCTATGTTGCAAGTGGCTTCAAAAATGTAACCAAGTTGCAATTGTTGACATTGGATCTTGGTAAGTATTTGCTTCCTGAAATCGTAGCTGAAAAGTACCCCTGGCCCAACCGGAGTTGTCGTACCTTCTCTTCTAACGAGGTCACGTGACAGGCGCGCGCATGAGTCGTGGGGGAGGGTAGCGTGCCGGCTGCTGCCTGCCTGCTGCGCATCGTGGTTGCGGCTTGGGCCGAAGCCGCACCGACGCTATTTTTAAAAGAAGGGGCTGCGAAAAGGGAAGCCTCCGTCTCGCCGCCAGCCGTCCCGAGGGAGACCACCCCCCTGCTGTGACGTCGCAGTCTTGCCGGGGGCTTTCCTCGGCACCCGGGCCTTTTTGAAAGACCCACGGCGACGTGCAGAGGAGGAAGCCCCCCCCCCCCCCCCCCCCCCCCTTCCCAACAACCCCCTAACGCTATTAGCAGTGTCATCCATATAGCTTTAACACAGTCCCAGGCTATGGAATGATACAGTGCTTTTGGATCCGAACCTTTTTGGATTCGAAAGATACAGTGGTTTTCTGCGGTAGATATTGAACGGGGTTGATTCATTCGCACCGATACGAATCGCGAAAGCTGATTACCGACAACAAACAGTCGTTTTTTTTTTTTTTTTTTTTTTTTTTTACCGTTTTTATAGGGATGGGCAACACGTTACGAATGCGCAGTCAAACCCCAATCAACGCTGTCTGCAGGTGCCCACGGGTTGTCCATGGTATGCACATTTGTGTGATATACGGTTTATAACCATCGAAGAGCCTGTAAGTCGAAAGGGTTTGGGTTGATTGATTGATAGAACGGATTTCGCCTTAATCCATCGGTCGCAGCGTTGTTCGTCCGTTGGGACGAGTAATAAAATGTGACCCTTCGGGCACAATTTGCCCCACAGCGCGTCACACAATGCTTAGAAGTGTTGTGTGACGGATGATCGAGAGCGCGCAGTGACGTCAGAACGCTGAGCTCTGGCCCTCACACTGAGGAACGAAGTGAAAACCAAGGCTCGTGTGTCGCCGCCGCATATCCTTCCTTCTACGTCGCAAGTCCATTGTCTCGCTTTTCTTTGACTGCGAGCTGTCTGACGTTAAAGGTTGCGTGATCACGGCGAGTAATCTTTTTTTTATCTTTTTTTATTAGATTTAGTCGTTACAACACACTTCTATCTTCGCCGCTTCAAGGAAACAACAAAAATGACGACGAAAAACAAAAACAAAAAAGCAAACCGTGCGTTTGGATGACTTGGCAGCAAGCATCGTCAGCATCGCCGCAGGTGCTCGGTGGTGAAGACTCTTTGCTGGCTCTGGGTGCTTGGCCTAGGTGCTGTGACGATGCCGTCACAAAACGAAGCTGCGGAGGCTTTAGTTTCCCGAAGGTGTTTATCTAGATGTTGCCATTTTCACCTTCGTGCCATTAATTTCATTTTGCTACAAATTCCACTGCATCGCCTAATGTTTGATGTGTTTGGTGTATTTTTGTTTATGCATATTTATTGCGTGTGCCCTCCTACAATAATGTCCCAGAAGGGCCTTGTAGGTATCGAATAAATAAATAAATGACTGGTGGCCATAGCTGTGTGCTCAACTGCTGAGCGTGTGCTAACGGCGGCTTCCGCAGTTCTTTTGCAACGTGCATTCCGCACCATCAAGACTGCCGGTCTTAGCAGACTATTAATGTGAGAGAGATGTGCTCTGTGCTATAAATATAGAACACTGGTTCCCGTGGCTCAGTCTGAGCGAGGGGGCACACCGGAGGAGTCCACGGTACCTTTGTCACGTGTCTCACCGCGACGCTGCGATTGGTGCATCGGGGATATTTTCCCGTTTGTCAGTCTCTACCGGCAGGAGGACGTATTTGTACGCAGGAGGTAGGGACTTCTTTTATATTTTGATCGATTGGTACTTTAATATCGAAACGATTTCGCCCTAACTACTTGACACCGTAAGCTTTTTTGGTTCGTAGCCGATCTCCAATCGCGCCCGCTCTGCACTAATTACCGGAATGGCGGCGCCCACGAGATGATCGTGCAGCTTTTGTAGCAATTCTATAGACCTTTTTTGTCCACTCTCGTCCCCAGCCACCTGGTACGAGAATTGGTGACGGTTACGCTTGTATCCTAAATGTATTCTATTGGAGTGGCGACGGCAAAACAATGCTTTCGCCCATACCGGAAATGACGAAAATTCACGCCGAAAGCGGTGGCGCTGCTGTCGGTACCGCGCAGGCGCAGAGACTTCCTCTCGCGAGGATATGCTTTCTGCGCAGTGCCTACACCTTGTAAACAGCGTGTTGGTCTGCAGTCGCTGGCAGCGTGAGAACGGCACGGGGGCGTCCTTCAGTTGTCCCGCCTCCTGCCTTCTATGACGCTTGGGCCTCTCGTGAGCCTCGAGCGTGCACGCGCAGCCGAAGCACGGCGGAAGGCAACGAACGCTTGCCGGAGGCCGGCCATTCGAAAGAGACGGCTTGCCGTTCTCATCTTGTGACTTTTTTTTTTTCTTTTTTTTTTTTTTTTTTTTTACGCAGTGTTGCAGCTGTTACACGAACAGGTGGCTTTCTCTTGCGTCTCATTCGCACGTGCTCTGGCGTGAACTAGACGTCACTGGAAGCCCCGTGCTTGTGCAGCTAAAGCTTTGATAGCGCCGGGGAAACCACGCGTCGTGTTCTCGTTGAAGCGCGAGGTTGGTCGGGGGTCGTCGACCTCCGTGTTTCGGTCTTTTAATCTGCAATGCGGAAGCTCGGCTGGAGTTGTGCGACGTCATCGAACGGACGTCCTCCCGATCTGCTGTGACGCTATCTTTTTCGCGAATGAACGAACACGTGCACCAGGCAGACTCCCCGCCACGGAGGGGACGACATGAGGCCATCGGAGGTGAAACCATAAGTGTGGAGGACGCCCCCACCAACGACGACCAAAACCGCAGCTCTTTTGGTCACCCTCGGGTACCCGCCGGCCTCCCGAGGGTGACCAAAACAGCTCTGGGTAGACGTAACGCTAGCTGCCTTCGTCTCCACTGCACTGACGCTTTCGAACGCGAGAGCCGAACGCCGGCGTTCTAACGTGTTCGACGAGTGTAGTGAAGAAAGAGGCGGTGGTAGCTTTAGCTACCCACTGATCGTTCCAACCAGAGCTCGGCGTCGTCTCCTCCTCTCCCTCGGTTCCTCGGCGCATACTCCGTTTCACTTTGGTGTGAGCGCAGCCGACGCTGCCATCCAGTAAAGTCGATCAAGCAGCCCCAGTCACGGCGCTCGTTTATGAGTGCTGTCACTGTTCACTTTCACTGTTCAGATTCACTGTGCGTGACTAGTTTAGTCGGTGATAGCCAACAGACAAAGACGACAAGCGCCCTGATGATGCACTCTTGCCATTGATTGATTGAAAAAAAAAAAAGGTAAAAAGACGGCGAGCAAATTGACTGCTGTGATTAGCCGGTGCCAAGGTCAAGCGCGGCGGCGCCGGCTAATCACGGCCGCCGAATTCCTCGCCGACCTTTATCGCCGAGTGTCCAGATGAAAGCCCCTGTGTACTGCGAACAGTTGTCCCGGGGAACATGTCGTTCGTTGATGTCGTTTCGGTCGCTGTGAAAGCCACGAACGCAACTGTCCCAATCAGCTGCAACGGAACGAAGCACGTCACAGTTCTTCGCAGGAGGAGTGCGTGCAGACGTCACGTGCCTGGCTCCGATGGTCTGATAGGCTCGCTGGGACTTTTGCTCTTTACCAAGCTATGCCCAGGCGGAATTAGCGGGGAGATGTTTTGGTGGCGCCCTCCTATGGTTCCCTTTCGTGACGTCATTACCTTAAAAAGAACAGGCTCGATGGTGTTTGTCACTTGCATGGTGGAAGCTTGAAATCATTGCGCTCTCAAAGCAGCACTGCCAACACCGTCAAAATTAAAGTTATCGTATTCCTCTTATTTCCGTCAATAAGAATCCTTTGCTGACGTCATAGTCAGCATTCGGCCAATCGTGGCAAGCCGACCGCAGCGACGCTTTCGCTCGCGCACGTCGCCAATAGTTGATCGTCAATCCTACTAATAGTGCTAAAAACGCATGACACGAGCTTGGTGCATTTTTTCTGCACACATGAACACACACATAAACAAACGGACAAAAAGAACGTTGAAGTATCTAACACAAAATGTTGAACCTTTTGTACATCGTCGAAAATCAAAACGCTGCGCATGCAAAAAAAAAAAAAAAGTAAGGCTTGCGCGGAAGTTGGATTGCTCAACTTCGCAACTGAATATCACAAACAGAATCGCGCCCTGTGAATCGGACATACGTCGTAGTAAATGTTTTCTTACAACCTGACCGTCGCACCCTTGCATTCCTCAGCATGCCTCTGGGAACAAAGTGAGGGCGTGGAAGGAGTCGAACGAGCTATATAACGATCGACGAGCTAAACAACAAAGCACACGCCGAGCAAACAAAAAGCATAAAAAAGTCAATTTTGTAAAAAAAAAAAAAATGTTGCGCGTAAAAAAACAAGAAAACGTGTGTGTAGACTTGGAATCCGAGAACAGGGAGAAAAAGAGGAACGACACACGCAACAATCTCAAACTCAGCTGCAACTTATATTCTCTCGTTCTCGTTTATAAGGAAGACCACCCCGACCTCCAGACGTACACTGCCAGGTGCCCTCCCAACAAACCTAAAATGTACTTCGAAGTTAACACCGACACTCAGGCTCAACTTAGCTCAACTCCCTTGACACTTCACCCCGCGAGCTAATCCCAAGAACATCTGGAGAGACCCTTTTCGTTATGTCACAAAGCAACAAAAATTAAAACGAACATTCTGCTTGTAGAAAATATAGTAAGGGTTCGGGGGAGCTGGGGCATATTATGTTAAATTAACCTGAGACTGGAGACATCAAAAGGTAGAAGGAACAAAAAATAGACTGGACGACGTCGTCCTGTCTATTTTCTTTTCCTTCTGCGTTTTGATGTTTCTCTTCTTCCCCAGCATCAGGTTAATTCAACATGGCTACTTCTGCTTATGTCCTAGACAATCAAAAGAGCTCGTTCCTCCCTTAGCCTTGTACACACAAAAAAAAACTAAGAACAAAACATGACAAGACCCCCCAAAATAATCTCTTGACCTCTATGTACACATTGAGGAAAAAGTAAAAAAGATATTGAAAATCAACAGTACACACACCTCACTGCGAAAAAAAAAACACACACAAAAAAAACACAAAGGACACTCGCATCCCTAGAAACCTCTTGGTTGCATCATTTAGAACTGTCGATGCATTACTATTGCTGTTTGCTCTACTGAATATTTTAATAGTTTTGATTAAGGTTCTGTCAGAATTATCCCTCTATTTTGCTGGTACAGTCGTCCGTCCTATGCCGGGGCAGTCTTCACAGTCATTCAAACGTTTAATTTTTTTTTTTTCCGAATTCCGGCAATTGGACGTCACTGATCTATCTTCAGCGATACGGTCGTTAATGCAGTTCTAGGTTTGTCCCACTTAAGATACTAAGCACACAAGGGGAATGTTATGATAAACTACCCCTTCCTCGCACTCTACTGCTCCCTCCCTTTGTCTTTGTTACGGTCCACTGTGGTGCTCGTGAACGGCGTTAATCTGCATTAAAAACTAGATGCACCAAACCGATGTGCCAGCGCCTTCAAATTGTGCAAAACAAAAAAAAGGGGGGGGGGGAGGGGGGGATTACGACGAAGTTTTTTGGGCTGTTTCCTTCCTTGATGTGCTCGCATAATATGATCGATCAGCCTCGTACATCGTTTGACACCGCTCCCGAGTTGTAACCTGCTGCCTTCAATCTTAGAAGTTGCCGCTTGAATGATAAGTGTACACGATGTCCGCCTGATTTGCTCAGAGAGCTGCGCAGCACTGACATAACTACCCTTCTCTTCACTGTTTTGGCTTGACAACTGGAGGAAAAGGGTAACAGCGGCTTCGGCTGAGCCTTCCCGTACTCCCAGCCAGCACAAACCACTACCTAAAATAACCTGAGATCTAAAAATGGTAAAATTCCATTCGTTGACACAACCTCAACTCTGGCATCGTGCTCTTGATACCACGTGCGATGCTGTCTACAGGGAAACCATCCAGAGCACAAATCAAAATGTCATCTTAACAGTCGGAAACCCTCTAAACGCTGCTAAAAAAAAAAAAAAAAAAAAAGTTTTGCTTTACTACTTAGAGTTCTTAGGTAAATATTTGACAAGGCTGGGGCAGTTGCTCAGCCAATGCATACACCCCCCTTTTTGTAAGTATTCCTGCCCCCCCCCCCCCCCCCCCATCCACTGTAGTCGCGTTCAAATACCTCCCCTACAACTAAAAAAAAAAAAAAAAAAGAATTGCGTTAGTGTTTGATTCAGACTGAATCGAACCAGATTCTCTTCTAACCACACTCTGACCCTGCTCAGCGGCTTCACCTGATTAGGCGAGTGGTAGAAAATGAATTTGCAAGGCCTACCATGACGTCGAAAGTGCAGGGATTTATCAATTAACGCACGTTTAGTTTTGTGATTGCATTTTTATTTTCTGGAAAGAAAAAACCATATATTTTCCACTGTATAATTCGCGGTTTCATTTTTTTTTCTCTCGAACTTCCGTCGGTGCACCTTGTATGCATTTTTTTCTATAAATATAAATTTGCCACGGGGGATTATTTCTCGTTGACGATAATATTGAAACTTGCTCTCGCTTGCGCATGATCATAATACAGACACACGGGCTTTTCAATAGTTTCGCTGCGGCGATCGTGCAAATATGCAGGCACGACTTACATACCAACATTTTTGTTTGACATTACTAAACCTGAGAGGTTGAGTCGTGTCAGACAAAAAGGCCGATTGCCATTCCCTCTCGTCTCCACTGCCCAAGATTTGGGTTTTTCTGGGAAATATGGGCCGGATCGTCTGCACGTCTGAGCGTTTTGTGGACTGGGGCTTCGACTCAGGAACCTTCTTTTCGAACATTTTTTTTTCCTTCTTTATTTAAGTGCCTTTGAACCAACAAAAATGGGTGCAGAGAAAAAAATCAAAAACAAGAAAACCTTGAATTTACCACGTTTTACTTTTTTTTTTTTTTTTTTTGTAGGTTGTGTCTGCCCGGTGAAGTTGTTTATCCGCCAACTGTTGCTCGCCCGAAACTGTCCTTCCGAACCCGATTAAGAACCGTCTTTTGTCTGGTAGCCAAGCAGGAACCGGTGTTGGCCTGCAGCAAAATGTTCGTTTGAACATGGAGGCCAATCAAGAACTGTCTTTTGTCGGGTAGCCAATCAGTAACCTGCGTTAACAGTTGCTTGCCCACACCCGTTCGTCCGAACTTCAGTCCGGCCCTGCTCGTGCACTGCAGACATCGTGTGGAGCAACACGCTAGTGTTCTTAGCTTCGGCAGCTGATACTGCAGCCAAGGCAACAAACGCGGAGCACGAGACCTGAGCGCCTCAGCTTTCAGAACGAGCGCTCGCTCGTTCTGCGGAAGAACGTTGCGCTTGTAGGTTTGGCAGCCGCTTGTTCGGGTATACGCGGCGGCGGCGCATGTCCATGCGCCACGCGGACGACTGTTTGCGCAGTGAAAGGGAAGAATTTGGGTCGTTTGTATTTGGACGGCGCGCGCGGGGAGGGGAAGGGGGCCCTGGAATGTGCCGGGGAAGAAAATAGAAAGCGGCCGCCACTCGCCGCCGCTGCCGCGGCAACGGCTGCGGCGGCTGCTCGCATCATCGGCGGGGGCCGCCGCCGCCGCCGCCGCCGGACGATTGTTGACTTTGTTTTCCTCTGGCGCTTTTCCTGCTGCCGGCTCGTTTGGGGATGGCGCGCACCGAGGAGCTTCCTATTTGCGCGCCTGATTCACGACCCGTGGGCCCGCTTGCTCGCGGTACTGCGTTTACGCCGGAGCCATTCCAGATCGGCGTGATTGTCACGTGACCCTTCAGCTGACGGTGCTGTGGCAGTTACGGCCGGACCAATCAACCGCCTGCCTTTTATCACCCGCTTTTGGCGCGTGAGTGAGGGAGGAGCGTGATCACGTGGTAAAAGACAGATTTGTGACTTGTCCAATGAGCAGGTAGCTTCCACCAGCTTAGGCTAGGCACGTGATGGCCGCTAACGGGACAGGTTGGTTGCCTCTGATGGCGCGTGCTCGTCGTCGGTCCTAGTCGTAGGAGACACCGCTATCAACGATGTCCCTTCGTTGTCCGCGATGGGGATTGGGAACGCGCGCGTCGTCGGCTCGGGAGGTTGCGCGTTGTCCGAAATACAGCCTGTGGTGTCGGAGGATGGGCTCGTCCGCCTTTGAACGCACCGTGTTCACTGGGAAAGGCGAGCGAACATAAATACTTAAAATGGAAAGAAAAAAAACACGGAGGACAAGCACAGGACAACCACGTTCTTTTGAAAGAACGTGGTTGTCCTGTGCTTGTCCTCCGTGTTTTATTCTTTCGACTTTAAGTACCGTGTTCACGCGGTACTGTTCACGAACGACGCAGCACCGATAAACGGTGCTGCGTCGTTCGTGATTCAAGCGGTTCTCTGAACAGCGTTGAAGCTGTTCAGAGAACAACTTCAACGCTGCGAAAATTGGGAGTTTGAGTAGATCGTTCCGATGACTCCCATCCTCCGAAACGGTCTATTAAAACTCTAAAGGCGCGCTCACAGCGACGATGTGCAGCACTCGTGCGATAACATTCATCGCAAAAGCGACCATCGCGGTACAAAAGCGACTCATTTCGAGCAGTCACTAGCTGACCCGACCCGAGCGGCTGAGCCAATCAAGGGCGTTCGGCGAGTGTTTTCGAGAAGCAACTCGCTCACACACGCTTCAATGTGAACATCTAATTTTTTTTTTTTTTTTTTTTTTTTTTGCGATGCGATGCGAGTCGCATTGCATGAGTTCTTTACATTGTCGGTGTGAACGAGCCTTAATACCTTACTCTCTTACGACGTGCAGTGATCTAAAAAGAACACAACTGGACGTGGACTGAAATATCGACTTTTTTTTACTGGTAGTGCAAATGTGACACAAAAATTCTAAACTCACTCATATTTTCAAAAAAAAAAAAAGAGAGACTATAATATATAACTGTTTTTAACGAATCTTTTTTTTTTCATTTTTCTCGCACGAGAACATAGCGTAGCATTAATTTTTCCTTGGCAATGTGTGTTTTGCTGCTTTAAATTGGAGTATGACAATCGCAACAAGCGAAGTACACATGCGAGAGAGAGATCTCGGTAATATCGAGGCACCCTATCACTCTCTATCACCCGCTACATGCGTTTCTTTTGTGGCGTGGTAACCCGAGCGACCGACGAGAGCATTCCTCTCGCCTGTCGCCAGGTGGGTGCTTTGGGACCTTTTCAAGCAGCTGCTATCTAGGGTCACCCGTTGATGTCGGTGCTACGGTTCGCATTAGCCCAGGAAGGTTGTTCGGGGTTAGGGTAATAGCAGCCAAGGGAGGTCTGCGAGGGACTTGTGCGGATTGCCTCGTTGGTGGCGTCTCTCGCGCATAAATGGCGCTGTGCCCTGCCTCCTCCTTTCCTCGTGTTTGTTCGGAGAAAGAGGACGGGGCCCCTGTCCCCTTCTTCCTTCATATTTACCGACCGTGCGCCTAATGTTTGTAAGAACAAGCAGAGGTAGCTGTCGCCGAGTCAGTGCAAACAATGAAAGAACAAGTAAACATGGAAGGTAAGGGTGCGCGAGTACTGCTTCAAATCAAATAGCACTATGTCACCCCTAGCTTTTAGCACTGCTAAAAGCTAGGGGTGACACTGTGTGTCGTGGTGCATCCCTGTACTGTAGAAAACTATGAATGATGCAGCGTTAGTTTTAGTAGATTGTTTGTTCTGGTACCCCCGGTAATGATGCGATGCATGCACAAAGGCGGCGGCGGAGTATCGGGTATCGTTATCGGAGTCATCGGAACGATCTACTAAAACTCTTCTCACACCCCTAATGGAAAGTATTTTGGACTGAAGGTTCTCTCATACGCTTCACAATCGAAAGGATAGTCTGAATATAAACGTTCAACCAGAAATGTTTCCTGTTATGTTAAAAGAAAGCATGTCTACGTACCAATAAACCGTCTCGATGGCCGCAGCAGAGATAGTAAAACATGTGATTAACAAATTGGCGTCCCACCAAGAAGTGTAGAGGGGATAACTTAGAAGCATGGGCGCTTAGTAACTACTTGAGTGTTCGCAAAGACCCGCTTGTGGCACTCAAAGTATCGAGGGAAGGCAAGGAGGAGGAAAGATGCGGGGACTTCGACAGAGAGGGAGTGGCATCAGAGGTTAGGTGGAATGCGCAGCCCCCGTAATTTAATTTCTCGGGCTTCGTTTTCTGGACAGTGCCAAATGCAAGATGTGGGGATAATAAGCAAAAAGGCCCCCACTTGTTCTGCCCCCCCCCCCTCCCCTCAGAACCGGTTGGGCGGAAGCTGCCGCAATCTCGGCCATTGCCTTTGGTAGACCTGTCATCAGCAGCTCTTGACATGGCATGCCTGGCTCTCTTGGCTGCCATGTCACTCAATCTGGGGAGGGGGTATTTTTGGGCAGTGCCTGCATTCCAGCGGCCCCCCTGGACAGGAGGGGAGGGCACGGCCCAGGTAGTCTCTGAGAGCTTCCTCCAAGCTCCCTTTGTATTTTTTGACGTTGTGGTCCGGGCTCGCTGCTTGCCTATTTCAAGGTGCATTGTTTCTTCCTATACTCGCATATTTGCGCACCACTTAAAGCTTTTTTTTTTTTTTTTTAATTGGAAAAAGGGCATTTTGAACGGCCTTGAGATAAATCGGTTATTGGGATGGCTGCACAGAAGGGACAGTTGAGCCGACAGGGTGTAGGACAAAATGGTCCCGGTCAGAATGGTCCCGGACAAAATGGTCCCGGACAAAATGGTCCCGGAGCAAATGGTCCCGGACAAAAAGGTCCCAAGTACCAACCCGGACAAAATGGTCCCAGGTGAATTTATCAATACTATGAGCGCTCTTAATAGGACAAAATGGTTTGGTACTTTTATTTTGACACACGTTCAAGGATAATATCAACATTTTCATTATAATCATTTGAAACAAATTTTAAATCCCTTCTATCTATACCATGTAGCTCTATTTCTTAAAGGTTCTTGATTTCTACCGATATATTCCACGTGTGTAATTAAAATCTTTCTATCGCCAGAACCTGTTTTCAAATTAGTGCTATCGAGCTTCAAAACGATTTTCGGAATGAAAATCATTATCATACACATACTACAGGTTCTTGACGTGGTTTTTTTAAATGAACTTGTCGTACCACCGCATTCTATTTTTCAGAAACAGCATCGCTATGTCTGAACATTGTATATTAAACAAATCAAAAATTGATTTCGCAATTATGAGCGTATTTATTACATAGACCACTTAAGAGACAAGAAGTCGACGCTGCTGAAGCGAAGGCCTAATGCAAAAATGTATTCGTATGACCCACACCCCTCAAAAAGTGTGCACAGAGTTACAAGCCCCTGCTAATATTCATCAAGAGTAGAACATACAAAAATCCTGAAAACAGCAAATAAACAATGCCACACTGGGACCATTTTGTCCGGGTTGGCAGTTGGGACCATTCTGTCCGGGACCATTCTGTCCGGGACCATTCTGTCCGGGACCATTCTGTCCGGGACCATTCTGTCCGGGACCATTCTGTCCGGGACCATTCTGTCCGGGGCCATTTTGTCCGGGGCCATTTTGACCGGGACCATTTTGACCGGGACCATTTTGACCGGATCCCGAGCCGACATTCTACCAGATGCAACCATGAGCATAGAGGTACATTTTTTTTTATTTTTTTTTTACAGAATTTAGGCGAGTGTTGGGTGCTTTTACCTGTACCAAAGTTCAGGTTGAAATTCTCTTACTTGATTCTCAATTTATCTACCGTATTTTCCGGACTATAGTCTGCACCCGGTGTAGTCCGCAGGGGCAAATTTGGGGTCAAAAATAAGTTTTTGCTTAGATAGTCCGCACCCGGTGCATAGTCCGCACCTGGTGCTTAGTCGACACGAAAATCTTCTCATACACGGCACACCTTGACATATGTCTGCTTTCTTCACTCGCAAAGAAGCCTAAAATATACATAAATCATCATTAACATACTATTTTATTCGCAAAACCCGTCGCATCTCGTCATAATCAACGATATTGAAAAACCAAATTCCTGTATAGTCCGCACGCATATAGTCCGCACAGCCTAAAATTTCAACTTTTAAACATGTATAGTCCGAAGTCTACAGTCCAAAAAATATGATAATCACAAAATATATATATATATTTTGTGTTCTATATTTTAAGGAGAGAGAGAGAGAGAGAGAGATCACTTTTAGTAAACAATTAGTTTAGCTCTTCCGAGGGGAGACGAGCCCTCATTCTAGGGCCTCTGTAGCTGTCGCTGCGCTTTGGGCCCGTCAGACCAGATTACGCTGATCGTCCGGATCCAAGCTGGACAGTGCAGCTTCCCACTGCTGGGTTGGGAACTGGGGGGGCAGCCTGAATCCTAGGGCATGCCCACGTGATGTGATATAATGAAGCCTTTTCGGTGCACAGGAGACATTTGTTAGTGGGGTATACTGTGGGGTACATGGCATGTAAGAGGCTGAGGTGGGGGAAAGTATTTGTTTGTAACATGCGCCAACCTACAGCGTCCTCCCTCGTTAGAGTTTTGTGTGACGAAGGAAGGGTGCGGCGACTCAATCGGAGATGTTGAAGGATGTCGTGATAGGTAAGGGGGATCGGGATGGGGACTAGGGATGGGTCTTCCTGCTGTGGCGGGGCCCGGAGGCAGGGGTTTCCCCAGTATTCTAATCAAGGGGGGGTGTCCCAATGGCTCGGGGGGGGGGGGCGGGGAGGGGGAGGCGATGCGAGGCGAGGCTAGATAAAATATAAAACTGTTTCTTTTTTAGTCCACTAGCTAAATTACAGACGTCTATTAACCAAATGCTCATACCCGTAATGTATGTTTCCCTTTTTCTATATATACACCTGAAAGGTGGTGTTTTCTACTTAAAGGGCAACTCCGCTTCATTTTTGATATTTAGAAAACTATGCAGCCCTCTTCAGTATCATATAGGAAGACCCCGTGTCAAATATTACGATCTAATTCCGTCTATATATTCAATAAACTGGCCAGCAAACTTTCAAATGAGCCAAGTGGCCGAAATCTGCCAACTCTAGCGTGCAACGCGAGGCGCAATCGTCAACGCAGTCAATGCGACGGAGTTGGAGCGGCCAACGTTGACCCACTACGTCAGAGGCATGACTACGTCATTCTCACGTTTTGCTTGTTTTTACTTCTCAGAGCGAAATTGAACGATGACGTCATGAGTTTCTCCTCCCGGTGTTGGTTCAACGGCGCCCACGTGGTCACCTAACGCGGATGCGCTAGTTTGCGCTGCCCTGCGCGCTTATCGGTCTGTTCCTCCGCTCCCTCTCTCCCCTTTCATCTTCTCCCCTTCCTCCTCTCCCCCGGGCCATCACCGTCCACGCCATGCGAAGCGACCTGCCCGCGTCGCACGTCCTGTCCCTCGCCCCCACGAACGACACAAAACCACGTGGTTCGACGTGACGTGGCCATGACTCTGACGAGACGAGACCAATGTTGCCTGACGCAACCGAAGTTTCGGTTTCGGTATCGGCTGATGTTTAAATTAAGATTACACAAATAATATTCCACATTTCGCGAATCCGAAGACGTGGAGCTGTTTAGTAGTGCTTTGTGAAATGGAATCACATGTAAACCTATATTTTTCGGAATTGAGTGGAGTTTCCCTTTAATCTGAAAAAAAGAATTTTATTTTTTCCTTTTTTTTAGATTCAAGGGGGGGTGTCCAGGAAAACTAGGGGGGGTGTATACCCCCCCTAGGGGGGGTCTGGGGAAATCCCTGCCCGGAGGGTTACAGCTCGGGCTGACGCAAAGTGCCCATTCGTTTCCGCTGAAGGAAGTATGCCACGGCGTCCATATCAAGGATACTGTAGGGAGTTGTTCAGGGGGGTGATTAGTTAAAATCGGTGAGCAAATCTGGAGAGGCGACCGTTGCTGAAACTACGGCAAGCCGCCTGCGCGCTGCCTTCTTATGCTTACCAATTATGGTAAGCATAAGAAAGTGGTGTTTCCTATGAATGGGCTGGGGCCTCTGCATTTGCGGATGACCTGCACAGTCAAAAGTATAGTTGCAATCTCTGACATATTGAGCAGTCAGTGTCTCATCACAGATAGGATTTAGTTTTTTATTATCACTGACTGCCAAAAGCAGCAAGTTTGATGGAATTGCTGCTTAGAAGGTGAAGGGCTTGTGGTACATAATTCACACGCCTTCAAATTGCTTGTTCTCTGCTGCATACATTTTGCCAGCTCCAGAAGCAACAATCTTAGATCACTTCCCTTATAAATTCTGCTGCAATGTCCCTTTTGATGCTGCGCCATGGAGGCTGGTTTAAAACTGTATCTGACTTCAAGAGCTGGTGGTACAAATGCAAGAGAACATTTGTCTGAAATAGCACTATAAAAACAAGTGTGCTGGCAATCCCACCTTGGAAAATCCTGTGTCTGAGAGATGGAAAAGAAAAACGCAGCCTGTTAGCTAGCAGATAAAAGCTTTGCAGCTTGCTTACACTCTTTTTCAAGGAAGAACAAGACGTGCAAATATTCTTCTCGACTTTATTGTACTTTATTGCGGGGTACCGCTCCAACTTCGACCCTAGCAGCGATACATGACTTTTATCCCCTGTCTTGCTATACTGTACAGTGATGTGATTGCTGCACCACTTTCACCAAACTGCACGAAAGTGCTTATCCTGCTACATCCTGCTACATTTTACCAAAATGCGGGCAATGTGTGCCAACGCTGCGCCAAAAGCTCATTTCATTTTATCAAAACAGAAACTAATAGTTCAGTCGTCGCTACACTGTCGGATGGTTACGGTAAGCTGGCACAAGTTTTCAACACCTGCATATTGCTCTGAATAAGGTGTGATATGATATGATCTTCGTATCGAACACGGCACAGCACTCGGAAGTTTCGGGGTATTTCTCATTGTTTGTGGTCTGTTCGGGCGGTTTAATTAGCCCTGCTGAGTGCGCTTCTCACAGCGCACTGGTGCACTACAGAGAAGTTGTGCCCCTGGAGTAAAGTTCGCGATTTTGTGTATGTGGCTTGTCCGCAGCGCAACCCTGTGCAGAGGAGTAATACACTCTTTTGCGGTGGATGTACAATAATATTGTGGTTAGTTTATAATTATATGAAAGCTTGCAATATTCTGACAAGTTGCATGCATCGTTTGTCAAGGCCATTCTTTTTTTTGTTTTTCAAATTTTAGATTTAAGAAAGATTTTGTTGAACTTGGGTTTTGGGAAAGGGTTGACAAATCAGTGATTAGGTGTAGCCGAGCTGCTACATAGGTTTATTTTTCATGTTTAGTTAAAACCTCTAAATAGGCCCCCAACTGTTTGTGGACACAGCCATACTCTCTTTCACCTATTTGACACGGAGAAATTTTAGCGCGGAATAGAACGGCCTTCATTTTATTGCTATTGATATTTAACGAATTCACCAGTGCCCACGAACTAAGCACTTTGAGGAAACTATTCGCTTCAAATGAAATAATATTTTGTGTTCGTTCCTTGAAAAAACATGCTCGTGTCATCCGCATACGTTATTATCTAGGCTTTATGTAAAATATTTATGATGTCGTTAATATTTATAAGTTAAATAAAATAGGTCCTAACACACTTCCTTGTGGTACACCTGCCTTTAGTTGTTTTAGATCAGAGAAATGTCCATTGATGTGAATGCTCTGAAAATGATAGCTCAAACAACTTCTTATTAACGCCGCCGCATTTTCACAAGTGCCATAATTGTAAAGTTTACTCATTAGTGTGTCATGATTTAACCAATCAAAGGCTTTTGAAAATCTATAAAAAATCCTACTGTTAGAAATATGTTTTTTCCTAAAATTTTCAGAATTATTTTTTTTATGTTCAGCAGCGGCAAGTTCAGTCGATCGCGCTTTTCTGAATCCAAATTGAGAATCTGTAATAACTGAGCATTTTTCACAAAACTGGTTTAATCGAAAAGGTATCAGTTTTTGTAAACCCTTAGAAAATATTGGAAGTACAGAAACCAGTCTACAATTTGATAAATCATTTTTATCTCCAGATTTTTGAAGTATTTTGCTATTTGCCTTTCTTCTAGGAAAAATACCCTGTGGTAATGATAGATTAAACAAATGAGTTAAAATATTGAAATTTTTGCAATCACATATTTAACGAGCTTTATTTGAATGCCATCGATTTCACAACTTTTACCATTGTTAATGTTAAAATACACAGAGCGGACCTCATGAACATCCGTAGGATAAAAGAAGATATTTTCATTAATATATCTTGACACATACACCAGTGCGTTATTCACTCAACTGCGGTCATTATCAACTTAGTTAATAAAATAATCATTAAATTTGTTGGCTAATTCAACTTTTTCGAATTCTTGTCCGTTTATTTTTTGTGTTTAAGTTCTAGAAGAGGCTGACGTTTTCCCTAAAATTGAGCTTAGTTACTTCTATATACTGGCACCGGTACTTAAATTGCTGAACATGTGAAAGTAATAGGAAGATTTAGCTCACCTAAGTAAGTCTGTTACCTCATTACTACATTTATTAAAAAGTTGTAGTATTTCTGGATTTTTTTGTATTAACATATTGCTTAAAAAGTTTATTTCTGGTGTTTATTTTCTTCAGAATTTCGGCCGTCACCCAGGATTTGCGAGATCATTTTGGGGCATCTGCATTTGAGCGTGATAGACTGTTTTATGACCGGTTATGACTGCTTACGATGAGGTAGCTGCTATGACGCACTCTCAGGCCTGTGCAAACGTCTAAACCAGCCTTAATTAAGGTTACCAAGTTACCATCTTGGGTTCTTCCTGGACCAACAGGTGAAAGGGACTGCCTCAACTGAGCCATCTTCCCTTTCTTCTCAGGACACATGTTTGCGGCCCACAAAGAGGACACCCAAGGACTATGGGCAGGAGAAGGAGCCACCCATCAATGGACTCTCCAGGACACCCGGTGAGCTCTTTCCCGGACTGGTTGCACTCGGCACATTGTCCCTGAGAATGGAAGGTTGCTTGCTCAGACTCTCGAAAGATGTGGAGTCTGGCGGATAATAGAGTGGCTGAATATGTTTTCGCTATATCTTTGTTGCCACAAAGGTTGTAAACAACCAATTTTAACATAATTTAGAGCATCAGCCCGCTAACAATGATTGGACAGATGCCAACTAGTGGAATGCATTGGTATTCCGTAGTTACTGTGCAATGACCTGTGATCAACTTCGTTGAGGTTTGTTCTTTTTTAAAAAAATGCAGGTGTGTAGAGATAAAACTTTGTTGATCTAATCCAATGGCAAAGCACTGCTGAAAAGGTATGTGAAGGTAGTGCAGCTCAAGTTGGTAAATTTTTGAGGTCTCACCAATAGACCCTTTCACAAATTCAGTGCCATCTAGTGTCTGAAATAACAGTTCAAATTGCTGTATGCTAATGGCGGATAAAATCTGGTGCCTTTTCATCAACGGTAGGCGTACGAAAGTTAGGGTGTTTTCCGTTGAACGGTTATTTCTCTATCTGCTTCAGTTTCGATGGTGTCAAGAAACTACCGCTCTGCACAAGAGTAAACCTCTCACTAAAACTAACATTTCATTGTCATGAGCTGTCATGGGGCGTGCTGAAGCCGAGCATTCCAAGGACTTGCATGACAGCCTCAATTGCGTAATGCATATAAGTTTATAAGTCTAGATGCTCAGGCTCCGCATCGGTTTCTGTCTTCAAATTCTTCCTTCACCAGCCATAGAAAGGCCGCCATTCGCATGTACAGATGATACACACTTAGGTGATGATAGCTATCGAGGTGGCCAGACTGAATTTCTGGAAGGGTCTATTAGTTCTTGTCCACTTTTCTACAAAACAAATACTTCTTATTTGGTCTGGTTTTGCCTGATCTGTAGTTTCATACACTTTAACTAAGCTGGTATTTATTCCATCCCATCCTATCCTATTCCAAAATTGGGATTCAATGATTCCAAATCAGATGATCCCGAAACTGAGTGACGAAGCAGTTCCTGTGACAGGTGCACACGTATTGCCCACCTTGTTCAAGTTTTGCAAATCCCAATAAAACTTCAGTGAGGTTGCAGGCATCATAATCTAGCAGTGATTAAGGACAGTGTTCCTAATGCAGGTGACGTCTGAGTAACTCATGTCTGAAACTTAAAATATTTCCACACAATCTTATGACAATGTGTCCAACTCGGACCAGCCAATATTGTGTAGAACTTCTTATAGAGATCAGAAGGTCAGAAAACCGATAGCTGCAGCCCCAATCCAGGGGCTTTTCACTGTGTCCCCCTAACCCAGCCTTTGTGCCCAGTCTGGATCATCCTGTCCCCCAAAGCTGATATGAGGAGCTTCTTCTCTATTTACTTGACAAGACACTGGAGAAGAGGAGTTTGTAGCTCAGATTTTAAAAGAATGAATCTGTGGTTCACCTACGTGAGCAGCTTGTTATGACTGCCGCTGATCTTTCGATGAGTAGATGAGTAAAAAGGCAGTTAGCGAAAACACTCTTTTGTTGCTGTTTCATCATAGACCCTTTCAAAGGTTAGATCTTCTGGTGGCAGCCTTAAAGGGGTGATAGAACAATTTTTTACTTTCAATGAATACAGCTTAGAATTATTCCTTCACATTTATGACCTATGAAACACACATTGTTTTTTTGTTTGTTTTTTTTCTCTATGCAATGGCAGTCACAGAAAAAATCAGAAAAATTAACACAGTTTACACCCTCAACTCGCAGCCAAAAAAAGCGGCCACGTGATTTGGAGCCGATTATATGTCCCCAATGCTTTTAACATAGGCACGCGTTGGGATTGGCGGAGCACAGGGCGCGCGCTGTGTTCCACACATTGTTTTAAGGTTCGGCTATTCCCGTTATCCCAGCAATTGGGCACGAGCCACTACCCGAATGCATGTCGACGCATGAATTGTCACGAGCCAAAATCGGAATGCCTATGCAGTCTTCATGTCCACTGTATGATCAACATTTAAAGGGACACTGGCACCCCCAAGATTTATTTTTTATTTTTTGTTAGGCAATTCATTATGGTGTCAGAAGATTACCCAATCAATATTTTGCTACAGCTTCACATATATTTTAATAAGGTAAAAAAACGCAACTGCTCTAAACCAAGACCAAAACTGGACTCGGGAGGAAGAAGAAATATAGAGTAGAGTGTTGCCAAAAGTCACGTGGCTGTGCAACCTTTTTTTTTTTTTTTGCAATCAACATATTTGCAGTTTTTTTAGAAGCGACAAGAAATAGGAATCATATTTTGTTTCTATTTTTAATATTGAGTGTGTATTTTTGATGCCCCAAAAATGTTTTTTTTAGAGCAATATTGACGGTGAGAGATTTCTTTAAAATTCTGTGCGAAGTCCATGACGTCACGGAATGGTCATCTGCTCTTTCGACCTAAACGAGGTGGTCATTCGTCCTTTCCTCCTTAACGTGAAGGCGAAGCCGATCCACGCCTCCTCCATGCGCCCGAAATGCTGAGAGATAAAACAAGTGGAAAGGAGGTGACTACTGACTTAATCACGTCTTGCACCGTCAATATTGCTCTCAAAAATTTCTTTTTCGCGTAAAATTAATTTTTGACATATGTCCCAACAAGATTGTTTAAGGGGGGACACTACCCAGAGAAAAAAAAATTCTGCAAAAAACATTGATTTTGAAAAATTAAATATTTACATCCATCTACATCCCAGAGAGTATTCCCAGAAATTTTCACTAGTTTACACTGCATGGTTAATTTTTTATAAATTAATTTCTGTGCACTGAAGCTAAAGAAAAGGTAGAGGTTGGAGCACTTTGAACACATTTTTCTCCGTTCCACTTTTTGGTATAAATTCCATGTTAGTCAATCTATCGTTTGATAATGGCAATACAGGGAAAGCTCGTTCTTCACTTTTCCTGACTGAAATTTAATAAGGAATGCGCCTATGGAGTTTGTTTCTCACTTTACAGATGTCTTCTATCAAAAATGTTGACATTTTGTCGGAGACACAGAAGACCAAAAAGTTTACCAATTTTGCAGAAGAGAAAATTGATATAAATCAATGACTTTTTACAAAAAAACTTTCCATAGGCGCACCTCCTAGGTATTTTGCTACATATCTAGCGAATAAAAATCTTGAATATTGAGATAGTTTTCCGACGATGGATTAACTAAACAATGTAGGGGTGTTGCTGATAGAAGCTGCCTTAATTTCCTTCCCACTTAACCGACAGACCTGAAATTTCGTTATGCACCCTCTGGCATGACTATCAGCCTACCCTGCAAATTTCATTAATTTTAAGCCAAGGATCCAAAAGTTGACCCTCCCAGGGGGTGTCTCCCCTTAAAAAAGCTTTTTGTTTTTTCTTTCTTGGGGTTCTTTAATGGCTCCAATATTTCTGCACTAATGGCAGTGTTTGGAGAACAGGGTCGCCTAACTTCAAGTTCCGTAGACTCTGTGAATCAAATGCGACATATAAGGAGCATGGTGTAGATACAATTACCCACTTTCTTCTTTCTGCTTTTGAAGACATTCACTTTTCCTGGTGTGGAGAAGCTATGTGGTGCTGCCATTAGAGCATGGGGTTGGGCTCTAGACAGGATGCATAGGCTGACTTTGGACAAGTGTCTATAGACCTATTGCTAAATTACCCAAGCATCAAGGAAAATGCAGGGATTGGTGTTCCACACGCCGCACGTGCTGGCCGCAGAAGTAGTAACTTTTCTAAAGCAAATGCCTAAAAGAAATTGCATCTTGCACGTGCATTCGTCAACACTTTATTTTGGTTATTTACTTTGAATCTTTTATACGGGGAAGGCGTGCGCATGTGGCACGTGGAACACCAATCCCTGCATTCTCCTTGATGCTTGGGTAATTTAGCAAGAGGTCTATAAGGAGTATTCACTGGGCGCCATATTTGTGGGTGATGTCTAGAGCGCATGCTCTGAACGAGCCCACATTAATAGGCTGCTAAGACCGGCAATCTTGAGGGTGCGAAATGCACGTTACAAAAGAACTATGGAAGCTCGCCCTCAGCAGTCGTGCACACAACTATGGCCGCCAGTGAATGCTTCCTATAGGAACTATTCACTGGCAGCCATAGTTGTATGCGTGACTGCTGAGTGTGTGCTGATGTCGAGCTTCTGTAGTTCTTTTGCAACATGCGATCCACACCATCAAGATTGCCGGTCTTAAAAGCCTATTAATGTGAGCTCGTTCTGAGCATGTACTTTAAACAAAGCTCTCAAATGTGGCATCCAGGGAATACCCCCATTCTGGATATGCGAGTATAGCCATTACGACTGGGCCAAACAACCCCTTTTCAGAGTAGCGCTAATGCAGAGCCGTATATGTAGAGAGTTTGGTCATTGGCTGGGAAGTATAGGAGGCAGATGAGGAGGCACCATTGGCTGAAAGCGGGCGGGCTGGATGTGTTTCAGGGCATCTTCACAAATTCGAATGTGGCCAACCAGAAGCCGGAAATAATACCCTGGCAGTGGTCCCGAGAAACAAATTTAAAAGTACGCCAGAGTAACTGTTGGTGACTGAAAATATGGTGCATGTAATGTTTCAATCGCGGTCATCCAAAATCATAGTGGAAGAGTGCGACTAGCGGAACGATCAACATAATCTGTACGCCAGGCGCCGAGGGCCGTGAATCTGGCGTCCGAGCGGTCACAGTCTGTCAGGGTAAAAACAGAGTTGAGCGGCACATTCGTTTCTTACATCTTTCTGTTCTGCATGATCATGATCGAAACATCACGTGCACCCTATTTTCAACCATGAAGGGTAACTACATTTCACTTTTGTCTGCTTATTCAAACCATATACCAACATATACCTATGATTAAAGCTGTTTCTCGCTACCACTGCTAGGGGATTTTTTTCGGCTTCTGGTTGGCCAAGAGAGCATGTCAAGCCCTCTTTATGCGTCTGGTGCACGCCCTGGCTCTGCCCGCGTCTCCCATTGATCAGACTCCCTCTATACTCGGCTCTGCGCTAATGATGTGGATCCATTATATCTACCTTGTTATTCGCATAAGGGGTCTCGATTAGTCTAATCGGAGCATGTGATATTTATCTTTGGCCCTGAACATTTGACGAACATTTAGTTTGTGCTGCCGGCTGCCATTGCATTTAAATGCACATGGTGAAAGCAATAACTTACAGACCCATGCGGAGCTTCACCATCAATTGAGGCAGTGAGAACCTTTGGACCTTCCCAGGAAGCGTGACTAGCAGTCTGCACATTTCGCGAGGGCAACATTTCACGAGCTTGGGATTCCACGAAAAGGGGAGATCCTGACGAAACGACACGAAGACGTCAACCGCGCCGCCGCCAGCGAGCCAGAGGCAGTAAGCGACAGGAGTGGAGGTGGCATCCCAGGGTGACCGTTTTGGCTGTGGGAGCTCTGCCAGACAGGCACTGAGTCATTTGGCAGAGACAGAGCCGCCTGGAGAAAAGAGGAAAATTTGTCCGAGCTCGCGAGACGCCACGCTCGGCTGTCCTGAGGGGACTCCCGAGCGTCACGACCAAACGAGCGTTTGTTTAGACGTGGCGGGGAGATGGCCGCTTCCCCGGCGCTTCCCTGGACAGGTCGGCCTTCGGGGAGACCCATCTATTTATACTCGGCACCCGGTCAGCCTTCGTGGAGTCCCACATGGTCACTGGCGGCGTGAGATCCGCGGGGTATTCCGCTCCTCTTCCCTTTTCGCTGGATTAGCGGTGGAAGTCGACGCGTTGGCAAGTATCTCAGAAATTCTAGGATCTGCACTTGTGCTCATGCCTGGCCAAGACTCTATGGAAGTGTGCAAGGGTATGGAATGTTAACCCCTCCCTGGGGAGCTCTCGCCTCCGAGTAACAACGGGGCTTCCTTGTTTTCATGCTCAAGAAACCCCACAAGTTCATGTAGGTAGCACATTTCCTCGCACACGTTTAGTATGTAGGGTGATCTGTCGTGGGAAGCTAAAACCTACCATACTTCGAACACGTGTTGAGACACAATCCCCAGTTTCTCGGCAAAAGCCGTCACCCGACCGTCTTCCTCTCTTACACACGCCGAAAGGATGGATTTGTGTGCATGTATGATGTGGGGATGTTACTCTGCAGGCAAACTGACGATGAAGGCACTGCGCAAGGGCAGCCAGGACGGCGTGCCCCTCTGGGAACGGTCCATCCTGGAGGCCAGCGTGGGGTCCTCCTCGTCAGTGCGTTCCGACAGCCCTGTGGGGGCCCTGCCGAGAGGGGGCCCCCTCGCCTCGCACCCAGACTTCCCTCCGAGCGAGCCCCCTCCTCCTCCGCCCCCGCCGAGGGGCATCCACGCCAACCACTCGCTGCTCAAGCAGACCCGGGCCCCCTCCTCGGTCGGGGGCTACAGCAGCAACTCGTCTAGTTCGGCCCCCACCAAGGGCTCGAGCCCGGTGCCCCAGGGCCTGCTGGGCGGCCGCCTGCTCTACCCGGGGGCCGCGCCCCCACCCCCGTACCCGGCCAGCCTCTCCTCTGCGCCCTCGTACGCAGCCTCCTCGAGCTCGGGGGGCCGCCAGAGCCCCGCCAACACGGTCAGCAGCAGCAGCGAGTACTCGGTGCCCTCCGGCCAGAAGCGGACGCCTCCCCCCGCCTACACGCCGCCCCCCCTACCCCAGTCGCCGCAACCCCCCGGCGGCCCCGCGCCCCCCCGGCCGTTGCCACTGCAGGCTTGGTCGGCCCGGCAGGCCAAGTCCCAGTCGCCGGTCATCATGCAGTCCGTGAAGAGCACGCAGGTGCAGAAGCCCGTGCTGCAGACGGCCATCGCCCCCACTGCGCCCATGGCGCAGACCCCCTACGGCTTTCCCCCATCCCCCGCGCCGAGTCCTGCGCAGGCCTTCTCGGTGGCGTCGTCGCGTCCCCATGAGCCTCCCCCGTACCCGAGCCAGGTGACGCCCTCGCAGTGCTACCCCGTGGCTCCGACAGGTGTTGCCCAGCCCCCCTCGTACGCCCTGCACCAGCACCAGAATGGGGCCAGCCTTCCCCCGCCGCCATACGCAGCACTCCTGCAGGGCAGGCAGGAGGCCCCCGCAGTCGTGCCCACGACGGAGCCCCCCAGCTACGCCTCTTCGGTGGTGGCGCTGGCCGTGCAGCGGGCCGCCGGGCTTGGCAAGCAGCCTGCCCCGGTCCACTCCAACGCGCCGTCGGCCGGAGGCCGGCTGGCGGTTGCGACCACCGCCGCCACGACGTCGGACCTGGTGACGACGGTGGCAAGCATCTGCTCGTCGCAGGTGTCGGCCCTCCAGGGCATCGCGAGTGCGGGGCCGCGCAAGGCGTCGCCCGTGGCCACGGACACGGCCAGCTCGGCCTCGCGTTCGGAGTCGCCCGTGTCGTTTGTGTCGGTGACGTCGGCTTCCTCGCCCTCGACACAGTCGGACTCCACACACGACTCCGGCCGGGGAAAGACGACCCACCAGTCTCCGATCCCCGTGCGGAGAGCGTGGCCCAAGGAGAAGGAGGAGGAGCGGCGTGCTTCCAAGGTGGGTGTTGGGCACAACTTTGAGAGGCTGTAGCTTCAGTAGCAACCCAAACAAAGACATTGGAAACAGGCTATCTTGTTTGAAAAGCCGAGAGAGTTTTCCTTCTTCAGCTCGTAACTTAATTTCCGCTTACTGAGTCCAGAATGAAGCTGGGAAGTGATTGAGGACCTAAACATTGCCGGTATTACTTTGGAATCCCTGGTAACATCAGCCTCATTGCGGTGAATTGCTTTATGGAATAAAAGGAGTATATCGGTGAGCCATTTGCCATTTAGTGTATTTTTTCTGTAGACTATGAAAAGCTCATTTGTCGACCTTGAGAATTCTTACATAAAGGTAATTTGGCCAAACACAGCCATAGCCATGGAAAATGTGAACGCATGACTTCTTGGTACTCTTCTTTCTAAGCGTATGTATGGTGCTGCTCTATACAGTTAGTGCAAATATGCCTTTGACTCTTTCACATTTTTTCACTACAAAACAAACTTTTACCACACCTACCTCCACTTTGCTCTGCAACATAGCCACCTTCTATTATACACTAACAGTTTTAATTGGAACCTTCTGCCTGCATGTGGAGAATAAAAAACTGGCAGTAGCTTATTTCTGCTAACTGTGCTGTACTCTCTATAAAAATCTTAATTCTGCTTCTTCATTGGCAGGTTCCATCTGCCAAATCAAATTTGTTTCTAGGAGGCATTTTCATAGCTGTAGATAACCATTTGGGGACTTTGTAAATGCAATCATGGTAGATGCCTTATTTTTTAATATTTTGCTTTTACAGTCTCGTTCCACGCAGACGCTGAGATATATCTCATCTCTGTGCTCACGAAACTATACCCCATTCACAGCTAAGCTGACGGGGCTCTGGCAGCTACGCATTTGCCAGACCAATCACCCGCCTCCCTATCATCACTTGGCCCCGCTCTCTGTGCATGGGTATGGCAGAAGTGTGATCACGTGGCAAAAGATAAAAGGAATGAGCCTATCGCTTTCACCGCACCGTCAGCTTAGCCACAATGGAGCGCAGCTCGATGCCAAGAAAAAGCCCGTCGGCTAACCGTCGTCAACCTTTGCTTCCTCAGGTCCGCAACTACTCGCCGGCGGCCTACAAGTTCTTCATGGAGCAGCATGTGGAGAATGTGCTAAAGAGCCACCAGCAGCGGCTGCACCGGCGGCAGCAGCTGGAGGCCGAGATGGCCAAAGTGGGGCTCTCAGAGGAGGCCCAGTGGCAGATCCGGCGCATGCTTTACCAGAAAGAGTCCAACTACATCCGGCGCAGTCGGGCCAAGATGGACAAGTCCATGTTCTGCCACCTGAAGCGCATCGGGGTCGGGGCCTTTGGGGAGGTGGCCCTGGTGCGCAAGAAGGACACGGACCACCTGTACGCCATGAAGACGCTGAGCAAGGAGGACGTGCTCAAGCGCAACCAGGTGGCCCACGTCAAGGCGGAGCGGGACATCCTGGCCGAAGCGGACAACGAGTGGGTGGTCAAGCTGTACTACTCCTTCCAGGACGAGGAGAACCTCTACTTTGTGATGGACTACATCCCCGGGGGCGACCTCATGTCCCTGCTCATCAAGGAGGGCGTCTTCCAGGAGCCCCTGGCACGCTTCTATGTGGCCGAGCTGGTGCTGGCCCTGGAGAGTGTCCACAAGCTGGGCTTCATCCACCGGGACATCAAGCCAGACAATGTGCTCATCGACCATGACGGACACATCAAGCTCACAGACTTCGGCCTCTGCACGGGCTTCCGCTGGACCCACAACTCAAAGTACTACCAGAAGAATGGTGGGTGCGCTCGGTGTTTGTGCCATTTTCTGGAGGACCCTGCAGCACCGGTTCATCCGCCGCATTAAGCGGACTAGTGTCTGCTGGGGTGTGGAGCCGTTTGCTATTCCGGTTTGGTCCTCCTTAAAAGGCCTTTGAAAAGAAAAAAAAATATATTTTTTTTAACAGTCTGGTTGGGACGAGTGTCAAAGAATTAATTTTACACAAAAAAACGTTTTTAGAGCAATATTGACGGTGCAAGACGCGATTTAGTCGGCAGTCACCTCCTTTCCATTTGTTTTCTCTCTAGGCACTTCAGGCGCGTGGAGGAGAGGTGTATCGGTTTCGCCTTCATGACCAAGATGGTCATTCCGGAATGACCCTTGACATCATAGACTTCGCACGCAGAATTTTAAATCAATTTCTTGCCGTCTATATTGCTCTAAAAATATTTCTTTCTCGCATAAAATTTATTTTTTGACACGCGTGTCCCAACCATTGTTAAAAAATATATATATTTTTTTCTTTTCACAGGCTTTTTAAGGTTCCGGGTTTTTTGGACGTTGTAACTTTTGGTGAAATTCATTCGTAGGTTGTTTAATTGGAGCTTATCTTTTATTGCATATTGTTGGAGTTTGCTTCTATTAGAGCTGGAGTTGTCTAAAATTCTGAGTTAATTTTTTTTTTGTATTCTAAATTCTTTAGAATTATGAATGCAAACTATCCACACATAATTGTATGGAAATATTCAGAAAGCCATTTTAATTTTAAGCAAAACTTTTTAGACATCTGCAGGAACATAGCTTTCACTAATATAACAACATTTCCTCCTCTTCCTCCGTGTGACAAACCAAAACTGAAAACTGTGGCTGGGTTAATCACATGCTTAGATTTGCAGTAACCAGTTATTCTAAGTGGACTGTAAGCCCCCTTCTCCCTGTTGTGAATCTTCCGGGGTTAGAGAAGATAAGTGAAAAACAGTGCACGTGCATAAGGAGGTATGCATGCACAGACCATAGAGACGGGGTGTGTCTGCCTGTCTCTTTTTGTGCCTCCTCTTTTTCTTCCCTCTGGTATTTCAGGTTTTAATTGTGATTAGGAAGGAGATAAAAGTGGCCTTACTGCTGACTTGGTGCTCTACCAGATCTAAAGTGTCTGGAGCTCTTTTTTGTTTCATCATGATTTTAAATAAAGTAGTGTTTTGGATAAATCTAAAACAATGATAATTTTATTGGCGAGTGCTTTTCGATATCTTTCGGTTTTGTTCAAAAACATGGAACCCTGGTTACACTTTAGGTTCGGGTTCAGCATCTTCGCTCTAGTTCGTTTCTGGTTCATCTTAAGTGCAAACCGTTTGAAACCAGGTTCTAAGTGTGTCTCTAGCATTAAACTTTTTTGTTTATTTTTTATAGCAGTCTCTTGGAAGGGGAAAAATATTTCCAGCATGAAAATACACCTTTCGGGGTTTATAAATAGGTAGCATTTCTGCTTTCACCAACTGGGCCAACAAGGGCGAACCCTGAAGTGACGGGGAAGTGCGCGTGCATGTGCAGGGGAGCATGTGCGTCAGGACTCCATGGAGCCGGACAAGAACTGGTCCAAGGAGTGCCACTGCCCGAGTGGCACCAACGGGGGCTGCAGCAGCAGTGGCGGGGGAAAGCCCCTGGAGAGGAGGCGCAAGAAGGAGCACCAGCGCTGCCTCGCCCAGTCCCTGGTGGGCACGCCAAACTACATCGCCCCGGAGGTGCTGGCCAGGCACGGTGAGTGGGCCCCCGCTCTGCTTGGGGTCGTTACACCTGGGACAGCAGAGGCGTGGGAATTGGTGCATATTTTTCCCTCGTTTATACTGACAGCAGTCGCAATCATTAGACCCGAACTGTCATCTCCGAGTGCTCTGTGCTAATGTCCAATCATTGGGCAGTTAGGCCTGTCCAGAGTTGCCCTTTTTGGCCACCAGCCATGGCGACCGGCAGTCCACCCCCCCCGTTCACTGCCCTGGGGCTACGATGCCTTCAGTGTTTACGAACGCAATCTTACCAACACTGCCTGAAAACTGAGTGGGCCTGCTTGCTCTCCCCCATGATGTTGTGCCAAGGGTCAGGCTGTCGATTTGCTCCCTCTTTGTTATTACATACGCGTGACCTTATTGGAGCAGCCAATAGCCAACCGTATCCAGACATGTAGTGTTGGGGTTAGTGCTGTGGAGAGGGAACAGTGCAGAGGCATTTTAGAAGAAGCGGTGATTAAGCGTTTCATCAATTTTTCAAGGAGTGGTGTTCCGGTGGGGGTTGTTCGTCCCCCATTTCAAATGGAGTCCACAAGGTAGCAAAGCGCAAAAGAACCGCCTTGCGAGACTTTTGCTGGAAGGGCTCCTATTGCGGAGCGTTATTCTTTATGTCAACGTATGGGCATTGTACTGGCACCATAACCTGTCAGCATTTCTCACGGTCATGAGGCTGTCCATGGAAATCGAATCATTACAATTTTTAAAGCGGTAGCTTTATAGGCCCAATCACGCTCAAGGTCATATCCTATAATGGTTGCAACGCCCGTGGCTGAAGCTCAGGGTCGCGTAACCAAGGTCACGTAAGTGCCGGTTGCGTGAACTCCATTCATGTAAGCGCCAGTTGCATAAGCTCGCAAGCGTCTGTAGCTGAGGCTGACATGACCCGACGTCGTCCTAGAGGTCATCTTTGAGGCCGTCCTGGAGGTCGTTTTTGACGCCGTCCTTTACGCTGCCCTCAGCTAAGTTAAATGGCATCCTTGACGTCGCCCTAGACGCCGTCCTTGACGTGCTAGAAAGAAGTCGTCCTAGAGGTCATCCTAGACGCCTTCCTTGATGCCGTTTTTGACGTTGTCCTAGATGCCGTCCTTGATGTCGTCTTCAATGTGTGCACCATTTCATCACCATACCACTTCCTTTCCTAATGGTTTTCACTAATGCCGTTCCTGCAAAGCTACCACATTTTATAGAATGAATGTTCCTGTAATTTTTAACATAGAATGTGTTTTAACAGCCGACTTCCATGGAGTTCTGCAACGTATGGCTGTAATGAAAACCGACATCCAAAAGCTATATGCTTGTAGGGAGTCATAAAAGACTTAAGTCCCCCGGCAGGATTTGAACTCACCACCTCGAGATTGTGAGCCAAGTGTTTTGCTGACTGAACTATTCAGGGTCAATGCTACAGACCACGCACGAACAAGCTCATTCGCGCGACGCGTGAATGAGCTTGCGCGCTTTGCGACCTTTCCAGTCATGTAGCGCCATCTCACGGTCTGTGTCGGAAATGAAAGCGAATCTTCGGTAGGCGGTGCCATTCAAACGTCCTTCTCTCCTTCCCTGGAAGGCCTTTTGCACAGAATGTGCTTACCAGTCTTTGTCAGCATGATGAAGCTTTTTTTTTTTTTAATAAGGTCAAATCCAGCATTTTTTTTTTCTTTGGTTGACGCTTCAGAGTCTCTAGACCAAGGGTGGCCAAGCTGCGGCTCTTCGCGTGTTAAAGTGCGGCTCGCGGCACCCTCCCCCCCCTCCCGCCCCCCCCCGCACTTCCCGAAAACGAGAAATGGACCGCGTTTTAAATCAAAAGACAGGTTGCGGTTTCGTAGTCTTGTGCTATTCCTACCTTATGTAGAGTTGGACTGCTTTTGACTCGGATAGATTGAAAGTAGTTCGAGTTTCGATTATTGCTGTAGACTAAAAGTTTTCGCCCCCCCCGCGGCTCTTGGAAGTTCCGTGGTTTTGTTTGCGACTCTTAGGCCGAGTCAGCCTGGCCACCCCTGCTCTAGACGTTTCCACCGACTGTATGCTGCTGACCTAGGTAGTTTCATCTGAATGGAAAATTTGGATTATTTCACGACTCCCCTTGTCAAGAAGCGAGATATGCTACAGCGTTTTCCTGAAAAAGATTTGCAGTGCTTTCTTCACCGCAAAAATAAACTATGCATCACTGAACACTCAGTCTCTGCCCAAAATGTAGGGCTAGTGGTCCGAACCGAATACCAAAGTTTGAGAACTAGCCGTTATCTTATTCAGAAGTTATAAGCGGTTCTCTGAAACTTTCAATGGGAAAATGGGGCCCATTCAAGGTAGATTGTGCCATTCAGACTTATGTATTCGTGGGCTTCATCGGTTACCATTTCCCCATTAAAAATTTCCGAAAATCGCTTGGAACTGTTATATAAGATAGCGGTTCGTTCTGAAAATTTGGCACTTGGTCCGGACCGCTAGCGTTACATTTAAGCGGAGACCGAGTGTCCGGCGACGCACAGTTTATTTTTGTAAGGGAGAAAAAAAAATGTCTACATTTTTTGGGGGCACTTGCTGTACCATAATTTTCCTACAACTTGAGATCCAAGATTGCCGTCCGTTAACATACAGAGTGTTACACAGCCAGCCAAGTTACTCGATTGCCGTTCCTTTGCCAGGTTGCTGAGTGGAATCCAAGGGCTGGAATCTGGCTGCTCTGTGTCTAGTGCCTGAAAGAGTGCGTGTCGTTTGCAGGTTACGGGCAGTCCTGCGATTGGTGGAGTGTGGGGGTGATCCTGTACGAGATGCTGGTGGGTCAGCCTCCGTTCCTGGCCAACTCTCCGAGCGAGACCCAGTACAAGGTGAGGAACCCTTCCGCTCCGGGGCTTCGTCCGGGGCACCGATCTCAATGCCAAGCTCGACGGTGGCACTTTAATAGAAAATGGTGCCAGATCCCTGTCAAACTATGAAAGAGTCATCTAAATGCTACCGCAATATCTTGGTTCAACACCCACTCCCGCCACCCAGAATTCATCACAAGAATGAGGTGGGCAATGGTTCGATGTCCAAGTTCCAAAACATTTGGAAAAGGCTAGCAAATACAGATTTTTGTGGTCGTGCTTGGCACAGCTGGACAGAGGATGCACTGACCTGAAAAGTTATTTTTGTGTCCAGATCATTCGTTAAACAAGGTTTTTCTGCTTTGCAAAATAAACTTGTCCATGCACGCGCTGTTTTCATATTCTCATTTGGGCAAAAGACGGCCGTCTTTCCACGGGCTGTCGCCCAACACTTGGCAGCTGCTGGATTGTTAGTTTCTGCTACGGTGTACTAGAATACGGGGTAGTGTTGGGACCTGAACGGCTCGCGTGAAGCGCATGGTGTAGATAGAGACGGGTGTCAACACCGGCGCATTGCTGGTAGGGTGGTAGGGTTGTGCACATGCACTGAAATAGGTGCCGTAAGGTACAAACGGTTGCGAACATCTCGGGCAATATTCACCAGGCGGGCTGCAGCGCCTTTCTGCTATCGTGACAACTGCAGTGCCGCGGTTGTTGTTTACGCGCGCAGCCTCACAAGCTCCCATTGCCGAGCGAGTCCCAGCATTACAACATATTCTAGTGCACTGCATTTCTCCTTTGTATTGTCGTGACAGTCTTATAGCAGCGTCTTATACCTAAACTCTTATTTGTGCACACTTGTAGTTTATGTTCAAGTGGTGTGCGGTCGCAACCACGTTGATCTGTGCTCTCAGTGCCACTCAGAGGCCTGGACAGCAATCAGATTGGGAAACTGCAGCTTAAACTACGCACAAATCGAGATGAATGCAGTGGTTTGCAGACTGCACAAAGCTTCTTTGGTTATCTCCTTTGCTTATCTTCGTCACAGATGGTCTCCAATCTTGCGGCCCGTGGTCGAAACATTCCAGGAAGATGTTTGTTTGCTGATCTCGCAATCTGCAATTGGGCATTTTGTAGAGGTTGAAAATTTTCCATGTTTTACGGAAAGTTAATATTTTGCCCAAAAAGGCTATGTTTCGGCGGTTGGCATTAAATTGGGACATTATGGTACAGTTAAATTGGGACATTATGGACATTGTGGTACATTCTTTGACTTAAAGGGGCACTGACAGGTCAAAATCAATTTTTTTTTATTATTCGAAACAATTGAAAACGATGCCTGGACATTACCCTCAAAATTCAAAACTCAGTAATTGTGAAGTAAAACAACAACTTTCCAAAGCCAAATTTGAAGTTCCCGTGCGATCCGTGCCAGTGCAGTGACAACAAATATTGAGTCGTTCTGCAACTCAAGTTTCTCTCGCGCCTGGGAACCTTTCCGACCCGAAGTGTCGTGTTCACCCACGTCTCGCAGTGTCGTGTGTGCCCGGGTCCCACAATCATCCGCTCTTCTCTATGCTTGCTTGCCTATTGCTGTGAGCAGACAATGCTTCACTTTCGAGTTTGAAGTTCTTTTAGGGCCCTTTCAGCGATCTCAAATTCTTTAAAACGCTGTGAGGTCAAAGAGAACGCGCAGTGGACTTTTGGGAGCGAGGTGAGGGGGCCACGTTGCGCTGGTTCTGCGTGAAAGGCTGCCCCCGCGGAGTCACAACTGAAACTATGGTACACAGACACCAAATTCAGTTATTTTGACTGTTCGATGATTTTCTCTTCGAGGTCTGGGAGGTCGTTGGGCATCTAAGGAAGAGAACTTTGTCCGATTTCCCGACTCTCCAATCATCCTCAGTGCTACATGTGCCGAGCGCCGTGGCGTCGCAATGTTTTACGAAGGAGAAAAAAAAGCCAGCAGGCAACATCACTCCGGACTGCAATTTTCAGTATTTCAGAAAGAAAGGCCGTAGTTCATTTGCAATTTCGTTAAAAAACACGTTGTACGAATGCCGTTATTAAATATTATAGAAATGTCGCTTTCAAAGCTTCTAAATTTGATAATTATTACGTCACAAATAAAAAGAAGCGAGGAGATGAGAAGAGGGAGAGAAAAAGTGACCGCATCTCCACGTGGTGAATGATGTTGCTTGGGGCGAAGCTCTGGTGGTGCTTGTCTGCGTAGACGCCGAGCCGCAGCATGCCGAGCCTTTTCATTCATGTCAGTAAGAGAATGTGTGGTTTTCTTCTTTTTCTTTTTTTAAGCAGACAGATGGGATGGCATCTCAGAACCCCCTACTCTTTTTTTTCTTCTTTTTCTTTGGGCCTTTTCATTCATGTCAGTAGGAGAATCTGTGGTTTTCTTCTTTTTCTTTTTTTAAGCAGACAGATCGGATGGCATCTCAGAAGCCCCTACTCTTTTTTTTCTTCTTTTTCTTTTTTCATAATTTTTTTCATCTTTTTTTTTTTCCAATTTTTTTTTTTTCCTTACACCAGCACGTGAGCATGTGCTCACGTGCTCGTGAGCACGTGATCTCACGAGCAGAAGCACGAGCACCCGACGCCGGCCTACGGCGGACGGACATACGGACATGGCTAGCTCCTACGGAGCTTTGCCCCTAAAACTGCAAAGATAAAAAGGCGCGTGCACGCATGGAACACTTTGTTTTCGCATTGTGGTATTTTTTTGCATCTCTCTGACTACAACTTGCATCGTTTTAAACAACAAAAACATATGACCTTTAAGGTTTCAGTGCTCCTTTAATTTTCCAGGACTCGAAAAGTGTTTAGGAAAATTGGGCTCGCGAATATATCACTCTACAGTAACAGATACATAGAATACTATCACTCAAAAATGCTACCTTTTGTGCCCGCTAAATATTTCCAATACCTAACCTTTCCAAAATCCGCAATGTATTGAACCCATGAAAGTGTAGTTATTTACAGTACCTAATCTGTAACATCCCTAAGAATGCTTGCAAGTTGTCTTGGACTTACCGAAATTAAGTAAGGAACGTAAAGAAAAAAAAGTTGTGGCAGTGTTTGGTTATAGTACTTGACAAAATGGTCATACATACATAGATTATGTTTTTTAGGTCTATAAATCGCTGTACTAAGACTCGCGTCGTAACTTTCGACGAGAATGCCATTGGTTGTTGCCGTGATCACATCATCTCTCATGCTAGCCAGTTTGAATGAGGTTTTTGTTTTTTTTATGATGCAATTAAATGCAAAGGTGCAAGCGAGCTGGACAAGAATGATGAAAATAATCCCTGGAGAAGGGGGAACAAGAGAGACAAAGGACAAACACAAATCTCCAAACACAGCTAGGTGACTGGTGCGCGACCGAAAAAATCCGCCTGGTCCGGGTTTCGAACCCGGGACCTTTCTATTACAGGTGGAGCGCTCTGCCAACTGAGCTAACCAGGGGTTAAACGTCAGTAGAGCAAACGGGTTTTATCAGCTGCCACCAGTCTAACACCAACTAGGGTGAAGCTTGCAATTTAAGGTTATGATTATAATGCAATTAAATGCAAAGGTGCAAGCGAGCTGGACAAGAATGATGAAAATAATCCCTGGAGAAGGGGAACATGTGTCTGGAGATTTTTGTTTGTCCTTTGTCCTTCTTGTTCCCCTTCTCATCTAGTAGAACATGTTTCTACTGGTGACGCTCGTTTCGTACAGATCCAGTGCAACCCACTGACAACGATACCACATGTAACAATGTACCGCTTATAATGATCAGTTTCTAGAGTTTCTAGACTAGAAATGATCAGTGTCTAGTCCAGATACAACAATAATCGGTTATAATGATTGAAATTTCGGGTTTTCTCATTATCGTCATAAGTGGGTTGCACTTAACTAGAAAAGATAAACCTGGCTGCGCAATTTCGAACCGATTCCAATTGGTGACTACTAACATAACTTTGGTACAGGTCCCATAATGCGGTAGCATGCTCTAGCTTCTGGTGGCTTTTTGTATTTTAGGCAGCAACTTTAAGTTTGATGGTGTTAATCGCAGGTTACGTTAATTGCCTGCCACCAATTAGACTTTGTTTTACATTACGACGGACTGCAGCAAACGCTATGAGCCATCAGCGTCAATCCAGTGCCGTCTGCGAGTCCCGTGACATACTAGAGGGGCACAGTGGTACACGTTCCAGTGCTGGATTGGCCGAAATGACTCGTGGTGTCTGTCACGGTCCATCATGAGGCGAAACGGAGCATAGATAAGACAGGTGTCCCCCCCCCCCCCTCCGTACCAAAATTGTGGGGCTCATGGTCTATGCCCCTGGCAGGTCTTGAACTGGGAGAAGACGCTGCAAATCCCCAAGGTTCCCGAGCTGTCCCCAGAGGGCATCGACCTGATCCTGAAGCTGTGCTGCGGGGCGGACAAACGGCTGGGGCGCAACGGGGCTGATGAGATCAAGGCACACCCGTTCTTTGCCTCGGTCTGCTTCGACAGCAACCTGCGCAAGCAGCCGGCCCCCTACGTACCCAAGATACGTTACGCTGCTGACACGTCCAACTTCGACGCGGTGGACGACCTGGCGCTCGAGAAGCCCGACCCGGCCCCCACGTCGGCGGACAGCAACGGGCGCCACCCAGAGCACGCCTTCTTCGAGTTCACCTTCCGGAGGTTCTTCGACGGCAGCGGCCAGCCCTACCCGGTCGGGGCGGGCTCGGCTGGAGGGGCCGCGCCGGGGCAGGAGGAGGGTGCTGATGGAAGGGGCTCGCCGGTTTACGTGTAAAGTCGCCTCCGCCCGGACGGATGAAAGATCCGACTTCCGTCGTGCTGGAGCCCGCAAAGTGGTGCGGGTTCTTTTTCGGCGATCGCGACGGACAGAGACGCGCGTCGACGCAAGCGGACGGCGGGCGCCTCTCGGAACTGCGCCCCTTCCCCGCCGAAGAAACGCCGGGAGCTAGTCGAGGTGTCTCCGACCGTGCTGCAGCGAGCGACGGCGTCGGCGCTGCTTCGTCGCCGTGCAGCTCGATGGATCTCAGCTGGCGACGCACATCGAAACGGACTGACACAACGGACGGTGCGCCGAAGCGTCCGTTCGTCTTTTAGACACAATTTTTTGTTGTCCTAGGCCAAGAAGAAACGGAAAGAGCAAGTCCCGGTTCTCCGCTAGATAGACAGTTTCAATTTCTGCCCGGAGGCGGGTGGGACATTTCCCGCTGCCTGCGAGTCCTCCGGGAGGGCGCAACGTCGGACTGTGATACCGAAGCGGAGGGGGTGGTACGTGTCGCGTGCACCGCCATGGACTGACCGGCGTCCCCTCCGCCGCTGCCGTTGTTGCTCGTTGTTCTTTCACTATTATTACCTCTTGTACCATAGCTTCTGAAGGTGCCAGCTACCTCTCCTCGCAAGGAGTTTGACCCTTTCGTGTTATTTATTGATCTGCAAGTTCCGACGAAGCGCGTGTATGTGTCCGTGTTGTCTGTGTGCGTGCGTGTCTGTGTGCATGCGCTCGGGGAGAGGGGAACCCGCAGTGCCCTCCCCGGTAATTTAAGTTATGGCCCCTCTGCCGTCGCGCGTGCAGGGTCTTTGCCGACCGACCGTCGGACAACGAGCTTAGCGAAACGTGTCCCTGGATGTCCCTCGCTACCCGAGCTTTTTCGTGGCCCATTTACAAAGCCGGCGTGCCTGAGGAAGGCCCGGCCTTTCGTCAATAGCCTTAACCTCGTCCGAAGTTTGAGTCGACATAGATTCGGCTGCGCGTCCTTCCTTCTTGGACGGCCTTCCTTATTGAAGGTTCGTACGCGCTGCACTCTACTGGCGGCCACTTCTTTCCTGTGACGGGTATCATTACGCTCATTTCTCATCAATCATTGAAAGTTATTCCTCTCTGCCTGCACTTGGCAACGGGAATTTCTTGCTACCATTTGCATTCTGCATCGGTGGTTGTGGTGGAGGCTAAATACTACAACCGAGGTAGATGAAACAATTGCTTCAAGACAAACTGTTGAATAAGAATCCAATAATATATCCTGCCCACACTTTTAAAAACGCGAAAACGAGACTGTACCCCCGTCTTTCTCTTCCCTTTGAGTAGTGCTCAGTGGTAGTGAGGAACGTGGACGTTGCTACAAGACGCGCCGGGGCTCTTTGCAGACGTCTGTTTCTGTCGACTCGTGCCTGTGCAGATGTGCCAAACAGAAAGTGCCCCGTTCCGGTGCCACACTGCTCGAGGGTCGTAGCGTACGTAGGTTCACGTGGCTGATTGGTCGTTTCTCAAAGAGTAGGCGGTCCCGCTCCCCTGCTCCAAATCGGGATTTGTCGTCGGCAAACTTTGTAAGGAATTTTTAAGCCTTTGTGCCTTGCCACACATGGCGCAGCTACACGTTTGGACGGGTGCCATTGTTGGCAGCTTGGGTGCTTGTTTACAGAGCATTGCATCTTTGCAAGACCTCAATTGGTTTCTGTTGCAGCTTGTTCGTCAAAGATGAAACCCTTAGCATGGGCACTCCGAGTTAGAGCGTCCTAAAATTTCTTCCGTCCGTTGCAGTGTAGATTTTAGAAAGGAGAAACATACTTTTTAATGGCCTTTTAGCGGACTTTTTGGAACGGTTCCTCGGAACTGCTTGCAGCACAGAGAACTCTGGGTCGAAGCTGTGGCAACGACCCGAAAACTTTAGGGCAGTGTTGGAATGCCGTACTAGCTCGCATTAATTAAAGAAGGGGGGTTTAGAAGAGGCAGCGTTACGACGACGGGGGAGAGTAACATTGGCAGCGGTGTTTACATCGTAAATGTTGATGCGTGCGAGTGTGAATGTCGACCGTTGTTGCTTCTCGAGAGGACTGGTGTGGCTGGAAAGTTGCATTTATGCATGCGGATGTGGATAAAGGAAAGTAAAAAGGACAAAACCCAAGGTGACACATGGAGAGAGAGGGACTACCCTTTCTCTCCTTAGGTTCTTCTCTCCTTTTAGTTGTTTTCTTTAATCTGTCGGCCTCTTTTTTTATTCTTTGTTATGTACATATGTAAATTTGGTTGAATTGCTGTTGTTTGTTGTCCTTTCCCCCCAGTGACGTCCCTTTGTGTCTCATACATTTTAGTTCCGCCTCTCTTTTTTAGAACCGTCTTAGAGCAGTGTACATACGAAAGTAAGGGTAAGGGAATTTCACTTTGGAGAGTTTTTCTTTTCCGGTCGCGCAGCAAGACAACTGGCTGGACAGGTGGGACAGACAGCAGGGCGGGCGTTTAGACAAACCAATTTTGTACAGTTTTTGTGTCCCAGTTGTGCTCCTGGCCTCCTGAGTTGTGCTTTCCCCCGAGAGTGTCTTCCTCTGTTCTCGCCCATTTCCCTGTTTCTTTTGTTCAAAAGTTTTCAGCTCCCGGCCTGTCTGTGTCAAATAACAATAAATCAAAGATTCTTACAATGATCTCTTCAGTGTTGGTGTTTTCTTTTCCCAGTGTGTATCATTCAGCACTCACTTCGCAAACTAAATCAGTATGGTGCGTTTGGAAACTAGAGAAAACGCTGATTAAGTTTTATCTCGTGTCTTTTATCCTTGCCAGACACTGTCGATCAGTGAGCCCAAGTATCTGATAAGGTACTCTACATTTTTTTGCGTCGTATCGCCATGGACTTGATTGTTTAGTTCTTTGTCTTCTCCTAACCCCTTGCCATTGTGCAATTCTGAATTCTCTTGGAGATCACTCGTTAGACATAGTGCCTACAGACCCATCCTCAATAGTAGGGTTGTGCGAATATTCAAAATTTCGAATAGTAGTTTCGAATAATACACTATTCGATATTTGCTTCGAGAAGAACTGCACTATTCGCGTCTTTCGAATATGCCGATTGCCGCGGGTTGGCCGCGTTGAGTGCGCTTTTTACCAAACACCGGTGCGCTGCGGAGAAGCAATACCCACGAAAGCGAGTTCTGCGGGTGTTGCCTCTCCGCAGCGCACCGGTGCTTGGTAAGAAGCGCACTCAACGAGGTAACCCGCCGCGATAAACTTTGAAAAGTATGAATATCGTAATTGCGTGCTTGGAAGTAAAGCATACATTCAAAGCGGGATGGTGCACCTGTGCCGATTGTATTTGATAATAAATGAAAACTTTGTGAATGTGTATATCTACATTGCAGTAAAAGTTTTAAAATCAAACTGTTATGCAAGAGTATACCATGTTAGGCAGAGATGCCCTTACAACCTGCGTTCATCATGCGCAATTCATTCTTTTTTAACTCGAGATTAAAGAAAGAATATTTTATATAGCAAGATTTGTAAATTAACTTCATTGGGCATAGTTGGCCATCTCTACAGGATTCATTTCATGTTTGTGGACGTAGCGCACTCGAGAAACTGTCACTCAAGCATTCACACACCCAAAGAACACTGCGAGCGCTGTGCGAGAGGTGTGTTCTTTGGGTGTGTGAATGCTTGAGTGACAGTTTCTCGAGTGCGCTACGTCGACAAACATGAATAACCAACTCGCCCAATCTCAAGTTCATTTCATGTCAAATTCGTCGTTTACTTGCCATCCCTGAGGTCACAGTTCATAAATATAGATAAATTAAACTTAGCTTATAAATGGACAAGTGGAATAAACTTCACAAGTTTAGCTTCGATATTCGAATCGAAAATATTCGGCCAAAACCACTATTCGCTTCGAACTCAAAATCCACTATTCGCACAAGACTACTCAATAGGCTGGTCTTTAGATGCCCGATTATTACATGATCGAAAGGAAGTCTTCCAGAGGCCTCAGAGTGGCGGGCCGATGTTTGTCCTTCAGGGTGCCATCTAATCATTGTTCACAAGAATGTGTAGAAAATAAAGGTAAAAAAGGGCTGTGGGTGAGAGCCTATGATCTTGCGACCAATGATGAAGTAACTAAGAACCCCGGGTGAATTCCTTTTAATTGCATCCTACCAATTCCTATCACCTTCGTGTTTTGTTTACATGGTGAATCAACTAAAAGGAGTGCTCGAGGCTATCTACTCCATGTACAATCAACAGGAGTGGAGGGCACATCCTGCATTATTATATGTAAATGCAACCACTCTTGGCTTACACGATGGACGACCTTCTGGTGGTGCCGCCTGCAAACCTAGTGGTCGTTTTTGTAAACCTCTTCTCCATCACTCATTAAGGGAGGTGCACCGATCCGCCTTGGCTGCACCACTACACTGTCCGCGTTACGTTGCAGAGTGAAGTGCGACTGTGTTTCTCTATCTCAATCCAAAGTAAAGATTTGGCACCTTGATATTGGAGATATATCATTTGACCGGCAGGAGTTTATTGTACCCTCGGGGCCCAAGAGCATTACAGAGGGGAGTGGGTTACAAAAGGGAAATCGCACTTAAAAAACAAAATGACAACCTAAGAAAATGGAAACACAAACATAGTAACTATTAACTTATAAAATTGGTTAAACAACGCTTAAACATAATGGCATTTGTTACACACACAACTGATGATGGAAGGCGGTTCCATGTAATTCTTGTTGTTTTGGGGATGACTGAAGTATAAAAAGTGGTTTTACAAACAGGTAGACCAATTTTGTGTTAGTAATCGACGCGTGGCACGACACATGAGGGAGGAGTTAGTAATTTACGACGCAAGGAAGGATTGATAATAAATCTTATGAAACACAAAGACTGGAAAGGTTAGGAAGGTTTAAAAGAGATTTATAGATGTTATGCTTGCAATACGGTGATACTTAGTAAGAATATAGCGAACAAATCTATTTTGAATATACTTTCAACTGCTGTTGTAAGTCAGTCAGTGCTGGGATTTCACATATAGGGTGTCCCAAGTCACCATGCTCGATATAAAATGGACCGTAAAAATCTACGCCTGCACATAGCAATCTAAACTTTTCGTCAAAGGTGTATCTCGCAGGTCGGTTTTTTTCTTGTAAAATTAGAAAGTGTAGCTTCCTTTCTGTAAAAAATAGGGCCAAGAAACTTGCCAGGGTGAACGGCGGGCAACGACGAAGTCAAGTGGTGGGGTGCGCTTGGCGCTCGTATTGATAGATGGCGCTATCTCCTTATCGAGACGGCTCGCGACCACCGCGGTTTATTCATATAAACATAATCTTTTTGTAATGTTCCTTTGGTTAAAAAATAAATGTGGACAATAAAAACAAAAAGTAAAAAACGCGTCTCCATAACGACGGTGCTTTTGCTGGCAACAGATTTCGTATGCCTGTCGACCGCTTTCTTTCGCTGGTCAGCTGCACCTTCCGACGCTGCTCCCGACGCCATTCGGTTAATTTCGGTTTCAGCGGACTCGCGGCTGTGTTGTTGCGCCATGTCATTTTCGCTTAGTTTTGTTATATAAATGTATCTATTGTGGTGCAGGACCAATGATACAGTGATCATTGGGCCACCTTGAAAACTACGACATAGTTACGAGCCTAAATTGCGGACATTATAACAACATCTTCATTTGATTCAGCCAGGATCGGCGGCGAAATGACTGAAATGATGCCGGGGGAGGTTAGCAATGTCTACGAGCCATACTGGACGTACCCGCTGATACTAGTTTCCACAAAAATAACCTAATGAAGAGACTAATGCATGGAGGCAGTGAAAAAGCAGGTCGACAGCCTGACTAACAATGTGCTGAATTACAAAGAACAGATAAACTCGCAAGTTTAGTGTTCACTGCTTGGTTTTCGAGGACACCACCGTTTTAAGAAAATGTCCGACCGGGAAACTCCCCTGTAACGACGCATGGACTGCAAAAAAGAAGCAATATTATTTTTAACGTTTCCTTTAATGAAAGTAAGTACTCGAGAGATGTTTCGATAATGCTTCCTAGGCCGAGTAGGACATTGTTTCAACTATCAGCCTTGCTAAAGTATTCATTAGCAGCATTTCACAATGTCGACCTTAGGAAACTATTTGCTATACGGACGTTTCCTTACAACGTATTGAGAATATGAGATAAGGGACAAACCCGTCAATTGAAGTCTAACTTCCGTATATAAGTTGCGGAATAAAATTGGACGGCTCAAGAGAATTGACCTCCAGCAAGCTTGGCTCAAGTCAAATACCCAGCACCACTTCATGGATTTGTGTAGACAGATCTTTATTTGTTTTACGCTTTCTACTTCCAGCGGTGTCGAGAGTAACCCGGCATCGACAATGCTGCACTACAGTGATTTCCATGCAGACGCCTTCTTTTCGGCGTCGGATATTGCATTCCTCAGGCACTTTTGTCAGACACTCACAAGCTGTCTTTGACACGTTTTTCACCCGGGGAGTCCAACTTTTTCTGTCTAAATAAATTAATTCAATTGGATATCTTTAGAAAATTGAATGACTGCAGACATGAGACCTAACACAGTGTATAGTTTCTTTAAATTCATAAATAAACGGATCAAGCGAATGTTTATACCGTAAAAATAATTCCCCCATATAATCAAAAGCAACTGTTTTATGTTTGTTATGAAGGCAGAGCATGATGCTTTCAAGAAACACACAAAGACTCCTTGCATTGACTATATTTGTCTTCTTTAAGATCATAAATGCATGATCATAAATATACCCTGAGCTTCTTATTGCACTGATATCACTTAGCCACCATCACATAATCAAATTTGCACTGTCATAAATAATTGGCCTCTCAAACCTTGTGTACCTTAGGGTCATCTACATACTCAATGTGTACCTGTGCTAATGCTGATTCCTTTCCTCACACATATCTGGTATGCTGACGGTGCGAATAGTCAAAACACGCTGTAAAATCAAATGTAGAAGTTGTGCACATAATGGTGGCTTGCAGTTAGGTAGTAAATATAAGTATCAGATGACACTTCACAAAGCAAGGCAAAAAAGCGCAGTAAAACGCGACGAAAAACACGAATTCAACGCCTTCGCCAGGGCGCAGAGGGTAGAGAAGAGCTTCGATTTGGAGCCACCTTATGGCGACCGCGTCATGTTATTCCAAGATGGCAGTGCCCAGGCGACAGAGGGTGAAAAGGTCTATACAGGAACTCTACGTTTCTGTTGGTGTATAGGGTCTGGGCTGACCCGTTTCCTAAAGTACGACATCTTGACAACTCCATGTATGGTGCTAGCCAGCTTCCACGTGTGATTTATTAAATATATATGAATCAGGGAAAGGCAAAAAGGTAGGAGGAAGTTACCATCTGATAATATCCACACAACATAAGGGGTCTCGCACACCTCTTGTTTAGTGTAATCAATCAACAGCTTTAGATAAAGAGGGAAGACTTCCAGTTGTCTTGTCTCCAGTGCGAGTTTTCTACCTTCAACAGTGTTCAAGCAAGGTGTGAGCTTCAAAATTGCACGTGTAGTCGAGACACTAGAAGTGCCAGGCTGATGCTGGGGCAAGTTGAAGGCCTCCCAGTCATCATAGGGCTGTGAATGGCAACATTATCCTCAATAGACTGGATAGTCTGTCAAAATGATTGAAGCAGAGAAAGCTCTCTGGTCTGAGCACACATTCTCAGTTCTCCCGTTTGCAGTGTTTCCCGCGGCTTTGGTGTGGAACCCAACTACTCGGGAAGCATGTCGTCTCCGAGCTCTTCGTTGTCGAATTCGTCGTCTACGACTTCGTCCCGTCTCCGTGCTGCTGTGCGTGGTCTCTGTTCCAAGGGCCCCAAGGGATCCTCGTACGATGCATCTGCGTGAGATAAACAAAAACACTCTAGCTTTTGCTTCCTGTTCTGTGTTGCAGGAAGACTGCTTATACTTCTATAATATAGCAGTCATCATTAAGCTGAGACAAGTAGAACGTCTGTGGCTCAGTCTCAGAAGCACTTTAAATATATTCAGTGCTACATATTGCATACTCTATATGGCATTCTTTTGACATACTATGTAATTTCTCGCTGCACAAAAAGCAGAGTACTAGAGTCCTGTATGCCATAATTTGTGAAAATATTACTCCCGTTACACATACACATGACCTCAGCATAATCATAGAAAATCTTCGTTGTCTTTATAAATGTGAATCCGCTTTTGCATCTGGAGTCTCGTTGCAATGAACACATAATTTTTATTTTTTCCACCGTTTAATTTTGAATTGTGTATTGTTTGTCCCGAGTTGAAATTTGTGTATATTATATAAAACTACTTCCAATTTACTCGCCGCCTACATGCTATCGTAAAATGATGTGCCCACCTCCTACTTTTTAAACATTTGAAACATTGGCAAAAGACATTTCAACTACTCACCCCAGTAAATTTCTGACCGAGGTGCTCCTCTGCACCGGCTGCTACTCAAGAGGCTAGTGCAAAATGGTGAAGACTTACGTGCATGCGCTGGTGCCAAGCGGTAAAGCTTGACACAGAAGCGCACTCGCAAAGCTAACTTGACAGCAATGCAGCTACTTAAAAAATTAAGGGTTCTGCCAGACCCCTCCCTGTACTGCCCCTATACCATTCCTTTGAAGCAAACAAGGGCCTCTTCTACCGTGCACCCCTTCTGCACTATTCTGCTTTTGGACCGAGCAAGCACCTATCCCGATTCTTTTGTGATTGTCTCCAACTTTTGCGTGGGTGCTGGCTTGATACTTCACAGTAAATAAGCTTACATGCAGACTTGGCTCATGTAGTATATATACAATAAATATGATAAAAAAATGCATTTATGATTGCAATGCTCTATTTATATAAAACTAAAAGTTAATGTGTTGACGGGCCACCGGAATATGCATTTCACCTATGTTCCTACATTACGCGAGAGATATCGAGACACTGATCTTTCTGGCACCCTTAAGTGGAGCAATACAAAGACTTTTCCCTGTGCCTTTCACGTAACGAAGAGGAGCATAACGACGAAAAAAGTGTCACTCCTGAAGTGAGCTCCGACACATTGGAATAGGATATATTCAGATTATTCGGTTGCTAGATCCAGCCTTTCCTCGCACATCTCACGTGGACCATGTTCTATGCCTGTTATTTGTTTTGTTCTTGCTTGGCACCTGTTTACATTCTGCAACAGATTTCCAGATATTTTACTGTATCCTTAAATATTCAGGTACGTCTCGTACCTAAACTGCATGTGCATGGCAATCTTTACCGATGCCATATCTGACTGTTCTTGCGACATGAGAGACACGGGCGACTTGCCTATCTCCTTGGGCGTGGCCTGGTAAGTCTCCTCTGCCTCGACCAGGGGCATGTGGCGACGTCCTCTGCCCGCAGACTGAGGGCTTTTCGATGCCGCCTGTTCTGAAGGCACACTCGCATCTGGATCGTTAAGATGCAACAGGCAGAGCTTGCAAATTGAGCAGCCTCAGTTTGGCTCGGATTGATTGCCATTGGTTCAGAGGAAAGCTGAGGACAAGTTAAAACACCCTCTGAAAAGGACACCTTTTGCTTTTTAATCCGAGAGAAAGAGGGAGAGTGGAGATGACATCATCACAGCCACTTTCAAGACAGGCAAAAACCACATCACACGGTAGTACCAGCTGCAGTGGTTCATCGATTCGCAAACTACTTAATTTATCTCTGGGGTGAGGAACCATTTGTATGAATCGGAACTGTTGACATTGCTTGGGGGATACCGCTGCTAAATGTTTTTATCATGAGACCTTAAGCTTTGGAATTCGTTTGATTGATTGACTGACATATATTATTTTGACACAGATGTCAAGGCGGTTAGGACAAAAGGTGATTGAAATCACCTGTCACACTTTGGTATTCCTAAAATAGGGGTTTCAAATGAAGTACACCAAGAGTGAAGAAGTAGGTAAACAGGCGAGCTGGTTGATATGTGACACATATTTGAAAAAACCGGAGACGACGGATGAAGAAGGGGACAAACACAAAATGTTTATTGAGACGCTTTGTCTTTGTTCCCTTCTTCATCCGTCGTCTCCGGTTTTTTCAAATATGTGCACCAAGAAATTTGTGTTCACTTCTTAAAAAGTTCCTTAACTCTTTCTAAAAAGTATGAACCAACTTGTCCAAGCGAATATACTTTTGCACTAAACATGGCTTGCTTTTCTTGATAATTCCCTGTAATGATAGTCTCACAGTCTCTATGCATATCTGTACCATCTTTTATAAGGCTTCTTTCAAATATGATGCAAGCAGCTTTACAATTATTTTTGTTTTTAGCATTAATTTCATATCACAAATACAGTATGTGATTAGTATGAGTCAGTTTGGAGCAGAAAAAAAACTTCTAGAGCGTAAGAAAACACTTCACTTTCATTCATACCTTTCCCAATATTATTTAGCATCCATCTGGTGTCATGTCCAACTAAAAGACAGGGTCTACTTTGAATTCACACTTCTGCGTAACCTTCTGTTAGCATCAATTGCACAACTGGTCCGATTCCTTCTAACACAAAACTGGTTGTATAGTTGCGGGAAGCACCAGGCATGGCAAAAAGGTGCTGATTGATGAGGGGAGCTGCTTATCTAGGTAGGGAATCAAACATAAATCAAACAGTATATTCAACTGAAATATTGTTGGAACGAAATAATCTTGAACAATCGAAATTCATAACCTACTCAAGTTCTAAAGATTGTAATAAAACTGAAACGCTTTATTCAGATTAAAAAGAAAAGAAAACAAGGATTTTGTATTGAATGATGAGCATCAATTATATTTTACATGTAGAACTTTGAGAGAACAAAAATCGGCATGTGAACGATACGTGTGCCGCCTTAAAAGAACCCTGCCAAACTCGTTAAAGATATTCCCAAGTTTTTATTCATTGTTTCAGCTAATTTCGTTTTAATTGACTCTATTGAATGTGCCTCAAACAAATGAAACCTACATAAAGGTGATCACTAAACAAGAAAGTCAACATAAAAGATAAATCTATAGAGCAGCTCACATAAATCTTCTCACAATATGTTCGAGTATCCTTGCCAAACTTCGAATTTGAAAAAGATGGCGTCGGAATATTGCAGTCTATCATGTATACTAGCCGCAGTTTTATTTATAGATTTTTACTGCAAAGAATGTAGCGTTATAACAGCACAGACTAAGATTATTATTTTTCTTTTTTAAAATATACCGAACGCATGCGTGCGTAACAACCCGCTCTGGGAGAATGCTTTCCTTTTTGCACATGGGCGCGCTGTGGCGAATCAAGATGTGCAAAACTGCGATGCCTACTTTGCGATTGTCGCTTCACTGAAATACACCAGTGCGCTATGAGAACCGTAGAAGGGTGGTGAGCTCGGCTAGTTGGTAAGCATTGTACATGGTTAAAGTCAGCGAGTAACGTGAGGAAACTGTGGAAAAATACAAGAAACAGGATAGACGCTGAACTCGCAACTCAATATTTCATCCAGAAGAAAAGAAGAAAAAAGAAGACATATAACCAACAGGCACGTACTCATGACACGAGAACTCTAGGGCGCAGGGCAATGGCCTTTTAAATGCTTGGATGCGCAAAAGTCATTGCTTCGCACCCTAGAATTCTCGTGCCATGAGCATGTGCCTGTTGGTTATATGCCATCTTCTTTCTTCTTCTTCTCTTCTGGATGAAATATTGAGTTGTAAGTTCAACATCTATCCTGTATCCTGTATTCTTCTACAGTTTCCTCACGTTGCTCGCTGACTTTAACCATGTATAATGCTATGAGAACCGCATTCAATAAAGCTAAGTAACCCGCCAGAACAGACCTCTAACATCAGAAATATTGCAACTGTCGGTGTTTGACAGAAAGATGAAATCAAATAGTATGCTATTTAAAGCAATATCGAAAGTTCTAAAAATTCGCACAAGCCTACCGTAACGATCCAGCCATGTAGAGGGGTAAAAACTTAAAATAAATGTTTAATGAGGCAAGGTTTTGCCTACAGACTAAAACAGGCCGAGCACCCTGCGTCAGCGACAGAAGTGTAACTGTCCCGAAGCGGCGCGCTGACGCTGCTTTTTATACAACCGGTGCGTTCAGGGATGTATCAAACCAGAACACTCGATGACAGCCGAAGATCGGCTGGAACTTCCCAGAAGAGTAGTACATAATTACAAAAGAAATATTCGGGCCAAGCGGTGTTTGAATGCCATTCCTCCGCATGGCAGTCGCGTGCGTTACCAGCTTTGCCATGCACGCGGCAATATCTCAGTAATAGCTACAGTATTTACAGCTCTTTATGAACAAAGCCTGTGCATCCACGTGCGGATAGCTGCTCGTCGCGATTAACAGAAAGATCCCAGCAAATTATGGGAAACAGGTGCCGTCCTCACACCAAAACACTCCTCGAGTAGGTCGCGTTCTTGAACCATTTTTCCCATCTCCTTATTCACCACGCTTCTGATGGCAGAGTTCAGTGATTGGGTCTATGCGTGCTTGCGGGAGAGTAGGCATGGAAGCTTTGTTCATTATAGGACTGTGCCTAGTACTCAAGTAAATACGCAGTAGTAATGACAGGATTGCCACGGTGCTCAAATAAATGAAAATGACTGAGACTTGGAACACTGCAAACAACTTAATTTTTGCAAACTTTACAGTTGGAAAAATATTGCAACAAGTCACACGTGCACATCATCCCATTCTAACGGATACATAGCATACCACCCCTTATCGCAGAATTGTCTACCCACAAAATAGTCCCGAAATCCACCCTTTAGAAATTTGCAAAATATTGAGCCCGCAGAAGCAAACTCGTTTACAGTAACTAGCACCATCAAAAAATAACACCTGTCTTTTTATGACAATGTTCTTTTTTTTTTTTTTTCTCTCTGCCTGAAAGCTCTTTTGATAACGCATATCTGAGAAAAGCAGGAAGGTTGTCCCGCTCACTGCTGCTGGCAGAGCTGTCTCTCGAGAGCCGACTGCTGCTCCGGCGACTCCCGCTTCTGCTTCCACTGCTCGACCTCTGTGAGCAAGATGTCAAACCGTTAATGAGACAACACCAAGTTCGGATAAGGTCTGACACCAGATTTAAAAACTAGCCAAGTAAAACAGTGTGTGACACTTTGGTGGCAATTTCGACATTATCTGGATCAAAAGTTAGAAATAGCCATTAGAAATTCTGAAACTCTCAATATATAATGTACAATCTCTGAAAATTGTCTATGGCAGTGCGGCATCTTTTAATGCGTTAGCATTATACTCCGTTTCATGATAACTTGGCGAACTGTAGAAACTACGGCCCCTGCAACCAATAAGAGTCTCGGGGCAAGGCATGTGACACCACGTCACGGGAGCGTTTGTGTCACAGCACCAAATGTGAGGTCCGGAAGAACCGGCTGTCACCTGCTGGCCAAGAGTCGTCTGCTGCGAAACCAACCGACTTTGGATGACCGTCCACTGCCGCAACATTGCTGTCTGCTAGAGTATTGAGCTCTTTGGGAATGGTTCGTGAGACAACCATATCTCAATTTACCCGCAAATCTGCGAGCAAGTGCTAATGCCAGGGTGACATTGTGAACAGAAGCATTCGATTACGTGGCTGCAATCGTTCAAACATCAATCAAAAGCCACGTTGTTCTCGGAAAAGTGTTGATCTGTATTAAGTATCGTCGAAAAGTAACGTGTCTTCGTCTTTCTTCCGTGTCGTGCAGTGTTGCGCCGACGCTACTAAAAGAAATAGAAGCCTAGAATCACTTTTTGTCGCGGATGGCGCCGTTGCTGCGGCGTCAACGAGGCCTCCGTGGCCTCGGCCGTGGGGTATTGCCACGTGCCTCGCTCCGATGCTCTTACTGGGTCGTGGGGCCGCAGTCTCCACGGTTCGCCAATTCGTCGTGAAACAGAGTATAGTACCTACATGACAGCGAAAAGCTGATGCTGTTCGTCTGCAGACAAAACATTGAAAAGGGAAGTGCGCCGCATAGAGAAGAGGAAACTAGTGAACGACAAAGGCGAGAGGGAGGCGGCATCACAAAGCCGAAGCCAATGCATGCGCGGGAAACTGGTGAACAGTGAAAGCAGCGTCATGCAGCGGATGCCGCTGCTAAGCGTGCAAGGCGGGCAAATGAGTCAGACGAGTGGAAGCAGCACCTAGCTCGGCTGGCCGAAATGCGGTGCAAGAAGCAGCAAGCCGATGCGGGTCCGCGTGCGACAACGGCTGGGGTCAACAAGTCTCAACGAGCCTGCTTCGCCGAAAAAAAATTAAGGGAAAATAAATTAAGGGAAGATTCCTCGGGAAACTGCGTCCCATTTTGGGAAACACTAATACTGACCTTGTAACGAAGCCAAAAAGAGGCAGCAAAAAATAGAAGAAGCAAAAGAGTACTTAAAAACGAAAGAATAAAAACATAAAAGATGTACACGGACCACACTTTTTTAAATAGCAATTACGTCGTTGCTATTTGAAAGAGTGCGGTCATCCATGTATGTCTTTATGTTTTTAACTTTTCGTTTGTAAGTCTCTATTATAACAACGCGCTCGAATTAACTAGTAAGCAACAGAAAAAGCCAACAGAAAACACAGAGAGAAAGCCAAAACAGAAAAAAAATATTTGTAGAGCCCTTCCACTTCACGTGAATATGGAGGACCAGCGAAGCTGTTATTTTTACAACGACTAGGACGATGCCTAGAGGACGATGTCTAGGATGACCTCAAGGACGACTTCTAGGACGATGTCTAGGATGACCTCAAGGACGACTTCTAGGACGACCTCGAGGACGATGCCGAGAGGACGACGTCTAGGACGACCTCAAGGATAACCTCAAGGACAACTTCTAGGACGACCTCAAGGACAACTTCGAGGACAACTTCTAGGACGACCTCAAGGACAACTTCGAGGACGACCTCAAAGACGACGCCTAAAGGATGACACCTCTGATGACTTCTAAGACAACCTCGAGAATGACGTCTAGGACCTCAAGGACGACTTCTAGGACGACCTCGAGAACGATGCCTAGGACGACCTCAAGGAAGACTTCTAAGAAGACCTCAAGGACAATGCTTAGAAATAATAACAAGGGATCAGGGCTTCACTATCTAATAATGCCAAGGAAGGCTGACTCACGCCGGTTGCCCCCTCTTTTAAAGCACAGCTCTTAGGCGCCTGTTTCCGGCTTGAGCGGCGTCAGTATCACCGCAATTGCGCGGTACATTATGGGAAAAGTCCCATGATGCAATGCGCGGGACCCTCGTGATGTCACTCGTGAGTCACACGTGACGTCATGAGGGTCCCACGCATTGCATTAGGGGAAAGGCCCGTTCACACTCTTGCGACCTCTTAAACCTAGGGTTCCTTAAAACTTCTTAAACCAGAGTACACACTGGCACCATCTATTGGGTAGCAGTGTAAACTCGGCGGTCCGGCATATTTTTTTTATTTCTCTCGCGCATTATCCTTTCTTTCTTGGCTCGAAAAACTTTTGTCAATGTTATAAACGAGCCTTTCTATGGGTATTACGCACATTTGACCTCGGAAATCCCGCAAAACCTTCGCTCTTGTGAAATGCAGTTCCAGGGTCATCGCATAGATGGCGCCACAATGCCAGTGTGTTCCCTCGTTCTAAAAAAATTTAAGAAGTTTTAAGAGATCTCGTCTCTCTCAGTCGTACTCGGTCGCAAGAGTGTGAACGGGCCTGAAACGTCCCATGATGCAACGCGCGGGTCTCGCTCGTGTCCCGTGCGTTGCATTATAAGAAACGTCCAGTTGGGAGGGGGAGGAGGAAGAGGAGGAAGGAGAGGAGGAAAAGGAAGGAGAAGGGGCATACCCTCCCCTCCTCCTCCTCAAGAGCTGCGTTCTAATTCGGCGTTACAAGGAATTGTAAACGTCTTCCATTTTTTACTTTTATTTATTCATACTTGCCACGACCATTGGGGAGTTTTCTGTCAACATCCGCGGACACACTTTTTCCCAGCTCTTAGCGCATAACAGCTTCGCTATAAAAAAAATCCGAGGACACCTAAGCACTTGTTATGAGTTATGAACTGCGAAAGCATGAATGTTGTTCTTCCGCTCCCTTAGTTCGTCTGCGGCGTAGTGGCCTGGACGGCCACGTTTCGCCAGCGGACGGCCGAGCACGCACTTTTGTGAAGTGGAGGCGCCGCACTCAGCTCGGCCGTGCGGCCCCTCTGGAGTCTGTCCAGACAGGCTCTGTTGGCTCTGCCACCATCGCTCCCTCCACTTACCGGCAGCGGCGCCACTGCGTGCGCCGCGCCATTATGGAGAGGACTTCTCTGGTGGCTTTTTTGGAATTACACCACACAAGAGCCAATGGGAGCCTCGTACCTTGATGACGCGCGCCAGTCAATGGCAGCATAATTCATCAGAAATGGTCTTCACCTGGGAAAGGGGATTGTAGATGTTGTTTCGCCAATGTGTGGCGTGGTTTCAAAGCTGATGACGCCGGTTCGCTTTATGGGACAGTTAATGCTTTCGCATTAAGTGAAGGGGTCAACATTAGCATTTCCCAAAGGGGGACATGTGTGGAATTTCCCAAGGGTCATGCTAATGCATTCTCTAAGAATCCACCAGTGGATCTTCCCTTAATATTTTATTAAGGTGAAAGCCTTATATGTCTCATCGTTCAGTCGACCTTCAAAGTCCTTGAGCAAAAACATGTCGGCGACATGGAAAGTACCAAAACGTCTACGTGACCAGTCAGGCAGCCGCTCAATCGTATGCTCAAAGACGATGCCGCCCTTGAGGTTTTACTAGATGTCATCCTCTAGGCGTCATCCTTGAAGTTGTCCTAGAGGTCGTTCTTGACGTCGTCCTTAAGGTCATCCTAGAGGTCATCCTAGAACTCATCCTAGAGGTCATCCTAGACGTCGTCCTCGAGGTTGTTCGAGAGGTCGTCCTTAGCGGCGTCCTCGACGTCCTAAAGGTCATCCTAGACGCTGTACTTTGCGTCAATATCTAGGACGTCGTCCTAAACTTTAATATGTGTAGACTGGGACTATAATGCTTTCACTTCCTACACGTAAGCAGTCTTAAGTGTCCTCCTGTATTTTTTTGGCAGCTAGCACAAACTATTTGTCCATATGAATACAGTCAAACCTACTTATAACGAACGTGATAGTTACGCAAAAAGTGGTCATTTTATCAGTAGTTCATTATATCTGGACTTACCTTTAAAGGGATACTTCAACGAAATTTGAAATATTCCCGTCGTGTTTAAAATTGGTTGAATATGATCCACAATATCCGTAAATGACAATCGCACGTTTGTATTTTGAGCCTGGTGGCTGTATTTTTCGTTATAAACGGCAAACTCGGGCAAGCGCTCGAAAAAGGCCGAGCGGAGTGTGACGTAGGTCGTCTCGGGCAACGATTGGTCTCGGGACGAGCAAAGCTACGGCGAGGCCGACGTCGAGAGGATGGCCTAGTCGTTCCAGCTACCGAAGCGGCTGCTTTTGTACGAATTTTGAGTGACGAGTTAATCTTCTATAATCTTGTAGGGGGACAATAGCGACTTCTGCGACACACAAAAGGGATTCTCGGGAAGAGGGGAGTTCCTCCTTCCCCCCTTCTCTTGTCGTGGCCGGAGGCGAGACAACCTCCGTCACTAGCTGTCAAGGTTCCTAGACGGGCATTACAAACGAGGCGTTAGCGACATCCACCAGGTGCTCTTTGCTAATCGTTTAATTCGTTTTAAAATTCCTTTTCGAGACTTTTTTAACAAGATATTGGTATGTTCCATGTGATACTGCTCCTTTGAACACATATAGACCAAAAAATGAGCGCCGAAATTTCGTTGAAGTATCCCTTTAAAACATTATAAATAAGGATAATGAACTGGTATTGGTAGTCTCACTCTGCCAGCTCTTTATTTAAAGAAACTGTTTGCACGATTCTAACGCGCCCCCAATTCTAACGAGCATGCAGATTTAGCTTTCAGATAATCAAAAAGTAAATTTCTGCCAATTCTACTGTGCAAGTAAAATAATGAAGATTGACCCCATATGTCATAAAACAAATTTTACGAAATGCACAGCAACACAAGAATAAATGCCATGCACTAGTCCGACGATGGTTCTTCGCTGTCCACAGAGGTAATTAATACTGGCTTTGGTCTAAAGCGGTTTAAGTGCCGCGCTTCCTGGGCATGTACGAGTGCGCGGCCGTCGCCTCTGGCAGGGTCGTCTTTCAAACACTTTGCGAGCTCGTCGGGTGGCTGGGATTGCGAGGCCACGCAGTGCTGCTCCGTTATCTTTCTCCGCCAGCGTAATGCCCTTTCGTTTAAATAAAGTCTCCTAGTGAATGGCGAACATAAACAAACCTGTATGATCTCTACGTAAACAAACGGTCACGATGGTGATGGGGCTAGCCAACTTATACCGAGCATTGAGTTTTAACGAACGCATGACACAGCACGGCGTGAGAGTGGACTTTCTCCTAGAGTGGACTTTCTCCTTCTCTTCTCCTTCCCGCGCACGCACAATCGGCAGACTACGCAACCCAGGAGGGCGTTTTTGCTTTTGTAGTTTTGTTTCTCCCCTGCCGCGCTGCCATGGAAATGACCTTGAGCGTCTCCGGGAGCGCCGCGCTCAAAATGTAGCTCTTGATTATTATTTTTTTGCTTTTTTGTTTTTGTGCGCAAGTTTTTTTTTTTTTTTTTTTTTTTTTTCCTGAAAGCGGACTTTGTGGGACTTTGTGTTCATTGTAACAGTATGATGCTTTGAAAAACGGTTGTTTTATCTGGACCAATTTTAATGGGTTGTACCTTGACTTCATATATTTTCTGAAATCTGGTCGTTATGACCAATAGGTCGTTATATGTGGGATCGTTATAACTGGATTTGACTGTATGTGGCTCCATGGGATGCCACACTGCCACATACAATTCTCAGAGATCATACTTAATATATTGAATTCAGGTTATGCAGGAACCGAAACTTTCTAATTCTATCATCTGTATACGGATGATTTCCTCAAGAGGAATCATGGCTGATATTGTTATGAGATTTAAAATTAGTTGACTAGAATGACTACTATTCATGTTCAATAACCCGTTAATATATTACCATGTGCCTACAAATGCTCTGTACATTAATAATAAAATTGTTAAAACTGTTTCCGAAGACACCTGTTGTGACATGTCCTTGGGTAAAAACTTGTAGAAATATTTGACCCTTCAACTTTTTCCATGCAATTTGCATATGGGCAAAGTTGAATGGCTATTTTATCATGTCTGCTTGTAAGTGCAAGTCAGTCTTTCTGTCAGCGAAAAAATCTTTAAGAGATCACAGCATCACAAACTATATAGCACTGTCACAAATAAAGAGGGAAAGCATCACATAATGAGCATGGAGTCGCCCATGTCTCAATGATGATGCACTCATAAAAAAATACACTTAAATCTTTCTATGGTAGTCTGTTTACAAGGGAGTCAAAATCTTTACTGCATTTGTTGGTATATCTGCATTAATAACTCAAACACTTCTACCAAGTTTACTGGCATACCATTACTTTGTAAACAATAATTAAACACACCATAGACTTAATATGAATGATTTAACTAGGTACATCCCACTTCTAATATGATGCACTAAATATCTCTACATGGCTAATTTTTACTTTACAACAGAGATGTTGTCAGTATATGCCAAACATTCGGCAAACCATTGGCACTTGCGCATGCCCTGCAGGTGCAAGACAGTGTTCCAAGTAAAGGATGGTTCAGACGTTTGCATTGCAGTGGGACCGATGGCATCACGACTCCTTGCATTTTACTACGGTGCATTGTGAAGAGTTGAGACAAAGGTTGTGCCAGTGTGCAAGTAGCACTTGAACGCTTCCTGCCCTGAACTAGTAGATTGAATGTTTTTTGCAGTATTTGCGAGGCCACATCCACACACTATCTATAATGGTTGGTTGTAACAACGTCAGAATTATTTCGTGCTCACTGTGAAAGAAGGCCACATAAAAAATGAGGAAATACATACGCAGGTCAAAAGGAGGCCAGGGCTGCCCAATAGGTGGCGCCAGTGCATTACCTCGTCGTAAGAAGTAATAAGTAGTCATAATACAGTCGGTTAAAACACAAATGCCTGAACCACCCCTAAGACGAAGCTTGTGTTGCCGTGCTCACATGCTCTTTGAGCTCCTTGGCCTTCTCGGCCTTCTTGAGCTTGGCCGCATATTCGGACGCCTCGTTCATGCCCAGGTCGGTGGTGAGCCGCACAAGGAACCGGAGGCCTGTAAGGATTCAATAGGAACGAGGCGTTGATGACCGAGCTACTTGGTGTGGATGACTGCTAAAAATAAACAGCGCAAAGGACATGGAGTGCGCTATGGTGTGTTCGTCCCCTTTGTTTGTGTTCCACATTGTTTATTTTTAATTGGGGAGGATTTCATGTAACGGACGAGAGGGAGAAACACAATCGCTCACATTCAATGTTGTCGGGAAACTTGCGATGGACAGCCTTGTACGTCTGCAGGGCGTTCTGGTAGTTGCCACTCTTGCGGTGGCAGCTGGCCACCATGAGCTGCCACTTCACCTGTGCTGGCCTGGAAGATGTGCGGACGAAAACATTGGAAGGATACCTCTATGAGCAATGCACGTCTATTATTTATCTATTAGGTTCATTTACAAATTTATTAGACATATGCATAGTGGATTTTGAGTTCAAAGTGAAAAGTGGTTTTGGCCAAATATTTTCAAATTGAATACCGAATAGTTTCTCCTTTCACTACTGTTCCACCATGCTTAAATAAAAACCTGGATAAACTCGTAAAGGTTGTTCCCAAGCTTCCACCTGTACATTTATAAGCTAACTTTAATGTAGCTATTTTTATGGACTGTGACCTCAGAAAGTCAAATACCTTGAGATGGCAAGTAAACAACAAATTTGACATAAAATTAAACTTGAGAAGCCCAACTATTATTCTTTATTGAGTGGATTTAAAACTCTTGCTACTATATGCCAATATTTTTTTTCAATCTCGAATTTAAAGAAAAAAATACAGAAGGAGGCTTAAAGGAAAATTCCGCTTCATTTTTGTTTTTGAAAAAGCAATGCAGTCCTTTTCAGAATCACTTAGGGAGACCACAGATCAAATATTACGACCTAGTTCTGTCTAAATGTTTCTTAAACGGTCTGGCAAACTTTGTAACTCGCCAAGTTGCCAAAATCGGCTGACTTGAGCGGGCGAATCGAGGCGCAACCAACAGCACAGTCAAGGCTATGGCATGGGCGTAACCAACATTGAGCTAAACGTCACCACCATTGCCCCTTTTTGCTTGTTTTTACTTCTCCGGGCAAGCATAACAGGCGACGTCAGCCACATTTCCTCTTGGTGCTCAGTGATGTCCATGTGATTGGCGTAATGCGCCTGTGCAGCTCGCTTCTTGGGAGCCGTCTGGCCATCTTGCTGTGGTCCTGCCATTATCGCCGTCTCTCGTGCCACAACCGCCGTCGTCGTAAACCACAACCGCCACACGTCATCGGAATCTCATACACGACCCCCGTCGTGCAATCTGTGTACTTGTTCCTATGCTTAGTGTTGCACCGGTCTATGGTCGGCTGGGGATTATTGATTCTTCGGCATAATCGCGACATTTTATTAGGCACTGAAAGCACAACCGGGATACTGTAACGCTGAGCCACCTTCTTAAGATTGTGTGTTACGCCGTGCATATATGGAATAACCACCGTAACACACAATCCTAAGAAGGTGGCTCGGCGTTACAATGTCTTGGTTGTGTTTTCAGCACCTAATAAGATGTCGCGATTATGCCAAAGAATCAATAATCCTCAGCCGATCATAGAGCCTATGATTGGCTGGGGCTTCCTAAATTATATTTGCTTTTTTTTTTTCTCATCTAAAATACTGAACAAAAAATTCCTTTCATAAATAATTGAAATGGTTTGTGTCACTTATATTTCGTATTTCGACCAAAAATAAATGAAAGACATTTACGATTCCCTGTAATGCCAAATTAGAGCACAGCTCTTGAGGAGGAGGGGAGGGTACAAAGAGGAGGGTATCCTCTCCTCCTCCCTCGTCACTTGTGACCCTCGCAACGTCACTCGTGAAGGTCACTTGTGAAGGTCACTGTCACCCAGTGAGGTCACTTTACTCGTGCCCTCACTCATGACCCTCGTGACGTCACATGTGACGTCATTATGGGAAACGTCCCATAATGCAATGCGCAGTTACGCTGACGGCGCCGCCGCCGCCGCTCAAGCCGGAAACTGCACACTAAGATGCTTTTAGCAGCCAGTCTTAAGGCAGGAGCTGACCGGGACTGATCACGTCACGAATCAGTCACACACTGCACGCGTTTGGCACCAACGGGGCATCCCCGTGGGAGGAGAAGCTTTCCGCGTCATCCGGTTAAAATATGACGCGCTGATATTTAGTGACTCTCTTCATGTTTGCTGGGTTGCCCGAACCACAAGAGATGTGGACACCACAGAAAAGGTAGAAGCTTAAATAGGATTGCAGGGCCCCTTTAAAAGTGGAACACAATAGCTAAATATAAACCCTCGCTCGTTCCCAAGCCGTGCAGGCGTGTCTGGATAGCAACCGAAGGGTCGGGGTTTCGATCCCACACCGCCTAAAATTCTTTGAAATTTTTTTTTAAGGCAAATGAATTACTTATTGATAGGGGTGAGCGAATATTCGAAATTTCAAATACGAATCGAATATTTTCCTTATTCGAATCGTATTCGATTCGAAAATGGCATATTCGAAAGTTCCTGAATATTCGGCCAAAGCCGAATATTCGGAAAAACAACGGCGCGCGAATATTCGCAAAAACAATATTCGAGCAAGTAACGAATAATCTGCCTGTCACGCATTCCCCTATGTATATGTTTATTCACTGAGAAAGGCGTATGATGAGTGCGTTATCGGTCTGCTTTGTTTCTATCTGTCCGATGGCAGCAAGACAGGATCGGTGCGGTTTCTTTTTCACCGAGCCCTTTGTTGTGAGGCTCTTTTATAGCAATATGTGATGTAATTGCGCATTCTATAAATTGGTACAATAAAATAAACCTTGACAGTGAAATATGGATATAAAATAAATCCCGAGAGTATTATCTAATATAAATGTCTAAAACGTGTAAAAAAAAAAAAAAAAAAAAAAAAAGCTAGGTGCGAGCAGAACGTTGCATCGCCATTGACAACAACTCCTGCCACTCCCACGCAGTCAGAACTAGGAATGTCGCGAACCTGCCCAAGTTCGAGGTCGACCAAGTTCGACTTTTTCTAACCTTCAACGGATGTTCGACAAAGGTTCGACTGAAGTTCAACTTTTGTGCGCATGCGCGAAAATTTAAAAACAAAAAAAAACTAGTTGACTCCACCTGGCGGAGGAAAAGTGCAATATTTGTTGGGTTTATTGGCATCACTGATTCACATTATTAACTAATGAAAGCGTTAAAAGCGCATATTGTCGCTTTTATATGGTGCTAAACTTTGGTAACCATTTTAAGAAATGTTAAAGTACTTTCTAAATTATTTGTTTCCCAAAATTCGAAATATTCATGTAGCAGCCGGGCAACATTGTCCATAAGTCAAACTTTTTCGAACTTCAGTGAAAAGTCGCAGGTTTCCCGAGTGAAAGGGTCTTTCTACTGGCGGAAATGTTGTCACTGCACGTAGGGAGCGCTTACTTTCTGAACACGTTGAGCAGTTAATTTTCCTACACGATAATTTGTAATGAGTGCATTACTTGAAGTATTTTTAGCCTGCTGCAGCCCAGTAAAATGCAGTTGCATTGATTTATTTTAAAAAGGCAATAAAACCTGCTGTTACCTCTTGTTTTGCAATTTTTTTTTTTTTATTACTAGACACATATTCGATTCGATATTCGAAGCCCGTTTTCCGTCTTATTCATATTCGATTCGTATTCGAAAATTTCAATATTCGCACACCCTTACTTATTGACCAATCAGGATTTCTTTTGTCCCGCCGACACCAGCTTTTCTGCAACACAAGCTACTTAAAGCTATCGCTTTAAAAAAATCGCAAATGATTAATGAGGTTGTCAGGGCATCTCTGCCTAACATATACAGTTGCACAACAGCCAGTTTAATTTTAAAATTTTTACTATAATGTAAAATATCAACTTTCACAATTTTTTTCATTTTTTTTTATATACATTAAGCATGGACATGCACCATCCCGCTTTGAAAGTGCGCTTTTCTCCCAAGCACGAAATTGCAGTATCCATAAATTTCAAAGTCTTGACCACGACAGTTACCCCGTTAAGTGCGCTTCTTACTGAGCACCGGTGAACTGCGGAGAAGCAACACCCGCGGAGCTCGCTTTCACGGGTGTCGCTTCTCCGCACTGCACCCATGCTCGGTAAGAAGCGCGCTCAACAAGGCTAACCCGCCATGATCAACATTTTGAAAAATACGAATATCACAGTTCATCCCAAAGCGAATATCGAATAATGTATTATTCGAAACTACAACTTAAAATTTTTAATATTCATACATTAATATTTATCTAGTTGAAAATATTGAAGGATTAGAATCCTAGTCAAGGTGCCAGCAATCTGATAGCAGCTTACTGTGGAGAAGGAACTGTGTAACCGAGATTTTGGTTGCATGGCGAAAAATTCCCAATTGGTCAAAATTATTCTTCAGTTCTTCGCTGGGACATGCCAGATGCCCTTCATTCATTTGGCATGTAAAACCCCTCAGTTCAATCCGATGTGAAAACACTTTCAGCCCTCTCTTGAACACCTCCAAAGGGCTAGAAGACTAGTTTGTTCAATGAACATTAATGCCAAAACATACATGCAGGCTAATTGGGACTTGCGTCATCTTGCCCATCAGGAAACCGTAGAATATGTTCCGTGCTTAGTATCTTGGTCTCAGTGTCAACCCAATATGGCAGCGGCCCTCATTAGCTTATTATTTAGTGAACTCATGGCCATGCTTTTCACGTGCGACATGTGTGCTAGCGTAAGAATGTGCGGGACTTACTGGATAATGGCAGCCTTCTCAAAGTACTTGATGGCCTTCTCAAAGAGCTGCGACTCAATGTAGTAGGCTCCCAGCCACTCGATGATCTCAATATTGGATGGGAAGTATCTGTAAGACTGCTCAAGACACAAACATGTCCACATGTCAGTCAGTCCTCCACACACTCTGCCACATACACATTTGTTTTAGGTACTATAATAGACAGCAATTTTATAATTATACTTTTGAGGTTCACATTAGCTCAAATCCTCTGAGTGGGATTCAAATGGAAAACACTAAATGCAGAACATTAAGAAACTATTCACCCCGTGCGACGCGACTGACATGTTGCCGCGCGGCCGTTTCCGAAGGTAGGTAATCAGTATCCAAGCGAAACGAAACCGCGCAATGTATTTGTATGCATTAAAGTCGGAGCTGTGCAGCTGCACTAGGTTGACAGCATGAACTGCTGTGTCGTTAAGTGCTCCAATAGTTATGCGTCGTGTCTCGTGGGGACAAGTTGCATAGTTTCTCAACTCGCCGTTGTTTTGTGGGGCAGCGGGCAGCCGCACAACTCAAGAAATTTGGTCTCCCGATCATGTCTGTTACTGTATCAGCACGGCTGGCATATTCTACACTGCCGCTTTGCGCACTGCGCTTTTTTTTTTCTGCCAGTAACGCCTACATATGTCAGTGCTGATGAGACGAACTGAAATACCATCCCACACTAGCGGGTAAGCAGTGTCAATTTCGTTGGAGGGATGTCCCCCAAAGACATTTCGTCCCCATCGTATGTGTCAATGATATTTCCGGACAAGTATGGCATGCAGTCTGTACTTCATGGAGAAAAATTTGGAAAGCATAAAAAGTGGAAAATGTGAATCTAAGGAATAGTTTGATAAAACTTGGAATCACTGGACAATCGTCGTTTGAGCATGGCAGTGTAGGTGCACTTTCTTTTCTGATCAGCCTCCTTTCAGACGTGGAAATTGCCTATCTTCACATATGGGGTTGCCAGTAGGCAGTAGGTGACTGCAAAACAAAACGCGGAAATTGTTTTTGATAAAATAATGCAAAATAACTGGTACATCGCAATCAGAAAATGCAAAAAAATGATCATTTAAAAATCTAATAAATCAGCTTTTTTTTTAAGTTCAAATGAAATATAAATTAGATATATAAAAAAAATATTTAAATTACTTTACCTAAACAGTCATTTGTTTTGAATTTGTGGTAGACTAATTTCAGAATATAAATGCCTCGTCGATTTTGTGAGAAAGTGCAGTGGTTGCACCTTCTTGAAGCCGGGAAGGTTTCTAATCGGAAGCCAGCATGCACAGTGTGATTGATAGAAGTTGTAAAATTTATTTTCTGGGATATATAAGAAGCAGAGAACAGCTAGATGTTCTTCTTAGGTCTGCTCCAGCCTTCATAAAATATCACCCTCAACGTATTGGCTCAAAGAACTAAAGTTCTGTCTGTGCACGCTTCTGCCACCGCGGGTTCGCAAGCGAAAAGGTGCCGCAGGCTGCTGAAAGTGTTTCACTGTCAAACGCCAGCTCCTCCGCCAGTGGAGCTACGCGTGTCTTTCAAAGTTCTCTCTGTAGTTCCTGCACGGAGTGTATAGCAACACAGGGCATGTCAAAGAAACCGATGCCTGTTTGAAGGGATGGCAAAAATCGGTTTGTGGACTTATCGAGCTAAGAGTCTGCACAGAGGTGACTGAAGAAGGTGCATTAAGGATATATAACTTTAACTGAACAAACTTGCCTGAGTAAAAAGTTAGAAACTAAAAACTTGAAATCCCTACCTACGGCAACCGCGTGCTAACCAAAGATGTCTGATTGGCGCAACAGCCAATAGATGTCTGCAGTGGTCTCTGTGTCGAAAGGTGGTCGGCAGTGAAGGCACCACCGCATTTTTCAGCGTCAGCTTGGGCAGTGACACCACTGTTGCCGATGGCATGCCTTGGAGGTTTTCCTTCTCGTCGAGGCGCCTCACACAGCGTAGAATTGCAGTGGAGCCCGGAGGTTGCCGCCGAAACTCCACTTGAAAACGTTGGTGGACCTCTTTCGTCTTCTGGCATTCCACATACCAGAGAGCAACCCTCACTCATTTGTTGGGAGCTAAGAGCACCATGAAGATGACTTACAGACCAAGACAGCATGGCTGAATGTTGCAGACAAGAAATACGGTAACAATCGGAGAGTGCAAAGCAGATCACTATTAGCCAAAAACAATTGTTGAAAAAAAAATATGATACAGCGCTTCAGTTTTGTTGTTCTCGTTTTATCTCCATCTTTTATAGTTTTATTGGTAGAATAAAATAATAATGCACCGACAATTTGCGCAGAAAAACAGTGCATCGCTTCTGGCTCAGAAACGTCGTCGGCTATTAGTGAGGTCGAGGGACGCAGCTGTCATGGATGCCAGCGATCTTATGTGCCACCATCTGTCGGCTGTTGCACCAATCAGATGTCTTTCGTAAGCAGACGGACGCTGAAGGTAAGGATTTCAAGTTCTTGATTTTAAACTTTTTACTTGGGTAAGTTTGTTCAGTAAAATTTTTATACCCTTAAACACATTCTTTGGCCACCTCTGTACAAAATCTTGGCTCAATACTTTCAAAAACCAATTTTTGCGGTCCCTTCAAACAGCCACCAATCCCTTTGCTTTGCGCTGTAGAATAGCAAAGAGACATTTTTCAAAAATGGACTAAAGGTACAATTTAGGCTAGAGCAATAAATTTAAACCTTTATAACACCTTTCCAGCACTTATCACCCGAGCGAAAGGCACAGAGTCACCGGACTGTGGGGGCATGTGCGGTGCCTAATATTCCATAGAAGAAGACTACTGTCAAGACCGGTTATAACGAAGTCGGCTATGACGAAATAGCGGGCACAGCAAAGCGATCACGATTTTCCATTCCCTTTTGCACTTCGTTAACCGAAGTCAGTTATAACGAAATAGCGGGTATAGCGAAGTGATTTCAGATTCCCAATCACTTCGTTATAATTGGTCTCGACAGTACTTCACATGCTTGAAACGCATTCTCCACAGTAGACCAAGATGGCAGTTCATAAAGGGAAATTATTGAAATGGTCTATATAGACCAAAGCGGAAATTTTATATCAAGCATGTTATGCTCGCAAAATGAGGCAATTTCAAACTATTGCAAATCACTAGAATATAGAGGCAGAGCTGATCATTTTCCTGGGGCAAACTTTATAAAAGATAACAATTACAAACAAGTACTATTATACTAATATTTTAATTAGAACAGATATAAAATACATATTGGGTAAGAGATGCATACTAGGTAGTTAAAGAAAGCAGCATCCACCAAAAGATATGAGAGCAACAACAGCTTCTGAAACAGGATAGTGACACATTAAAAACGTAAGTTTGCAACAGATACGGGCGAGCGTGATGTTGTAACAGACAAACAAGAGGCAGCACTTGCATCTGAATGGTACTGGAACGCGAGTTGCTTGTCTCCCTGTGCGTCATACAGCTCTCCAATTTTAGCCAGGAGGTGGGGGTCGGTTGGCACGAGCGTCACTAGCTGCTGGTACCTGGCAGAACACAAAATGAGTGAAAAAAGTAAAAAGAAAAGAAACAAAACATATTTGAAGTCTATCTCTTGTAGTAACATTGTATTCAATTCAATCACCAAACATACCAAAAAAATTTAGAACACTCTTGAATGATTTTGAAGTTTGTTCTGCTTAGTGCCCTTCCTCTTCAACACAGGGGCATCGAGGCAAAGAGATAAATGTGGTGTCGTGTTCTTTCCGTAGTAGCAATACACGTGGCAGAAAGCAAGTAGTCAGTACACGTGCATATGTGTCTACTACTAAACAAATTTTAACCTTCGTTTTATAATTGTTGCAATTAACTTAGCTATTATAAATAAAGCATGCAACTGGGCAGTTTCAGTTGAAATCAAACACGCATGTCAGGGCAGGTATTTTGATTTGCCTAAAAAATATATACATAGTAGCCCCACTTCCCTAATGAACAAGACAGTTCTTCAAAATGTTATTTCCTTCCGCAAAAATTCTTAAGTGAGGCAAGGTGAAATGCTACATTTCAACTGCTTGATTTCTGTACCCAGTCCTGGCGATTGTTATAAATAGGTAAAAACGAAAACAATGCACAATAACTTCCTATACTAAAAATATATAATGTGCGGCCTATTTTTTTAAATTTAAATCAAACTTTCTTGATAGACCTAAGTCATGCCAAAAATAATAATGCTAAACATTGCACCTTTGACGTTCGGGTGGCATATTTGAAGCCTCTTATCTTAGGATTCATTACAAATTTTGCTTACTAAATACTGTACAGCTGCAGCTAGTCCTCTACATGGGCTATAGACTGGTACAACTTTAGTTTAATTTAAACTTGCGAAGTAATTTATTGCAGATTTGTGTTTGTCCTTTGTCCCCTTTGTTCCCCTTCTCCAGAGATTATTATCGTTAATTTATAAAAAAATTTAAATGTCGTCAAAAATTATATTTAGTCATATTTTAAACTTTTTTTAATTAAAAAGGCCGATTTTTCAGAATTTCTTTCTAGTTTTTTGCTGTTATCCCCAACGACATCACTTATCTTTCGGTATATTCAGAGTTCTCTCTTTTTTTGTTGCATTTTCTGTATTAGTCACCAAACACACATCCACGGACCTGAGTCAACAAAATGGTAGTTTCGCAAGTCGGCTTTGCTGCGAGGCTTTTTAGGCTCAAAAAGCTAACGGCAGTGGTCTTGCAATTGTTTGGGAAATGAAGGTGTGGCGGGAGCTGACGATGGAGGAGGAGCGGGGCTGAGGAGCGTGCCATATGGACGTGCCGCCAATAGAGAAAAAAATGTCTGCCCCGACCCCTCTGCTGTTCCGACACCACTGGATTTAACACAGAATGTGCTTTATGAGACTTTTTTTTTATAAGAAAATCATTATCAGCGAGCGTCATGAACGATCGACACGCTGGAAGTGTTACATACTTTAAGGTTATACATAATGTTCGAGCTCTAGTGGGGCTCGAACACGAGGTGGTGCGGTGGCACTTGGATACTATAGCCACCGAGCTGCGTAGCACAGCATCCCTGGAAGGATTGCAGGGATGCTGCAATCCTTCCCTTCCGCAGAATGTGCCAGCAAGAGTGGTGCGACATCATACAATGCGACCGCTCACCTCATTAATGTCACGCATCACAGGCAAGAGCTAAGCAAAGGCCTTGTGGGGCGCTCGTTCACTCGGCACTGCCCTGGCTAACATCTGTGCTTCACAATGAAAACAACTATCACAACCACACACAGAGTGTGATTTGTGTTAGTGTCTCGCATGCCTATGGGGCTCGCAAGGGACACATTCGGACCTCCCTGCATGGTCTTTGTCGCACAATCGAGCGAACGAGTTTTCTTTTTTTCCCCTTTCATTTGAACTGCGACACTTGAATAGGTGTGCATATTGTTGTTTATCTCAGATTAAGTATATATAATATTTTTGTATCTCTCACCTCGTCTATGTTTCTCTGCTTGTCATGCCCCCCCCCCCCCCCCCCCCCCCCGCCCCCGCCCCCACCCCCGCCCTTGCCCCTGCCCCGCCCCCCCCAAAAGAGGTTACCGAATCTACCCTAATGGCTTTTAAAAACCAGATGACGGGATCTGCAACTGGTAGACCTGAAACTGTGGCTAACATTCCAGTCCCCTGCTCCAGTTTCATTAGAAGTTGCTCGAGTCGAGTTTTATCAATGGTTGACGTACACAGATTTCGTCCAGCCTCCTTAGGATGATCGACATAAAAAAAAAAATATATATATTAATATGAAACTTTTCGCTTCAAGAACCATCTCAACATGGATCTGCTAAGGTCATCCTAGTCCCCTCAAAGTGCTGCTGCAACGAGGAATACTAACAAACTCTGCCTGAATTGCTTTGCACGCCTGAGTGAGCAATTTGTTGTGTTCAAATGAGTTCAAATTCGCCCCAACTTAGTGCAGCTTCTGAGCATTATGTGCTCGTAAACATCGAGGAAGGAATTCCTGGTGGCAGCTTGGCTGCTTTACGGAGATTTCCATTAGCGAAAAACACAAAATTTAGACAGCCGGAGATGAAAAAAAAGCTAGGCAAACTAAAAGTCGTATTCAGTTGAAAATTTTTAAAAAACAAATTAGCTACTGTTTATTAGAAAAATTCAAGGAACTGAAACTTCCCACGTCATTGCTTCTGCTTCTCGTGTGGTGAGTGGTGGATCAATGTGCATCGAGTTGTTGTCAAAGCAGTGTGCTATTGGATGCCAGCGTCAGATACTTAATAATGTCAGGGTTACGTTAACTGAGGCGAAAATATTAATTCCCAAAGCATCAAAATACATGCTGTGAAAGTGGAGAAACTACAAACTCACTTTGGTACGTGGAAATTGGGATATCTTTACTGCAGGTGGAAGATAAGCATCGGGGTATCGCACTGCTTGGACATTAGCACCCTCTAAAAAAGTAATTTATTAAAAAAGAGGTAGGTATTGCACTTGGTCACCGAGTGATATACAAGGATGACCTTGAACGTTTAAATCAAAGTCCAAACTTGAAATGTGCCTTGAAAGTCATGAAGGATTGCAACAAGGAAGTTGTAGTCGAAATATATGTAACAAGGGCTATTTGGCAGACGTATATGATGTTTCTGGAAGCCATCACGGGGACTGAAACAGGGATTACAACAATTTATCCACTCCGTTTATAACGAATGAAGAACGACTCGGAGCAAACAGCACGCGATGATGTGTACTGTACCGATTTCTATCTTTGTTTATCTGCTCACTCTAAGATGGGGGTACAAAATGAGAGCTCATGCCCATGTGCCTTTGTCATAGCTGACCTTGTCAGATCCACGTTGAGGTGCTTCACAGAGCGAAAATTTTCATTCCGATATTTCTTCTTTTTATGTCGACCATCGTAAGGAGACTCTACCAAATCTGTTAACGTCTGCCATTGAGAAATCTGGACACGAGCAACTTCAAATGTAAAAAAAATAACAGAAGCAGGGGACTGGAATGCTAGCTACAACACCAGGATTGTAGATCTCGTCTTCTGGTCCTTAAAAGGCATTACGCCGGGGTCACGCTGCTTGCAATCATACATAAGATGGTCTGCCAACACGAGTCACCGCAATACTCGCGTCAAGGTTCATTACTTTGCACCGGTGCATGCGTGCCAAGCTTCACTGCTTTGCACCTGTGTGCTAGGAGAAATGCCTGACGTGTCGGAGCACCTGGATTGGGTCGATGGTCTCAGAAACTTTGCTCACAATCGTAGGTCAGCCTCCTTTGGTTATAATCATAGTATACACCTAATATTAAAAAACAGCACCAGCAAATAAAAACCTTAAGCTATATCAAAACGAGCAAGGTAATCCTTGCTTGGCTTGACGTTACATTACAGTTTACCCAAGTTGTCCAATTAGGGCCTTTTTTTTCTTAATACAAGTATGCAAAAATATTTCTCATGTAATAAAACTGTTCCTTTTCACAGGCATGCTTTCTAGAAAACGGGAGCGGCGCAAGGCATGAGCAATGCAAAAGCGTCTTTTCGTTCTTGAAATTGAGGCAATAACAACAAAATGGAAAGCAAATGAAACAAGTTTGGTTAAATTAAATTTTAGGTGTAGTAACTGAGGTAGTGAAGCAGATTTAATTAATTGCAGGCGCTGTCCCTGTGAGACCACAAAAGAGACACGAGGCACTTGATAGAGCAAAAGATAGAAATTTATGTGCCTATCCTGAACACTACAGTTCCATTGAGTGGGAGGCCCACGTACAAAAGAAGATACCATAACCTCCAAAAGGAAGCAAACACAAATCCATGTTTGACAGTGATAGACTGCGCCATGATCGCTTGTGACGGAAGATTATAATATGCATAGTCACCATTCTAATGCTTGGTCCATGTCCTTCATGAGCTCGTAGCTGCACGCACGGTTAAGGCCTTGCACAACACTTTGAGACATAATTTATGACTTAGGGCATGCATTTCCAAGTTTGTAGTTGTGGGTGAAGTCTGCTGCAAATGACTCACATTCTCAATTTATTCGGAAAAAGTTGGCGTATTGTGCTAATCGTGCAGACATTGTAACTGGTAATATAGGCGAGAAATATTGCCAAAAGTTATTAGAATGACATCAAGAAACAGAAAACCTTCATTTAGAGGGTTTGCACACTTGATCACATGGTATCTCAAAAGAACCCAGTTTGGTCACATTTTGTCAAGCACTGAAAAAATTTGGATAAGGAATTGCCATATGAGTTAAATAGACAATTGTCACGCCCAGTTGTCAAGTTTCAAGTAACATTAGGAAATCAGTGTTTTCCCAGTTCTAAAATATTTTGTGTTTCCATCAAAGGCAGATAATGACCTGAATTGCTACACCTTTCACGAGTAAAAATAGTAAAACTGACCCACGCATTATAAAAGGCTACATACACACGTCTTGACTGGTAATGGGTGAGGATACGTGTAGCCTATCTGGTAGGTCACTTGAGGGAAGGGCTTGATGATGGCTTGCAACTTGTAGAAGCAGTCAAGGGCCTCTTCCAGAGTTCCAAGCTTCTGGTATGCTAAACCTTAGGACGAATCAATGCTCGAGTCAGAATGATGCACAAAATGAACTTATTGTTGAGATCTGCAAAGGAGAGCTTCCTCAAATAATATAAAATTACCATTTTGACCACAGCCTACTCATAAATTGCACACCTGAGTTTAAAAAAAATTATCTTTTAAGCGTGTAAGTTGAACTTTGTTACAACAAACACTGATATACTATACCGCAAAGCTTGGTCGGTCATGCCTTATTTAAAAAAAAGTTCTACTTCCAAAAAGTGACATTTGGTCAGATGTAACAAACACTTTTGGTCAAAAACAAACCAGAAGAACTACTTGTTCTAAGTTTTAAATAATTAAGGTTATTACTACAACCTTAATTCTTTAGGCACACATTTTAATTAAGGTAATTTGTTGAAAAGTTGTATCATCTATAGAAAATCAGTAACTTCAAAAGATTTAAATCTATGTAAAATTAAATGTGCTGAAACATGACAATAAAGTTGGCTCCTTCTATGTTTTACAGACAACCAGTCATCGCTTTTGATGATAATCAAGGTAGCTTTCCTGCAATGCATGAGAGTACAAAGCTAGGAGCACACGACTAGGGATTGTCAATCAGGGACTTGAATTACTCACTGTCCATTTTGCAATTTATATAATCAGAAAAGAGTGTGCAATACTCCATTCTCAGTTTACAATCAATGATTATAGTTGTTGCAAAAGCTAATTTGCGATGTATATTTGACAGGTCGGCAACCGACTAACTTGGGCACCACAAAGAAAAAACACAACAGTTTCTCTTTCTAAAGCATGAGGCACCAATAACAGAAAATAAATTTGGTACAGATCAATATTTTTTATTCAATTCACATTCGAAAAAAAAAAAATTTAAACCATGGCAGCACAAAGTGCATCTACAGACCTTGTGTACCTTTAATCAAGTAATAACTGCAACTGCACTGGTCTTTACAAACCAATATCATCTAGAATTGTGATGACATTATCTAAAAACAATGTTGACAACTTAAAAAAAAAAAGAAAGAAAAGCTAGTGGCTTTGAAAAATGATTAAAATAATACCAGTATAAGAAGTAATTTTTCTGAACTTTCAGTGTCCACAAACCTCAGTCCTATGCACTTGCCACTGTAGTCCAATCTTTGCATCTGAAGAACCTGGCCTAGAAGTTTAAACATATGCCTCCTTTTTTGAACGTAAACATTTCGGTGGACATCCACCTGGTTAGGAATGACAATGAATGAAAGGAAAACTCTAACCAAAAAATTGATACGGAGCCCGACGTTTCAAGGCCAGTTCGGCCCCTTGATCACGGGTGACTGCTTTTGTCCTTGTCATTATCTTGCAAATTGCCCTGTGCTGTTGGCTTCTTTAAAGCGGCCGTTGTATCTGCACGTGCTTTATGGTTCGTAGCGCCTCGCGTGACGCACCGCAAACTGGACACGTAGGCGCTTGGCAGTGTCCCAGCTGACCGGTTCACGTTATTTTCGGTGTTCTGGATGTACCAGGACTCTAATAAAAGGCGTCTTCGCCAGTTTCTTTCCATGCCAAGAATAGAGCAGTTATTGAATCCAATCGTGTGACCTTGTTTTTGGACGTGTTCTGCCAGCGCACTACCCTGCACGTTATTCTTTTTGTTGCCATACTGATGTTGGCGTAGACGTTCCGGGAAGTTTTTAGTTTCCCCAACGTAGGAGGTGGCGCAGTCACCACACGGGATCCTGTAGACGAGTCCCTGAGCCTTTTCTTTAGGGGGACGATCCTTTTTTGTGCATGACAGCTTATTTTGCATGTTTCAGTGAGAATCTACATATCCAGAAATTTGTGAAAAATAAACATCCAGAAATACGTGAGAATTTCTCAATTCTTACATATTTCTGGATGCCATCAAAGCAGGCTAAAGTCGCTAAAAAAATTAGTAAGAATAACATCTGTTTTTAGCACCTACAATTTTTCTCACTAAGCGACTGTAAAAACTATTCAATTTAGGGGGAGTGCTACTAAATTAGCAATGCTGTTTGTGAACAGAGAAATGATCTGTGTTCCTTTTCAAATTTGCCATGATTTGACCTAAGCCGACAAAAGAGGTCCGAGGAAACCAGCGATTCTTACGAGTTGTAAATGCGAAAGCATGCCGCCTGCAACGTACTGCTTCTACCTCGCAATGTCGAAGGGCCTTGTCTCTTGCCACCTGAGATGCTTAGAATCGCGATCTGCTTGCGCCTATTGACGGCCGAGCGCACACTCTTGTGAAGTGACCACGCCGTGCTGAGCTCGGCCGTGCTGCGTCTCCAGAGTATGCCCGTGCGGGCTCTGCAGGCTCCGCGGCCAGCCGCTTTCTCTTACCGGCGGCTGACCCACAGCGCCGCCATGGAGAGGGCTTTTCTGGTGGCGTTTCTTGGAAATATGCTGTGCGAGAGCCAATGGGAGCCTCGTTTCTTGAAGCTATGACGCGCGCACCAGCCAATGGGAGCCTATCCATCGAGTCACTGCTACAGACGACAGGCTTCACTCCATTGGGACAGGGGAAGGTGCCGTTTGGCGCGGCTTCAAAAGCTGATGACGTCGGTTCACTCCATGGGACAGTTAATGCTTTCGCATTAATAAAAAAATTAAAATACTGCCTAAACATGCCTTGAGAAAAGTAATGAATGGATTACCTAAAGGGCTCTATGTAATCTTAAAACTGCCAACATTGCCACTTTTTGTCTTGGGTTTAGGAGAGAAATGACACTAAATGACATGGTTGGGAACAGTAGTAGAGCACAATCATCACATATATGCTCTATCCAAGAAATACATTTGCCACAGATTCTTCTAAACTGAAGGAGAAATCAAGGATGCCGACACAAACCAAAATTTACAGACCTGTTCAGTCTCAAGCTGCAGAGTTCAACAAAATATTACAGCACATGGTGCCCCAACCTGGAGCTCTCAAGCTAAAATTGGAAAATATATGCTTGTAGATGCAGATACCTTGGTTATACAGGGCCTCAACACAGCTGGCTTCAGTGGCCAATGCCTCCCTGTAGTAGTCGATTGCCCTCTCCATGTCGTTACTTGCAAAGCAGCAGTTACCCTTGTTCACAAGAGCTGCAAAACAGGCTTTTGTTACATTGTGATCGAGCATGAAAATATACCAATGCTAGTTTAATGAACCAAACATTTTCGCTATATACAGTTAAGGAATGAAAAAGCGTGATAAAAATCTAGTCTTCATGAAGATCTCAGTGCATATTTGTCTCTCTGTCCATAGTCAAAATAATTACTTTTAAAGAAGTTGCCTCACCTCCAGCATTGTATCTGTCGGCAGCAACTGCCTGATCAGCATACTTGTCTGCAAGAGCTTGGTCATTTTGCTGAAAACGTTCACAGCTGTTGGCTCAGTATATTTTATACAGCAAGTGACACCATCTGAAATCTTCTATAGTAATCATACTGCAAACTGGGGCAACACTCATACAGATTTTAACAGGCGCTTAATGCGACTATTCCGAATGCTTCAGAAATACACTAAAACATACACACTAATTTTGTCCTAAAAAAAACAAAAAAACTTAGAAGTGTGTTTTTAGTATATGCATACTACTTCTACAATGAACCTTGGTGCTGTAAAACGAGCCAGAAAAATTGGCACCTGCAAATAAAAAGTTTGAACTCTCACCGAATGTGCAGTTATAGTGGTGCATTTAACCCGATGAAATTTCAAGCACAGCGGATTCCTTCCTGTAAAAGATGAGACCAACAAACCTGCCAGGGTCAACAGAGGACATCAATAAGACAACTGAGTTAGCAATAGGTGTAACTTGGGGTGGCGTTTCCCAATAAGCAGACGCTGATATCGCAAACTCTGTCGTCTGCAAACTACGCTGTTGACCCCGGCCAGTTTGTTAACATAGTCTCGGTTTTCACAGGAAGAAAGCAGTATCTTAAAATTTCACCAGCTGCACCACCTAAATGCACATTCAGTGAAAGGTCGAGCTTTCTATGCGCAGGTGCCAATGTTTCCGGATCATTTTAGAGCACTAACAAACATTGCACACACAGTTTCAATAAGTATAGTTTTGATACTCTTTGAGAATATTTCATGTTTTGCTAATGCATTTTATGCACATATAGTACACTCTGCTGCTACCACTGACCCATTCTGGCATCTAAATATACCTAAATACAATAAAACTTTGGTGGAAAGAGAAAATCGAAGCATATTTTTAATGCACTAAATAATAATCTCAAGAATTTTCTCAACTGGTGTGTTTTGCTTCCTAGGGGCTCAAGAGCACACCACAAATTTTTTTCCCCAGGGTTTCAGGCAAACTTCCATTCACAAAATAGTACATGTGAAAACTGGCAGCAACTGCCTAAACCGAAACTTCTGCTGAGAATCTGGGAGAGAGAGAATATACTAGCCCTCACTTGCACTCACTGCAGAAAAACAAGTGGAGGCTGAAACATTATGCACATGCTTTCGATTTCTCCTGCCATGCACACACACAATAACTGTGGTACAGTCAGTTCACGGTTTGTCAAACGCAACGCACTTAGTATAAAAATTTATCACAGGTTCATTAATAACGAGGTTTGCACTTACCAGAAAATAAAGGAAAGACAAATTGGTTGCTGCGGTGCTGGCAACTTTTGTGTCTTTTTTTTCAAATGCCTTGAGAGTTTCAATTGCCTGAAACATTTCAGCAACATGCTCTTTTCAACGGTCACTCAAGTGCATCAATTAAGTATACCGTCAAATCCCGTAAGGACGGCCACCCAAAATGAATAAACGGGTGGCCTATCTTTTAAGCTGAGACAGCAAAACCTCATAAAAAAAAAGTGATAAAACACTGGGCCATGTGCTACAAACCACGTAAAATGGGAATCGATACTGCCCATCGCAGAAACGGCAAATTTGCATTGAACGTACAATGCAATAAACATGCAGAAATTCGCTACTAACTCTTGAGTAACGGTAAGATATCACAGATTGCGGCCGCAGCAGATTCGCTTTACACGGAGCGAAGGACACGCGGGAACCTGCCGCGAACTCGCATGTCATGGGAACCGATGCCACAAATTGCGGATGCAGCAGATTTGCATTTCACGGTGCAATAAACAAGCGGGGACAACTCGTATGTTACAGGAACCGATATCCGATATCGCATGTGTAGATCGTGGACAAAAAAAGCAGAACCCACTACGAGCTCTTACGTCACATGTACCGGTACCACAGATTTCGCGGTTGATGTGATTCCCGTCGGACATCGTGTGATGTCTGACGAGAATACGGGGTGGGCGATGTTTAGGAATTTTTATGTTAGAGATATTTAGCCAGAAAAATGAGATAGGCGCCCTTAAGGGATTTTACGGTAGTTGGCTATGAGTGTCGCTTGGCTGATCATCAAAGGCTCACCTGATTAAATTCCCTTTTCCTGAGGTATGCGACTGCTTTGCTGATTTCAAGATCGTTCGCAATGTCAGAGTAGGCAGACGCCTTGATTTGCTCTACACACCTGTGAGAAAAGACATAGCAATTCAGCAGGCTTGTCCAGCTAGGTGAAACAAGCATGAATTGTATATGCACACGACCAATATTTTTTATTTACGTATATGCACAGAGGAGATTTCATCAAAAGAGTTTATTACAAATTCATTATATTGCCGCGCGCGCAGCTGGCCAAGTAGGCAGCGCGCGCGTGGCCTAACGGTTATCGTACCTGCCTCCCACGCGAAAAGCCAGGGTTCGATTCTTGGGAGCGACGTGTCTTTTGTTTATCCCTGCATTTAGTGTTCTGGCAAATTCGAGAATCCTGGTGCTTGTTCGAGGTGCGAATGTTCTACGCGTCGAACTTCCTACGCCGATTATTCTAGAAGCCCACGCATGTACATAAGGGGCTCCGCGTGGCGAGCCGAAGTCAGTTTCGCCTCAGTGTTCGATCTTGCTGCTTCGCCGCCTTCGACGCCCGCGACGCTCTGTTGTTATCTTTCTTTTTCCTTTCATTTTTGGGCACAAGTTCGCCCCCCATTAAACGTTCAGTTTACTCAGTCATTCGCCTCCTCATCACTTGTCATTCGTGACATTTTGGTGGAGGTGCGGGGTACCTGCATTCTATGCCCGTGGACCGTACCCCTCCGAAAACACGCCGGCCAAGTGACGTGCTCAGCCCCGGGAGGCTACCCTTCGCAGAAGACCAGACCAAGGCCCGGTCAAGTCGCCGTAACCAAGGCCTTCTCCCGGAATTTGGACCTCTGCTGCAGAAATCAAAGAAGCGGACCGCGACGATGACTACGCCACCCGTCATCATCCTGCCCGTCACCCCCCGCACTCCGACGCCCTTTCACGGTGAAGCTCACGAAGACGTAGAGGACTGGCTGCATCATTATGAACGTGTAGCCCGCCACAACGGATGGACGGATGAGCACCGCCTTCAGAACCTCCACTTCGCGCTTGAAGGCACCGCGAGGAACTGGTTTGAGAACCACGAGTCCTCCTTTACTTCGTGGAAGTCGCCAAGTTTTTCATCGAGTCAATCGTCCTCCGGCACGGCGCTCCCGAAGTTCTGATTACAGATCGCGGATCATCGTTCATGGCACAGATGACCCAAGAAATCCTCCGGCTAAGTCACACCAGCCATCGTCGTACCACTGCGTACCACCCGCAGACCAACGGGCTGACGGAGCGACTCAACAAGACAATCGCCGACATGATCTCTATGTACGTCGACGTAGAGCACAAGACGTGGGACGAGGTGTTGCCCTACGTCACGTTCGCCTACAATACGGCGGTTCAAGAGACCACTAGATTCACACCTTTCCAGCTGGTACACGGTCGGAAGGTAACGACCATGCTGGACGCCATGCTACCCCATGAGCCATCTGACAATGAGAGCGACGACGCCCAGGCGGTTGCTCAACGGGCCGAGGAAGTCCGCCAACTCGCCCGACTCATGATTCAAGACCAGCAACGCGTCGACGCGGGCCGCTACAACCTTCGTCGCAGGGACGTCCGCTTCCAGCCCGGAGACAGGGTGTGGGTGTGGACGCGCATCCGTCGCCGCGGCCTCAGTGAGAAACTGCTGAAATGGTACTTTGGACCATACAAGGTACTTCGTCGCCTCGGCGAGCTGAACTATGAGGTGATGCCCGACGGAACACGAACATCGTCACGCCGCCCACCACGGCCTGAGGTCGTCCACGTCGTGCGCATGAAGCCGTACTACGCTCGATAGGACTGTGGACCTTATGTGCTCCAAAGGACTCTTCTGTTTATCGTTCTTTTCTATTTTTGTTTTGTGTTGCATCGGGGCGATGCACTTTTTAAAGGGGGGAGTAATGCCGCGCGCGCAGCTGGCCAAGTAGGCAGCGCGCGCGTGGCCTAACGGTTATCGTACCTGCCTCCCACGCGAAAAGCCAGGGTTCGATTCCTGGGAGCGACGTGTCTTTTGTTTATCCCTGCATTTAGTGTTCTGGCAAATTCGAGAATCCTGGTGCTTATTCGAGGTGCGAATGTTCTACGCGTCGAACTTCCTACGCCGATTATTCTAGAAGCCCACGCATGTACATAAGGGGCTCCGCGTGGCGAGCCGAAGTCAGTTTCGCCTCAGCGTTCGATCTTGCTGCTTCGCCGCCTTCGACGCCCGCGACGCTCTGTTGTTATCTTTCTTTTTCCTTTCATTTTTGGGCACAAGTTCGCCCCCCATTAAACGTTCAGTTTACTCAGTCATTCGCCTCCTCATCACTTGTCATTCGTGACAATATTAATATTAAAAAAAAGGAAGGTAGATAAATGTTCATTTACAGAAGTAAACATATAACTCTTTGCACCAGTATTTATTTTCTAAAAACTCTTACATCAAGAATAATGGAATAAAAACCAGCAACCAAAAATGCATAATAAAGAACTAAAAATATGAAGCCTAAAATTTTAAAAATAAGCATAGTTTTCGATCCTTCACGACATAATTGAGGTCACCAAAGGTTGTTTGCAATTTGAACAGCAACCTTGCAGAAAACGCAGAATGGCAGTCATTGTTTTGCCAAACGACTAAAAAAAAACACCCCAAAGTAGCTCCAAATCTAGATGATAGAAGGAAGTAGACCACAGCCGTTCATATTTCCTTTAGTCTTGTGAGTCTCCGTCATGACTTATGCCAGCTCCCCTTAACTTCATCTAAGATATCTGGACTCTTAGAAGGAACGACCACAAAAGTCAGGCTACCCACCATTCATAACCTTCCGAAAATGAGGTGCTGATGACTGGAGCAATCAGCTTGGCTGCTGTCAAGATGCACCATTCAGCTTCTTGTCTCCTGCGGGAGGTCACATACCATCTCACATCTGTGCATCTGGTTTAGGCATTGTTCCTTGGCATCCACGCTTACCGCTCTCTTTCGATTTGCTGAAGGGAGTCATTTTTTATTTCTTCATAGTAGAGGTTTTCTATTGGGTCATCCTGGGGAAGAAAAGGAGGCATGAATTAGTTGCTCTGTTGAAGCTGTGACAGTTCCATCAGTAACCCCTTCATGCCCAAAACTTTGCTTGAAATACTGGAGACCTACTAACTTAACCATGACCATAGTTTTAAAACACACACTAAAAAAACCTGGTCTGAGAAAAAAATGATGTATTTATATAAACACATTTTTGAAATGTTGCATGTGAGCGAGATTTGGAATTTGCAGAACTACCTACTTCAAGTTTAAAGACTGAAAGCAATTATGACCTGGAAGAAATGGCACAGGTGCATTTCAAATTTTGCACACTAGAGAAAGGTATGTGTAATCAGATTTACGATATTTGCACCTGTTTTTCTTCTCCTAGTTTGGAGGCCAGCGGTGCATACCATATCATACCTCACATCCACTGTCAGCTTTTGTTTTAGAGGACAAGTGGTCTGTTATGAAGATGCACTTCGATCCTCTACTAATGCTAAGTGCAGGTACCCCCGCCTTTGCGACAGGTGGCACTAAACTTCTTGAGGCGCACGTGGCATGGGAGAAAAAAAAAACATTCTTGAGTTGTTGCTACTGCGCGATGCTGGGCATCAAAGGGTTAATGCACTGCATGTACACACGCATAACAAAGTTATCGCAAACATGACATCGATGCTCTCTTGCATCACAAGGCTGGTTCACACATTTGCATTTGACTGTGCTCGACGAGTGCATTGCATTTCTTTCAATCCACACATATATTTTTATAATTTTTTATGCATATATTTCCCACATGACCTTGAAATAATTACTAACAATGTATATATTCCTCATGTTCTGATGGCAACAGTGCAGTTCTTTTTGACAACTGGGCAATCCTGAGAGAAAAAAAGAAGAAACTGGGGATCGCTTGTTCATGCTAATTGTGTCGCGCTGTGTACAGCACATGCACATGGTCCCTATCATTTCGTGGAAACACGTTCCGTTGAGGCACGTTCCTTAAACACATTTCATGGACTCACGTTTTGTGAAAACACGTTTCATGGACTCACATTCATTGACACTGTACGTTTCGTGGAAACTCATTTCGTGGACACATGCTCCTGCGACGTTTGTCGACAACATATCTTTTTAACTAAACCACTAAAAACTAGCACATGATTCACTGAGGCATGTTTACCCAGGCCTTGGGCCCCCTCCTCTCTCTCTCTCTCCCCCCCTGTAAACCAGGCAAGACGTAAAAAGCTTGTTGCGAAAACAGCAGGGTTGTGTTCAACGAAACGTCGCAAGGTTGTCAATGAAACGATTGCGGGAAGCCTTCCGATAATATGAAATGTTGATGAAGCGTCATACGATCTGTCAATGAAACATTGTTTGATGAACTGATTCCCAAGCAGCACAGATTTGGCCAATCATTGGACGGTGGCTGGCAATGGTGCTTTGGCCAGTGGCCAGACAGTGGCCAGCCATTGGCCGATGATTGGCCTTTCTCTCGACATTGGCCAATGACCACTGGCCATCAGCCATCAGCCAAGCATTAGCCGATGACTGGCCTTTCTTTGGCCATTGGCCAAAAGACCACCACCAGCCATTGGCCAAGGCTTGGCCAAATTCTATGCTGCTTGGGTTGCCACAGAACCACAGCATGCATCAATTACATTTGGAACCTTCTGACTATTGTTAGTTCAAATAGGGTAAAAATTCCAAAACGTCGCCCCCCCATTTAAGTATCGGTACAACTAGAGTCACTGAATGTTCCCAGAGTACCAAAACTCCCAAGCTTCATTTCAGAACCGAGTCGCAGCACAGCAGTCGCGATCCCCAATGTGCCGTTATACCTTGTGCGATCGAAGCGATGCGCATACAGTGTAGCGTTCGTTCTCGAGCGAGCTCTTAATTCACGTTCCTGGCCCATGGCAACACTGGTTTGTTTTAATTAAAGTTCTTTCCTTCATTCCGAGCAGTTCGTGACTTGCTCCTCGCTGTCTCGTCTCTCTCTCTTGCCTTAAAACACATTGAAGTCGAGTGTTAGGCTTAGTGTCCGAGGCGTACAGTATAAAACGCAGCACCAGCACAACCGGAGCGAGCAAACGATCCAGCAATCTTCTTCGGCGAACCAGATTAGCGGCTACTTGATATAAAAAATCTAGAGAAAATCAAGATACCTTCCGTTTGTTCCTAACTCATCGATGCCCAGAGCTCCCACCTCAACGCCGCCATAGCCGTGGTAACACGCCAATGTTTTATATATGTTTTAATGCGAAAGCATTAACTATCAGTCTGTAACCGCAAAAAAAAGCGAAAGAAATGCCCATTTTCTTATTGGCTGAGCAGACCGGCTCCTAGATATATATAAGCCATTGGCGGCTGCCTCACTAGAGTGCGCTCAGCTGCTGCTCTCGTGTCAGGCGTTGCCGGAGGGGGGGGGGGGGCTACAGTTGCTTCACAAGAGCGTGCGCTCGGATGCCGCTCTCGTGGCAGGCATTGCCAGAGGGGGGGGGGGGTGGCTGCGGCCGGAAGGGGGTCGGGGGATACGGCCACTTGTGCTCGTCTTGGCACCAAGGAGCATGGCAGCACCTGATGCATTTATATCGTCGGTGGCCGCAACCTCGGCAGTAGCGAAACATGGCTGTCAACGCCAGTACACCGCAGACGAACTGAGGGAGTGGAAGAACGACATTCATGCTTTCGCATTCACAACTCATAAGAAGTGTTTAGGTGTCCTCGAAATTTTTTTGTTGTTGTTTTGGGCCTATCCACAAAATGGTTTGCCAATAACTTCCACCACAAGCTAAACCAGCCAATCAGAACTGGATTCTGTGGGATTGAATTCCGGTAAGCGGACTGAATGGACTTTGGTAGACTGTGAACATCCAGTGACTCTAGGCACAACGGGCGAGCTTGGAGCAGGTTCCCGCGTGTTTATCTGCCGTGGAACCCAAGTTTAAGGTGCCCGCAAGCTGCGCGCGCAATATCAGTTACCATGACACGCGAGTCTGCAGCAGGTTCACGCGGGTTTATCACCCCCTGAAATGCGATTTTGCCTTATCCATGACCTGTGACATCAGTTCCCATGCCACGTGGTCAATAGCGGGTGCCGGTCTTTATCGGTAATCTTTTATAAACTTTTGCCATCTCATCCCCAAAGATCGCCCACCGGATATTTTTCGCCATTTATCTCTTCGAAATGGGAGGGCGTTTCTACGGGATTTTATGGTCATGTTTGATATTGTCAGTCTTCACATTCAAAAAGAAGAAAAACACACCACATTATCTAACTAAAATTTCACACATGCTAAAAGAAACATAATTGGCATCACACATGTAGCTCACCGAAGAGGGCTCTCCCTTCTCGTCATCGACGTGCTCGAGCACGACGTCGAGCAACTTGAGGAAGCTCCTCTTCATCTTGTCCCGGTCCCCTATGGTGTAGTGGCACACGATGAGGTGCAGGGCAGACCGGAAGTCCGCCCGCTCTGCCATGATGTACTCCAGGGATGTGATCGCATCCGCCAGTTGGCCCATCTTCACGAACGCCAGCCCAATGTTCTTCATGATCTTGATCCTGACGAGGGAGCAGAGACGAGTCACAGAGGCTGCACAGGCTGCTGTTTCACTCTACCACAATTAGGGTTGTGCGATTACAGGCGTGGTGGGGAAGTCATTCGAATTTCTTTTGCTACACTATACCCTGTTGAAGGTTAAGACAAGCTTCTCTTGCAAAGCCCTGCACTCTCTCTACTTTAGCGGAGCAAAAGCTGGAGAGGAGGCGAGTTTACTCGACTGCTCTCCAACGTCCGCTCTGCTAAAGTGGAAAGAGTGGAGGGCTTTGCAAGAGGAGCTTGTCTCGCTTTTCTTAACCTGCAACAGGGTGCAATAGCATATTTTTTTTTCTCTATGGGTCCTCGTCGCAACATTTATGTTTTAGCAATTACGGTTTAAAACGAACGAGAGAGGTCTCCTCTGCCTAACTTTGAATTGTACCGTAAAACCAGCTTGCCCATTCGGATTTTGTGCCCCTCAGGCATATGAAAGCTACCGGCTTCAGTGATGAAAACACATAAAAACACAATAAAATGACACAATATGAAAAAACACAGTATGAAAACACGACCCTGATGAAAACACAATAAAATGACCACAAGCTATAAGTTGATGACAGGTTAAACCTCAAAGGTTACTAACCTTTGAACATCAAAGGCTCAAAGGTTAGTTACCACATATAAATTCACCTTGACTCACAACGGCATGCAATTAGAGCTTCCACAAAGGTCAGATTTATTGTTGGAACTACCTCATGTCTTTATGGGTATTCGGAACTTGGTCGAGAGCCATTCGGTAGAATTTGATGGCCTTTGTGTAATTGCGCTGGAAAAAGCAAATGTTGCCCATGTTCAGCTTGAGACGTCCTGAAACAATAAATACTCTTGTTACCTACTGACATAAATTTAACCACTGAGATGTTAATTCCAAACAAACACACACACAGATATATATATATATAAATTCTACATGTTTTTTCTCCCCATATTTTACCATTTCACACTTCAGCCACCAGGCCATGCCTGCTTTCACTGCACGTTCCAATGAGCACGAGTTTCGCATTTTCCATCATGCATAAACCGCTAGCATTGCATCATTACTAGTTACTTACAGATATTCATCAATTAGTACAAGTCCTTCTATCACAATGCCATCATGCCCATCATGCCACATCACAATGCCACATGTCGTTGGCAATCAAGACTGCATATGTAAGGCAATAACTGAAATAAACATAAAAGGTTACACAAGACACACTATTACATTTCTTTGTTGACCAATCAAGCATTCTGTTGGCACTGGTATGTTATGCGCACAAAACAAATTTGCCAGCAGAACATTCCAGGACGCCTTATGAAATGAAGGTTGGCTATCAATGAAATGTCATTCAATATAAAGGTGTCAATAAAATTAACATTAGTGAATCAATGTCTATTCCTTGACAACCCCCACTGAAACTAAATTTATGGACATAAACTAAAAATTAAAGACGTTTACAACTTCCTGTAACGCCGATTTATAGCGCAGCTCTCGAGAAGGAGGAGGGTATGCCCCTCCTCCTCATCCGTACCCTCTCCTCCTCCCCTCTCCCAACAATGAGTATTCATAATATTCTCATAAAAAAATGCTTCTTCCCAATAGGCCTTCTTTTCGATTGTGGAATACACAGGCATACATTTTCTAACTTTATGTCATGCAGTAATCTTGGTTATAAGGAATGTCATAAATAAGCTGCCACCAATACAAAAGTGCTCTTACCAACATTAGAGAATGCTTTGTTCTTGACAATGATTTGATAGGTATTCAATGCTTCGGCAAACATTTCATTGTTCGCATACTGTACAGCCAGGTTAAACAGCACCTGCAAGAGCAGACATGTTATCTATGCCAAGAGGAAACCAGCTAACTTCCAATTTTCTGAGGCAGACTAACTCACGCAATAGGTGAGATCCAGGTTAGGAGCTATCTCTGCCGAGAGCTGCTCCCGTTGTCGAGACAGATGTTTCTCTTTCATTACGCCATCCTTTGCTTGATCAAGAGCCTGCATTGAAAAAAGATTATAATTTGATGCCCTCCATTAAAAGTGTATTGTGCTGGGAATACCCCAAATAATTAACGGATTAACAGCAAAAAATAATTACTGTATTGCATACCCACAAAAATAGGTTATGGATATGTGCGGGTATTTTACTACAACAAAATTGGCCAGATGCGGGTAAAAATACAAGATTTCAGGGAGCAGGTTAGATGCAAATTTGGCATTGACACAAGTTGGGTGCAATAGATAAATTTTGCACCACTGGAGCTGAGACATTGTGTATTCTTTCTTCCTTTTATGTGTCTTTCCTTAAATTCCCTGTCCCAGATTAAGTTGTCAGTTTTTCACCAGTTTGCCTGCACACTGATCCTTCTTTCAAATTTCGCACATAGGATGGGAATGTGAAACACATTAGGATCATGCATCTCAGGGTTCTCCCCACGGTGCAGTGGCTTTGCCACCCACTGCTCCGACTGGCCGCCCATTGCTCTGAGTGACCGCCCACCGCTCGATTATGTTACAGGATGACGATACGATTTTTCCTGCACACCACCATGTTATCGCGTCTTATTGCATAGCCGACTGCCACCACTCTTTCAAACAAAGAGCAGAGCCACAAAGCGCTGCCAGTGTGGGAGGGTGAGGGGGTGGGGGGGGGGTGGGGGTGCTCGGCCGAGGAGAAATACAAAAAACAAACAGACGCGACGAACGCGCACTGCACAGCAGCCCCCTTCGCAGACGGTGAGTGGCAGAGAGCAGAAAGCCGAGAGGACTTTTCTTTCCCTGCTCAATGCTTGCTTGTGCTCTGGCTTGCTTTACCTTTGCCTCTTCGCTCGCTCCCCGCCTTTCCTTCCCCACTTATTTTTTTCTAAGTTTCTAAGGCAATTTGCTTTTTGTTTTATCACCGCGGTGTGGTGCCACTCACATGGCTGCAAACTTAGAGAGCCTACGCAAAGTGCGTTCTGTTGGCAAGCCAGATTGTGACGCAATGCAAACTAAACCCCCCTACCGCTCGCATGGTGGTTGTGTCTACCTCTAAAAAATTTCTGGGGAAACCTTGGTGTATTTTAAACCACGACAGGCCCACGCCACAATGGCTCCTTTCAAACAGCCAAGGCTTGCTTTCTTGCTCCAAGGGCAAATGTTTCACTTGTGCCATGAATTTAAATGGTAAAACTTGGTGAAGAGCGGTTCTGGGGAAGTAGGAAAGCCGGCGATCGAAGCGGGTAGGTGGCAGCTCTTTCGAAAGCGTGTGAAGCTGAGTGGATTTGGTGTTTAATCCTTTGTAGGCATGAAATTGTTTGCACAGATTTAGGAAGCACTAGGATAGGAAGTTAGGCTGGTTTAGGCCGACAGGAGGCCACTAGCAAGTAAGGCTCAAATGACTTTGTTGTAACCTTCGGCAATTTCTTTTTTTTTTTTTTAACGTAGTGTGCATAGCACTGTTTGAGGTAGATAGGTGCAATGGCTCGGCGTAGGAAACCCTACAAAGGGGGTGATGACCTAGTGTCATGTGGCAAGTGCATGCGGTGGGTGCATCTAGATGAGACAGATTTTGAGTAGGGGTGTGCGAATACCGAATAGTAGTTTTCGAATTGAATACCGAATCGAATCAAGAAAAAAAAGCCGAATATTGAATCGAATATTGAATGGTGATTTTATTTGTAGAATTTTTCAAAGTGTGCTGCGAATCAGATTATTATATGTGCAGAGTATGCGCCTGGTGCAGAATATGCATCTTGTGCTGAACAAAAGCTAAAATGTAAAAAAGTTCTAGTGAAAAAAAAAAAGCAATTGCTGTGGGACGTTGGGCACTAAAGATCCAATTTTATGGCAAAAACATAACCTATCTAACCTAAACGTCACAAAGAAACCAAAGTTACAGTCACGCGTGCCTTTTTTTCTAGTTAAAAGCACAACCTAACACCGCGACTTTTTTTTTTAATATTTGTATATCTCAGAAAAGGGGCATTTTGCGATATTTGGTTTCCATTTTAAGGACAAAAAGGGCACCCCGGGTTTTATTTCACATAAATAAACAGATAGGTGTTAAATCTGAGTAAACAGGTTTAAACAATATAATCCGAAGTAAGAAAACAAAACATGGTTAGGTGGCGCAAGTCACCGTCCAAATGCCGCTATGCAACCATTTTTCCGTCTATCTATCCTGCTTTAGAGAGCCTAGATTTTAAAAATTACACCATGTTCCCGAGGGGAACCATCGGGTGATGCGGAGCATCGCGGATCGTTATTAACGGTGTTATTAACGGTGTTATTAACGGTGTTAGTAACGTTGTTAGTAACGTTGTTAACTTGCGTGTTATTACGTTGTTAACTTGCGTTGGTTACCACACATTGCGTGAACGTTGTTGGAAACTCCGCGATGCTCCGCATCACCCCATGGTTCCCCTCGGGAAGATGGTGTAATTTTTTTAATTGCGTAGACGGAGGTGAAACGGTTAACGAAGGTCTTTATTGAGCAGCGTCTAGTACTTGAGGTGTGCACTTTGCTTTGATGAGGATGGCTTTGTGGTCGCTGAAGTGAACCGTGAGGGGATCTTGGTGCAGTGGGTGGATCTTGAAATTGGTGAAGACGTGATCAATGCATGTGCCGTGAATGGTAGTTGGCTGTTGTTTGCGGTCGTCGTATGATACGTGTTGCAGCGAGTGGTGTGATGACATGTACTCAACTATCCAATGGCTCTTCATGACGTTGACATTAAAGTCGCCAATGAGCATGAAAGGATGTGTGTCTGCGTATTGCTTTTGGTAGTCACCCATGGTCTCGTCGATGTACTGCTCCACGGCTGTGCGTGAGAGGTTGGGTGCGAGGTACATGGTCATGACGTTAACGCCGTAGACGCTAGCGGCACAATGCTCGCCGTTGCTACGTTGGTCAGCAGTGGGGCGCAGTTGTGGGTCCAGCGCGTTGACGGAACATTTGTCGGAACGCTTGACATAGATTTCCACACCGCCCGCAGGTCGTCCAAACCCCTGCGTACGCGTGACCGTAGCGTAGCCCGCAATGTCAACGTTCATGCGCCAACCCACTAAGTGACGGGACTGTTGCTTCCATCACACTTCATCGGAAGAACGGAGTGAAGTGGAGTCAACAGCGCTGAACTGAACGCGCGCAGCGCGCTACCGCTGCTTATATTCACACTTGAAGGAGAGGAGACTAGAGGAGGAGAGTTGCGCATGCGCGCGCGGTGTGAGTAGAAGCGAACGCACGCGAAGTGCACGCAGCTGGTAGAGAGAGAGAGCGGAGAGAGTAACGCGCAGCTGTTGGAGAGAGGGAAGGAGGAGAGTTGCGCATGCGTAGTGTGAGTGCGGACTACGACGCCGCGCGCGGGACATAGACCCGAGCAAGAGATGCTCCGCATCTAAAAGAGGGAGCAAGCGAAACTGAAACCACTAGGGATGCCGCGAACGTTTTTCGAACCGAAGGTTCGATGATCGAATCAAGCGGTTCGAAAGGTTCGAAAGATTTCGAACTTTCGAACTTTTCATAATGAGAAATTCGACGGAAGTCGAATTTTCGACTTGTGAAACTAAGAAGTTCGACGCTTTTCGTAATTTCGAACTTATTACGCTGCAAAATGCGGTGCTTGTTGAATTTTCGAACTTGATAGACTAAAAAATCGATGATTTTTGAACTTTCGAACTTCTTGCACTAAAAAGTTCGAAGCTTTTCGAACTTTTGAACTTCCTACGCTAAGAAATTCGATAATTTTCGAACTTTCGAACTTATTAATTTAAGGAATTCGAAAATTGTCGAACTTTTGATTCCTAAAAAGTCAAAAGTTCGACAACTTCGAATTTTTAGGGTAAAAGTTCGAAGTTTGTCGAACTTCGAAAGACGGGCGGGCGGTTTCATTTGGATTCAAGCAGTGAGGTACATTCGTAATTTTTTTCTTGCATTTTTAGTTGCGGTGCCGCATTACTTGCGAAAGACAATGCCGTTTATTTCAATCATCTGCCATGCTTGGTTTTAAAGAAATAGATTCCCGAAGGAGCAAGGAAGGACGACGGGTTTTTGACAATTGTCGTTTGTGCCATATTTGAAGCGCGCTATAGCCGAATCTATTTAAGGTAGAGATGTTAAACGTTTTGAGAATGATCTATGTATAGCCTAGGTAAGTGTCGTCTTAAGATGTGATTATTGTTGTTCAAGACGAGTTTCGAAGAAATATCCAAGCATGTACCTACGGGCAATTATGCCCTAAACTTGGTAATTTTTTTCGTCGAAATTGTTTGAGGTGTCGCATTTAAATTAACCCCACAGACAGTACATATCATTACTATCTGCAGAATACAAATTAATGTTTCTATTGTTTTTTTCACGTTGAGGAATAAATTAACTCAGGGAAAAGATTTCTAAAATTGTTCAAATTCGGCACGTCATAAAAAAACAAAACAAAACATTTTTTTATTATTTTTTATTTTCTTATGTCACGTTTTTGTGACGTGTTTTTTTTAGCCTGTACACATTTTGGTAGGAGAAACTTGTTTCATAGTTTTGGGCCTCTGAATATGCAAGAATACAACACTTCCGGCGAATTCTTGATTTTTTTTTCTCCAGCTTTTTATTTTTTTTTGCATTTATTGTTATGTTTATTTATTGATTATTTTTTACCAATGGCACAGTTATTTAGGTCAAAAAGACATAACTGAACTTCCGAGCCACCGAGCATGTGACGAGTACTGCCTTTTGACGAGTTTCTAACAATGAGCATCTACGCAATCTTTTATGCAGTGAAGAGCGACAGTAGCTATATATATGCATAAATAATTTCAGATTAAAATAAGCTTCACCGTGCCCTCTTTCCCCGCATTGTTTACTTTAACAGTCCGAAATATCTGAAGGGGGGGGGGAGACTGGCGCCCCCCGTTTTTCCTCTTCTGACGCCACTGGTACGCTCCTCGACCTCAAGTTGTATCAGCTTCTGTGCTTTTTGCTCGGCGTTTCTTCCGTCCCGGAAAATAAACCTCCAAAGCAATTACAAACAAAAAAATTGTCAAGGTGCAGGCGTGCTGATATATGTTGATCATGATGCAAAATCCCGAGACTGGGAATGAAATTCGCAAGAAATAGTGTAAGAAGAAAGAAAAAAGTGGACAGGATAACGTCTCAAACTCAGCTGAGTTGAGTTTGAGACGTTGTCCTGAGCTGACTTTTCAGCTGAGTTGAGTTTGAGACGTTGTCCTGAGCTGAGTTGGAGACGTTCTCCTGTCCCCTTTTTTCTGTCTTCTTACACTTTTTCTGTCAAATTTCATTCCCAGAGCTGAGTTTGAGGCATTATCCTGTCCCCTTTTTTCTGTCTTCTTACACTTTTTCTTTCAAATTTCATTCCCAGTCTCAGGGTTTTGCATCATATACAAAGTAAACTTATTATATGCCAGCGTCACTTGGGCGGTGTTCGATCGGATTACTACCAGCGTGCAAGGGGGTAGGGAGGCAGTTTGCCAGATCGCTTCAAGGTTTTTCTGAGCCTCAACCACCTGCCTGCCCCTGGCCGTTTCAAACTGGATGAGTATCGTTAAACAGTGCGTTTGTGTGATCACTACTTCGTGATGCACGTTAATGACCACCCCGGGCTGGCGGTCACAATTACTGATCTATGGTCACACGTCACTCTGCTCTGGCAAATATTCCAGCACATCCGGGACACTCGTCGTCTCATTTAATTGCCTGACCAACTTCGCGGAATCTAAGTATCACAGTAACTTTTCTAAGCCTGATTTCGTGAAAACCAGTGAGGCGTGAAAACGTTATTTGAAACTGAAACTGTGGCGGAACTTGAAAACCGGACTTCGAACTTTGCGCACTTGGACTTAAAAGAAATTCGAAACCTTCGATTTTTTTTAAATTTATCCCTAAAAGAGAATCGAAACCTTCGACCTTTTCGAACTTTATTTAGAAAGGAATTCGAAATCTTTGAATTCATCAAACTTTTTGTCTATAAGAATTCAAAACGTTCGAATTTTTCGAATTTCAGATCCAAAGAAATTCGAAACATTCGATTCTCTCGAATTTCAAGTTAGGAGAGTTCGAAATGTTCGAATTTTCTCGAACCTCAAGTAAAAAAATATTCGAAATAATCGAACCCGAACGTTTAGAAATCGTGAAAGCTTCGAACCTTTTGAATTCGAAACGCCACGATTTTTGAAAGTTGCGAATTTTTCGAATTCGAATCTCCGTACGGTCGAAAATATCGAAACCTTTCGATTTCAAATATCAGTTCGGTTCGAAAATATCGAAACCTTTCGAATTCGAACCTAGGGTGGTTCGCGGCATCCCTAGAAACCACAGAGACGGCTCCTGCGCAGATTGGTCGTAAGTGCGCATATGTTGTATTGTCGCGTAGGAAGAAGGCGAGCGCGAGCAAACGTAAGAGCCTCGACGCCTGCCCGATCAACGCTTTCGTCTTTTCGTCACCTTCTCACAGTTCGTAATTCAAACGCGGCTATCGAACGGTTGGAAAGCCTCTCAAATCTAGGCACACTATTTTTCCGTTCCGTTTCATTCCGAATCGGAATTTGCGGCTTGCGGTTCCAAAAGAACGACGGCGCGACGGTGATAACAGTGATAACTCGGCTGGTTTCATCGGCGTGGTTAAAGGGGTAGGGAAACAAAGTTACAGCGCTCCTTTTCTAGCTTGAATGTGTTGCATGTGGCACCCTAACCTCAAAAACACCAGTCTTCCGTTGAAAGGCACAAGAAAACTAATTTTAAAGCTAAATAAACGATCTTTCAATGTGCACCTGGTGGATGGATGCGGAGCCTATTTGGGAGGTAATCTAGCAACGTTGGGGAACTTGCTACGTACCCGTGACGTAGCAGATTCCTTCGGAGCTGCGCCACTCTTTGGCATTTCAAGATTTTCCTTCTTAGCTTTCCTCCTCAACTCACAAATCCCGCATTGAACCAAACGGTCCAAGAAGACGGAAAGAGTGGACTCCCTTCTTTCTCGGACCCTCGTTTGTGCACCCGGATACAGCCATTCTCCCCCTAGAAGATTAGCCAATCGCTCAAAACTCGGACAAAAGTTGCTTTCCCCACCCCGTTCAGCCCTAAGCTGACAGTGCTGTGGAAGCTACGTGCTCCTTGGGCCAGCCACATGCTCGTCACCCCACGGGTACTTCGAACGGCTCGTTTGTAACGCGTTGACGCTATTGGCACCGCCACAATGCTGACAACGCCACCAAGGGCAAAGCTCATAACCCCGCCAGCCTTGCTACGTCACGAATGCGGGGAATCTTTTCTTTCTGTTTTTGTTTGCGCCGGATATCCCATGACGCATCGCGCTCTCCGTTCGCTTCTATTCGAGCGCTTGCTCGATTGCACCGTTTGGAACGAAAAATATAGCCAATCGTTCAAAATACAAACGTGCAATTATCATTTACAGTTATTATCTGTCATGCTTGACTCATTTCCGAACGAAATTTGAATATTTCAATTTTTGTTTCCGTACCTCTTTAACGTGGTTTTCTTTCTGTGATCGTGCAGTCGCCGATTTTTGTGAGTGCGGCAAGTGTGTTTTACATCGGCGCTTCAATTTGAAACGAGGGGCTTTACTGGTGAAAAGAATTAGGCATGGCGCGGAATTCCGGCTTCCCAACAATTCCTCTCTGGAAGCGGCGCAAACGGGATGTTTCAGTTGTGATTCAAGGGTAGAGTGTGTCACGATCGTGAGTAAATCTGCATGCTATAAAGTTTGTGGTGTTCGTTACTTTTCTTTTTTCTAACCTGTGCGTTAGATTTTTGTGGAATGGTAGGACCAAGAGGTGTTTCTCGCATGGTCTGTCGAACATCACGGCGCTTATATTGGGAAAAAAAAACGGCATTTTTGTCAGCTCCGCGCCGACCGCGCTTCTTTGGCCGAATATATCGAGTATTCGAGTGACCGAATACTAGGAATTCGATTCGCGAATCGAATTATTCGGGGAATTTCTATTCGATTCGAATTCGCATATTCGAGTATTCCCACACCCCTAATTTTGAGAGCTTAGCGGAGGCGGAACAGGGTAGCTTGGTTTGCCGAATCTGCGAGAGGGTTGCGGAGGGATTTAAGTTGATAGAAGGGGAGCGTGCAGCTAGGCTTGAGGAGGTCAAGCAGTCAAGCAGGAGCTTAAAGTAAAGTGAGAGAAGCGGGTGGACCTGGACGTTCAGGTCGAGGTGTCAGCTAAGAGGGAGAAACTCAACGTAGAGTTTCAGGAGCTCATCATTGAATGGGAGAGAAAGGTGGCATGCATGGTAGGCAAGCTTATAGTGAGGAGCGGGTGGAGCATGAGAGACAGGTGGAGGAGCTTAAGAAGGGGGAAGTGTGGAAGGCTGAGATGGAGCAGCATAAGAGGGAGTGCGATCGCTGGGTTGGAGCAATTGAGGAGGGAGGAGACAGCGAACATAGCAGGAATGGCAGTCTCGGAGAAAGGCAGCACTAGTGAACAGGTGGAAGTCAGCAAGACGGGAGTGGCTCCTCGACCCTACAGTGCCGTAGTGGTGCAGGTTACCAGCGAGGTTGTAAAGGATGAGGTGGTAAGCCGGCAGACACAAAGTGAGGTAGTGTAGATAGCTGGAGGGAGTCAGTCGCACGGCAGAGACGGGGAGAAAGGGAGTGAAGACAGGCAGTTGGAGGCTAAGAGGGTATTGGTGGCAGGAGACCCGAACGTAACAAGGGTTAAGGGGGGTCTACTGGCCACGGTGAAAGGAGCTGGGAGTGTAAACGTAGTGGCCCAGTCAGGAAAGCGCATCGTAGACACCCTGGCAAAAGCTAAGGAAGAGCTCTGGGGTAACATGGAGGGAGATAACCTAGTAGTAGTGCAAGCGGGACTCAATGATGTGTTGAAGGGAAGGAGCCAAAACCTTAGCAGACACATAGGAATGGGGTACGTAAGCTGAGGGAGGTCTCTGAGAGGGTGCAGGTGCAAATATGCACTATCCCAGAGGTCTGGAGACAGTCTTTTCAGACAAAGCAGCGGGTAGTGGAAGCTAACCGGGTGATTAGAGGGATGAGCCGACTTCAGTACAGAGTATTGGAAGTAAACAGGGTGGTGTGTGAGGCTCGCTCCGACCCTTTTGCATGGGGCATCCACTACAGTGGAGCCACAGGTAGCACGATAGGGGATAGAATTGGGTGTCATGTCATGGATACTTTGGGGACCCATGGAGCCCGGAGGGCACCGGTGTAGATGGGCCAGTACCATATGTACCAGTACCAGAGTCGGGGGAAGCTCCTGAGTGAAGTACCGCAAGAGCAGCAGAGAGAGCAGGAGGAAGCCCCATAGAAATCACAGAAAGGATCGGCTCAATGCAGGGCGGTAGAAACGGAATAAAGTGGGAGGAGATTGGTGTAATATTAGAGGCTGAAAATTTCACAGTGTATGGGGTAGCGAAACTCACTTTAGAGATGAAGAGGAACCACCATACACATATGCCAAGCTACTCCTGGATCGGATGCAACCAGAGGGGAGGTGAATGTAAAGGTGGATGTCTAGGCCTGTTAGTTAAAGGACAGAACTGGAAAAGAGACAAGGAAAGCTGCAGAGAGCACTTATGGCTGAAAGGTAGTGTAACAGGTCTCAATGGCTCCAGGGAGGAAAATACAGAACACTTTACATGTATATCGAGGAACAACAGAGAAATTGACTTTAATCAGGAAATAATTATCATAGAAGACATGAATGCCCACTTAGAAGAGTTTGACAGATTTCCATATACAACCAGAAAGTTGTCCGAAAGTTTCTGTGATGCCCTGGATCTGGTGTTAGCTAATGCGCAAGTAAAATGTGGCGGGAAAATAATGTGGGAACGAAACAACTCAGACTCAACAATAGGCTACTGCATCATGTCCCACAAACTGTATGGCAGGCTAGGAAGTATGGAAATAGATCAGGAAGGTACAAAAAGCTTAGGGAGTGACCACAAAAGAATTAAGATTTAATTTGGCGCATCCAAACCTGAACAACAAGCTCGAAACAAGCGGGTAAGCTGAAACTAAGTGAAGCTCAAATACAAAAATTACTTAAAAGTATTGAGAACATAGTATTGAAACAACCAGAAAGAGAATGGACGTATGAGGATTTAATAGGAATCTTTACAAGAGAATTAGAGAAGCATTGAATTAAACAAAGAGGAAAGCAAAAACGAAGAAACAATTCCAAAAAGCTGGTGGGATAAAGACGTCAAAGCAGCCATATTGCGGCGTCAAGAGGCATCTAGGGAGCATAAATGGGCAAAGAAAAGGGAGGCCTTGCCAGCTGAAGTAGCATCAAAATGTGAGAATTTCAAAGAGTGGAAAAGAAAGACATCAGCTTTAATAGTACAAGCCAAAATTGGGAGTGCAGGAGTGCAGTGGATGATGGACATAAATAAAAAAGAGAGGAATGCGCTAAAAACGTTTTGGGAGCACATTAAAGCGCAGGGTAAAAAGAGGGTTTCCAACACATACTGACCACACAGGAGGGGAGAAGAGTAGGACAGGGGAAGAGGTGTGGGAATATATTAGGCGGACAATCAAAGAGGCTCTCTCCCAGCTTAAAAGGGGGGGAGAGTGGATAGCACTGACAGCAACGTTGTAGAGGAGGAGCAGAATTGAGTAACAATGGAGACAACCGCAAGAGAATGGGATAAGGCAAAAAGAAAAAGGTTCCAGCAGGTACAGCAACAGGCCCAGACAACATACCCATAAAACTCATTAAGAAACTAGGAAAAAAACAAGCAAATAGAAGTTACGGCACGTGATTAATCAAACAATTATGGGAGGAGAGGTACCCAATGATTGGAAACTAAGTAAAATGAGACTAATATATAAAGGCGAAGGAAACGAAGACAACATTAAGGCATATCGCCCACTAACAGTAACTTCACTTATGTACAGATTAGTATATGCAGATAGTGAAGTGGAGAATGGAGGAATGGGCAGAAATACGCAAATACTGGGTGAGCTCCAAAATGGATTCTGAAGAGAGAGAAGACTGGAAGATAACTTATTCGTCACCACACAATGTACAGAAATAGCGACGAAGAACCAAACTCCTTTATGATTAGCTTTTTTGGACATCAGGGGAGCGTACGATAATGTGAGTCAGGAAAAACTCTGGAGTCAGCTGAAGGAGTATAACTTAGATGCAAATTTGGTTAGGTTCTTCAGCAGGTGTACACAGATAATAAGGTAGTTATAACATGAGAAGCAGAAACTACACAACCCAGCAATAAAAAGAGGACTCGGGCAGGGCTGCCCACTGTCACTTCTGCTCTTCATGATATATCTCAGTGAAATGAAAAAGAAATTAGAGTAGAGGAACTTAGGTTTTGATGCGAGCTATATGGAAGGAGAGAGAAATGTAGTACAGGTAATACCAGGACTGATGTATGCGGACGACATAGTACTTGTGGCAGATAACCAGGATATGTTACAGGAACTAGCTGAAATATGTGCAGAGCATGGGCATGAGCATGGGCATGAGTTTTAGCAGTGATAAGTCTGGATTAATTCTGTTTAACGACAAAAAGAGGGAACCGCTGAGGATACAAGACATTGTACTAGACCATGTAGGAAAATACAGATATCTGGGTGTCTGGCTCAATGAGGAAAGAAAATATCTAGAGCAACACGAGAATATAATTAGAAAAGGAAAAGGAAATTAATCTATCATGAAGCTCAAGGCACTATGGAACTAGATATGAAGTGGTCACAGGTATACGAAAAGGAGTGATGGTACCAGGACTGTCTTTTGGCAGTGGAGTACTGTCCATGACATCAGAGGTTCAATTAGGATTGGAAATTTGACAAAGGAGCATAGGCAGATTGGTACTGGAAGCACATGGAAGGACACCAAATGAGGGAGTACAGGAGTACATGGGCTGGTCGGCTTTTGAAAGCAGAGAGGCAATTAGTAAGTTGAAGTTTGAACAAAGGTTGACCGAAATAGATGATACGCGGTGGGCACGGAAGGTATTCAAGTATTTATACATGAAAAGTTAAAACACAAAATGAACAAACCGAACCCGAAAGCTTACATTTAAATACCTACACACCATTGATGGGGCTGAGCAGGTTACTTCAGTGAAAAAGGGAGTGAAAGAGGCAGAAATAAAAATGTGGGAGGTAAGAATGCAGGAAAAATCAGCTCTAACAATGTACAGGACCTAAGAAAAGAAAATGTGCTTGACACTCACTGGGAAGTTCTTTACTGTTTGAGGCAAGAACAGGAGTTTTGAGGGCAAGGACATATATGTAGGGCTAAATTTAAGGAGACAGACACATTATGTGCTGCCTGCCATTATGAGAGCGAGACACTAGAGCACTTGGTTTTGAAGTGTGCACGGGGCTTCGCCCTGCCCTTCCTGAAGGAGTAACAGATTTTGCCGGGGCCCTGGGTTTTGCTGGCGACGATGGAGGGACGGTGGAGAAAATGACGACAGTGACAAAGAGGTGATTAGAAGATTGGTGGAAATTATCTATGGAAAATTGAATGATGCACAACTAACTAGCACAGCTGAGGATAGGCGGGACAGAGGAAAATTGGGACTCCCTCCGGCATGGCTTTGGCCCAAAGTCTCAACCCTGGCCCCCAGTGGGTGCGGTGCTGGGGTAACGCCACCAAGGTTTGACCAGAGGAAAATTGGTGACTCCCTTGCCGGGGAGAAAAGCTGGGGTGATGTTTTTTAGTTGTTTTTTTTGCCCGATTCCCGAAAGGTCACCCTGGCGATATCCCACACTGCCTGGTGATAGCTAGGGGGAGAAAATAGACCTTATGCGAAATTACTTTGTGGTCTGACAACAGTGAAAGCGTCGCCATTTTAATGTTGGCAATTAAGCGTTGTCGGTACCAAAGCACGGTGGAGGCATCGGAGACTGCCGTACGGGCAATGTGCGATGGCACAGCAACTGTTTTTCGCCTTCGGACCATATTATGTGGACGAACAGTTTAAACAACCTACCGCAACTGTCTGACAAAACTCTCGGAGGCCTGTGCAAGCTGGCGACAACCTCGTCGAAGCAGCGGACCAAGTCCTACGCCTTCGCTGCGGAAGCTTGTTGTCGCCAGCGTGTGCACAGGACTCCGAAAGGACTAGGCTGTCATGCGTTTCATCTTTAAGATTACTTTTATTTCTTTTTTCGATGCGAATACGCTTGAAGTCGTACTGTTTAGCAATATACTGCTCCACGCAAAAAAAAATGACTCAAAATTAGTTTTTTTTTTTTTTTTAGTTCTCACTGGCGGTGGGTTTTTTGATGGAACAGTCTGTGTTCTTCTGAAAGAAACTGTGCCCTGGGCAATATTTTTCAAGCGTTGCAAAGGGCTAAAATTTGTTTCAGATAGCATTGACCTCAAGCACAGTTGACGGATGATGAGCTATTAATGAAGATTTGTTCAACCCTGACAGGATAACTGCAGTGACTTTCTCAAAACTACCCCCGAGCTTCTTTGCACAAAACAGAATTTCTACCTCGGCTGCGACAAAAAAGAAAAAAGGAAAAAAAAAAGAAAAGGAGGTTGTAAAATGAAGTTGGCACAGCCCATGTTGCTTCATTCGACGTCCGTAACGTAAATTTTTGCCGCCGCCGACATCGAAGTTTTAGCCACTGCGATGAACCTACACCATACCACTGTTAACCATACGCATTTTCAATTATGGTTGGTGGCGTAGATTATTAAAACTGCCATCTTTTTGCCTCGCTTAACAGCCTTGGTCTCGTCCGCATGCATTGAGCTGCTTGCGCATCAAGAAAAAGGCAGGCCGACACTACAACGCATATGAAAGAAAAAAGAAGGTCATAAGCAAATTTGGTACAACTTTATGAAAAGATTAAGGCCCAGTTCAATAGTTGTAAATGGCTTCAAGCCGCGCGATAACGTCCGCATGTTTCTTCGCGTTGTCACCGATTGTTTTTGTCAAAAGCTGCGTCTCAAGAACAAATAAAAATAAGGAAAAAAGTGAACCCTGTTGACGTTTGCGTTCACGTCACGCACGAATCGAAGGTTTATCGCTGCATCCGCAGCGGAACGCAGCAATCGTTGGCATCGCATCTCTCGCACGAAGCGCGATCGCTTGTTTACATGGGCTCTTTGCAGTCGGGTCTCTGGTTTCGTTTTCTCACCACTAACAAGATGGTGGACGTAGTTCTTGGCGCGCTACTAGATGGCACTCTAAATTTCGCATATGGCCTATTGGCTTAGAAGGGTGGGAGGAATCATGTTTGTCTTTTAGACTTAAACTAGGTGGTGCAAGCTACCACCCGTTACCAAGGGTTTATCCATTAACATTCATCCATCCATTCATCCATCCAGCATTGGCAAATACTTTGGTGTTGGGCCAAGTTGGGCGCCTTGTCATTCACAAGGAGCAGGCAGGCTCTTGTGCAACTTTCTTGTTTCGTGTATATATGCGTGCATCCGTGCGCAGCATGCTATCAATGCAGGTTGAGGCGATACTGCCCCATGGCGTGGACGGCACCACGAACACGGAGATTGAAATGGGGCGCTTTACAAACGTCTGTGTGTGGTGTTCCAGCAAAGCTTTATTTACGCCCGTTGGCTTTGTCTCAAACATTGCACAACCTTACCAACCGCGGTCGCTATGTTTCGGGAGAAGGAGCGGGTTCACGGTTTTACGGTGGAGACAGACTTTGACCTTCCAATCTGCGGTTACATTCCAGGATATGGGGTGTTCACTAACCTCGCGATCCCTGAATGGGTTAGTGCTTGTGTTATCTTTTTTACATTTTTTTTTTGTCCAAACAAACTTTTTTATAAGCAAAACAAAGTTTCATTGTGTCATCTCTATTGTTTTCCTTTCGCACGCATGGTCGCGGAAATCTGGAAGGAAATGCATGAACAAAGTAAAGTGTCCTTCCCTCCTTCCTTTTACTTTGTCACGGACGTCCTCCAACCGTAAGGCCCGCGGCCGCGTCATTCGGCAAGGATGAATGTCTGTGGATCACGGAGTTCGCGTTGGGGTATTTGTAGGGGTGGGCAATCACTTGGCGTTTTTTTGGAAATCGATATTCACCCAAAAAGTAGGGTGGGCGATGCCTCGGGGATGGGCGATGCCTCGGGGATGGGCGATGACTCGGGATATAACGGTAATATGCCAGCACTAGGGGTGACACTTTTGTCAAAAGCGGTACTTCCCATATATCACAGACAAATTATTTCGAGGTATTTTATGCATACCAGCTTGAACTCCTTCTTGGAAGCTGAAAAGCAGCTTTGTTCCACCAATTCCATGATGGAGGTCTCAAGTTGCTTTAGACGTTCTTCAGGGCTGTGAAATTGAAAAATTGTGTCGTTATTACTAGTTCAGGAACACAGAATGTACCAATTAAGAGCACACACCTGGCATTTTCTTTCGTTTGAAAGGTCAGCGTAGATGCCTTTGCTTGGTTTAAAGGATCGAATGTGTTTGCCAGTTGACCTGTGAATAAAAACAGACGTTCGTTGCCGAGACGAATTGGTAATATCAAGTCAATATTTCTGCCTGCTGCTATAGTCATATCTCACTAATATGGATCCCATTAATATAGACACTCGACTATAAACAAAATTTTTGGAGACAAATAATGCCCTAATACAATTCTTCCCCACTATTATAAAAACTGGACTCTACACTATTTTGCAAATTAACTGGCTCAATACATATCCTTTCATTCATTAATATGGAAACAAGCTTACTAAAAAAAATTCACCAGTGCAAAAAACAAACAAACTTGGAGGATGCTTAAGCTTCACCTTTAAGAGTGGAACGTGATAGAGAAACATATAAGCTCCCGCTCGCTCCCAGTAGCCTCGTCAGTAGCGTGTTTGGCTTGCAACCGAAGGGTCGTGGGTTTGAATACCACTTAAAATTCTTCAATTTTTCTTTAAGGCAAATGAATTATGCTATAAAGTGAAATCATATGAGACATTCGCATTACATGTCATGTTCTTTAATCACTTTCATTGCATGCGTAAAGTCAAGTTTCACGTGAGCATTATGGGCTGTTTGAAATTCCTGCGCGAGGTCATGTGGCTGTGACCTCATGACCTGTGACGGTTTGAAGCTGAGCTAGTTGGTTCATTTATATATATATATAGTGCCAGCTGAACATAAAGCAAGTATTAGAGAGAGATACAAAAGGCATACACTCTGCTGGACTAGCAACTGTTTAATAAGGTCATCTTTTTCTTTATCTACATCTACATTACATTTAATTTAATAGGGGAACACCTTCCTCCTCTACTCTTATAACCGAGCATCTTCCTAATCGTTCATTAGACAACTTCCTTGTGGTGTAATGCAATGAAAAGCGCTCTCACACAATTGTCTGCCTTTGCGTCAATAGCAAGGGCCTCTAGGATTTCTCGAGCGAATTCGTTGCGGTTTTCTTGCCAGGGTGTTTAGGCTAGAAAACTCTTACACACACTGACACATACGACAATGAGCGGGTAAGTGCCCTGCTGCTGCGACGGCCTTCACCGAAGCTGCATGTTCCCTCGTTTGGTCATTGATGCCCCTTCCAGTCTGTCCAATGTGACATTGGACAGACTGTTACATTCTGGGTAAGATAATGTGTTTGACGGAAGTTTGCGTAGGACTTTTTCGGTGAAAAAAAAAAACAAACTAAGAACATTACTAGAAAACAATATTTAGAAACCGGTGTTTTTTTGTTTTAAACGATTTTTATTTCCATCACTGGCGGATGTTTATCGGTGTTTTTATACAGGGCTTTTTCGTTGCAAAAACCCAGCACTTGCTCGAAAAAATGAAAAAACCGGTGTTTTTCGGTTTTAACCGAATTTGTATTTTCGACATTGGCAGATGTTTATTGGTGTTTTTCGGTTAAAACCGGAAAGTATACAGCCTATATATAGGCCACGACCCTATCGACCAATCAGGATTTTTGCGGCACGCTACCGACACCGGATTTTCTCGTCACACCACCGACTCCGGACTTTCTGCGACACAAACTCCTTATCCCTACTGCGTTAAAAAAAAATAAATACTGAAGCTAACAAGGCCTGTCCAAACAGAGCACTACAAAAATCGTCGGGCGACACGACTCCTGCAAAAATCATCAAAATTGAAGCAGATGCTTCAATTTTGACGATTTTTGCAGGAGTCGTGTCGCTTGACGATTTCTGCAAGCCAACATCACGACCTTTTTCCCCGCCTCCTCCACTTTTCTTTGATGTCGGTGCTTGTCAGATTTGACGTCCCACGCCGCCTGCCACTAATTTTCTACCGCGGCTCATTGACTTCGCTACCGCCGTCACCTCGGCTGGAAGGCCAAAGAGGTCCGGCTTCGGGTGGATTTGGGAGATTTCTGTGTCAAAGCGTGCGTTTTTCTTGCCGCAGGGAAAGGGACTGACACCTTCGTGTCATTCCCTTTCCTATTTTCGGGACTTAAAAAACGGCAGAAGCCTTGAGCGATTGACCGACAGCCAACAGAGCGTGTGAGTGGCTCTCCGGACCCACGTGATGAGCAGAACAAGGCCGCTGTGGAGGGCACGGGCGAGATTTGCTGGGTGTAACTTTCCCCCTAACAAAAAGAAACGGCCGAAAGTGGAGCGCCAAACGATTTGTCGGAGTCGTGTCGCCTGACGATTTTTGTAGTGTCCTGTTTGGACAGGCCTTTGGGTCACTATTAATCCACCCTTAACTTTGTATATTGAAGGCAGTGCACATGAATTCATTTGTTGGAATTATTTATATGCTGCATAATCCATGCTTTTGTAGACATTTAGATTTGATGGGTGTAGAACAGTTTTATGCTGTCATTAGAACATCCAGTTCAGCTCCAGACAAAGACATCCTTCAAAAAGAATATACCCTGCAGATGATTTGGTTTCGTTAAGGGGGGACACTACCCAGAAAAGAAAAATTCTGCAAAAAACAATGATTTTGAAAAATTACATATTTACACCCACCAACATCTAGAGAGTATTCCCAGAATTTTTCACTACTTTACACTTCATAGTTAAATTTTTATAAACTACTGTAAAACCCTCAATGTTCGCGAGCCCTTAATTTTCGCGAATATCGCGAATTGAAAAATTCGCGAAATTTAAGGGCACGCGAAAATTTCGGTCCTTAAGAGTTTCAATGCAGGCGTATGGAACTCGCGAAATTTAATGGCCGCGATTATGTCCTCTGTGACCGATTCGCGAAATATAGGGGCAGCGAAAATAAAGGGTTTTACAGTATTTTCTGTCTACTGAAGCTAAAGAAAAGGTAGGGTTTGGAGCACTTTGAACGCCTTTTTCTCCGTTCTACTTTTTGGTATAAATTCCATTTTAGTCAATCTATCGTTTGATAATGGCAAAACAGGGAAGGCTCCTTCTTCACTTTTCCTGACTGAAATTTAATAAGGAATGCGGCCATGGAATATTTTTGTCAGTTTACAGATGTCTTTTATAAAAAATGTTGACATTTTGTCGAAGACACAGAAGACCAAAAAGTTGACCCTTTTTGCAGAAGAGAAAATTTATAGAAATAAATTACTTTTTACAAAAAACTTTCCATAGCCGCACTTCCTAGGCATACTGCTAGATATCTAGAGGATAAAAACCTTGAATATTGTGATAGTTTTCCGACGATAGATAAACTAAACAATGTAGGCGTGTTGCTGATAGAAGCTGCCCTAATTTCCTTCCCACTTAACTGACAGACCTGAAATTTTGTTATGCACCCTCTAGCATGACCACCAGCCTACCCTGTAAATTTCATTAATCTTAAGCCAAGGGTTCAAAAGTTGACCCTCCCAGGGGGTGCCTCCCCTTAAGAACACACTGACGAATACAGTAAAACACCAGCTGGGTTGTGTCAATAATTTTCTTTATTCACTTTCTTAATTAAATTTTTTTTTCTTAGTCACAATAATTTGTTTTTGTCACTTCTCTGCAGTGTATTAGTGCACACATAGGAAACCAATTCCTCCAGACAGATAGGCATGCATGCTGGCATTTCTCACTGATTGTTCCTTCCTGGATGTTCTACAGCAGAAGTGTCAGTGGCTTCACAAAATGCAATTCCAAATATAAAACAAAAACAAAAAAACTTAGTGATGGTTTAGTGAAACCAGTTGATTTTGCAAACTTTTTTTATGAATGCCAACATCTGAAGAATATTTGCGTGAAGTTTTTTTGTTTTCAATGCCTAGTAAATTTGTTATCAATTATTTCAGTGCTCCAGTACTAGACAAAAGGTAGAAATCAGGAAACGTCGAATGAATTTTTTAGAGTGTAGCTCTCAAGAGCCCGTTTCCGGGTTTCGCGGCGTCGCCGTCGCCGTCGGCATAACTGTGCTAAATTTAGCGGGAAAATTGACGTCACGTGACCTCAATACCAATTCAATTCCCCGCTAAATTTAGTGGCGAAAATGATGTCACATGACTTGGTGTCACGTCACCCACGAACAAATTCGATTTCTCCTTTAGATGTAGCGGGAAAATTGACATCACGTGCGGAGGAGGAGGAAAGGAGGAGTAGGGGAGGACAAGAATGAGGGGAGAGGAGGAGTAAAAAAGGAGTAGGGGAAAAGGAGGGGAGGAGGAGGGGCATACCCTCCCCTTTTCTTCCTCGGGAGCTGCACTCTAATTTTGAGTTACAGAGATTTGTAAGCGTCTTTAATTTTTTCCATTCTGTTTTTTCAGTAAATATTTCATTTGAGTCAATTTATCGAGTGACTGTTGAATGCACAGGTCCAAAAGTCACTTGATTTTGCAGAAAAATGTTATAAAAATACTGACAAAATGTCTTTCACTTGCACATTCCAGACATTCTGAACTCAAGCCCTAGTGCAGTAGCCAGGTGCTGTTAACAAGTTAACTCAACTGCTGCCAACTAGTTACCTACCTCAACTGCTGCCAATTATTTTTCTCTTAGTTTCAATGTAGCAATCCTTTGAGAAATTTGCGATTGAACAGTGAGAAGCAGAATTTATTTTTTTCGTGTAGTGACAACTGTTAGGACCGATTTCAACAACGGGCTACAAATATCCAATAGAGCTATGCCAGCTAAGGCGCACACTTCTAAGAGTTGATTAGTGAATTTTAGTTAATTAATATGCAAACATCATACTAATACACTCGTGCCCTGATGTCTGCTTCTTTCAACAATATTGGAGGGCCTTCTGCCTCATCCTCTTTGTATACAATCCTAAAATATCCGAAAAGGAACTCCAACAACTAGGACAATGTCTCTAGTTAACTCATTAACAAGCTCATATTTTTTCTCTTGACAGCCTCATGTACAAGACCAAATATACTTGTGAAATGGTCCATTGATGGATCCATTGGCACAGAATATTTGTTCCAACCGTGGACACAGAAAAAAATTAACCAGCAAAGACTCTTGCCTTGCACACCGGCGGAACTGTATCCAGCACCACGGACAGCTGTCATTGGTCGAGCTGTACTGGGCTGGCCAACGCTTGTGTGCAGACGTGAGGGAGGCATCACTGCTGTCTGTCCCCTGAACTGCATGCAAAAATACAAGTGTGCTATCTATGGCTCCAAAGAGGATGTTAATATTTACTATGCAGGCCTCAGTCCTGCAAAAAAAAAAAAAAGCCTTCAAACATTTGGATTATAACACACCTACAGCTCCATCATAATAATGATAGGAGTGATTTAGAGTTGTTTTCATCCTCATAACTTTTAAACGAGCCTTGTTGGCCGCTTGACAAACAGCTTTGGTCTGTCGTTTTATGTAGTTTTGTTTATTTACTTTTACCTTTCCAAAATTACGTCCTGCTTGTTTGTTTGTATCTGTTCTTTCAGTGATTATAATATGTGCACACTTCATGGCCTTGAGCTGTTTGCGGGCACATTAAGCAGAATAAATCCAAATATGAAGCGAAGATCTGAAAGCTGAGGAACCTTTCTAAAGAGTGTGCTATCTTTAGCAGACCACTAAGGTTCTTCAAAGTTCTTTGAGATATCTTTACATACTTCCAAAGTTCTTCCAGGAATATATCCTTCACCAGGTATGTAGCGCTGCCATGCCTTATGTACATTACATAAAAAGGGAACTTTCTGGAAGATATGATACTCACACCTGTGCTTGTACTGGGCATTCCAGCTTGGAACCTTGAGGATGTCTGATTGGATAAAGCAATTTAGGAACATAATTATACGTGTGAAAATTATTTGGTTCACAAAATAAATGTAATTACGCATAATGTCCAAGAAACTGGCCATATTCTTAAAAAAAAAAAGCAGGAAACAAGAACACTGCAGATATCAATAGTGATATGTAATGTTAACATGTGAGATTTATAATAATAATAATATAATAATAATAATAATAATAATAATAATAATAATAATAATAAATAATAATAATAATAATATAATAATAATAATCATCATCATCATCATCATCATCATCATCTTTATTTTTGTTTGACTGCATATATACCTTTTCGAGCATGCAACTGTAATTTTTTTAAACCATGTAACTTCAGGGCAGTTTTAAAATCCAGCATGCATGTAAGTAAACAGGTTCTCAAATGGGGGTCCGCGGACTCTTTGGGGTCCGCGAATGCATTCTAGGGGTCCGCGAAGCCCAGCAGGTGATCACTCACTTGAGGTGTGGAAGTTGTTTGGCTGCAGCCTGTGGTAAAGTAAATGCTTACTGGAGAGCTGCAATGCATCCCCACACCCAATGAACATACTTTTCATACTTATTCTCGGTTTCTCAAATAAGGAGTGCAGAACGCATGCGCGAGATGTGGTGGTTTCAATATATATGTGAGCAAGATTTCCATGTTCCCAAAACATTCAGCGCTTGTGTGATGCCGCCCAAAAAACTACAGAAAAAAAAAAATTGATATGTCCGTGAACAAAGCAACGTAAAGTTCGTCACACACACATCAGTAGAGCAAACTGAAAAAGTTTGGAATATACAAAACTGGATCAGTAGCTATGCACATACACACACATACTAACAAATAGGTACACGCTAGGCGACATCTCATCCCAGTAGGTGAAGTCTCAGCATTCTCTTCAGTTGACGCAGCGAATTCGCTTGTAGAATTTCAGGAGGCAAGTTATTAAAGAGTTCAGGCACATAAAATTCGCGTGTATACCGTCCATATCTTGTTCGGGCAAAAGGTATCTCGAAAGTCTCTTGAAAACGAAGCGAACGAAGAGCAACGTTTTTTCTTTTGAATTGATCTGTCCAAAAGTAACGTAAGACAACAGTTTGAATAAAAAGTGTTCGGAGACAGGGAAATTGTAAATGTTGAAAGAGATCAGTACCATCGGGAAGTTGCACGCCATAAGAAACACTTTTCAAAATATTTTTTAAAATGCAGTCAATTTTCTCATGCCAGAAGCCGGAACAGTTTCCAAACACCGTAACGCCATACCGTAGCACACTATATGCAAGAGCATGGGTGACTAGTCTGCGAACTGAGAGAGGCATCAGTGATTTTGTATTATATAGCAGACAACAAGTACTTCTCAATTTTTTACAGAGGGACGTGAGTTGAGCATTCCAAGTTAAACCGCAGTCAAATAAAATTCCTAAGTACTTTACAGATTCAACAAAAACTAAAGGAACACACTTGCAAGATACACAGTTTGAGTTATGTAAAAGGAAAGGGAAATCAAGACACACATATTTAAGAGGATTATGAAAACAAATGAGCTTAGTCTTGTTTACGTTAACGTCCAAAAGATTTCGTTGAAACCAATCCATGACTACTGTTGCAGCGCATTGCAGTGAGCGGGCAGCATCTTCGAAGTTAATATGTCGGGCAACAATTACAGTATCATCTGCGTATTGATAAAGTTTGGCTTGGGAAAGAAAAGTAGAAATGTCATTAACAAACAAATTAAATAGGAGTGGAGATAGGATTGAGCCTTGGGGTACGCCTGCCCTTAGTGTTGTTCGCGGGCTCCGTGCCCCAGCTGCAATTACAAGTTGTGAGCGATCTGAAAGGTAGTTTGAAAGAAAAGAAAAAAACGGACCACGAAATCCATAGCTATAAAGCTTCTTCAGAAGGATTGAATGGCTAACGGTATCAAAAGCTTTAGATATATCTAAAAAGAGAGCACAGCAAACAAGATGTTTTCAAAACCAGAAAATAATAAATCGGCAAAATCTTCAAGCAATGGCTGTGTTCCCTTTCCTTGAACAAAACCAAACTGACTCGGTGAAATGACATTGTGTACATCTAGAAATGATGTCATAGTATGGAATATATGTTTTTCAAGAAGTTGTGCAATAATTGGCAAAACAGAAATTGGGCGGTAATTTTCGATCTTACTTCCTGCGCCACCTTTGAACAAGGGCCATACTATAGCGGTCTTTAGTTCGTCTGGAATAATGCAACTCGTAATAAAGCCGTTCAACATATGAAGAAGTACATGCTTAATAACCTCATAATTTCTACGAAGGTCAGTAACTCGAATGCCGTCGATGCCTGGTGATTTTGACGGTTTGAAACTGAATAACAATGAATAGAGATCTGATTCTATCATAGGCGGAAGGAAAGCGGAGGCTGTTACAACATTTTCGAAAGTCATGAAAGAATCTCGTGTTGTACCCGAAAAGGTCGCAAAAAAACTTTGAACATGCAACTGTAATTTTTTTAAACCATGTAACTTCCGGGCAGTTTTAAAATCCAGCATGCATGTATGTAAACAAGAATAAATAAAGTTATTTTTGATACTATAGGCCAGTGGTTCTCAAAAGGGGGTCCGCGAATGCATTCTAGGGGTCCGCGAAGCCCAGTAGGTCACCCAGTTGAGGTGTCGAAGTTGTTTGGCTGCAGCCTGTGGCAAAGTAAATGTTTACTGGAGAGCTGCAATGCATCCCCACACCCATTGAACATACTTTTCATACTTATTCTCGGTTTCTCAAATAAGGAGTGCAGAATGCATGTGCGAGATGTGGTGGTTTCAATATATGTGAGCAAGATTTCCATGTTCCCAAAACATTCAGCATCCTCAAAAAGCCAGTCTATCATGCTCAAACCTGCCTCAAATGGGGAACGATGGAAAAGATAAATCTGTACCAGGCGTGGACATCTTAGCAGATCTTTGTTTTCATACAGCGCGCAAAAATTATTCTGTGCCTAACTCGCAGGATATATGATGGCCAACGAAATGTGGATGAAATTTATATTTACAAATCCCAACAACCACATGAGTTGAAAGGGTAGCAAGGGTGAGTGTCAATATTAGGAAGTTTTAGTGTATCGTTTTCAGCTCTCCAATAACCATACTTCACAACGATACATAACCCAGTCTTGCGGTGAGCATTCTTTATCGAGCACAATTAACAGAGCGGAAAACGCAATATTAAACCTCCATTGGGGAGTTTAGTATTTTGTGTTATCGTTCAATGTTGCTATAGCATGGGCTGCCACTTCAAATATATCTTTGAAGTCTTCAAAAATCTAGATCAAAAGCAGCTCATTTTTTTTTTTTTTTGACATGAAACAGGATTGTAATTTGACATTTTAAAAACATAGGTACACTGCGCCACGAAGTTAGCATGAACAAACTGTCGGCTATTTTTCTTTTTTTTTTTTGCGTTAGAAGTGAAAAATATTTAGAAAACTGTTAATGTGAGTATCCAACCTAAGCGGTAGGTCTTAGAAATAGACAATACATAGCTGGGCAAAAAAAGGAAAAAGCGCCAATGTCGTTTTTGCGCTAACAGTGTCGTGTAATGTAGGCATATTGCTATACGCTCAGTGCAAGCAGAGTAAGTCAGTAAATTTTTTATACATAAGAAAGAAGGTTTTTGGTGTTTTTCTTTTTTTTATAGCTGAAAATTTGTCATTTCTATACAAGCGATTCGGCAAAGAGTGCTGCTATTGGGGCACCAACCTATGTGGCATCAGTTTGTTCCTGTAGACTAAAATCAGCATGACCCTTGCATTAAAATGCCAATTTTGTGTTTCTGCTAGCTGCATCACATGGAGTAAGAGACAAGTCCACTTCTCAAACATTTTACCAAAACCTCCTTTACACCAGACAGACTTTTTGCGGGTTCGCTCTATTACTGCTGGTTTAGAGTATTACTATGTACGTCAAGCAGTTGGACTCTTTGCCAAATTGCTTGTATAAAAATAACTTTCCAGCTATCAAAAAAACAATTTTCTTAGTACAGTAAATTTATTGATTTACTTTGATAAGTGCATACATTACGCGACACTGTTAGCGCGAACACCACATCGGCGCTTTTTGCTATCTTTCCACAGCCATGTATTGTCCAGCACTAAGATCTACCGCTTAGGTTGGATACTCGTACATAACAGTTTTATAAACATCATTACCTTCTAAGGAGACAAGAAAAACGGGAAACATTGGCGCTACTTTGTTTGTGCTAACAGCGTGGCAGGGTGTACCTATATGCTTTTATAATATGTCAAATGACAGTCCCGTGACATGTAAAAAAAAGGGCTGCTTTTGCTTTAGTTTCTTGAAGACTCCAAAGAACACTTTGAAGTAACGGCCTGTGCTATACTACTGATACAAGCCAGGTTGAACGATAACATGACAAAACTTCCCAATAGGGGTTTTAATAGGGAGTCCTGTTTTTCCAACTCTGCTATGCTCTCCAAAATGAAGACTCCACTACTGCACATGCGCGGCACTAGCCTTGCCTGCAAAGTCCCGGACCCCGTAGCGGGTTGCGGAAAACGTTGCGGGACAGCGGAAACAATCTATGAAAATGCACTATTATTGTGTTTCCTGCTCCGATATCCATGCTCGATAAAGAATGCTCACAGCAAGGCTAGCTTATATGTATATCACTGTAGGGTACAGTTATCGGAGGAAACGATCCACAAAAACTTCCTAATATCGACACCCACCCTTGCTGCCCTTTCAACTCATGTTCATTATTCATGCTTATTTATTAATTTTAATCCTAAAGGCCCTTTCGGGCATTACATAAGGGGAATGTGATACAAAGATTCATAGAACTGATGTTGGGATAAATTTCATCCACATTTCATTGGCCATCATATCCTCAGAGTCTGGCACTCAATATTTTGTGTGCGCTGTACGAAAACAGAAATCTGCTAAGATGCCCTGTGCCTGGTACACAATTATCTCTTCCACCGTTCCCCATTTGAGGCAGGTCTGAGCATGATAGGCTGGCTTTTGAGGATGGTGAATGTTTTGTGAACATGTATATCATGCTCACATATTGAAACTACAACATCTCGCGCATGCATTCTGCACTCTTTTATTTGAGAGACCGAGAACAAGTATGAAAAGTATGTTCAATTAGTGTGGGGATGCATCGCAGCTCTCCAGTAAGCGTTTACTTTGCCACAAACTACAGCCAAATAACAGCTCTAATAACTTCGACAGCTCTGCAGTCTTTTTAGAGCGCAGTTCTTAGGTGCCCGTTTCCAGCTTGAGCGCCGTCACCGTAACCGCGCGTCGCATTATGGGACGTTTCCCAAAAAGACGTTACACGTGACGTCACGAACACATGACGTCATGAGGGTCAAGAGTGATGTCACAAAGGTCACTCGTGAAGGTCACAACCTTCTTGAGGCCTTCACGAGTGACGCCACGAGGGAGGGGGAGGAGGAGGAAGGGGGAGAATGAGAGGATGGAGTAGGGGGAGAGGGAGGAGGAGAGGAGGAGGGGCATACTCTCCTCTCTGTACCCTCCCCTCCTCCTTCTCAAGAGCTGTGCTCTAATTCGGCATTACAGGGAATTGTAAACGTCTTTCATTTTTTTTAACAGCGCTAAATCAGTATCTTCTCTCTCCACAAACATATTTTTCGGCAAGACTTGATCCTTGTAACAAAATAGCTCAGCCGCGATGTTTTAGAGCGCAGCTCTTAGGCGCCCGTTTCCGGGTTGAGGGGCGTCGCCGTAATCGTGCATGTTGCATTATGGGACGTCACAGTTTCCCCGCTAAATTTAGCGGGGAAACTGAATTGGTGTTGAGGCCACGCAACGTCAATTTCCCCGCTTAGCGGGGAAACTTAACCCTCTAAATTTAGCGGCTAAATTTTCGCTAAATTTAGCGGGAAAATTTTTTGCTAAATTGGACGGGAGGAGGAGGAGGAGGGGAGGGTATGGAGGGGGAGGAGAGGCATAACCTCCCCTCTTCTCCTCCTCCTCAAGAGCTGCGCTCCAATTTCACATTACAGAGAATTGTAAACGTCTTTAATTTTTTTTACACATGTGAACCGTGAAAAAGTTCACATTATTTTTCCACATGTGAAAAAGGAACAACACGTTGGTGACGCCAACGTGTTGTCTCTTTTTTTTCTTGTCCGTCTTTTAGGCTATCAGTTCAGATGGAAAACCAACTAGCCCAACTTAATATTTTGCTGTTTTTCCACAGCACATCAAAACGCTCTTCTCCTGATGCAATTGTGGACTGGAATGACCTTGCTGAAGACTTCGCTACCATCGAGGACCCCATCAGATTTCGTGAAGCCATTTTCAACATTATGATTTAACACCCACTCCCCTCTCTAATGCCTCATGGCCCTGAAAGTAATGTAAAAAAATAAATAAATGGGTGACTGCAAGGGCGACGCAACCTTCCAGCTTCGTAAACTCAGAGGGCTAGTCTTTGCGATGGGCGAAAAAGCCTGCTGCTCATTTTGGGCTTTTCGAGGCTTATCCTCCCAGCTGCGACAAGAGGTTACCTTGTTCCCCGCCTCAAACTGCAACTAGACAAGAGGAAAAGGGCGAAAAAGAGGGTGAGGAGAATTTCCTGCCAGGTGTAAGAATATTTCTGTTGGTCCCCCTTTAAGTACTTCAGCACAAATGGCACAACAATCAAGGCCCGTTCACACACTTGCAACTCCTTAGAACCGAGTGCCTTGAAACCTCTTAAAATTTCTTAGGACGAGAGAACACACTGGCATGCTGGCGCCATCTATGCAGTGACCCTGGAACTGTATTTCACAACAGCGAAGGTTTTGTGGGATTTCCCAAGTCATATGTGCATAATACCTATGAGAAAGAGTCATTTATAATGTTGACAAAAGTTTTTAGAGCCAAGAAAGAAAGGATGAAGCACGAGAAAAATAGAAATTATGCGGGACCGCCAAGTTTTTACTGCAACCCAATAGATGCCGAAAGTGTGAGCCAGAGTTGCGCGTCTCTTTTCCACGTGCCGCCGCGCCGCTATTCGCTGAGCTATGATCACGCAAGGAGCAGGATCAAATGCTGCGCAGGAAAGTAGACCTTGCACGTGCCCCGGCGTGCGATCCCGTTTTCAAGCGCACGGCGCACCTCGAACGCGCGGCGCCACTATTCACCAAATTCAGTCACGTGAGGAGCAGGATCAACATATGTTGTGCAGGAAAGACGCGGCGCTACGGGGATGAACGCGCAACTCTGGCTCCCTACTCTCGTCGCAAGAGATTTTATAAGGTTCCAAAGCACTCAATCTTGAGAAGCTCCTAGAAGTAAAAAAAAAAAAAAAAAACTTTTTTTTAACAATTAAATTAAAACACTGCGTGTCAAAAAAAAAAAAATTACGCGAAAAAAAAAAAAAAATGTAGCGCAATATCGACGGCGAGAGATTTATTCGAAATCCTGCTCGCAATGTCCATGACGTCACGGAATGGTCATTCGCTCAACGATCGAGATGGTCATTCGGTCTTTCCACCTCAATGTGAAGGCAAAGTAAGGCAAAGCCGATCCACCTCTCCTCCACGCGCTTGAAATGCTGAGAGAAAACAAGTGGAAAGGAGGTGAATACCGACTAAATTGCATTAATTTTTTTACACGCGTGTTCCAATTAAACATTATCTTTTTTGGTTTTTTTTTTTTTTTTTTTTTTAAGAATTCGAAAGTGTGGGAACGGACCTTCACATCGCTGAGGAATGTACCCTGCTTCTTTCGTTTCATTATTAGAGATTTAGAACGAAAATTAATTGAGACTATTTGCATAGCTGAAACAAAGACCTCACAACCAAAACCATCGATTTGTCATACTTACTGGGGGTCTTCGACCATAGCTGGTTCGGACAGCTTGCTGAAATCCCTCATCTTGCATCAACATCTAGTGAAACGCAAAAAAAAAAAAAAACACACTTAAGAAACGGATTCAATCGCAGTGGAATGTTAGCAAATGCGAACAATATAGCTATGGGTGCTTTGCCATGCCATACTCACGTTTGTGTCAAGTGATGGATTAAACTCATTGTAGCCCGAGTACAGATCATCCTCATCAGAAGGCACCAAATGCACTCTTTCTGACATAACTGCCATTGCTAAAACGTTAATGGTTGTAGCGGGTTGAGAAAACGACAAACTCGCGCTGCCACGGGTGCGACGGTGCGACGACAGTAGTTCTGTTTTCGAAATGGTTGCCAAGTGACGAAATTGTCGCAAGAAAAAAGCAGCAGAAAAAGTACACTGGCGATCCGGTTGAAAAAAAACCAACAAAAACGCACGTGTCAGGTGAACTTTTCATACCCTTTTTACGACTAAAGATACTCATTAGTGTTTTTAAATTTTATATATTATTTCTTCCTGATGGATTATTTTATTCGTTTTATTAGTAGTTTTTGCAAGCAGGGAGACTAAAAGTCACCTAGGAGTTTAATCATCTGGCTTTGTGCTGCTACGCTCAGATATATAGCGCATCTGACAGTTTTTATGCTGTTAAAATGTAATACACTCTACGTATTTTTGAGTTTTAGTATAAGTAAAATATGCATTGCGAGGAAATATTTGTTTCATGTTTTACTTCATGTGTTTATTTTCACTTCTTCACTTGCGTGTTCCCGCGTTGCGGAGTGACACAGAAGAGACCCACCGGATAGCGGTGCACTTTATGTTTGAAGCCAAGAAGCACATGGACGTCTGCTTTAATTCTTGGAGGTCGCTGGGTCGCTCACCAACCTCACAAAAGCCGGACCGCCGGACCATCGTCAACCGCCGCTTTCGAGTCGCAGCTAGCGAGGTGCCTGGCATGGGAAACCGCATCGGAGCTTTCCTAGCTCGGCCCATAAAAAATTTCAACATCGAGAACCGCGTTCAGAAGGTGGTCGGCGCGCAAAAGCCAAAGTCGGCTCCGCGGCATCCCTCGGACCAGAAGTACGAAGCGCAGGTGGCGGTCGGCAAGTTTTTCTTTTCTTTAATCCACTGTTAAAAACTCGATTAGATCGTGTTCGAGCACTCGCCAAAAAGCTGATCCGCGCAAGTGATCCATATGAAGGGAGATCTGCGGTTAGGCGTTCGCAGAGTTCCCGGTTCTGACCTTCAAAATTGGTCACCACCGACAGTGATTGTACTTGTCAAAGGGATGTACCATGAAACAATCTGACAAAGCTGGTCAGCTTAATGAATAATTTCCTGCTAACAGAGATGACACTCGAATTTCTTCTCCCCCACTCATAGTAGCAGCCAATCACGACGTTTATGCGACGTCAGCGTGCTTGCGAAAGCTTTCAGAAACAATCAGAAGCGGGCTTAAACGGGGATGTGAAATAGCGACAATCACAGAACCGTCATGGTGACGTCATTTGTGCAGGGGAGAGAAGGGTCAACAGGAGGGACCATTCCGTGTCCTCTAAACCAAACCAGATTAGTCGATAGTTGTTTACACAGCAGAACATGGCAACATTGTTACCCACTGTGATCCACTGTAGATGTGTAATTTAGCCATTTCAGTACGACTGCTAGCCTGGGGTCTTTAACGTGCGCCATGCAGTAGTGATACACGACCACATGCCGGGACGATGCTTATCCAGATCGAAATGAGCAGGGATGGGGATAGAACCCAGGGTCCCTGGGTTCTGCAGCGCGAGCTTTCATTCCACTTGCTCCGAGCTGGTATGTGCTAGCCCACTCGGCCCCCGACCCCCCCCCCCCCCCCCTTCCCCCCTCGTCCTCTTTATTATTTGTTACCATATATATCCTTTGTTCTACTTTGCAGATAAAGAGAAAGTGATCGAGAAAAGGGAGGACCTTCTGGAGCGGCTAAAAAGCGTCAAAGTGGTCTCTGCAGAAGCCTCGGTGAGATCAATCTAGGGGCTATTGGCAGGTGTTGCACCGATGAAATATCTACCACAGAGCAGAGGTCGGCATTTTAGGTCGCCCTCACTCACTCTCACTCGCCCTCACCCTCATCTATACTCACCTTCAGCCCCCCACTCACCCTCATCCTCACAGTCACACTCACCTTCAGCCCTTCACTCACCCTCACTGAACCTCACGGCCCTCAAGCACTCATGGCCCTCACGCCCCTCTCACCACTCACTGCCCTCACACTCATGGCCCTCATGGCCCTCACACCCCTCACGCACTCACGGCCCTCATACCCCTCACGCCCCTCACGCACTCATGGCCCTGATGCCACTCAGGCCCGCTTCAGATGGGGCAATTTCGCCCAGGAACTTGACGTCACAACACGGGCCGCCCGCATTCACACACAGCAACCAATTGCTGCAATTTGCCATCATCATGAAATTTTATTTTTCTTGCACTATTTAGACACACAATTACACGCTATAAACATGTTTGTATGCATTTGAATCTCGTTGAGAATACTAATGCATCTTTCTGAAACAGTTTATTTCCAAAAACGATCAATTTCAAACCAGAACCAAGTCTTTTGTTGTCATCACCACCGGCACGAGGTATCACGTCAAAATATTGCGTCCCTGATTGCATGCAGCCGCTTCAAACGTCTTCGAAGTGCTCCGAGTTGCTCGCTTGTTTCGAGCCGGACCCGATCTCAGCTATTCGTGTCGATCTAGAGAAAGCTAGGAACAACCCGCCATCAACACCAAAATTGCTGAGAAAGTTGCTTCCTCTGAAGGGGGCCTCACGCACTCACCGCCCTCACACCCCTCACGCACTCATGGCCCTCACGCCACTCACCACACTCACGGCCCTCACTCACCCTCACCTCACCTGTGAAGATGAGGGTGAGTGAGGGCCCTCATGAGTGAGGTTTGCTGAGGTATGCCACAGAGACTCATCTTCACACAATGTTGCTTTCTTGTTGTGTATTACAATTTGAACAGTGAATGTTGCCAAAAACACAACTTGCAAACAAAAAACTCCGCCGTTACATTGTAATGACGTGTGAAGATGCATATTCATAAACCATCAAAGAAAGCATGTTTCCGACTGCTTGCATTAGGATGACATACAGTCAGTGTGCTACATCCAGAATAAATTTTAAAAAAATCCGAGCCACTATGATATGCATTTCGTGCTAATTGTATGCGGGAATTATCTATCTGGTAGTTTTTTGGGACCTACACAGGTAAATGGTAGTTTACTGAATCTTTTGATATGGTATCCTCTAAATATATATGTGGCATTCCTACAAAAAATTTGCGAGGCTTTGGCACGTTATAAATAAATTATGCATGGCAGGAAGGCAAAAATCAGCTTGAAGGTGAGCTTATTAGACACATTGCCAAAATATAAAAGTTTCAGCCTGTAATGCTGCCTAAATCACAATTCAGAGGCAGCGGTTTTAAATCTCCAATAAGAGGATGATGATTCTTATTGTGAGCACATGCTGTATGTCTACACTTGTTTGTAAGCTCTGGGGGATGCTATTCTTTTGTAGGAAAGTTCTGTAAATCTCTAGTAACTTTTAAATGGACTAATATTATATGCCGAGATGCGACAGTAGCAACAGGAAAAATTTCAACATTGGTACGAGGGTTCACTTCACCAGGAGGAGGAAAGATACCATTGGGTTAGAAAAAGAAAGGTCGTTCCAGAGAAACGTCTGAAATTGTTCTCCTCAAAATGAAAAAATGAAGAGTAGAGAAAAAAGTAAGGCTCTAATACTACTTGTATATAGCAAAAATATAATAACTTGTATGTCGAAGACAAAGCCTCGTACTGCTGTTCTACGACAATCATCCAGATGACAGCCATTTTTATAGGTGCCAGTGTGCCCCCTATAGGTCGTGAAAGTTGTGAATCCAGCAGGTTATGTTATCTATGAGGCTTCATACACTTCAGGGCTCTTTTGGAAGCGCTTTTATGAGTATCTCCGCGCATCAGATTAAGAAAATTCGGCAGACACGCTTAAGACTGCTTACGTGTAGGAACGTGAAAGCATTCCTACAAGCAGCGCGCCATGTCTTCCTTTTTCACACGGCACTCCGGCGGTGACATCTCTCTCCCCCACTGCGCAGGCGTGGCAAACCCTGCCGGCTTCAAGCCAGCTTTCATGACGAAGTATTTGCGTTGCTGTGCTTTTCTTTGCATTTTATTTCTGAGGTGCGTCCGCTTTAACCTTGAGTGCCCCCGCCAGCTTTCATGACAAAGCACCTGCGTTGCTGCGTTTTCCTTTGCGTTTTATTTCTGAGACATGTGCTTGATGCGTTGGTGTGACCATCTTTCAGGCACAACGCCCACGCTTTTTTGCATAATGGGACAAGTAAGACTTTCGCCTTAATACTGGGAAGAATGGACGGAGAGAAAGAGGGAGAGAAGATGAGGCCCTCACAGAGACGCTAAGCACACTGCTCTTTGCATCCTGCACAATTCCCGGTTTGATCGGATCCACTTCCTCAACAAAATGCAGTTTCACTCAAATCAACGCCCCTAGAACGTGCAGGTTCTCAAGCTGGATTCCTACAGGAACCCAGGAGTTCCTAGAACACCGTCAAAAAAGGTTCCATCGAGCTCCAAGTAAAGCTTTTTCCAGTTCAAGTTGATGCATAACTATGTATGAGCCAAATACTTCCTAGTTTGTGCATTATCCAAAGTTCGGCTTTTGCACCACTTTATTGCTCGAATGCCGAGACCGAGGGTGTTTCCTCGGTTTTCGCTCGAGCCAGGCGCGGGTTCCTCGAGATCCAAGAGATTGAGAACTGCTGCCCTAGGCAACAAGGCCTCTGCGCTGCATTTTTTTACGTCATCTACCGGGCAGGGGTCGGGCAAGAGTGCTGCGTCGGCGTTTGGCTGGAACTCCCGCTCGGTCGGCGAGGATATGAGTTGCAGCCGGAACGCTGATGCAGCGTCCGATCTGTGTCCCGCACGGGCGGCAGGTGGCATAGAAGGTCCAGCACGGCGGCTTCGTCACTTAGGAGCACTTGAATATCCGTAGGATGTTGGGGCGACTTTTCTAGGAGCACGCCTTATGTCCCGATTTGATGTTGATGCCGAGAACTTTGGCACTCCGCTCACTTCTGCACCCCTTGCAAATTTCCTTTCGTAAAAGGGAAAGAGGGTTCCAAAGGGAGCCTGTCCAAAGTCGGAAACACACGTGCGGAAATTGCGCAAATTTTGAAATGCGAAAAAAGTTTGACACTATTTTTTTTTAAAATAACTTTGGGCCGGGCGCATAAATCTTAAATATGCATTTAACGAAAGTGTACCATTTCACTTACATACAGTTAAAGCCCTACCATAATATCCCAAGAGATAGCCCACCTAAAATCGGAAGCAAATCAAGTGAAAATGAGGAATAAGCTAACTTTTGGAGTGCGATCAAAAAAAGTTGAACAAAATGGTAGTTTTAGATTGTGTGACCTGCGAAACTTGTAATCGCAGGGAGGACCTGCGAAACTTGTAATCGCAGGGAGGGGCGATGAACTAAAGACTGTCCTTTCCAGTCAGCAATGTTTGCTTATCTCCTGCCGTGGCTAAGTAACACCATTTCATTCCGAGGTCACCGTTGGCCAGGGCCTTGCAATTACTGTAAGTGGGCTACCTTTCGGTGTTTTTAAAGAAATAGTAAATCGTGCCAAAGATGTGGTGCGCCACTCCCAAAAGGTGGGTCACCTTTTGGGGTGGCGCATCTCTCGGGATCTTATGGTAGTTTCTCAAAGATAACATGCAACAATTTTTGCATCACACCGCATGATTTTTGGTTGACTTTTTGCGCGTGTTTCAGCCTTAGCTCTGCATTCTTTTCTAATCCTCGCACTCGGTGCCGCTGCAGTTCCGAGCCAGAAAAGGCGGAGCGTGTGCTGCCGCAGAGCCGCCAATCGTGGCAGCAGTACCAGTACGGCTACTACGAACCGGAAACGGTGCGGCCGGGGCGGATCACCCTGCGCCAGGCGACCCAGCTCGTCTCAGACGGGGCCGCTGACCCAGCACGGTTCACCCCCGAGGCCCTGGCCGCTCAGTACAACCTCCAGGTGGAAGACGTCCGCAGTGTGCTCAAGTACTTCAAGCCGTTCCAGGTGTACACGCCCGAGTTGGAGCTGGCCGAGAAGCTGGGCGTCAAGAAATTGAAGGAGGCACTACGCATTCCGGGCTTCCAGCCGGACCAGAACCAAGTCAAGGCAAAGACGTTGCTCGAGGAATGGAAAAAGAAAAAGGAGGAAGAGAAGTGAGTTCTGCGAGGAAAGGTGGCGAGGCGGAAGAGATTCACCGTGCGACCCGGCTATGGTGTGCTTCTCGGACAGATTGTAACGTTCACGTGTCGTGAGCGACTTTTGTGGAACTTAGGAAATGAAGGTGTCTTCTCCTTCGCGGGATTTGAATTCTCGTGGGATGAGGCGACGGTGTGTGAGGTAGAGCTAGAGACCTGGGTGTGGGAGCAAACAGTAGGTGTAGGATCAAACGTGGCTCGTCTACTTCGGAAGGCGGGTGTTATTCTGACAAAATGCGCCGCAAGACAAGGACAGAGCAAGTAAGACAACACGAAGCGCTACTTTCAGCTAAATATTTATTGAAACAGCACACTATTTATATACCCAATCGGGCTTCAGAAGCCAGAATTCAAATACCTTGTCAGTTAGATGCACTGACTGGGCACTAATGCACTTGTCATCCCCCTGCATTCTAATGTTAAATGACGCAAACAACTCTCTTGAGATTTTACTTCTCAGCTTTCCCAGAATTTTTGTTTTCTCCAGTTCCGGGGCGCAAGGGCATCTGTCGCAATGAATAGCTAAATTGCCCGAGGGGGAATTCCTTACTGATAGCGCGTGCTCTCTGGGAAAGCTGAGAAGTAAAATCTCGAGAGAGTTGTTCTAGTCATTTAACATTAGAATGCAGGGGGATGACAAGTGCATTAGTGCCCAGTCAGTGCATCTAACTGACAAGGTATTTGAATTCTAGCTTCTGAAGCCCGATTGGGTATATAAATAGCGTGTTGTTTCAATAAAAATTTAGTTGAAAGTAGCGCTTTGTGTTGTCTTACTTGCTCTGTCCTTGTCTTGCGGCGCATTTTGTCAGAATTAAGTCATGTACCAACTGGCCCATCTGTCACTATTGAGGCGGGTGTTAACACCACTGATCTTAATCTTCCCGATACTGGTTCGGCGAGGCCGAGATGAAGCCACTTGCGGCCACACTAGGGCTATGTTCCAAATCTTACCCGAGTAACCTGTCTCCTACGTCAGCGTAGGAGACAGGTTACCACGTGACATCACGAGTAAACGATCCGCGACTCGATTTTGGAATGGCCGGGATAATCATTTGGATACTATGCGGATTGGCTTCATCTTGGGCTACGGCAAAAAGAAAACACAGCAGCGATGGCAGAAAATCCTTTTGATCATGGAGAAAGCACTTGAAGAGACGATAATATTAATGACGATGCGGTGTTTTCTGAGGTGGATTCACCAGCTCCTTTTACTCACCTTCCTTTTGAGCGGTATATTGAGATCAAAATTACTTACTCCTTACAGTTAGACATCAAAATGTTTTTTTATTAATCAGCGCCATCGCTGTAATTCTAGTCCAGGTTCCCTAAACACATAAATTCCATGCATTGTAATTTGCACCAAATATGTTTTGCAGAAATTGCTTCCACACAGTGTAGTGGTACACCACAGGGTGCTGTCTCAAGAGTGATATGTAACTTACGTTCACCCTCTCATTACACACGCTCTGGGGGAAACAAAAATACCACCTCATCATTTACTGCATTCAAACATTTTCAGCCTTGGACATGAGAATACGGCATTCCCTCCAACGCCGAGGATGCAGAGAAGCTCCTGTTTACGCTCGCACTCTGATACTAACAACAAGTATACCTTCCCACGGAAGGTGCACGGTTTGGATGTAATGCACTCAATTCCTCCGCTGACAACAGAAAATCGCAATAACCACACATAAAACGCTGCACCTCATTCTTTGTCGTTTCGAACGTCTGCCGCCAAAGCCAAGGAGCAAGCGAGCTTTGACGGCTGTCGGCGCAGAAAGCAGACGACAAACAGATCACGTGACATATTTACTCGATTTGATCCGACGTTACTCCCCGATCGAGGAGGGTAGCATGAGTGATTACTCCGAAGTAAACAACCTGCTTGTGGAACGCGAATTCTGACGTCATCGAGTAAGCTCGAGTAAGTTTTGAAACGCCACGGTACGAAACCTTTACTTCGGAGTCGGATTGAGTGAATTTTGAACACACCCTAGGAGACTGCATCCTCGACGGTGCTTTATAGAGCACCCAGCTGCCACAGGGCGGCATCATGGCTCCTCCGACAGGGTGGGATTTTCATGTCTTTCGAAGCATCACCTGCACCTGTGCAGAAAAGTGTAGGACGGTGTACTTCCGGTCGTATCTCAATACATATACTGGAAGTACGCTGCTCTACACTTTTCTGCATTGGTGCAGGTACATAAAACGAAGCTACTATAAACAACTTAATTTTCGCAAGGACCTCATGTCTACAAATTTCGCAATTTAAAAGTTATAAAAAAAATTGTATCGCACGAATACATCATCTCATGCAAACAAATGTCTAGCGTACCGCTTTGAATCGTGAAATTTTGTTTCCACGAAATGTTCCCAAAAGCCAGTTTGCAAAAATTGTGTTTGTTTACGGCATATTAATTTCACCTTTTTGCCCCAAATGCGATAATGGTGTGCATAGGGCGAGACATAATTAACGTAAAAAAACAATCGCCAGCTCTTCGCTATCTTTTTTTTTTCTCACAACAGACACTTTTTTTAGAATGTGTGCATCAGGGGCATGAAGTTGGTTGGTAAAATTTCATACCCGTCGATATACCCTGTCCGAGCAAAAGGTGAAAAGGTGCCGACATAATTTTTGCGCTAACTTATCTTGCGCAGTGTACGCCAATCTCTTTTTTTATTTTTTTCAAGGAATAAGCTCGGCTGCATTTGGGATTTTGTGTTGTCTGTCCCCAAGTTCCAGTTCCCACTGTTAGGCTGCACAAAAGTGAATGAATGCACATAAGTGCCTGCCCGCTCAATGATGCCCACAAACCGGCCGGGGGCAACACTGATGTGCCAGTGTTTTAAAGGCTATTGAAAAGGAAAACGACACCATAAATCGTAAAATACTGCGGAAGCACCCATTCCGTTCAGGCGCCCACCATTATCATTTCCCAAATTCGGGAATTCTGCAAATCATACATTGAGTGCCCAAGTTGACTGGACAAGCGCCCATGCCTAGATTAACCCAGTGTTTGGTGAAAGTAGGGTAGGCACTCCCCCGCCTGATTTTTTACGGTAAGCCAAAATTGGAATAGCACGAGAAATGAAGGGCAGGAATTTTTGAAGAGGGAATTCTTATGGACAACCATGATTCTATGAGATCTAATGTAAATGCCCAGTTTAGCTGAACTAGTGATAAATTATTCAGCATGACACCGCAGACAGTGCAATCTCTACCCCAACTGCTGGCGAACCTAGTCTAAAGTAGGTGTTGGGGCACAACACAGCAACATTAGAAATACACAGTCACATTGCACTTGTCCGTCTCTCAGCTGATCGAAATTTTGGTTCTGGCTGTCATGCAACCAGAAATGCAGCAATCTGTCATGGCAGACGGTCAAGCCGCTTGGAAGGGGATCTTTAGCAGCAATTAGAACACTGAAGTAGTGAGCACGTGGAAAATATATAGCAGTGAACCTTGCCATCCTAAAATTAAAGAAAACAAAAAAAACTAATAGGATTGCAACAATTTTTTTTTTTTTTTTTTGAAACGTTTGTTAGCAAGATTATATGGTGGGCTGGCTCAACACCCTTTGAGCCAGAGCTTGTTGATGCATGCTCAAAACATTCATCATTAGCATGAAAGCTTGTATCCAGTGAATACAAAACAAATGGCAAAACTGCAATGGACCTTTTCCAAGAAGGGTTCCGTGCATGCGCAGGCCCTCCTCATGCAGTGGGAAAAGCTACAACTACAACTGGTGTATGGAAGGGAGTTTCATTGCCTGGGTGGACTCAAAGTCACAACACTTTCCGAAAAACAAGACGGAAAGCCAACGCATTAAACCATTAGACCATGACAGCACACTGCTGTCTGCCTTATGTCTAGTGTACTGGTCTTCGTGCCCATTTTGTTTTCCTCTAAATTTCACTTAGTACAAAGACGACAAGAGGAATAACACCCTTAAGACAAAGGAACGACGACGGACACTTCTTTCAACTCGCAACAATGCAGATACAGGGAATCTCTAAGCGGAGTATTTTTGAACCCACCCCTGCCCAGAAGGAAGAAAAATAAGGTGATATAGTAAATATAGAATAAACGGGGACAGAAAAAAACTGCATTGTTGGATGGAAGATGAAATGCATTTATGTGAATTCCCGAGTAAGGAATTCTTTCTCATCCTTAGTTAAAATGATTGAAAGCACCGAAATATTAATATTAACTTAATTCATGCCGAAGGATTCTATAATATTAATTTCTCTGCCAAGCCTGTTATTGTGCCCTCCCAAAATCCTCGTTTGCTTCGAAACTCTGAGCACAGCCACTGCATGTGCAAGAGCGAATGAAAATGGGGTGAAAAGACTCTGCCGAAGCTTTTGAAACTTCCATGTGGTGCTCGCGGAGTCAGTGGTTGATGCACCTGCCCGTTTGTCCTATGTATTGTTTACCACACCCCAAAGAAACGGAATAAACTTTCTGCTCTTCGCAAAGGAGAAATTTGTTGGCATGCTTGACTGTGCATCCTTGAGGCTTCTCGCTTTAGTTCACTTTTTGACAAAGCTGTTTAAGGCACACCAGGCTGATGTTGTACCTGGAAGCAACGGGCTTTTAGCCAATGCACTGAATTATGAACCTATGGAATAACAGTGTAGTGTTTTGCCAGTAACAGCCAAGAAGGAATCTCTGCAGGGCGGCTTTCAGAAGATCCGCTGGATACATAGGACAAACGGGTTTGTGCATCAACCATTGACTCCGCGAGCACCACGTGGAAGTTTCAAAAGCTTCGGCAGACTCTTTTCACCCCAATGTCATTCGCTCCCACACGTGCAGTGGCCGTGTTCCTAGTTTCGAGCGAACGAGGATTTTGGGAGGGCACAATAACAGGTTTGGCAGAGAAATTATAGAATCCTTCACCATGAATTCAGTTAATGATAATATTTCGACGAAAAAAAAAAAAAATATTTCGGCGCCTTCAATCATTTTAACTAAGGATGAGATAGAATTCCTTACTCTGGAATTGGCATAATTGCATTTCATCTTCCATCCGACAATGCAGTTTCTTTCTGTCCCTCTTTTTCTGTCCCCGTTCATCTTATATTTACTATATCGCTTTCTTTTCCTTCCTTCTGGGCAGGGGTGGGTTCAAAAATAGGTACTCCGCTAGGAGGTTCACCGTATCTGTTGTTGCAAGATAAAAGAAGTGTCCGTCGTCCCTTTGTCTTAAGTGTGTTATTCCTTCTGTCATCTTTGTCCCAAAACCAACATGCTCCCAAGTTTATATTCACTTAGTATCATGTTCTCCAGCATTCACATTGTATGCTGTTCTTACAGTACACAGATGCGATTCATTTCACCCGAATTTCCAGCTGCTTGATGCCTTCTCTGCGGGAAGAATGGCTTTTTCGTGATGGAACCGACGCAAGCGAGAACACGTCGGCATGCAGTTCGCGTTTGGCTCGCAAATCTCATTGGGAGCGCAAGCTGCCGCCTGATTAGAAAGGTTCAGTTGTTTGCACCATCCATGTATTCATCCGACCCCACTGTAACTCTCAGGCTCGCAATTATATTGCAACACGAGAAAGATACATCATAATTCCACAAAAATAAACTTATTCTGACAGCACCAGTTCTATGGTGGTGCCACTATAAAGCAGGTGTTGAAATATGTGTCCTTTCGTGGAATTACGTTGTGTGCCTTTCTCTGCGTTGCAAGGAGTATCTGACCATGCATCTGACCTAAAAAGCCAGGAGTGTGCCAGTAAAATCGACCAAGCTGACAGCTGAAAAGACAACCAGTTTGCAACTGGAAACCTCGTGGCTCCAAAGACAACCAGTTTGCAACTGGAAACCTCGTGGCTCCAATTGTGAGAAAATAAATAAGCAAACCTTACATTTGCGGGCCACTACGTCTTGGCCGTCTGCAACACGAACAACGTGCGTGGACGTTCTGTGAACACCAGAATGCACGCAGTCAATTGGCAAACTCTATTCTCGGTCCCAACAGACGCTATAGACCGAGTACCGAGCTCCGGGAACCCTCGGCAGCTACGAGACCCGGGGCCCCCGGTGTGCCAGTGACAACCGTGGCAGGGGGGGTCTGCAATCTGACGAGGACTTGTCGAGAGCGCTGCCTCGCGCCCAGGCTTCTAGCTGCACATGGGCAATCCCCGGGCGGTCTAGTCTAATTTCCCGTCCCTCGTGGGGATGTACCCCACGCTGAGTGTCGTTGCAAAACATCAAACTTCCATGGGACAACTAACTGGCCCTTGGCCCAATGTAGAGCCTTCGAGGAATTTACAGAATAGATGAATAGTACTTCTAGCTAGATAAGTATAATTTCGACAACGTAATAAGAGACCATTTCTTATAGACAATGCGTAGATTTGATCTTGCATACACTGCAAAACCTTCAGCCTATGCTCGGTGTCGGCTATTTTGTACTACGTCGTCGAGGCTCGCGAGGCTTCCGCAGTGCCCCCGAGACTTTCAGAGCCACTTGCGCGAGTATGTGCGAACGAAAGAGGAAGTCGCATGCGAGGCAGCGGCAACGGAAGCTACGCTGGCCTTGACGACGTAGCGCATAATATAGTTGACACCGAGTAAACCGTAACTCCCGAGACGCCCCACCCCCAAAAGATAACCTGCCCCCTATTTTTGGCACGATTTGCTATTTCTTTAAAAGCACTGAAAGATAGCCCCCTTCTAGTAACTGCAGTGCCCTGGCCAAAGGTAACCTCGGCAGAAATGATGTTGCTTAGCCACGGCGGGAGATAAGCGAACACTGCTGGCTGGAAAGGACAGTCGTCTTTAGTTCATCGCCCCTCGCTGCGATTACAGGTCACAAAATCTAAAACTAGCATTTTTTCAACTTTCTTGATCACACACCCAAAGTTAGCCCACTCCTTATTTTCACCCAATCTGCTTTTGATTTTAGGTGGGCTACCTCTCGGGATATTATGGTAGTTATACCCAGATCGAAAGGGTTCCAGGGCCACTCGATGGACGGCAACGGTGTGCCCTCTCATCATAAGAGGTCACAGTGCAGTCAATTGCAGTCAAATGCAAACGTGTGAGCCAGCCTCTGGATGCCGGTAGGGCAGACGGACGTTATCGGTCGCCACCAGTCTTAAACCAAAACACACGAGGGCAAGCGACCGACATCGACGTCTAGGCGTAACGGTTTGGGGGAAACCCACGAAGAAGATCGGCGAGGGGCCCCGCGTGGCGCGGCTACTCTCTTTTATTTTCGTCGCATGAGCGGCGCAGAGTGAGATCAACGCTGGATGCGGTCCCAGCGCCAAATGGTGGCGTCGTCGCAGATGCACAGCAAGATGCTTCCGTCCCGGTTGAGGTTGGTCTGCCGGATGGGACTGCCGCACTTGGCGTGCGTCAGCACCGTGCTCCTGCGCAGCGTGTAGCGAGGGCTCTCCAGTCGCCCACGGGACAAGAGCGGCGTAAAAGAGTTTCGGCCGTCCCGCCTCCAGCACGAGCTTCCTCCCTTTGGCAATGCTTCGGCATCTCTCGAGCTTCAAGCGCGCATGTGCAGCCGAAGCATGGCAGAAGGCAACGAGGACGTGCTGCGGGCCAGGCATCCAAAAGAAATGTCCCGCTCTTCTCGCCTTGCAAGTGACTATAGAAGCTAGTAGTACGACCCGCAAGTGCCGTATTTACTAGGAAAATGGTGCAACCCTTTTTGTGAATGGAGCCTACTGCACTCGTGAGCGACAGAGGTTGGCATTTTAGGTCGCCCACACTCACCCTCACTCATCCTCACCCTCACACCTACACTCACGCTCAGCCCCTCACTCACACTCACACTCACCTTCAGCCCTTCACTTACCCTTACTGAACCTCACGGCCCTCATACCGCTCATGCACTCACGTGCCTCATTCACCCTAACACTCATCTCACCTGTGAAGATGAGGGTGAGTGAGGGTGAATGAGGGCACCCATGAGTGAGGTTTGCCAAGGTATGGTGAGCGACCCAGTGTGACTCGCTGATTTAAGTCCAAACGTTTCCTGTGGGCCCTCGTTCGCTTGTCTCATTGAGTGTATTTTGCAACGATGGGTTTTCTGTGTGCTGTGTGGTATACAATAGATGCGTGGGTTTTGGTCACGAAAAGGTTGCATTATCGTTTAATAAATGCAGTAGACAAACATTCAGAAATACTGTTGCCCCTCCACTGCAAGCCAGCGAAACATAAAAAGAAAATTGTGCGCCTAGGCCCATCCTACAATGTGTCATTCAGCCCAAAAACACGCACCTCGCAAACACTGTGATCGAAAACGCTCCTTTCGAGTGTCCGGAGCTGTAAATTCGGGTGAAATATACACCTACGGCGTCGTACCACTCGCTGCTTTGTTTGGTCACAATAGCGTTCGCTTCTGTTGCATGCCCGGACAAAATCGAGATTAAGAAAAAAAACGTTTCGCAAACAAACACAGGATTGCCCAATGTTTAGGTAAAGCCACAAACAAAATAGAACTTGTAAACAAATCGGACTGCTCCCAGTAGCTCAATTGCTTTGGCTTTGTCGGGTCAACGCCCCCAGTTTGGGTTTTCTAAACTGCACTTGGCTTATGTAGGGCAGAGCTTGAGGCTCTCCTGGGATCCAGATAGTAGATAATTTGTAATGTTTCCTACCCATAATTTTCCCTTCATTAGAATAAGCAACAAGGTCCAACATGCACGGTTAATCTCTCACAGCCTCCATTCCTCACCGAAGATATTCCGCTACTATCCTCGACTGAACACCAGGTCTGATCTTTTAGCTGCATATCCAACTCCACAAGTATCAAGGATAATGCGGATGCCCTAATATACATTAGACTCTAGTCGAAATTAGATGTACATGACACTCCCAAAAGAGCGAGGGCAAGTTTACGCCGGGGCGTTTGCTAACCTGCAGGTTGTGGGGTCGTCCACGTCAATGTTCCACACGTACGTCTTCCCCACCTGGTTCCCCAGGGCAAGGATCTGGAGAGGCAAAGGTTTGCAATACGAGTTAGGACACCCGAGAGAAGGCGTTCAGCCTTACTTATCTATAGTGTGTCCCAAACAGACCTTCCACTGTAAAACGAGCCGAAAAAATTGGTGCCTTCACATAGAACATTCAAGCTTCCACCAAGGCTGTGTTCCAAATCTTGCTCGAATGGATCCGAGTTACCCCGGCGGATCAGGTCACGTTACAAGACAGATAAAGCAACGCTGGACGTGGGTAGATTTTCAAACGCCAAGGTACAAAACCTTTACCCTAGAGTGAGATAGAGTAAATTTTGGAACACTGTCCAAGTGTGCACTGAGCAGGTCAGTTTTAGTGTGAAATTTCGAGGCGCGGTTCCTTTCTTGCAAAGAATGAGAACACAAAACTCGCCAAAGTCAAGGTTGGGCGCATTAGGAGAGACTAACAAGTCGGCGACGCTATTTACTTGTGGCGCCATCTCCCGATAGGCGCAGCGAGCAGATAACAGAGTGCGTCGTCTGCTCGATATTTGCTTCGAGGGGAACTGCGATATTCATGCTTTTCGAAGTGTATCGTGGCGGGCTAGCCCCAATGAGTGTGCTTCTCACCGAGCAACCGTGCACTAGGGGGAAGCAATGCCTGCGGAGCCCGCGAGCATTGCTTCCCCACAGTGCACAGGTGCTTGGTGAAAAGCACACTCAATGAGGCTAACCCGCCGCGATTATGCAAGCGTACCATGTTAGGCAGTGATGTCTTGACAACCTGCGTTTATCATTCGTGCTCTTTATATTTTTGTGTCAAATTTGAAATAGACAAAATAATATTTCCATATAGCAAGCAGATTTATAAAACCCTTCGATTTGGATAGCTGTGACAAATCTTTCGTTTACATGCCACAGTTCATCCCTTGACCTTGATTTTGACCTAGATTTCGGGGCAGATTGATACTTTAGACCCATGTTGCGGATAAAAAAAACAGGACGCGGGATGACCAAAAAAACGTGCTTTTCGTGTAAGGCTCGTCAAATTATGTGCTCGATCGCCGGTGCTCGATCGCCGACGGCGATCGAGCACCGGCGGAGGCGGTTGATCTGACATACCGCGTTCGGCTTTGGCTATAGCAGACGGCGTTCGTAAAATGGCGTCAGCTGTTGCTGGCTTCACGCGGCGGTACCGTGCGTGCTTCCATTCATTCGGCGTTTGTTGCCGTGGTGACGGCGAGGAAAGCAGACGTGCGGAAGAACGCTGCGGCGCAGCGATACCAGGTGCGTTCTAAGGCCCTTCCCGCATGCTTTTCAATGGGCGGAAGGCGAACAAAAAGAGTTTGAAATAAGGACTTAACGCAGAAGGCTGAATTTCTCCAGCGCCTCATAATTTGACGAGCCTTACACGAAAAGCATTTTTTTTGGCCATCCCGCGTCCTGTTTTTTTTATCCGCAACATGGGTCTAAAGTATCAATCTGCCGATTTCGGTTTGTTGTAAAAGGAGTATGTTGTATGCAGATATGAAGTTGAGTCAATGGTATGCAGAGGAAAACCAACTGAACTTCACAAATCGGCATGTTATATCCAAATGTATGTTGTAACCAGGTCTGTTGTAATGAGCTTAGACTGTAGTAGTTATATTAAAATTAACTGAGCTTAGAAGTGGACAAGCGAAAGGTTGAGAAGCATCATCACGAGTTCAGATGAATCTTCATTTAAGCATGGTGCATGGTAGTGAAAGACTGAGAAACTACAGCTGAACCTCGATTCAACGAAAGCCGATTTTACGAATTTTACGATTTAACGAACAAATTCGGATTTCCTACGCAGCCTATGCGCGAGGTCTTCCTTCCTCGATTTTACGAAGTTCCCGATTTAACGAAATAATTAGATGGATCCGGTGACTTCGTTAAATCGAGGTCCAAGTGTATTCAATATTAGAGTAAAAAATATTTGGCCAAAACCACTATTCCCTTTGAATTCACTTCAAACCCAAAATCCACTATTCGCACATGACTATTGGGCGAAGAAACAGTTGAGAAAATTTGGGAGCTCGAGGAACACTGAGGGATCTTTGAGGAACGCTGAGGGTTCTTTGAAGAACCCCTTTGCTTTTCAGGAGCTTAGTTTGAGAACCGACAGCCACACATTCTGCCCACCATTTTGAAAGACTTATATCTCGATTTAGCAAGCCAAACGACTGCATCGCTTAACTGGAAGGTAATACTACTAGAACAGTTCAGTTGGGAAACTCGCTCTTGAAACGTGAACCCCTTGCATACACCACGGCCGACCTGCTACGAGCCACATCAGATTACAACCCATTGTAGGTCAGTCAAAATGCTGAAGTTGTTTAGCTAAGTTAAAGGGGCCCTGACAGAACAAAATCCTTTTTTATTTTTTTTTTATTATCTGGAACGATTGAAAATGATGCCTGGACATTACCCTCAAAATTCGAAACTTGGGAATTCAGTATTTGTGAAGTGAAAAAACAATTTCCAAATTCCGAATTCGAAGCTCCTGTGCAATCCGTGCCAGTGCAGTGACGTCAAATATTGAGCTGTCCTGCGAGTCGAGTTTCTTTCACGCCTCCGTCGCCTTTGCTTCGAACCACCGTTGCCGCCGCGACCCGGCGTACCGGGAATTACCAGTTTCCTTCGTGCGTGCCGTGCCGCCTATCGCTGCGAGCAGCCGACGCTTGACTTTCGAGTTTGAAGTTCTGTTAGGGCCCTTTCAGCGATCTCAAATTCTTTGAAACGGTGCGAGGTCGAAGAGAATGCGCAGTGGACTTTTGTGAACGACGTGAGGGGTCACGCCTCGCCTGTTCTGCGTGAAAGGCTGCCCCGGCAGAGTCACAACCGAAACTACGATACACAGACACCAAACCCAGTTGTTTAAGACATTTGACGATTTCCTTTTCGAAGTCTGAGAGGTCGCACCTAAAATGACCACTTCTTCCGATTTCCCCACTCACCGATCATCCTCTGCTACATGAGTCGAGCGCCGCCATCTTTTTTAAGGGAGGATAAAAAACCAGGAGGTGACATCACACCAGACTTTGATTTTCGGTATATCAAAAAGAAGGGCCGTAGTGCGTTTGCAATTGCAATAAAAAACATGTTTTGCGAATGCCGTTATTAAATGTTATAGAAATGTCGCTTACAAAGCTTCTAAATTTCATAATATTTGACGTCACAAATAAAAAAAAAAAAGCGAGGAGGTGAGGAGCGGGAGAGAAGAGAGAAAAAAAAAAGGCGCTTGCAGGCATGAATTTTTTTTTTTTTTGAGTTGTATTTTTTTTGCATGTTCATGCCTATAATTTGCATCGTTTTAGACAACAAAAAATATATGACCTTTGGAGTATCGGTGCCCCTTTAACGCGAGCTAAGTATCGAGAAGTCGACCCATCGGCGGCCATAAAGACCCTGGTAGATGTTGTCCGAAAGGAAACGACTCAGAATAAGCTCGAACATAAGCGGCCCAAGTATGTCCCCGATCATACTTTCTGAGTACTGTCATTGATGGAGCCACTTGCCATGCTTGAGCGTTTCACCAAAACCAAAATCAATGGCAATAACTGAGCACCCGCACGCAAACTAATTGAGAAAATGGCAAATACTGTTCATCAATATGACGGAACGTGGCTTACCTGAAGGGAAAAGGCGTTTCATGGAACTCAAACCTATACTGGAACACAGGCCGTACGAGGACGTGTAGCCCAAAGGAGCAGTGAGTGTGGTGCCCACCTTCTGCTCGAAGTCCATGGAGAAGCGCATGAACCAGATGTTGCACTCCTTGTACTCGAAGCGGTGCAGCACCGTCGTGTTGGTGTCCGTGTGGCGCACGTCCAGCTGCTCCAGGAGCCCCGGCTTCCAGCACACAATGCAGTTCTCGCACGACTGCAACCAACAGGGCACGTAAGTGCCCTCGCCAGCTTGGCACGACGGGGGTAGGCTCCCCCGCTGCTAAGGGCTCCCGACAGACGGTGCCCGACAGACGGTGTCCGACAGACTTTCCGACTATGTGGGTTCTGTACGGTCCTCGAAAATAGGAATAATATCGAGCGAGTGCTACAATCGTAGCCCCTGGAAAAAGTCGTAACGAGAGAAAGTGCATCAGAAAATACCGAACAGGTGCCAGCCTGGCAACGGCAACTATCCTCGCAACATCCCATTCGGGGAGGGAGGAAAGAGGGGTGAGGAGAAGTGCTTGCTGGAATTGGTGCAAATAAGGAGCGCTTCCGTAACTGTGCATGCGTGTGGGCTATATGGTAGGATTGTGCGAATATTTGAATTTTTGAATGATATTTTATTCAATATTCGCTTCGAGATGAACCGGGATATTCATATTTTTCGAAGTATTGACGTGCAAAGGCTCAGCACCGTTGAGCGTGCTTCTTCCTGAGCATCGGAGCACTGAGGAGAAGCAACATTCGTAAAGCTCGCTTCCACAGGTGTTGCTCTTCCGCAAATGCATCGGTGATCGGTAAGAACCATGCTCGGTGGTGCTAACCCGCTGCAATCAACACTTTGAAAAGCGCAAATATAGCAGTCGCATGCTTAGGAGAAAAGCACACCTTTAAAGTGGGATGGTGCACACACGCACTAAGTGTATTTAAAAAAAAAAATGAAAAATTTGTGAATCTTGATATTGACATTGCAATAAAATTTTCAAACCTGCATTTATCATTCGTGATTGTCTTTTTATTTTAATGTGAAAGCATTAACCGTCTCATACAGCGAGCCGACGTCATCAGCTTTGAAACCGTGCCAAACGGCACCTTAAATCCTTTCTCCAAGTGAAGCCAGCTCCCAGCTATGAAACCACGCAAAAAGCTAGCCAACGGCACCAAAATTCCTTGCGGAGTAAAGCTCATGGATTTTCGGCTTCAGTCCCATTGGCTGGCGCGCGTCGACGAGGCTTCCAATGGCCGGACACGCAGCGCCATCGGGTGGCTGGTCGTTGAAACTGCGCGTCAGTTTTAACGACCGGCCACCCCATGCAAAGCGTGTCCGTCAGCGCGCCGCTGCAGACGAAATAAGGGAGCGGAAGAATGATGCACATGCTTTCGCATTCACAACTCATAAGAAGTGCTTAGGTGTACCTCGAGCCTTTTTCAAATTTGAAATTGAAAGACATTTGCATATAGCTAGCAGATTTATAAATCCCCTCAATTAGATATAGCTGGGCGCCTCTACACGTTTACTAATTTTATGTCAAATGCAATGTTTACCTGGCATCCCAATGTAGGCATAGAACTTTCTGAGAGCACAGTCTAAAAACAAAATGGGGCTCCATCCATGCAATTAACTGAGCAATTAGCTCAGTTAATTTTAAAATAACGACTATATGAACTGTGGCATGTAAACAAGAGCTTTGTCACAGCGATCCAAAACGAAAGGTTTTATAAATCTGCTTGTGATATGGAAATATTATTTTGTCTATTTCAAATTTGACACAAAAAAAAAGTTGGGGCTCCAATCCACGGAGTGAAGGTGGTTGGTCAGCGAAGCTGTGGTATCACCTGCAACGACTGCCTACTGCACTATACGAAATGCCACCGCCGGTCGCAGCATGCCGCCGCTGGTCGTATTGCCATTTCTTTTCCCTTTGTCGCTCCTAGTATTTACGCTGCTCCTCGGGAGTCCTAATTATGTGTGGCCTATTCATCGCAGTGCTGCAGCAACAATGAAATCAGTTGCTATACTCCGTTTCATCTTACGTTTAAGCGCAGCAGATGTTACGAGCCATTGGAGCCAATCAGAGGCCGTGTGAGCGTCACGTGACCTTAGAGAGGGGGCACAGCGACGTGCAGAAAGCGTATCACGGGCCACGTCCACAGAACGGGATTGGCTAAGATAGCCCGTAGCATCCACTGCGTCCGGACGTAAGGTGAAACGAAGTACTATAGGCGGGCTCTTTTTTTATATACAAAAGGCTAGTGACGTCATTCCCCACGTCGCAAGCTGCCGTCGCCGCGGCAGCTTGGGCAACAGTAATCTTCACTGGGAACGTATGCGGTGAGCGCTACGTGCTTCACCTTGTTTTCAGGAGCTCCTCATCATTCATTATATGGTTAGGGTACTATCATACTCCCTTCTGGTGAGTGTTATATCACAAAAATGCAACCATGTTTCAAGGGCACAATTTATCCAGTATGGAATGTGCCTCAGTCATGACTGAATTAAGGCAATGCCGATTGAGCATCATAAACATTAGGGTACCTTAATGTGTATGTGTGGCTAAGGGTGGTGACATCAGACAATATTACATTGCAATGCTTCTTTTTCTTTGCTCTAGAGCGCACGAAAGGGCATATCTCCCAGCATGAGTTGCCAGCTTTGACCTGTGCTATGGCAGCCTTTTGTTTTCCATTATTTCTTTGTACTTTTCATGCGTTTGTGTGCCAACAGCATTGGGTACCACAAAAAGTGGCACCACCCCAAAAAAAGGAAGGATGCTGAGACCCAGGTCTAACTACCATATTTTCCGGACCATACACGTTTAAATTTTACCCGGTGCGGACTATCCACAGGTGCGGACTATACAAGGATTTGTTTTGTTTTTCTAGATCGTTCACTGTGATAAGACAAGAAGGATTTCATGGATAACGGAGTACATTAATGTTGATTTACATACAATACAAACTTCTTTGTGAGCTAAATACAGAAGGCATTTGTGAAAGTGTGCTGTGCATGATGATTTTTACGTTTGGATTAGGCACTGAGTGCGGACTATGCACAGCATGCAGACTATCTAAGCGCAAACTTTTATTTTTTACCACAAATTTGTTTCTCTGGACTATACGCCAAGTGCGGACTAAAGACCAGAAAATACGATACTCTAAGAGCGACACCATACCTTAGCATAAAATCTGCAGGGACCAACACCGTGCCCTTTGAGGTCAACCTGGTTGAATATGTCGTAACTAGTCTACAGGCGCATACCTTGGAGAGAACAAAGTTGCCCAGCCAGCGAACGCAGTCGACATAGTTGCGGTGAATGTCGCGTGTTGTGAAGTCCGGGTAGTGCTGCCTCACTGTAGCAAAGGGCCTGAAAAAGCAGGAATTAATTAGTATTCACCCGCGTACAAGTCGCTCTGGGCGTTCATCGCTTGGGGGGCACAACGAGGTGAACAACCAGTCGATTCAAATGAAAAAAAAAACAAAAAAAAACAAAAACACTAGAACCGCATCAGGAGACGACTTGCATTCATGCGCCTTAATAAACTAGAGCGTTGCACGAAGGTTTCTTCGCAGGAATTCGTCTACAGTCGCTGACAGGACGAAACCGACAGGGTGCTTCTATCGGATGCCCAGCCTTCAGCATGTGCCCGTCGCCCATTGCCGTGTTTTGGCTGTGTGTGTGTGCTCAAAGCTCATGAGGTGCCGAAGCATTATCGAAGATGGAAAGCTCGCACTGGAGGCCGGACAACCAGCAAGGCCCCCTGCCGTTTTTGTCCCGTCGGCGACCACAAAAACAATCGCGAGGAAACTGCAGGTGCAAAGTACAAAACAACAAAAAGAGGAGTTTTCCCCAAGATGTACGGGCGCAACGAATACGCAGTTCGGTTCTGTGGGGGCGCAAGTCTCCGCACGCCGATACTCGGGCACGTGCAGCGACGGAGCTGTGTGCCCCCCGGGCAGGGAGTGGGGCCTTGCCGGTGTGCCTTGCTGGGGCAGTAGTGGTGGGAGTCGCGGATGGCCTGGGCAAAGGCAGCAGTGTCCAGCTTCCAGAGCTTGAGCGAATGGTCCATGCCGCACGACATGATCTTCTGGCCCAGCAAGTCAAAGTCCTGCGGAAGATGGGCAACTCTCTGTTTGACTTCACAGGTGCAACAGTTTCGAGGTGGTGCCTACGGCACGCAATCTAGTGGAAGGTGTCCAACACGTACGTGTAGGGACGTCACGAACCTGCAAAGGTTCGAGTTGGATCAGGTTAGATGTTTGGCTGTTTTTAAGGCTCGTTCGCTCACGTCCGTTTAGTTGCAACGAAGTGCGCTGTGCAGCCTTGAACTTCCTTGTGACGGGAGAACGTGCCGGCATACTGGTGCCATCTATTCGGTAGCCCTAGAACTGCATTTAAAGGGACACTGACAGGGTATTTATGTTCGCCGAGGTTTTTATTTAAGCATGACCTATAAGTGCCCAACTACCCAGAACATAATTTGCGGCTCAAAATTAGTTTTCTTTCCGCTCGAAAACAGCCGGTCGGGCGTTTTCAGGAAAACCCCATATGTTTCACCATTTATCTCTTCACTTTGGGTGGGCGTTCTTTCGTGACTTTACAATAGACTGCAGGTTTTGCAGTATTTGTGAGATCAAATGTAAGTACTTTCTATGAGAAACAATCATTTATAACTACCGTAAAATTCCGAGCGAACGCCCACGTTTGAAGGATCGCCCACCCCCCTCTTTTTGTCCAACATCTGTTGGGAACGGTATTCCGATACATCGCCCTCCCCCCGATTCCCGCCGGACGTCACGCGATGTCCGACGGGAATCGCGTGTCAACGGCGCGATCTGCGGTCCCGCGTTTTCGTCTGCGATCTGCGCGCGTGAAATGCGTGAAATGCAAATCTGCTGCGTTTGCGATCTGCGCTATCCGTTCCCGAGTTTTTAGCGGATTCCCGTGTTTTTGCCCGCGATATCGATTCCTAGCTGTAACACGCGCGAGTTGTTCTGCGTGTATTATTGCATCGTGAAATGCGATTCTGCTGCGGCCGCGATCTGCTTGATTTGTTTCCGTGACATGCGGGTTTGCAGTGGATTCCCGCGTTTTCGTCCGCGATCTGCGGACGCAATATCGGTTTCCGCGGTATCCGTTCCCGTGAGATGCGAGTTCTCGGCGGGTTTCCGCGGGTCCACCGCGCTGTGAAACGCGCGAATCTGCTGCGTCTGCAACCTGCGGTATCCTTTCCCGTGACACAGGAGTTCGTAGTGAATTCCGGCGTGTTTATCGAATCGTGAAACGCGAATTCGCCGTGTCCGTGATCTGCAGTATCAGTTCCCGCGTCACGCGGTTTGTAGCGGGTGCCGGTTCTTATCATTATTTCTGATAAAATTTTGCTGAGGCATCCCCAAAGATAGCCCACCCCATGTTTTTCACCATTTATCTCTTCATTTTGGGTGGGCGTTCGCTCGGAATTTTACGGTATGTCAAAAGTTTTTTGAGCCCATAATGAAAAACAATTATGCACGAAATAATTAGGAAATATACGAAAATCGCAAGCATTCCAGGGCTATTGAGCTATTGTCGGTGCACTCTCTCATCGTAAGTGATCACAAGGCTGCACAACGCACTCAGTTGCAACTGAATGCAAGTATGTGAACCAGCCTTGATACACATGAGCATAAATTTTAAATAGTGCTGGTGCTGCCTATTGGGGAGGCGGTACTTTGTTGTAACAAACTTACTAAATAAATAAAAGTTTACCGTAATATCCCGGGAGATGCCCCACCCCCGAAAGATAACCATCCCTTGTTTTTGGCTTGGTTTGCTTTATTTTTCTAAACCCCGAAATACTATAGCCCACTTTTTGTACCGTAATTGTAGAGTTTGGACCAATGATGAGCTCAGCGTAAATGTGGCTAGTTAGCTATGGCGGGATATAAGCAAACATTGCTGACTGGGAGGTAGAGAGTCTTTGCTTCATTGCCCCATGCCGCGATAACAAGTTTGGCAGGAACACGCAATCTAAAAATAGAATTTTTCCCAGCTTCTCTCGATTGCACATTGAAAGTTAGCGCACTCCTTTTTTTCACCCGATTTGTTCTTGGTTTTTGGGCGGGCTATTTCTCGAAATATTACGGTATATGTTTCCATTTACATTGTGTCGATGCAGGTAATTATTCTCTAAAATTTAAAACGAGCGATTGCATTCATATTTTCCACACCAAATTTAAAATTTTTTCGTCAAAGTCGGGAAACGCTGCCGAAGAAGTTGAACTTCGTCGAATTTGGCCAAAGGTTTTAAGCCTGCTAGCTTTAAAACTCGACAAAAGTCAGGACAACAGACAGGACAACAAGCAGAACATAGAGTGCAGCAGACAGAAAGGACAACAGACAGAACAATACACAAAACAGACATCACAGCAGAACAGAAAGCAGAGAGGAAGCGCAGCGGGAGAAGGAGGGGCCAGAAAGGTGGTAGTACTCACTGCGCTAAGCACTTCGTCCCTGTGCCCTTCCACCCCTCCAAAGATGGCAATGCACTGGTCCGTCTTGACATTCCACAGACGGAGGGTGTGATCTGTAACACAAGGAGCACATTACCTGCAGTTTTTTTTCTGATAAACATTTGTCAGGGAGGCTAAATAAAGCTCAGCCATTTCAAGAGTGGCTGCAGGAGACGTGGAGTTCACATCATGCTAAATTACGCACCAAGAAAATATGAACGCCCACATTGAATAATGACGAGCCTATTCAAAACCCTGGAGTGTAGGGTGTTTGTTTGGGCCAGATATATGCGTATGTTGCAGACTCAGATGAATACTAAAATTAGGAAAAAAACAATAACGAAAGATCTCGAGCTTGCATGAACACAAGCTCATGATCGCCGCTTTAAAGTGCCCTTCCCATTGTTGCTGTCCAAAAAAGGACTCACCTTTGCTGACGGACAGCAGGAGGTTGACGTCATGGGGATGGAATTTGAGTTCGTTGATAGCGTTCCCATGTCCGACGTAGTGCTGCGTCGAGGAAGAGCCCCATGTCACAGCCCAGTCTCTCCAAGGCAAGACATCTAGGCTCATGCCGACATCCTGACCGGCTTTTGAAGCGCATGATCTTATGCGTATAAAAGCTTCAAATGACACGAAGCAGTAAGGGTATTGTGGCATCTTTGCATTTTTAACCCTTTAGTGGTCAGGTTTTGTTTCCAAAAATAGACAAAAAAACAACACTGCACAGTAGTGGTGCAAAACTATCGATAGTATCGATAGTCGCTAGAAATCTGACTATCGATAGTAAAAGAACTATTGATAGTACTATCAATAGTCGACTATCGAAAAACTATAGATAGTCAACTATCGAAAAGCTATGGATAGTATTATCGATAGTCGACTATCGAAAAATTATTGTTAATCGACTGTCGGAAAACTATCGATAGTCGACTATCGTAAACCTATCGATAGTACTGTCGACGGTTTACTGTCGATAGTCTTGCGACACTAGTAGTTTGTGTCGCTCCCTCTTCTCCTTTTCTCGCTTCATTTTTTTCAAATGGGACACCAACTAACCCAGCAACTATCGGTAGTACTATCGATAGTATCAATAGTTGCCAGAAATCTGACTATCGATAGTAAAAAAACTATCAATAGTACTATCGATAGTCGACTATCGATAGTTCTGCGACACTATCAATAGTTTTAGAAAAACTATCGATAACATAGATAGTCAATTTATCGATAGTTTTGCATCACTACTGCACAGGCTTTCTTTTTTTTTTTATTATCTAATAGGAGCATGTACAGTGCATGCCAGCTGTCAAGGTCGAAAATCGGTTAATGGAAATATTGAGAGCAAAAGGTTGTCGCCTTTCTTTCATTCAGTTTCATTTTGGCGCAACTGCTTCCGCGACATTCTGGTGGTTTCAGACTCTAAACCGGGGGTAGTTTATGGAACTTCTACATTGAATGATGATTGCTCATCCTTCTAATTTAATTCTGAGAAGCGTTCAAAGTCTGAATCACAAGAAAGAAATGGTGCTCCGATTGCCACCACCACCAGAGCAGTCGATACGTGACGCGACCATCTCGCGTGTATCACCTGCACTGAGTGTCAAACTTCGCACACTGTAAATAGCGTCAGCAAGCCAAAACAAAACGCAAATATAAAGTTTATAGTTTGCCAAAAACCTACCAAAAAGCAGCGCCTCCCGGGGTGTGCCTCGGTATCGCGTTTCGGCGGGAAAGTTCGACCACGTAATCGCCGCCGTACACATAAAAAAACGACCGTCATGAAGTTAAAATAAAGAATGGTGAAAAAAAAAAATAAATGGTCATAATCCGGCAACACAGCCACCTCATCTAGGACACAATGGGAGAACTTGACATAAAACCATAGTGCATTTCATGCCGTCCCATCGGCCTCTGCCGCCCCCACCTTGGTGCACTTCATGGCTGCTGGGCTGATGATGCGGATGACGCCCCGGGACCCGGCCACGGCCAGCAGGGGGAAGCCCGTGACGTCGTCGTACGACCAGGCGCATGTGTACAGGTTCTCTTCGGGCTGGGCCGCCAGGGGGTCAAGGCTCTCTCTCAGCGTGCCGTGCAAGTCCCGCTCTCCGCCTATGCTGCCTGGAACGCGTCTTCGACCGGCGCATTTGGCATCCCGTTGCGCCGACGCATCGAAGGTCGTCCCGAAGCGGCGACGAACAACGTTGCGGAAGCCGGCCGCGTCACGTCGTCGGATGTTGCGGCCCCGCGGCCGGCGCCAGAAGTCCCAGCAAAATGTAAGAACGGACGCGAGCGCCGTCGTCGTCGCGGAGTCCGGACTCCCGGCCGCCGAAGCTTCCGCGGACTTTCCACGCCGGAAGGCGACCGGTAGCGGAACGGGCGTCTGCCACGTACGCCGCCGCTGCAGCGACACCGCCAGGATTTCGGCCGGCGACGACGTGACGCTTCTACGCCGCCATCAAGCGGAAATCGAGGGGCCACTTCTTAGGACGCGGTAAATGCACCAATCGGAGACACGTTCCAGACACCATCGGTCTCTTCAACATTGCCAGCACACGACCGCACGGACTCTCACGAGTATACAATCTTATTGCCACCAGATTTTGTGTTGTGTTCTCCGTTCTTTATTTTTCTTGTCTCGGGGCTTTTGGATTACAATATTTTGGGACTGCAGGGAGTAATTGTTTTGCGTGTATGTTTAAGTTAGTCAGCCCCAATGGGTGTCTAGTCTCCCTACTGTAGAGAAGAAAGTACTGCAGCCAGCCTAAGGTCTCTAATCTGTGTCACGCGGTAGTGATCTGCGACTGCACGCCCGAATAATGCTAGTCCAGTTCAAAACGGGCAGGGGTGGCGTTTGAACCCGGGGTGCCCTGGTTCTGCGGCACGAGCTTTTGCTCCACGTGCTCCGGTGCGTTTGCACGCTCGGCTGCCGATCTCCCCAGACTGCGTAAATTTAAAACCAGAGACTGCTAAAGGCATGGGTATGCTGGCAAGCTATCGCAGTACTGCTGCAAACTTTAAGTGAGATGTTCCGTTTTTATTTTTTTTTTCTTGAAAATACTGTTAGTTCTGAAAGGGGACTTTAGCAGGAAAGGACACAAAGTACCTACAAGAAAATTGCATGCATCATAATTGGCACTTTAAGTTCAAAACATAATGCAAAGGCTATTGAACAGTGCTTAAAAAAGGAACAAAATCAGAATTCATATTTATAAAAAACACAATTAAAAGGAACAAAACACTTAGCAGACCAGCCCTGGTTATACAAAGGAAAACAAAAAATATACTATAATCTTACATCACTCATCCCTATGTGACAAAGCATCAAGATGTGCTAGAAATTGGGTTATTGTGGCAGTGCTGGTGCTCAAGAAATTTTGTTATATGCTTTAGTATAATATGTTCTAGTAGTTTGCAGCAAGTACAGGTGAGGGAAATCGGGCTGCAGTTGGAAGGATTGGCGATGTCGCCTCGCCTGCTTTATGTATGGGAATGACCTTACATTTTTTCCATTCAATGGATACCTGACATGTGCTGAGACTTGTTAAAAATTAGGTACAAATATTTGCTCATCATTCAGCATACCACTTTAAGAAACTTGTTAGGTATGTTATCAGGACCGCTCCCCTTTTGTTGTGTGAAGGTTGAGCAAGAGGTCGAGAATTCACACTTCAGTTACAAGTTCCAAGACGCTGGTGTTAGGGTCGAGGTTACAAAGTTTTCCATTATCTCTAGTAAAGACAAATTGAAGTAATTATTAAACTAATTTGCTTTACTTCGTAAATCTTCGAAGGTTAAACTGGGACGGCTTATTTTTTGGGGGTTTACATAGTTCCAGAACTTCTTGGGAGAGCATTTTAAAAATTCACGAAGGGTCATATTGAGATACTTATCCTTAGCTTAATTTATTTTTTCCTTTTAACAATTTTACCAACTCAGAAAGTACAAGTCTGTTTTGTGCGCTTTCCTTAGCTTAAGTCATTGAACTAATTCTTAAACAAGTCCAGTAAACCTGGTATCATTGTTGCCTGTAATAATTGAGGTACATCCTAAGTCCTAAGACTTTCCTTTTTCTCCTAAGTTTGATGAACAAGAAAGATTTAGCAGTTACTTGGTGTGATCACCTCGGTTTTTTCCTCTAAAATTGATGATTTATTTATATTTAACAGAACAGCTCTACAACAAACATTCTATCAATATGAGGATATATGGTGGTTCTTTGGGAACCATTATATACAGTTAAAACTAGGGATGCCGCAAACTTTTTTCGAACCGAAGTTTCGATGATCGAATCAAGCAGTTCGAAAGGTTCGAAATATTTCGAATTTTCGAACTTTCTATATCGTAAAATTCGACAGAAGTCGAATTTTCGAACTTTTTAAACTAAGAATTTAGACGCTTTTCGAAATTTCGAACTTTGCACGGTCAAAAATGCAATGTTTTTCGAACCTTCGAACTTATTACGCTAAAAAGTTTGATTCTTTTCGAACTTTCGAATTTATTACGCTGCGAAATTCGATGTTTGTCGAACTTGATAGACCAAAAATTTCGATGATTTTCGAGCTTTCGAACTTCTTGCACTAAAAAGTTCGAAGCTTTTCGAACTTTCAACCTTCTTACACTAAGGAATTCGATAATTTCCGAACTTTCGAACTTATTTATTTATAAAATTCGAAAGTTTCGAACTTTCGAATTTTGAAAAGTCAAAAGTTAGACTAACTTCGCACCTTTAGGGTAAAAGTTTGAAGTTTGTCGAACTTCGAAAGATCGGTGGACGGTTTCATTTGAATTCAAGCAATGAGGTACATTCATAATTTTTTTTTTCTCGAATTTTTACATACGGTGCCGCATTCCTTGCGAAAGACAATGCCGTTTATTTCAATGTTCTGGCATGCTTAGTTTTAAAGAAGTAAATTCCCGAAGGAGCGAGGAAGGACGCTGGGTTTTTGACGATCGTCGTTTTTGCCATAATTTAAAACTTTTTAAGAATGATCTATGTATAGCCCAGGTAAGTATCGACTTAAGATACAATTATTGCTATTCAAGATGAGTTTCAAAAAAATGTCCAAACATGTATCTACGGGCAATTATGCCCTAAACTTGGTAATCTTTTCCGTCTAAATTGTTTGAGGAATCGCATTTAAATTAACACCACAGACAGTACATCTGCAGAATACAAAATAATGTATTTATCATTTTTTTCACGTTGAGAAATAAATTAACTCATGAAGAAAGATTTCTAATAATGTTCAAGTTCAGCACGTCAATAAAAAAACTTTTTTTTTATTTTGCTTTACATTTTTGGGACGTGTTTCTTTTAGCCTGTTCACATTTCGGTAGGAGAAACTTGTTTCAAAGTTCTGAGCCTCTGAATATGCAAGAATACCACACTTCCGGCGGGTTCTTGATAGTTTTTTTTCTCCAGCTTTTTATCCCCGCATTTATTGTTATGTTTATTTTTTAAATTTTTTTTTACCAATGGCACAGTTATTTCGGTCGAAAACACATAGCTTTGAACTTCCGAGCCACCGAGCATGTGACGAGTAGTGCCTTCTGACAACGAGTTTCTAACAATGACCATCTACGCGATCTTTTATGCAGTGAAGAGTGACAGTAGCTATACATATGCCTAAATAATTTCGGATTAAAATAAGCTCGACCATGCCCTCTTTCCCCGTATTGTTTTTATAATAGTCCAAAATATATGGAAAGGGGGGGGGGCTCCCACTTCCCCCCCCCCCCCCCCCCCCCGTTTTTCCTCTTCCGACGCCACTGGTATGGTAGAACGCTCCTCGGCCTTGAGTTGTGTCGGCTTCTGTCCTTTTTGCTCGGCGTTTCCTCTGTCCGGAAAATAAACCTCCAGAATAATTACAAACTTAACTTACTATATGCCAGCGTCACTCGGGTGGCGTTCGATCGAATTACTACCAACGTGGTAGTTTGCCAGATCGCTTCAAGGTTTTTCTGAGCCTCAACCTCCTGCCCGCCCCTGGCCGTATCATACTGGATGAGTATCGTAAAACAGTGCATTCGTGTGATCACTACTGCGTGATGCACGTTAAAGACCCCCCCCCCCCCCCCTGGGCTGGCAGTCACAGTTACTGATCTATGGTCACACGTCACTCTGCACTGGCAAACATTCCAGCACATCCGGGACACTCGTCGTCTCATTTAATTGCCTGACCACCTTCGCAGAGTCTAAATATCACACCAGAACTTTTCTAAACCTGATTTCGTGAAAACCAGTGAGGCGTGAAAACGTTATTTGAAACTGAAACTGTGGAGGAACATGAAAACCGAACTTCGTAATTTAAAAACTTGGACTTGGAATAAATCCGAAATCTTCAAGTTATTTTTTTTTTTAATTGAGCCCTAAAAGAGAAGCGAAACCTTCGAACTTTTCAAACTTCATGTAGAAAGAAATTCGAAATCTTCAAATTTTTTTAACTTTGTATATATAAAAATTTGAAGCGTTCTAATTTTTCGAATTTTAGATCCAAAGAATTTCAATATTTCCGAATTTTTCGAACTTCAGATTCAAAGAAATTCGAAATCTTTGAATTTTTCGAACTTCAGACCCCAAGAAATTCAAATATTTCTAATCTCTCAAATTTCAAGTTAGAAAAGTTTGAATTTCTCGAACCTCAAGTAAAAAAAACATTTGAAATATTCGAACCCAAAACTTTTAGAAACCGTGAAAGCTTCGACCTTTTCGAATTCGAAACTCCACGGTGTTTGAAAGTTGCGAATTTTTCGAATTCGAACCTCGGTCGGTACGAAAATATTGAAATCTTTCGATTTCGAACCTCAGTTCGGTTCGAAAATACCGAAACCTTTCGAATTCGAATCTAGGATGGTTCGCGACATCCCTAGTTAAAACAAAGCCTTTTTATAAGAAATCACTCTAATAACTGCTCCCCCCCCCCCCTTCCCGTCCAAGAAAACGATGACCTGATTGGGATGCAAGAGTCCACCATATATTTTTATTTAAGGATATATTTTAAATCTAGTGGCAAATTCTTATTACTAAGAAATACATCTGCATGATGCATTTAAGTGAGATAAAATAAATAAGACAAATGACCAGCTTGCGAGTAACACAATAGTCAGCACAGGCTCCAGTACCACTCTACTGTGCCTTTATTTAATCATTTTCCGTGTCAACTCTCTGGACCCCTGTGATCCCTTGCAAGCCAAACCATTTGCCTAAAGTCAAAAATATCACTCTGACATTCCCCTGACGAAAAAAACCAGCTCAGCAGAAAGATACATTGGTTCCTTAGAAAGGGTTTTGTAAAATTATATATCCATTCATTTCGCATTTGCACTGCTGTGACGGTGCCACATTTTTGATCCCCTCTTTTCTCTTTACCATCATAATTCACTATCTCACTTCTTCACACTTTTCGGTTATGGAGTAGTGGAGTAGTTGGTGCCATCTTTTAAGCTGCCAAACTTTCCCCAAGCATAATTTATTTTCTCTCTCTCTAAATAGTCGATGAGAGAGCGCAGGTATATTGAGGTTCAACCACTCCTGCCGGTGACTGATGTAGCACACAAAAGGATACATCTGGGTCGCAGTAGGACTGCAGCAACTTGATACTTCCATTCTCCAGGCATTCATAGAGAGTCACCTGGTAAAGATAAGAAAGAAAAGTGGCAGGATGAAACACGTTTGTCAAAATCCTTGCTTCAGCTCGTTATTCCTTAGTTTAGGTTGTGGCTCCTATTGCCCCAATATCAATGATATGAGCAAAATTTATTTTCTGATTACATCACAATGACAGCTTTTTCAACTTTCATTAGGCTAGTGCTAGCTTGTGTACAGCTTGCTTGAAAGTTTACCAAATCATACGAAAGCTTCTTAACAAAAGTGCCCACAAACACAGCCTTCTTGTGTGGTGCACGAAAATTGCACTTTGTCTAGCAATATCAATACTTACAAGCAGAAAGAGATGCAAAAACCTAAAAAAAAAGAAAGAAAAACATAACTAGAAATGTAATAATTATTTCTGCAAAGCTGCCTTAAATGGACAAAAGTAAGAAAAATATGAAAATGTATCATGTTCAATGTTATTATAAGCAGTGTGCGTTGTAGATGATGTTAACCCTACATGCATTCTAGGAGGATAAAATGTTTGAAAATCATGACTAGCTCTAGACTTCAGGTAATGGGAGTAGGAACAAGTACAGTGCTTTTGGCAACATCTAAGCAGCACCATTTGTGAATAATACTTAGATAAGAGTTGTCCACACCCTCTGTTCTGCAGTCTCCCAATACAGTGCAATCCACTTATAATGATACCGCATATAACAATATACCGCTTATAACGATCAGTTTATAGAATTTCTAGACTAAAAATGACCAGTTTCTAGTCCAGATACAATGATAATCGGTTATAACGATTGCATTTTTAGGTTTTCTCATTATTGTTATAAGTGGATTGCATTGTATTCACTATTCTTAATCTTGTAAGAGGCAACACTGTGTCAAGCACAAATCAAACGCCAATTCTTTCCGTTCACATTCATGTTGCAGGCATGACATACAGTAAATAATTCGGGGTCCACAGTGAAACAGTTTTGTACTACTATGGAACTGACAACGGCTTGATACTCTATACCAAGGGTGGCCAAACTGTAGCCCATAGTCTGCGTGCTGCTCTTTGGGGCTGAAAGTGTGGCTCTCGTAATTTGGCAACAATCTAAAATAGCTTGGGACAGAAATCATTCTCTTATATAAACTGAGCAGTAAGCAGCCGGCTGAAAAAAGACATACAATTAATGGCTCTAAGACCGTGACCATTGTGCAGATCACAGAGCCAAGGCAAATCACAATCAAGCGTTATTGAGTCGGTTGCATGTGTCTCTGGATGCCACCTTAGAGCCATGGGCATCAGTTTTGCACGTAATGGTCAGCCCAAGGTATGCCGCTCATCTGCCTTCGCTGATGAACACGTCTGTATGTGTGGGATTGTAAAGATTGGTTGAAGTTAATCAAAGTAAAGCAGGCTCAATTATTTTGTGAGATTCATGGAAGCCTTTGACTGCCAGAATCTTAGGGTCTGATGCCAACAGGTTAATGCAGGGATCTCTAAACCCCGGCCCGTGGGTTAAATCTGGCCTGGAGAAGTTTCTGACTGGCCCGTGGCTCGCCAAGGTTCTTCCAATGAAGCCCAGCACGCAGCCCGCGTCTAGTAGGCCCGCTCTATTGGCGCAAAAATAAGTGTGTGTAAGGAAACACACCAACAGTGCAAACCAAGATACCAGAAAGAGCGAGAAAAAACTGCCTATCGTAATGCGGGTCTTCTCGCCATATTAATCATTGGATATTGGTATCACCACCATTCTTAGACACGTTTTCTATCTTACTATGTACATGAAAATTCCTTTGCATTCTCGGTATATTGTGCTTAGTGTCCGGCATCATAACTATTGCAAATTGTTAGCATCAGCTCTATCATTCTCATAAGTCTTCTATCCTGTTTCAGTATGCCAGTTTCATTGTGCTTTATTTTATGTTTGGTGACTTTTATAGGTCCCAATGATTGTGCAATGTCATAATTAGCTTAATATTGAATTTCAAAATAAAGTACAGTCGAATCTTGTTAATTCAAACTCGAGGGGGACCAAAAATTTGTTTGAATAAAGCAAAGTTTGAATTACCGGGAGTTTCCTCCCATAGAGATGCACAGGATGGGACCTGTATGTTAGTTCGAATTATCCACAAGTTTGAATTAAGAGAGTTTGAATTAACGAGATTCGACTTATATGCACTCATCCACCTTATCTTTTTATTTTTACTCTTTTTTATTTGTATTTAAATGCTTATTTATAATTATTCATTTAGTATTTCCTCCTTTATATTTACTTATATCTATTTTCTGGCCCTCGAAACTGTAACAGATCCCCAATCCGGCCCTTAAGTCATAAAGTTTGGAGACCTCTGGTTTATAAAACAATGCATTAGTGCAAAACTCTATTGAACATATATCTATCAAAATCCAATTCATGAAGGGGTGTACAGGATAATGCAGAAAACATCAAAGAAAAAATAGAAGAAAAGAGAAAAAAAGTGTGTTTGCACGTAGAGGGTGTTGACAAGGTGCCCCCTCCCCAAATTGTTTTTCTTATTAGGGAGTTTTAACAGGTCGTTTCCACACAAACGGTTCGCCCTCCAATGCATCGGCGAGTCGTTCGGGAAGTCGGGAGGCTCTTCTCGTTCGTTTCTCCCATTCCGGCCGCTGGAGTCGTCACCACAACGCAGCCAGCATCGTTCACGACTCGGGTGAAAAAAAGATGGCGGACGGTTTGGTGACTGCCTTCGCCGACCCAGCCGAGTGTTAGGCTTAGGACAGCGGCAGGAGATTTGTCGTCCTGTTAGTCTGCTTCATTTGAGAGGTTGAACCAAATCATTTCGAGGACTGCTGACAATGGTAAGCGACCGTGAATGCTGTAAACTACGCATGTTAGTACATTTTTGCGATCTGCGGGCAGACACAGCTGCCGTGGCGACCGCGAGCAGACGAAATGATTTGGTTCGACGGCACATAATGTGAACGATCGTTGAAGTTCAGGATGACGGAGACACAACACATACCTTTACGGTCGTTTAGATACATTTTACTCCATCTAGCTTCGCAGTTCTTGAAATTCCGGCCGGTAAATGTTACATCGGCCGTCTTGTTTACATCAGTTGTATGCCGGAAACACGAGCCGCCACCACGGCGTCCGCCACGGATTTACATGTTGCAGAATGTTTCACATGTTCACTAAAAGATGGCGCCACCGTTAAGCACTATCATCATCATCGTTTACACGGTCGCGCAACTTTCACGATTCGCTGAAGTATGTCAAATTTCACGTACGGTTTCACGGAACGGACCAGCTGTACCGTTCGTGATTTCGGAACCGTGTGCTTGAAAAACGACTCGCTAAAACTCCCTATTTACAAGCACATATTCAGGGTGGTTCAATAAAAAATGATTATTTCGTTCGAGGCTCTTGGACCACGCCAATCAGGTCACCCCTGCTCTATAAAAATAAAATGTGATAAACAACTAAGAAACTATGAATGGTTTAAAAACAATTATATATAGCTTGTCATCTTGATATAATAATTTATTTCATATATCTTAACTTCCTAATCACCGTACATTTACTATGAGCAAATATGCCACAGTTGGATCTTTGTTTTGTTACTGCTTATTTTGTTTGTTTATTGACTACTATTACACATGACTTGTTTTACTGTGCAGTGTGCACGTTTACTATGATAATTTCCCTGCTTCTGCTGTATAATGTACAAGGGCAGAGAGCCCGCCAAGCCGTCTAGCGTGGCATTTTTTTCTCAGTCCTCATGATTACCTGTAACGGGAATAATGATTCTTATTATGTAAAAGCCCTGGCTGTTTCCGGAAGGGCCCTCCGCTCACTCACCCGATTGCTTCCGACGACTGCAAAGATGTACAGACCGTCCTTCAGGTGTGGGTTGAACTGGACGCCAAACAGGGGCTGGCCATGGTCCTCCTGGGGGACGATGCTCACCTCGCTCACGCCTCATGCACAGCCTAGCTCGCACTCAAGGTTGGTTATGAACACTTGTGATGAGAGACCACACTTGTGCCATCTATCGAGCAGTCCCGGAACACTTCCAATATGCATAGATTTCCAAACTTTTTATGCATCATTCTTTCATTGGGGGTCTGAAATACTTCTGACAATGTTATAAGCAACCATTTTTCATAGATACAGCATAGGTTTGGCCTCGCAAATAATGCATAACTTTCAGTCTAGTTATACGCAATTCCAGGGCTACTTCATAGGCGGCGCCAGTGGGCCAGCGTGTTTGTTCTCTTGTTGTAAGCCGTCACAGTCGAACACGGATGTGTGAGTCAACCTTCAGGAAGGTGGACACGCACACAACATGCCACACAAGACACACTCTTTCCATATCTTTCGCGTGTGTATTATGCGAGCATCACGCAATAAAAACAATGATGCTATCAACTGGAAGTGAAATGGCACAGCAATTTCGTTTCCTCCCCCAAGATTTAGTATGAATTATTCTGCAAAGTGAGTTCACAAACAAGTGATACACGACTGTGTCCAGTTTTGAATTCGTTCCCCAAATGCAGGAGCGAAAACCTATTCGTCCTTCCTTATCACTTTACAAATGAGTTCCTGTAGTGGTTTAAAAGGAAATTATTAGTGTTGCAGTTGAGAAAATGCAACACCATAACACTTATGCTGCGCTTATGCATTTTTTTTTAAAACATTGCTAGAACCACCAACAATAAAGTGAACAAGCAAGATTATCTGGCCAACACTATGTTGCATGAGGTTGAAGATTGCTGATGAAAAGACAGTATTTTTGCTTTGAAGGAACCACAATACACTTTACACTACTTTTGATTTTGCTAAATATACTGCTTAGAAATAATCTCTGATGTTCATAAAGCTAGCACATAAAGCATCCCCCACCCCCCCCCCCCCCCAAAAAAAAAAATGAAAGAAAAAAAAACTGCATTAGTTTTTAGCTTTGCATCCAAACAACCAGTACAAAAAAAACACCACAGAAAATTGAGCAGCGTTAAAGCTCCTCAACTTGCAGCCAAAATACAGAGTCAGGTGTTCTTTCACCCACCTGTACTGCCAATATTCAGCATGGTCATGTGCCTGGGTTGGCAATGCTCAGTGCAAGCGATGTGCTCCACACATTGATAGTCAGGCAATTTCCATCACCACACTAAATAGCTACAAATGCGAATCTGAATATTCGCCGATGGATTGATTATTACAGAGCTTTAGCAGCCAACCAGTGACGTGTGCTCAAGTCCAATTTGTGAACACTGTTCGATCGTGATGCCCTCGACACTGTTCGAAACCGGGTGGATCACAACATTGGAAAAGTCTTATTGTGATCCACCCTAATCCATCTTAAAAAAAAAAATAAAAATAAGATCACAGAAGAAAACAAAAAGCAGACCACTCTTATTTTTAAAATTTCACAGTGCGAATCACATTTCTCGTTCCCAGTCCGCATTCTAGTTCTTTTGTGCACCATTAGGCAATATGCAGTTAGTAAACTCAAATCCCATATCATTTCACGGTCCATTCACGGTCACGGTCATCCTGCTTACAAGGGATAAGCCCGCCACTCTCACAGATGTTAATGTTGGTCTCCTCTCAGACATGCTGAGCGTGTTGGTGTTGTGAAACATTGGCATCCACACATAAGTGCTCCCAGAACACACCTCTCAAGTGTTTTTTGTTAGTCAAAATGTTTACTCTATATCGCTTACTTTTTCTGTTTACTTGCGTCTTTTATATTACCTGTATAATATGTCTGGTTTATAATTGAACTGTAATTTGGCAACCTTTACTATTAATTTTTTGTAGTACAAGGTGAGTCAAAGCAATCTATGGCTGTTTGAAAGGATGGCATAAAATCGGTTTCTGACCGTATCGAGCTAAGATATTGCACAGAGCTGGACGAAGAACACACATTAAGGGTATAAAATTTTCACTGAACAAACTTACATCAGTAAAAAGTTGGAAATTAAAAACTTGAAATCCCTACCTACGGTGGCCATGTGCTAACCAAAGGTGTCCGATTGGAGCAACAGCTGATAGATGTCAGCAGTGTTCTCTGCGTCGACAGGTGGGGGTTGGCAGTGAAGGCACCGAATACAGAATTTTCAGCGTCAGCTTCGGTGATGACGGCACTGTTGCCGGTGGTTTGTTTCGAAGGTTCCCTCCTCGTTGAGGCGCCTCACCCAGCACAGAGTTGTAGGGGAGCCCAGAGGTCGCCGCCAAAACTCTGCCCAAAAATGTCGGCGGACCTCTTTTGTTTTGTGGAACTCCTCCTACCAGAGAGCAACCCTCACTCGCCTGTTGAGAGCTAAGCACACCATGAACATCCCAAAACCGCTCGGATGAAAGTTGCAGACAAGGAATGAGGCACTGTAACAACCAGAAAGTGCAAAGCAGATGCCAGCATGTGTCCAAAAATAACTGTAAAAAAAAAAAAACGAGATGACACATTTGTTTTGTTGTTCCTGTTTTATCTTTACTTTTTGCTTTATTGGTAGAATGACAATAATCATGCACTGACAATTCACCAATTAAAAGAGTGAATCACTTCTGGCTCAGAATCGTTGTCTGCTATTGCCAAAGTTCAGGGAAGCGCACGTCGTGGCCGCCTACAATCTTATGTGTCGCCATCTGTCGGCTGTTGCGCCAATCAGACATCTCAAGTTAGCAGACAGATGCTGTAGGTAGGAATTTCAAATTCTTGGTTTTTAACTTTTTACTCGGGTATGTTTGTTCAGTGAAATCGTTGCACCCTTAATGCACCTTCTTCAGCCACCTCTGTCCAAAATCTTAGCTCAATACGTTCACAAAGCGATTTATGTGGTCCCTTCAAACAGCCATGATTCCTTTGCTTCATGCTGTAATAATCCCCCTCATGTAATGCACTTCATTCAAGTGCCTTTGAGGATTATTAAGTTGAACTGAACTGAATCACAGCATTTCGTGTATATGTTGATATTACATTGACATGATCTATGATACAATGAGAATGATGAATTTACAAAGAGTTACCAAGTGAGGAGGATTAAACACAGTCTGTGGGGCCGAGAGGTAGTTCCTTCCCCAGCGCCCTTACCTTGTTGGACTTTGGGGGGACACACTCCATGAGACGTGCATAAAATGCTCTTGAGACTTCCGCCGCCTTTGAAAGGTTCTTCACTTTTTAATAAAATCACTAATGCCCCGTTTAGCCTAACACGTCCATGCCCTTGTAGTTGCATAAATTTCAACGGAGAAACTTCACAGACCTCGCGAAGACGGGCGCTCCTATCTCACCTTGATGTGCGTGGTGCATTTATAGAGCAGCTTGCAGCGCTTGTTTTTATTTCTGCGTCGCTTGCCACGACGCCTGTTGGTCGGCGTATCGCTCCTCGACGTGTTGTCCGCCGTCGAAGCGCTACCGATGCTGGAGGTTTCGTCCTGCAAGAGGCGCCAGAAAGTTCTACTGCGTCACACGGACAACAGCCGGCAAGGGCATGGAAGCATCGCCGCTTCAAAGAACATTGTGTGTATTCGTTGGTGCAGTGCGCGAGAACGGTGCTGAAAATAATTATTCTAAAGACGGCATCTTTCGTGTTGCCAATTGCCGGCACGAACTGGACACTTCTAATAACCTCGTCCCACTAGAGTGACAAACACAGATTTTTGTCCGACGACACCACAAAGTTCCATGTCGCCGATGCTGTCCCACTGCAACGACCAACACCCGCGACAATCGCCGACAAACGATCGACGACGGACGAGTTCTTGTCTGTCGTTGGACTTGAAGCGCAGCAAGCAGTCCCACTGAGGAACATGTCTCGGAGACAAACTTATCCTCCTCGCCCGCTTGTGCCTTCTGTTGCCTCCCTTCCCACCCTTCTACCCTTCCTCCCGTTTCTCCCGTGGCTCGCTCCGCTGCTCGACCTTCAGAGAAGCCCTTGGCGGCCACTCCTCGTTCCGGTCCCTCGATTGCTCGTAGTAGTCGCGGGCGCGGATTGCTTGCTGGCGCCGGGCGATCGTGTTGCGAAAGGGAATTTGCTGTGGCTGGTTTTGCTCGCGAAAACTTGGTGCTTCAAGACGCCGAGGTCTACGCCCCTGCATCAGGATGGATACACCCATGTTCGAGGACTGACCAAAGTAAGACCGCTCACCACGAAGTTGGACACGACGTTCTGCGGCAAGCCATTCTGGCAGACGAGAGACTTGTCATCACGTTCTGCGATAATCGGGATGCCGTATTGTCCTCCAAAAAACGTCCGCCCTCGATCATTCAAATATGAAGTTATAAACATCCTCAAAATCGACATGAAATTCCATGGCGCTCACCTAGAATTCGTCGAACGACCCAAAAAAGGAACGATTCGGGTATTCTAGTTCGGAAAAAAGTTTGGTGTTGATTGTCACGACTGTTTGCAAAAAGTCGCCAACACAAATGAAGACAAGCGGAAGCTTTAATCAAGAAATAAAGTAATCGTCTCCACTTTCACCGTGTTTGTCGGCGCGTTTTATGCCCAAAGAGCAAAACACGAAAACCGCGTCGTCAGATTCAGTTTGTCTGTGTATTTTGAAGTGTTTTGTTGACAACTCCAGTCCCACTAGGAAACAAGTTTCCTTGTCCCCATGTACTGCGTCGTGTCCGCCAAGTGGGACGGCCGACTCCGACAAACAGGCTGTCTGTCGGTTTCGCTGTCGCTCGTTGTCGTGTGTCGCTGACGTTTGTTGCTTGTCGCTCTAGTGGGACGCAGCTATATGGTGCTTCGACTGCGGTAGGAAAGTGCGACACAGTTATCGCAAGCGATCGCCGGTGTTTGCGGTTTTTCTGCCACGAATAAAACGCCACCATGAAAACTAGTAATGCGGTTATCCGGGACACATATTTTAGGCAGTAAAGGTAGGTGTCCATCGATATCCCATTTAAAACAAATGCGAGTAAGTGCGGATGTCGCGTTCGCGCCAGCAGTGTCGCACAGTGTACACGATCGTTGCTGACGCGGCACCACACCAGTACGATCATACACTGACGCTAACAGCCGCTAAAGCCCCGATAACTAACAGACGCACATGACAGGCTTTTGAGAAAAACGCGAGCTTTGAATGAGGCAAGAGGACGAGTGACGAGAACCCTACGCGATTGGTCCGCGCGACCAGCTACAACACAACGTTGCAAGCAACGCGCGTCGCAGAAGCGGACACCAAGCGAGAAGTGGCTAGGGTTCGTCAGGTTAGCAATTCGAAGACGTTTACGGCATTAAGCTAAGGGGTAATTATTGCAGGTGCTCACGATGTCGTCGGGAGAGTCATCCGAGTGGTCGGACTGGTAGACGAGCCGCGGTTGCCTGGTGTGCTTGGCGCAACTCGAGCTCGCAGCCTGATCGCCGAATTCAATATCAGACATTGTCGAGGTCACGAACAGAGCGTCGGTCAACTTGTCGCGGATGCACTGTTCATGGTTCGGGCAGTATGCAAGCGGCTTTTTGTTTCAAAAGGCGCCAAGCGATCATATTTGCATTTGTTTACAAAAGCACGCCGCGCGCCGCGGACAAACGGAAAGAGCGAGCGGAGAGCGCAGTGCGCAGGATTACGGCAGGATACACGGCGGTGGAAACTAGTGGAAGCTATGCCTATTTTTGTTGTATTAGGCGGGTACTTGCGCCACCTAACGTAGAATGATTAAACCTGTTTAAATTCTGTTTTTGCTCAACGTGTTTTAGCTGTTTCCAGATTTTGGGGTGCCTTCATGTGCGATTTGAAGGCGCTTATGGCTGCCAGTGTGATGAACTTGCTGCTAAGCAAGAAACCACAGCATGGCGCGATGACCTCACGTGCAAGCCATGCATTTAAAGGGGTCATGAAATGCTTTTCCAGCTTTTTCCGTTTTTCCTGTTTAGCTTTCCTCCTCAACTCATAAATCGCGCATTCTACCAAACAATTGAAGAAGATCGAAGAGGGGGAGTCCCCTCTTGCTCGGATTCTCGTTCGTGTAGCCGGACACAGCCATTATCCTCCTTATAGAAGATTAGCCCGTCGATCAAAGCTCGAACAAAAGTTGCTTTCCCCACCCCGTTCACCCCGAAGCTGACAGGGCTGTGGAAGCTACGTGCTCGTTGGGTCAGCCACACTTTTGCCACGTGATCACGCTCTCTCGCGCACACCCACGCGCAGAGAATGAGGTCAGGTGATGAAAGGGAGGCGGCTGATTGGTCCGGCAAGCACGTAGCTTCCACCACAATGTCAGCTTAGGTGTGAAGGGAATAAGTGAGGTCCGGTGTTGTGTGACGTGCGTTTGGACCCGGTGACGCGCTTTGGGGACCGCGAATGTACCACAGAGAAAAGGCAGAGAGCTTACGAAGGGAAGGAGGTACGAAATAGTCCGCTGTGTTTCCAAATTTTCGTACCGAAAGTCAGGCTTTTGACTTTCTACCTTTTTTCTTTTGGCCCACTGAACGATGCGCTATTAGTAAAATCCCAATATAAATTTATTTATTCCAGCCCAAAATTCATTTCAATTCATTTTGTTTTATTTATCTATTTATGTACAATAAAGGCCCTCGTGGTCATTACATAGCGGGAACAACAATTAAATAATTAAAAAAAATATTTTCGTTTTTTTTCTTTTTTTTTACTTTGGTGAACAAGGAAGACCGTCCCGCGACTCGCGGGACTGTCCCGCATTGAGGGCTCGTGTCCCGCGTCCCGCGAGAAATTCCCGAAACTTCAAAATGTCCCGCATTTCACACTGTCGTAAAATTCACTCTGCAACTCATGGTGCCGCCGAACAACGGGAGACGGGGAAGCGTGGAGGTTGCTGGAAATCGTGTGATTCGCAATGGTACGCCATTTTATGCAGGAGGTCCGACGCGCATGCGCCCTTGTGCCTCTCCCTCTGGTGGCAAAATATTGTAAGAAAAAATTCTTCGCCAAAAGTTTAAATATAAATTATTGTAACTATTTTCAAATCGCTGTGTCAATGCGCAAAAGGGTTGCTGTGGCATTTACTTTTAGTGAAGACAGCCACACAAGGAAAAAAAAAGCCTGCAACTCACAAAGGTCGAAAAGAACATAATGTTAAAAATTTGTGTAGGACCATGTTGATAAAAGTAAGCGTTAACAGGGAACAATAACAAAAAAAAATATTTGCTGTTTCTTATTTCCATTTGATGCACCGAGTTCTGCTGCAATCGCTTTTTATGCTTTCAACTTCAACACATTTAATAAGATATTTAGCATTAAAAAAAATCACTGGGAGTGAAAATTATTTTAACTTAATTGCTGCTATACATTTTGCAGGAGTATAAACAGCACATGATATTAAATGTGTTAACAGAGCCCGGTTCGTGGTGTGCGTGTTAATAAATTTCCTCTACTTTCCCCTCCCCCCTTGCCCCGCATGTCCCGCATTTCGCTAGCAGGAAGGTGGTCACCCTAGCCGTCCGCAAGTCGGCAAGCCAGAGTGGAAAGGCTGTAAAGGTTGCCGCAATCTATGAGTGACAACCAGACAATTGGCAAACCGTTTGTCTGGTTTCCGCCGCCGCTCGTAGATGGCGGTAGCTGTCCAAAGTGTTGTGCCGACATTTGTTTGCTGGCGGACACGATCCTGGGGAAACTATCCCTTAAAAAACCGAGAAGCAACGCACACACACACAAGAAAATATATGCATGCACAAAAAAAATTTGACGCATTCCGGCACTAATTGCATTGTGTCGACACAATTGCATTGTGTCGACGCATTCCGGCAGTAATTGAAATATTTATATATGTATATATATATATATATATATATATATATATATATATAGAGAGAGAGAGAGAGAGGAAAGGTTTAACGTACTATAAAAATACATGTATAAAACAGAAGACGATAATTTCAATTCAACTTAGTACTCAAGCAGCATGTTTAGGGCGGCAGCAAAGGACTCATAATCACTGATGCATGGCCTCCAAGGTCCCGAAGTGGATCTCGGAGCCGGGCCATTCCACGTGAAACGTCCCAGACGTTGCGCTCGACCACCTCCGATTTCTAAAAAAAATTCATGGGCTTCGGCCACAATGTCCGTAGCCATACCCTAAAATAGTTTTGACGAAAAACAATTTGTGATGACGTGAGCGCGATTTTAATTTTTGAAAACAGCGTGAAACTAGGCATCACTCAATAATTTACGAAAAATCAGCTTTTTTATGAAACACCCAACAATATTTTTTTCTTAAATTTGCACGGTTGTCGACTTACAATGTGGTTGGGTTTGTGCAGTTTTGTTTAATTTAAATATTTTTTTTTAAAAATACATAATTTTATTTAAAAATAAACATTTTTGTCATTTTATTAAAAAAAATATATAATTGCTCCCGGGACCTAATATAACTTTTTACTGGCTGCCCTCTAGGTATATAACCTATAAAAAATATTTTAAACCGCTCAATTAAACATCTTGCAGTAAAAAAAAAAAAAAAAAAGTCTTGAAGTTGCCAAAAAGTGCGTTTTGACGCATAAACAGCCGTTTATTCCACCCTGAGGTGGTCCAAGTAAAAATACAAAATATGATGGGTTTGGAAGAACGATTGATCGTCTTTTGATTCTGAAAGTTTAATCAGAGTAATTTTTGTTTAAAGCGAGAAAACAATTTTTGAAGTTGAACTCTCGCACCACTACCCGGCGTCACTTCTTAACGCCTCTTCGCCGCACAGCACGCCACTTGCGACGATAGCCGAAGCGATTAGGTCCAAAGAAACAACGGAGTTTGCTGCCCGCTTCCCCTCGTCCCTCTTTTCTGGCTGTAAGGGAAGAAACGGCGGGTATCGTGTACTAATCGAAGGTGCCGCCAGTGCGTCGCCATAGCAGGCCCGTTGTGCCCTTTGTACCCGAGGGCGGCTCCTCACACTCCGAAACGCGATGCCTAATCGACGGGCGGCATCAGCTGACGTGGACTTCTTCTTGCCATGCCAAAGGTCCCATGGCGACCTCCGATTCCTAAAATAAAATTAATGGTTTTTCACCATAATGTTTGTGGTGCTTCTCTAAAATATTTTTGACGAGAAACAAATTTCATGGGGTGATGGCGGTTTGAACTCGTAAAAAAGGAGTGAAACTAGAGTCATTTATTAATCGATGAAAATTAAGATATTTTATAGAACAGTGGACTATTTTTTCCTAAAAACCACATGATATTTTGATTGTTGTGTAATAAGGATCATGGATATTCGGTTGAAACAATTTAAAAAAAAAAGTAATATATGAGAATTTTAGCCTTTTTGATAGTTTGGTTACAAACTATCTCGTTGCTGCAGGTGATTAAAAATTCTTAGTGGCAACCTTGTGAATATACTGCAAAAAAAAAAAAAGTTTTGGGCCGTACAACTAAATATCTTGCAGAAAAAACAACTTAATTTGTGCAAAATTTCGTTCTGCCGTTTAAAGAGCCGTCAATTCTGCCTTGAGGTGGTCGAAAGAAAAATGCGAAACATGGTGACTTTTACAGAAGAGTTTATTGCCTTTTGTTCTTGAAAGTTTAATTAAAATAATTTTGTTCTAAATACGAAAAAAAAAAACATTTTGAAGTTGAGCTTTTACGTCGCAACCTGGCGTCGTTTCTTGTGCCTCTTCTCTGCGCAGCACGGCACCGTCGAGCCCGGCGAAGCGTGCGACGGTGTAACCAGTGTAACGGTGTGCCCACGCAGGTAGGGAGCAGCCTTGAGTTGTCGGGTACATCTTGGTGAAAAGGGGCTGTTTTTCACTCTTGTTGCTTTATGGTTTTTCCCATTTCGACCGTTTTACGCGGCGATGTCCTCCTGTGATCTTCCTGTGTCTTGATGTCAGGAGATGCTTAGCGCTGCCGGTTCAGAGCATCCATTAGTAAGCTAGCTGTTTCCTACATACACAACGCGATCACTCTCTCTTCTTAACGTCAGGATAGATGTAAACAGCAGCACAAAAGACCCGTGAACGGGCAATCTCAAACGACGAGGCGATGTGGTGTTGACGAATGCGCGCCAATGAAGGCTCAGGCGTCGTTTGTGTTCAAATCGGCTTTGAAATGACAAATTCTTGCGTTGCTGAATAGGACGTAAGTCCAGCACGTAGCGTAGATGGTGACGCAGGCTTAAAGTGATGGTAACTTCTTTTCCCTTTGACGGGGACCGCTGAGCTAAATCTTGAAGTGAGTCGAGCTCGTTTTTCTTCAACCATTTCTTTCGGCACCCAAAGTATTGTTATGCCCCCGATGTTATTTTTGGCCTAGGTAAACAGCTGCTGGGGGGTCATGATTTGGTTCTCGAAGGGACTTCGAAGACTGGCCCTTGCTGCCAGACGCTTCACTGTACCCCCGACTCCGTCACAAGCACTCTTCCCGTGGGACGTTGCGAAAAAATTCCATTCAGCGGAAATGCCGAAATCATTTTCGTGTTGACAGAGGTTTGCAAAGTTTTTTTTATTCTTGTACTGAGAGGACGCACCATCTGAAAAGTAGTGAATTTTTCTAATTTGCGGAAGGTCTCGCTTCAATATATTAATTACTTCACTCTGAAATACAGAAACTGCCACCGTGTCGTGTTCTAGGCAGTCAGAAATAAAACTGAATGATTTTATAGAAATCTCTTGGGTGGTGGCTTCTTGTTTGCGAACGTAAATAACAACGGGGTGTACTGATGCCTGGATATTCACCCAGTGATAGGATTGCGGGGCGTCCTGCACGATGAAACTATAATTTTCAGCGAAGTCCACGAGTACTATTGCCTCGTGTTTGCCTATGTGTGCTTTGCGCTCCCGCAAGTATCGTGCCTGTTGTTTGCTCACAAAGTGGTGAGCCTTCAGTGCCTTCAGCATATCTAAGAATTTTTCGCGGAACTCGTCTGGTGTCAGAACAATGGTTTCCAGTTGGCAACGCACCCCGCTAACCCACTGGTGCACATGGACGTAATCCGTTTCTTCCGGGTCAAGAAGTGGAGTGCTGCAGAGCAAAGTATCAGCAAAATCGGTACTTGGGCATTTGGCACACCTGTCAAGCATGCACTCTTCATTGTGTAGATCACATACTGTAGTGGATAGAAGTTATTCGGTGCTTTCGTCTAATCCTGTTGCATGAAGCATGAGCTTAAAATTTTGGTGTTGCATGCACACGCAAACTGTGTGAGTGCCGCTCCCCCCTGCTAGGACACAATGTGAAGGTCGCAGACTTGCGAATGTTGAAAAGCCGCACCTGAAATCACAGCTTTTTTTCCATTCCTCGTGCATTTCTTTCAAGTTGAGCAACAACAGACGCTTTTGGCGACCACGTAGCACGTCCTTTTTTCCCGGTAGGCAGTACGAGACAGCGTCGTCCTGATAGAACTCCATGATGGAGGCCTTGACTTCTTGGCTGACCGGGCGGCCTCTTCTTTTTGGCACGGTGCCCAATATTCCTAATTCTGACCTGACCTTTACGGCTTGACGCGCTTGTCGTTCCGAGGCTCCAAAGAAGTTCATAATATTTTCGCGAGACCAAGAGGGTGGGGCCAATGTTAGAAGTTGTAATTTTTTCTCTCTATTTTTCTCCAGGTCAAACTTGTTTTTTAGATCTTGCGTGAGTGACACGTAGTCACTCAAAACAAAATCTTCATCCTGGTTCGGCTGAGAAGTTCGTTTCTGCTGTACACCCAAAGATGTATAAATTCTTCTTTCGGCAGAGATTTTAAGTTTTCTAACCTTCTTTTGGGCGTATGTCTCGCGGCTTGTTCGCCCTCGTTTTCGTTGGAGAGGGCTCTCTCCAACGGCTGCGAGGGCCTCGTTGACGCTCTCAAGTGCTACATCGGGGTCATCTTGCTCAGAAGGGGCATCACGAGCCAGAGGTGGTGGTGGTGCTTGAAAAGTAGGTCTCTTCAATTCGAAACAATTTCGCCGGCATGCTTGACAAAGTCGGTTTCCAGGAATAAGGTTTAAATTGGGGTGCGCATCTGCCAAGGCTATTGTAATGACAGCTGATCCACGGCGGTTTTTGACGTGTTCATAGAAAGGGTTAGAACACCACTTGGATGCAATCAGTGATGTGTACTTTTTAAGGTATACTTGATAATGATGTGAACACACTGTACGGATGTCACCTTGTGGGCGCCCGGAACGGAGCGAAAGAAGCCGCCGATCCGTGTGCGTCAGGTCTTGAGCGTTGATGAGGGACCGCGTCTTGGTCTGTGTGGTCACATGGCAACCCCTTGCACCAAGGGAGCACGGAGGAAGTTCGGCTTCTGCAATGAAAAAGCAATTTGAATGGAACATGACTGATCCTTCATTTATGTGAGCCATATCTGTGTGCTGCGCATAAATGACAAGTCGGGCACATATGCGCCTTTCGTGCAGAAGCTAGCCTTGTACGCAAAACGCCATTCGGCTTTGAACTTTTATGACGCTAATTGGTTTGTGACAGGTATAAGGCGAACCATGTGTATTTAATATAAGCCAACGCATCCTTCCCTACAGCTTGGGCTTATACATGTCTAACGTACCACATACTACATGTACGACGAACGGCCAGCTTTAAAAAAGATAGCTAGTCTATTTGGTTTAAAAAAGTCATGAATTGAGCGGCCGCAACTATACAGATACTGTGACAGAGCAGACACGAGTAAACACGACACAACTATCATTCTATTGTACAAAATAAAGCTAGCTTTCCTACGTACCCTGATCAGCATCCACAGGAACCGTAGATTGACTTCTTCCTCCAGAGGGACCAGCTTCATCGTTACATCACCGCACAACGTACTGGACGAAAAATGAAGTTCTTTCTTCGACAGATTTTCGATCTCAAATGGTCGTTCAAAAGCCAACTTCTCTCTTGTCAGCCCTTTCTTAGCTTACTAGCGCAGAAGCGGGTTCCTCAAAAGGCAAGGAATAAATCTCGATACCCAGTGTCAATAGTGCGGACACGTGCCTTTGTTTATTCATTATTTCCGATGGGTCATGTAAAGATTCCCGCACTGACAATATGAACCGAAAATAATGCTAGAAGCGCAATCTTGGGTTGTGACGATGCTTCAAGCGTCCGAGTTAACATACTGAATCAGCGCGTTTCAGAGCTTCAATCACGCGCCTGTAGCCTTCACTGCGCTCCAACTAAGCGCGAACCGGATCATAGTTCCGCTTTTCACCGCAGCATGCGTGACGGCTAGATTTCGCGGCGATATTATCGTGTTTCAGACGTCCACGTCAGCTGATGCCGCCCGTCGATTAGGCACCGCGTTTCGGAGTGTGAGGAGCCGCCCTCGGGTACAAAGGGCACAACGGGGCTGCTATGGCGACGCACTGGCGGCACCTCCGATTACACGATACCCGCCGTTTCTTCCCTTACAGCCAGAAAAGAGGGACGAGGGGAAGCGGGCAGCAAACTCCGTTGTTTCTTTGGACCTAATCACTTCGGCTATCGTCGCAGGTGGCGTGCTGTGCGGCGAAGAGGCGTTAAGAAGCGACGCCGGGTAGTGGTGCGAGAGTTCAATTTCAAAAATTGTTTTCTCGCTTTAAACAAAAATTACTCTGATTAAACTTTCAGAATCAAAAGACGATCAATCCTTCTTCCAAACCCACCCTATTTTGTATTTTTACTTGGACCACCTCAGGGTGGAATAAACGGTTGTTTATTCATCAAAACGCACTTTTTGGCAACTTCAGGATTTTTGTTTTACTGCAAGATGTTTAATTGAGCGGTTTAAAATATTTTTATAGGTTATATACCTAAAGGGCAGCCAGTAAAAAGTTATATTAGGTCCCGGGAGCAATTATATATTTTTTAGTAAAATGACAAAAATGTTTATTTTTGAATAAAATTATGTATTTTTAAAAACATATTTAAATTAAATAAAACTGCACAAACCCAACCACATTGTAAGTCGACAACCGTGCAAATTTAAGAAAAAAAATATTGTTGTGTGTTTCATAAAAAAGCTGATTTTTCGTAAATTATTGAGTGATGCCTAGTTTCACGGCTGTTTTCAAAAATTAAAATCGCGCTCACGTCATCACAAATTGTTTTTCGTCAAAACTATTTTAGGGTATGGCTACGGACAATATGGCCAAAGCCCATGAATTTTTTTTTAGAAATCGGAGGTGGTCGAGCGCAACGTCTGGGACGTTTTACGTGGAATGACCCAGCCATGACTGATGGAAGCAATTTTCCTTGGAAGGCTACTCCAGTCCGAAATGGCAAGGAGAAGAGGCGTATTTTTGAACATGTTAGTTCGTGCATATATACGGTTAATTGAAAAAAAAAAAAAGAAGTGATCTGGACGGGGCAATATACGGTGCGTTTGTGAAAAACTGATAGACGCGCAAGATGCCTTCTGTTATAAAGGAGTGATAATTGTGAAGTCAATGTTTTATACCGGTTACACCAGTAAAGCGAGAGTAGCCACGAACTATGAAACAAGGGGCTTTGTTTTGTAGTAATTCTATATTATGTTTCATATATAATTAGTGAGGATGCCAATTATGATGGATGAATAGTACAGCTGGGATCTAACAAGAGCAGTGTAGGCAACGAGTTTTGTTTCTGTGTTTGCCGGAAGAGAGATTGAGGAAGCCAAGAGCTTTAGTCGATTTGTTAGTAATACGTTGAATGTGAGTGTTCCAGGTAAGATCAGATGAAAGATGAACGCCAATATATTGAAATGAAGATAGATTTTCGATAGGATCAGTTCCGATTAAGTATGTGTGTGGAGTGGAATGACGTTTCGTTGTGAATGTTTTAGCTTTCGTTTTGTTTGTATTTATTTTCATCAACCACGCGGTGCACCAGTCGGAGATAACATACAAGTTATCCTGTAAAATTTTATAATCTAGAGGACCGGTAATTGTACAATAAATGACGGAATCATCTGCGAACAGACGAGTGCAAGACTGCATTTTAGAACGCGGATCATTGACATATCAGAAAGAGCAGAGGACCATGCACCGATCTCTGCGGGACATCGCACCGGGCATCACAGGAGACGTATGGTATCCATTTAACGACGAAGGTGGATAAGTAATATTTATTCAGTTTACGTATTAGCCGTTGATGAGGAACGCGATCAAAGGTTTTAGCAAAATCAGTAAATATAGCATCAACGGGCTTGGACGACTGAACAGAAGTATGGAGATCAAAGACTAGCTCAAACAACTGCTTCTCGCACGAACGGCCACGCTCAAAATCGTGCTGGTTAGTGAAAAAAGGAGGATGGGATGATAAGTACAAGGTGTCCCCCCAAAAAATTACGAGGCTTTTTTTCACCGGAAAATATTTTACGCATCACAGAACGCTCATACTCCTCCCAGATGTAGCGCTAGAGGTTCGAACAAGATGCCAAAGTTTCAGCCCGAACTATATCTTATTCAAAAGTGATTTTCTGAAAGTTTCAATGGTAAAATGGCGGCCGACAAAGCTCTCGAATACATGGAGCTCAATGGCTCCAGAAACCGAAAACGGGCAAAAATGGGCCATAGTTTCCCACTAAAATGTTCAGAAAATCACTTACAACTTTTAAATAAGATATCGGTTCCTGCTGAAACCTTGACATCTGGTTCGGACCTCTAGTGATACTTTTGGGCGGAAAATGAGCGTGAAAAAAAAAAAAAAAAAAAAGAAAGAAAACCTGTAAATTTTTTGGGGGGATAGGTCATGATTTGAGACGATATAATATGTTCTAGAAGCTTACATGTAACTCAGGTGAGTGAAATGGGCCTGTAATCATTCAATACGTTTTTATCTTCTGCTTTGAAAATAAAAATGAAACGTGCATTTTTCCAATCATCCGGTAATTCTTTTGTGGGAAGCGATTGTTGGAACAGCCTTCCAACAAGGTGACCAGACATTTGTTTGATTAATTTTATAATTTGGTAGAAATGCCACCTGGACCGGGACTACAGTTAGTAGGCAAGGCGGCCAAAGGCACATTCAACTCCATGAGTAGAAGTAACTATATCATTCATATTGCTGTCCGCTGACATTTGTAGTACAGTTGAATCTGAAAGGTCACTCCCCTCGGTAAATACACTGAAAAAAAAGAAAAAAAAAATTCGTTAAATTGATTAGCCAGTGTAACAAAAATAATTAGGAACCAAATTACAGCGCTGAAAAGATCCACAAAAAAGAACTTTTATTAGACTAAGTTTTCTGAAACAAGGGATACTGCACAGTGCTAGATTTTAGTAAACCAACTGTTAGGGCGAAAACAGAAAAGAAAAAAAAAAAATGAGGACAAAATTCAAACTGTGGATAAGAGCAAGAATTAGAAGTACTAGAAAATAATTTCAGTACTGAATATGTACAATCAATCGAAAAATTTGGTATGTGGAAACAAAAAAAAACAAAGCAATGAAATAAGATATAGTAATTTATTATCTTCCCCCGATATGAATGACGGTGATCTGATTGAAAAGTTAAACACCTTAATATAATAAACAGTGGGGTTAGACCAAATTAGAGCTATATATATATTAAATGCCATGTAAATATATTAAAGCCTGCACTGCTACAATTATACAATTGAGTATTTTCTATAGTGGCAATATTTATGAGAAACTTAAAAAAAAATAATTGTTTAATTTTTTCTTTTTTTTTTTACGAACTAAAGCATGTTAATGGAAGGAGTCCCAGGGCTCTTTCTTATTTGTATTCTTCGCTCGTCTTTATAAACGCTTCTTTTTCTGGATGCTTCGTTTTATTTTAGTTGTAAACCACGGTAAACGTAGACAAGGTGCAATATTTACTACAGGCCGAGATGCAGGCAATTTGTAGTACCCAATTCTCATTCACTGAACGGTCATCAAAACGACTCAAGAAGGATCTAGAAAACACAGACAACCTGGACATCATAGACTTGCCCTTCTATAATCAAAGATTTGTTTTCCTAAAAGCTTACGCTTTTCAACAGCAAAGAAATAGTATACAGTGCACAACGCAGTAATAAATTATTTTGTCAATAACATTTGCCGAAATGTGCTTAGGGTGAGTTGTCAAAACTAAATTCAAAACTGCGTCACCACCTGTTGGAGTTGCGACAATTTGACAAAATTGAAAATAACTTGTCATTTCAAGAAATTTTAAACATCCGGCCTTATTCGTGCAGTTGCTAAACACTTCATGTATGGATATTTTCTACCAATCTTCGAACTGCCCCTTCGTGAGTGCCCTCTTTTTATCGTCCGTTCCACCATCCTTGTCAGTGAACCCACTCGTTCCCGCAGATCTACTGCCCCTTTAAGGAGGACAAGGACCAAAGTACCGCCATTCGTTGCTGCGGAAAAGGCGCGAGACAAGTACCGCGTGGTCACTGGATCCTGGGAAAGTAGCGCCAAATATGGTCGCCATTTTGTTTCATGGAATGAATGCAGTTTTTCGTTGACCTCTCCATTCTTGGTGAGCCGACTCAAATCCACAGTGACAGGTTGCTTCATTATACAGACATTTATTGAATACCGAGATTTTGTTCTCCACACACCGGCGAAACAAGCGCACATATTCGTATCACCACCACATGCGGCGTCAGTGCGTGGCGGCACTGAAACATAATTTTCCTGCAGAAGTGTCATGTCATAATTTTCCTGTCTTTAAATACGCAAGAACAATAATGCCATTGTAAGAGATCTGTGGAGATAAGGGTGATTGATAAGTGTGTGGGTACTAGTCAGGTGGCACTCAACATAATTTTATGTACAATATTTACAAGAAAACCGAAACAGTAGAGAACATCGTCCGCTGTAGCCGCCGGTCCGCTCGGTCGCCGAATCGCAAAGCTCCTGGTGACTCGTGCTCTCTACTCGTGCGCCTCGGCTTCTTTTCTTTCGCTCCAGTGGTACAGCTGGCACGGCTGCTACAGATGCCCCCCCTTAGACAAGTGGCCTTGGCCACTTGCGTCGGAAATGTAGAGTGGGTGGGGAAATTGTTCTGGGAGGCCGGAGTGGTAGCACTGTCGAGGGAGGCGGTGAAAGCGGGTTTTAGGCGATCCAGGGAAACTGTTTCTCGACGTCCTTGTATGAGTACTGTGTAAGACTTTGGTGTTCTGGCTACGACGAGATATGGACCATCATAGAGAGGTCTGAGGGGCTTTCTGACCGCATCTCGACGGACAAATACACGTGAAGACTGGGCGAGAGCAGGGTGAATGAAGACTTGCCGAGCACTAGGTTTTCGTGTTTGTACTGGGCGTAAGGAGCTCATTGCTTCTCGGAGTCGTTGGACATAAGATGACGGATCCATTACCCCTTGTGCCGTTGATGGTTCGATCATGTCAGCAGGTAGACGAAGGGGAGAACCGTACACGAGTTCTGCCACGGTACAACCCAAATCCGGTTTTACAGTTGAACGTAGTCCGAGCAACACAAGCGGTAGGTTGTCGACCCACGCGTCGGGGAGTGGCTGTGCTCGGAGCGCAGACTTCAGCTGTCTGTGAAGTCGCTCGACGAGGCCATTTGCAGCAGGGTGGTATGCTGTTGTGCGCGTCCGTATTGAGCCTAAAAGTGATGTTAGCCCTTGGAATAGTGCGGACTCGAACTGGCGGCCGCGATCGGTGGTAACCGTGGCAGGCACGCCGAACCGGCTGACCCAGGTGAAAACGAAAGCTCGCGCCACTGTTTCCGCGGTGATGTTTTCTAGAGGCATCACCTCTGGCCAGCGAGAAAATCTGTCCACACAGGTCAACAAGTACGTGAAATTCCGTGAAGTTGGAAGTGGGCCAACGATGTCTAGGTGGACGTTCTCAAAGCGTGAGGATGGCAGGGGAAACTTTCCGAGTGGTGTGTGCGTGTGGCGTTGCACCTTCGACTTCTGGCAGGCTATACAAGAGCGAACGAAGTCCCGAATGTCGGCGTTGATTTTGGGCCATACGAAACGGTTCGTTACAAGCTCTTGTGTCGCGCGTATACGCCTGGGTGGCTGAGGGAATGAAGTGATGTGCACACCGCATGCCGTAGTTGTCGTGGAACATAGGGTCGGGGTTTTCCTGTCGATGTATCGCATACTAAGCTGATGCCATGATCGGAGAGGGTAGCTTCTTCAAGGACGAGGGACGTGCCGGTCTTCCTGAGGGATTCAAGTTCTTCGTCCTGCGCTTGAGCCGCTGCCAGCTCAGTGTAGGTGAACAGTTCTTTTTCTGTGGTGAAAGCATTCAGCTCTAGGCGTGATAATGTGTCTGCGACGGTGTTTTCTTTTCCTTTCACGTGGCGGACGTCGGAAGTAAATTCCGCTATGAATGAAAGATGTCGCAGTTCACGTGGCGAATGGTTCTGGTGTGATGATTGCATGGCATAGACCAGCGGTTTGTGGTCTGTGGCGATGAAGAAGGTACGTCCTTCGAGGAAGTGCCGGAAGTGTTTGACGGCTAAGTAAGCCGCAAGCAGCTCTCTTCCGAAGGTGCTGTACTTCCTCTCGGAATCTTGAAGTTTACGTGAGAAGAACGATATGGGAGACCATACATCACCGATCTTCTGTTGCAACACTCCTCCGACAGCGATGTCCGAGGCGTCGACCATGAGGCACGTTGGGGCATCTGGAGACGGGTGCACGAGGAGTATGGCACTGGTGAGCTCTTTCTTCACGTCCTCAAACGCAAGCCTTGCCTCCGGGGACCATGGTAATTTTGACTTCTCGCCTTTGGAGGTAGAAAGCAGTGCCTCTAACGGCTGTAGAAGGTTGGCGCAGTGGGGAGAGAAACGCCTGTAAAAAATTATCAACCCCAGGAATCGCCGGAGGGCACGCTTTGTTGTAGGCTCTGGACAATCAGTGATCACTTTGACCTTGTCTGGAAGTGGCCGGATACCTTGAGAGTCGATGTGGTGACCAAGGAATGTTAGCTCCGGTACTCCAAACTGGCATTTGTCAACGTTAATCACGATGACATACTCTCGCAGCCTGTCGAACAGCGTGATCAGGTGGTTCTTATGTTCCTCCGGGTTTTTGCTTGCTACGAGGAGGTCGTCAAGATCAGGGCCGTACACAGAAAATTTCTTTGGGGGGGGGGGGGGGGGGTTTCTGGAACACGGTGGCCATCTTGAATGGCCGTTTTTTGTATTTACTTTTTTTAAAAACAGAAGCATGTGATCGGCCTATAATTAACAACAGCGAGCAACGAAATGTTTCACATGCTATCACAGCGGGAGTGAATATTTTCAAAGCTTACTTTCAGCTTACAGCCAAAATTTATTTATTTGCCCAAACTCCGCCCCAGTAAACATGACGGGTGAGAGGGAACCGGGTGTAAGAGAATAAGAAAAATATATACAGCCATATACTTCACCCAGCTCCCTAACCGCAGCCCCGCGCATCCTCCGCAGGGTCCGGTGACACTCGGAACCCCGCGACTATAGACAGCTCTGAACGAATCTTCGTCATTCTCTTTCCATCCTCTTTTCACCGCGCGAAACACCCCATACCCCCGGCAGGCCCCCCAAAGCCCCTCAGGCGTCGCACGCTCGCGGTGTTCTGGGAAGTTGGACTAACGAACAGAGAACGATACGAGCTTCCCTCAAATGTATGCGTTTATTGCTCGAGCGAACATTTCCTCTGTGTCACCTTACAATGGACCGCAGAGGGCGCTACGAGCCATCCCAGCCAATCCAGCTCCGAGTGTTACCTTACCCTCTGTGGTGTGCTATGCGAAGCTCAAGGTCATGTGATTCTCTCTCAGCCCTCGATTGGCGAAGACGGTCTCTAAAATTCGCTACGGTCCACTGTTCAGTGGAACGGAGCCTGGTATGAGGATGGGGAAGCGAGGCTCCCGGGGATCATCTGCCGAGGGGGATGGCACCCAGGCACTTGGATGAGAGGGGAAAACAGGAGGGCGCTATCGGAGTGGTTCCGAAAAGACCGGTCGTGGGGCCGGGTGTGTTGCGGTTTTCGGGGCGCGGCGAAGACGCGCTGGAATTCACGCGCCTCTGGTTAGCAGTAATGCTGCGTTGTATCACGGCCGGACTGGAAGCGCGCGAGAGCGCGCGCGTCCAGTCCGGCCGTGGTTGTATATACAGGCACACGTGCACCCCTAACAGCATCACTGAAACTCCAGGGGGTCCCCCACTGGGTCTCCCGATCCAGTGACTTTAGCGAAATCGAGGCCACCCCTGGCCTCTTTCGAAATGCGCCCAATCGCTCCTCCCCTCCAGCCGACAGTGAAAGGGGTGGGGGCTCGAATATATTTCGGGGGGGGGGGGGGTTCGAACCCCGAAACCCTCCCCCTGGGTACGGCCCTGGTCAAGATAGGCAAAACAGAAAGGTAAACCGCGGAGGACCTGGTCAATAAACCGTTGAAAGGTTTGGACCGCATTACGTAGACCAAATGGCATCGTGACAAACTCGAAGAGACCGAAAGGTGTTGTTATTGCCGTCTTGGGAACGTCTGCAGGTTCGACAGGGATCTGATGGTAAGCTTTTATGAGGTCTATCTTTGAGTAAATGGTAGTATCCTTCAAAAAGGCAGTGCAGTCTTGAACGTTTGGGATGGGGTACCGGTCAGGAATTGTAGCTGTGTTTAGAGCCCTATAATCTCCGCACGGTCGCCAATCGCCGCTCTTTTTGGGCACCATGTAAAGAGCGGACGACCAGGGGCTGGAAGACGGGCGTACGATTCCGAGCTGGAGCCGTTCAAATTCCTGTCGTGCGACCCGCAGCTTTTCAGGTCCTAGTCGACGGGGTCGGCAATGAACAGGTGGGCCGGTTGTCACTATATGGTGCGTGACGTCATGCTTAGGCACCTCGCTGATATTGCGTGGCTTCGTGAGGTCTGGATAGTTCTCGAGCAGGCTGGAAAATTTATTGGAAGGAGGCTTGATGAAGGTGGGGCTAAGAGTTGGAGTTCGGGACGCCACGCCAGAAACTTGTAGGTGAGTGGTCGCGTCAAAGAGACTCTTGTGTGCCATATCCACCAAGATGTTGAAGTTTATAAGAAAATCTGCTCCAATAATTGCATAGCTGACATCCGCTACCCAGAAGAGCCACTGAAATCGGCGCCGGAGACCCAGGTCCAACGTCAGGGACTTTTGTCCGTATGTTGCGATGGTGGACGCGTTGACGGCTGGCAGTGACGTGGTTTTGGCGCGGTGTCGGCGATCAAAAGATGTAGCGGGAATAATGCTGACCTCAGCGCCTGTGTCCACCAAAAAGCGGGTGCCGACCAGCTTGTCATGGATGTGGAATAGGCGACTGGTGGGCCGATATGGGTCGCTCGCCGCCACTAGCGATCGGCCGTACCGTTTTCCTGATCCCAGGAACAGGGAGGGTGACAATGGCGGGCCTCCGATCCAAATTGTCGGTGGTACCTGCAGAGCGAGTTGCCCGAGGGTCGAGGCGATGGTGATGCTCGACGGCGGTTGTCACGACCAGCGTGCTGCGCGCGGCCTTGTGAGTGCCGCCGTGTGGACTGAGACCGGTGTCGAAATTCGGATACAGTGGTCGTCAAGTCCTGTACAGCTCGACACAGCTCGGCGATGTCGGAGACGAGGTCTGGAGACTGCTGCGTGGCACCGATAGTGGGGCCAGTAACCTCCATGATTCGATCCGCCAGCTCGGCTAGTTCAACGAGGGGAAGCCTGTGGGCCGCCGCTAATACCCCTGTTACACGGGCACCCTTAACCGTGGTTAACGCTTTAACTGCTGTTACGTGGCACCACAGTTAACGCACTATACTCTCGGACAGCTATTTCAGAAGAAGTGAAGAGCGCGCGTGCACTGCTTTGATGGGTGCTCAAAATGCTCAAGCGCACGTACGCCCATAGCTTTGACTGCATAGCCGCAGAATGTTGTCCGCAAGTATTGTGCGCTAGCTGTGGCTTAGCCTAACCGCAGTTAAGTGTGCCCATGTAACAGGGGTATAAGCCGACGCGAACAGAAGCCGGAAGCCTCTGTAGAAAGAGTTCGCGGAGGATGGCGGCGTCGACGGAGGCCGCCTTGTCACCCAGCAGGTGTTGCAGATGACGCAAGAACTGGCTAGGTCGGCGGTCGCTCTTCAGCGCTGAGGAGCTGCTGAAGGCGTCGTTGTTCGGAGGCGACAAGACGACTGGTCAAGGCTTCCTTGAGTACGTCATAAGGCGTGTCGCTGACCGGGGATAGCAGAATATCTCGGACCTCGGTGGCGGCTTGCGGCGGGAGGGCGTCAATGAGAAATTCGTACTGCCGAGTCTGGGAGGTAATGCGGTGCAAGCGGAACTTGTTTTCAACTTGCACGAACCAGAGCGCCGAGTCCTCGGCCCAGAACTTTGGTAAGGTGAGGACCGCGGTAGCTCCAATTCCCAGGGTGGCGGTTGTCTGGGAGGTACTTGCTGGGGGGGGGGGGCTCCTTCACCAGACTGCATGGCCGTGGACGTCCGGGTCACCAGTTATGTGGGTACCAGTCAGGTGGCACTCAACATTATTTTATGTACAATATTTACAAGAAAACCGAAACAGTAGAGAACATCGTCCGCTGTAGCCGCCGGTCCGCTCGGTCGCCGAATCGCAAAGCTCCTGGTGACTCGTGCTCTCTACTCATGCGCCTCGGCTTCTTTTCTTTCGCTCCAGTGGTACAGCTGGCACGGCTGCTACAAGTGTATTGCATGCACAGTGCCAAAGGCGCTTATACTGACGAGGAACGCTTTCAGTGCGATGATGGTCCATAGCGATCTTGGCGGCGACCGGTTCAGAACGACCCTTTCGAAGATTTCAATGAACCGAACTGGCGATTTCTATGGCAACTGAGACTTAGCCGCAGTCAATCACTTTGACAGGTTTGGTCGTCTGTATGTTAGTCTGTTTTTTTTTGTGTTCGGCTAGCATGCAGGGAATTTTGTTAATATATTCAAAGATATTTATGCAAAATCAACTCAAATATGTAGCACAAAAAAGCGTAAACAAGGGAACCAGTGGGTGCCTATAAGAAATTGATGGCTTGATTAAAGAAAAAAATGAAAGCTTGGCAATTACTTAAGCGTTTTCGTAATAATAGCAAGTGCAAAAAAAAATTAGGAACCAAATTACAGCGCTGAAAAGATCCACAAAAAAGAACTTTTATTAGACTAAGTTTTCTGAAACAAGGGATACTGCACAGTGCTAGATTTTAGTAAACCAACTGTTAGGGCGAAAACAGAAAAGAAAAAAAAAATGAGGACGAAATTCAAACTGTGGATAAGAGCAAGAATTAGAAGTACTAGAAAATAATTTCAGTACTGAATATGTACAATCAATCGAAAAATTTGCTATATGGAAACAAAAAAACAAAGCAATGAAATAAGATATAGTAATTTATTATCTTCCCCCGATATGAATGACGGTGATCTGATTGAAAAGTTAAACACCTTAATATAATAAACAGTGGGGTTGGACCAAATAAGAGCTATATATATATTAAATGCCATGTCAATATATTGAAGCCTGCACTGCTACAATTATACAATTGAGTATTTTCTAGTGGCAATATTCATGAGAAACTTAAAACATCCACTGTTCGTTCCATATACAAAAAAGGCAAATAAAAATTCCTTTATTATAGTACGGTCATTAAGATAATTCTGGAATAAGTCATGCATTTTTCCTCGAATACCAATACTTTGTAATATCTAGTAATATATATTATCATTTATTGTTTCAAAAGCCCTACTTCGTAAGGCTAGAACATATTTACTACTGTCCAAATTTTCATTTACATTGTCAAAGAAGTATTTTAACGGGACACTGGTTCTTATATGCTCCTTGAATCCATATTTCGTGCGAGTTAATATATCATATATTGAAATATATAGCTTCGAAGTATTTTATTAACACATTTTTTCATTATATAATTGATCACCGATAGAATGCATAGTGGTCTCAAACCAGTCTTGGGCAAGTTACTCTTAAAAAGTAATTCGTTACAGTTACAGTTACTTTTAGAAAAAAAGTAGCTAAGTTACCGTTACAGTTACGGCAACAAAAGTGTAACTCACTGCAGTTAGTTACTTTTCAAAAGTAGCTACGTTACTTTTCAGTTCCTTTTCTATGACACAAAAAAATGATAAAAAAAAACTAGAAAACGCCAGTGTTTAGGTTTTTTTTGTGTTTTTTCGGCGCCTGTCTTCGATCATGAACCAACTAGCCCAAACTGCCATCTTAATGTACAAAACGCCCCCCACCAAATTTTATTGCATAAAATTAAAAAGTAAGCTTTTTACTTCATATTGTAACTTAGCAGCAGTTTCTTCTCGAAATTAGAGTCTGAAGGTTTCCCTAAGGTTTGATGGCGAACACGTCCCTGTCCTTGCTGAACAGGCGCTCAAATGGTGCGCTGGATGGAATTGCTGTGTTTTGTGGCAGGAGCAGGTTTTTGATTGCCGGGTAGGCGTTGAGGCAACAGAGTGCCGTATCCTCAGAAGTTTCATTTCCCCACCGTTGCGCCTCACTGGTAGACACAACGTTGGGGCGTAGTTGAAAAAGAGAATCGTCCTCATCATCGTCGGTTGACTTTTTTGTCAATGTTTCTTCTGCGCTAGTAGCAGCGCCTTGTCTTTTGCATTCGTCACCTAACATACGGAGTGCGAAATCACGTTCGTCGTTGTCATCTATTCGTTTTAACATACCGAAGCCATTGCTCCATGACAACCTAAATTTGGGGTGTACTACGGCAGCCAGAAGAAGTTCGTCACTGTTTAGGTCTTCAGCAAACCTGAAAATAGGGTTACGAACGTCACGAAATATATGCCAGAATTTGCTTCCGTGGGACGCAAGGTGAAGCAGAGTATATTCGTATCGTGACAGTGAGCCTATACAAGAATGCATTATTAAGAAACTTAAAATGACACTCGCCTTCTCTTGACAGCCAGCTTGAGCGCTTTGACGAGCGGCCCACAGAACATTAATTCAGGCAATGAATGTAGGCGTCACAAAAGGGATTGCAGAATTGGCAAAAAAAAAACCCATAAACATATATTTTTCTCCTTGCGCTGAAAAAAGAAAAACCGCAACTTAGCTAGTGCTTCAAGATACTAAGATGTAAGTGTTCAGTCACAAAGTACAAAAAGCTCGAAAGTAACGACAAAAGTAACGTCGTTACTTTCATTGTTACCTGAAAAAAAGTAATAGAACTACAGTTGCAAGTTACATTTTTAAAAAGTAACTCGTTACAGCTACAAGTCACCAAAAAAGTAACGAAGTTACAGTAACGCGTTACTAGTACGCGTTACTACCCAAGACTGGTATCAGATAGTACGACTAGGCTCATAATACAGCAGAGAAATCAGGCGCAAGCAGAAAGTTACGCAAGGTACAGTGCTTGGTCCACCACATTTTAATATACCCGTTAAAGAGATAGCCCATGTCAAATTAAAAAGTGAACTCTTTCAATTTGCAGACGATACAGTAATTGTATATGCACACAAAAATTACGAAGTAGCTGTAAAAGACGATACAAGAAGACATTTATTAATTAACAGAATGGTATTGAAAAAAATCAAATTACTGTAAACGTTCCTAAAACACAAGTATTGTTCTTCAGAGACCCGAGGAAACGAATCCTAACTGAATTACTAATAAAAATGCACGAGCAGAATTGCAATAGATAAACATGTTAAATGGGATATTCATGAAGAATAAGTTTGTAAAAAAGTTAATGGCGCAGATGTATCGCGTACAAGATATGGCTCCTCGATTCATGCTAAGAATGACATAAAATTCACTTGGCAAGTCACACATAAATATGGAATAAGAGTCTACGGACACTGTTCCAAATATCTGCAACTAAAGATAGAATCGATTCAAAAAAGGATTGTCAGAAACATACGTAAGCGAAGAAACTGATTTGCAAAACTACATGTATTCAAACTAGGAATGTTGCGTTTTAGAAACCAGATGAAGTACGATACTACCATAAAAGAGTTACAACTCACCAACGCAGGTTCGATGTAACGTTCAGCGTGATTTTATCAACAACAAACATAAAGTGGTAAATGCATGAGGAAGAACGTTAAGACTGAATAGAAAACTTGAACCATTTTTTTTATATCAAACATGGAGAGGCCACAATAGATTATTATGTACCCCTAGATTTTTAATGAATTACCAAATAAAAAAAAATCCCCCCCCCAAAAAAAAAGTAAAACACGTGGATAATTGAACAAAGTAAAAAAAAAAGAACACCTCAAAAGAATTGGTTCGCTTCGGTATGCTGAATTGTAGTTTGACTGTAAGTAATGCCAAAATCCAACATATCTTATACATTACTGATGTTTAATGGAGTAGTGGAATAGACAGAAACTATATTTTTCTGAATCCCCACAAAATGTTCCAACTGTCCCTGAAGAGTGTTATGATCCCATGTCGTTGATTACTGTTAACTCATCCGGTATCGTTAAGCAAATAGAAAAACTACCGCTCACTTCCTCAGCAGGCCCAGACAATATTAATGTAAAGATCTTAAAAAATACAGCCAACATTTCCGGTGAAATTCTCAGTCTCATCTTTAATCAATCTTTTTCCAAGAGTTGTCTGCCTTCCGACTGGAAGATTGGGAGGATCGCCCCAGTCCACAAACAGGGAACTCGATCTTCCGCCTCGAACTATCGTCCCATCTCTCTAACCTGCATTGCGTCAAAACGTTTTGAGCACATCTTATATTCTAACATCATGACTCACCTAACGTCAAATAATTTTTTCTTCAGGCACCAGCACGGTTTTCGTAGGGGGTTCTCCAGCGAGACCCAACTATGTGAATTTGTTCATGAACTGCAGACTAACCTAGAACGCCATATACAAACCGACGCCATATTTCTCGACTTTTCGAAGGCATTTGACCGTGTTCCCCATCAACGTCTGCTTTCTAAACTATCATCCCTAAATTTAGATCCCCTTGCATATTCATGGATTAGAAGCTTTCTCGCGTCTCGCATGCAATACACGGTTGTTAACGAGCATGAATCAAAGCTAACAAACGTCACTTCAGGTGTACCTCTAGGGTTCTGTCCTTGGCCCACTGCTTTTTCTATTTTTATTAACGACCTCCCACATGACATCTCCTGCAAAATACGACTTTTCGCCGATGACTGCGTCATCTCACCATCTCAACAGACACTGATAATCTTTTGCTTCAAAATGATCTCACAAAAATTAACGACTGGTGCTGAAAATGGCTCATGTCGCTTAACAAATCTAAGTGTAAGCTAATCTATTTTACCCACAAGAAAACTCATTTACCCTTTCATTATACCCTAGACAAAGACGTGATCGAATCAGTTTCAATGTATAAATATCTTGGCCTTAGACTAACGCCTGACCTCTCATGGAGACCTCACATCGAAGCCGTTTCTGCAGAGGCTTCCCAGACCCTCGGATTCATCAGACGTAATCTGCGAGACGCCCCTCCCCAAGTCCGAAAGTTGGCATATGAAACTTATCTAAGGCCAAAATTAGAATATGCATCTGCAATCTGGAGTCCTCATCAAGTCTATCTAATCAATTACCTGGAGTCGGTACAAAACCGAGCCGCCCGATTTATCTTATCATCGTATGACCACTTCACTGGTGTCTCTTCTCTAAAAAGTCAACTCGGGCTCATACCCTTACTCATTCGAAGGAAACTCTCCCGTTTATGCCTTCTTCATAAAATTTATTATCATTGCCCAGAACTAAAGAACGCCCTGCTCTCACCCCCCCCGATAGAATATCCTCCCGCCTAAACAACTCTTGCGCAATAAAACGTCTTTCTGGTAAAACTAACTCATTCAACGAATCATTCCTCCCATATGCCATCACACAGTGGAACCAGTTGCCATCCTCCATCGTCAGCACCTCTGATGGAACAGTGTTTTACAATAATTTACTAGCCCATTATGTATCATTTCTCATGTTCTTGTTTATGGTTACTGTTATTGTTCTACTACTGCGTCTGCTATTATATTCTTCGTTTTACTGCCCCCCCCCCTTATGTAATGCCCTAACCGGGCCCTTAAGGTGAAAATGAATGAATGAATGAAATGAATGAATGATAGAAACTCCATTTATTTTGCAATGCTGCAGGTGTCATAATTCTCTAATAAAAATACGAAAAAAATGTGTCGCGTCCCACGGACAAGCCAGATTTGGCTTATGTGGGATTTACATTTGAACGGTATCTTAAGAAGCAAATAAAGATTGTTTTGTATTGTATTGCATTCCCCAGTATCCAGCGATTGTATCCCGTTATACTTCCAAAGACATCATGGCGCCTTGATAGCTCGATCATCGCAGTACTACGGTTAGTAACTTTACCGCTGTGTCACACAGGCGCAGATCTACTGCAGCATTTTTCCCAGGGCTGCGCGAAACACACGCCTTAGGCCAACCGAGTACTTCTTCACTCCCGCATGCCATTACTCTGCCATGGCTATAGGGCCACTTGTTGCTGGGAAAGTCTCCCTCATCCGCTAATTGTGTTGCTTGTATGTTTATACAGCCGGAAGTTAGTCAGCCCCAATGGACGTCTGGTGTCTTAGATGCAGTTGAGAAATTTAGCCAGTGCAGTACAACCGCTAGCCTGGGGTACACCACGCAGTAGTGGACTGCACGCCGATACGGTGCTCATCCAGATCGAAATGAGCAGGGGTGGGGATAGAACCCAGGATTCCTGGGTTCTGCAGTGCGAGGGTTTGCTCCACGCGCTTCGAGTTGCGGTACGCTAGCACACTCGGCCACCGATTCCCCCTTATACTGAATACAAAGATACAACGGAAATGGAACGCGAACATGCAGCTAGGATAGCAGATATCTTGCGGAAGGGATTGGTTGAGGGACCCCCAAGCCACATCCGCTGCCATAGCGATCACCATTGTGGTTCCTTGGAAATTGTGAAGCCAGAGAGGTCCTTGGTTCGATAAAAGGACTAGGCGGATTTTTTTCAGTCGCGCACCAGTCATCTAGCTGTGTTTGGAGATTTCTGTTTGTCGTTTGTCCAGCTCGTCCATTTCCGAATCAACTGCACTAGTGTAGCTAAACAGGCACGTCACCGCATTTCTAGCTAAGGAAACATTGAACTCTTCCCAAAGAAATAAAACAAACAAACTGGGAAGGTTTATTGGTGGATCCCTAGGGAATGCTTTAGCATGACCCCTAGGAAACGCCACACACGTCCCCCTTTGGGAAACGCTAACGCTGACCGCTTCACTTTACTATTTTGGCTTTCTTTTTTTCGCATTTTTTTTTGCTGCCTCTTTTTGGCTTCGTAAATGGGTCAGTGTTAGCTTTTCCCAAAGAGGGACACGTTTCCCAAGGGTCACGCTAACGCATTCCCTAAATCTCCACCAATGGATCTTCCTTTAATATTTTTTTGCCGCCTACTTGGACCAGCGCCAGTACTTGCTTCAAATCAAACCCGCATATATCGAACTCGAAAAAAACGGGAATTAATTTGATATAGAGGGTAATTCGATATAAAAGTTTAGTGAATTTGACTCTCAAAAATCCACTTTCTGTTGAAATATCACACACTGAAATAGTCTTGCATCTTCTGCTGCCTTTTCTTCATTGCATCCGCGATAACGATATTTTTCTACGCTATCGACGCTTGTATTTCGCAAAGGCAGTATTTCGTAAAGTTTCGAGCTCATGCAAGCTGATAGGATTCTAAGAAACTTTGTCTGTCTTTCGCGCTCTTTATGAATAATTAGGAATAATGGCACGCATCTCTATGTATTTTTTTTTGCATTAAGGCGATGTGTTTGGGATTATTAAAAAAAAATTATTATCTCTCTCTTTCTACACATTTCGTGTATCTGCCTCCCGATCTATCATGTGAGCACAAAGTCCTTTCTAGCGTACCCTGCAACCCGGTGTTTCACACTGCCAAACAGCGAACAAAAAACACGTTCCGCAGACTCAACAGCTAGCGTATTTTCAAGTATTGTCCTCCCGTGTCGCTCTCAAGCGGTTATGTGAACTTCATAAAGTCAAATTTATTGATCCCAATAAAAATATATTTAATTACTAACTGAATATTTGAAAAAGTAAATAAAGGGCCGATCACTTCAGTGATATACACCATACGTAAATGAACCTCAAAATTGTCTGAAAGATGCTCTGCAAATCGTTTCCTGCGTTTTTATCCTCAATAGGCACGTGTATACAAGTGCTTTGGGAGAGCCTTAAACAATTTTTTTTTTTTGATTTTGAAGCTAATTTAAATAACCATGTGTTCCTCACACATATATAACTTATCAAACATATAGAAGTCTGTACTGACTCTTTTATGTTATGAACAGAAATATAATGCGTCTGTGCTGGACAAAAACAAAGTACACAGGGGCGCGTGGCAGAACTATGAAGATTACGTACGCAAAACGTCAGAAAGTGACTATTTAAGTAGCTGCCATGTCGAGTTGAGCATGAAATATGCTCAACTCGACATAGGCCCGTCATTATGAAATTATTAGATTTCCGTGAAAGACTTCGTGTCCTGAAGAACTGTGTTATGCTTAAAGGCTCGGAGTTTCGTGTATCGGAAGATTTCTCCCCTCACGTGCGTTCCATTCGGAAAAAAAATGTGGGAAGCGTCAGCTTCTTTTCGGAACAATGGCTCTAGTATCCGCTTTCGTTTTGACCACGTATTTATTGATAACGTTAGATATAACTGGGATGACGCCACCAAAGCATTAGTGAAGTGTACTCAACGCACTCCTGAGGCTACCGTTGCAGCCTCTTCTACCGGTCCTCATTGACTCCGGCGTGGTTGCCAAGACCTTCGTGTTATGAATGTTAACACTAGAAGCTTAATAAACAAATTTCCCAACTTTCTTACATTAATTTCCTCCCACTCCGTTCTCGTTGCTGGCGTCACGGAAACATGGCTACATGACGGCATATATGATACTGAAGTAACACCGCGGGGTTATTGTGTGATTAGAGGCGATAGAGGTCGCGGTAGAGGCGGTGGTGTTGCTATTTTCTTACGGTCGGACATAAAGTTCTCTGTGATTCAAGACCCTTCCGAAATAGAATCAGTATGGTGCAAGCTTTACTTTGACAGTATGTCCATAGTAGTTGGCGTTGTTTACCGTCCGCCTGGTTCCCCTATCGATCAGACATACGTCCTATGTGACTTTATGCACATGCACAATTTTTATTCCTCAAACCTAATCTGCATGGGCGATTTCAATCTGCCTGGCCTCCAGTGGTCTTCTTTATCAATTACCGGTCACGTTGGTTCAATATGTAGAGAGTTGCTAAACTTTTCGTTGTCATGTGGTCTAAAGCAAGTGGTTAAGCAGTGTACTAGACAGACGTCAGTCTTAGACTTGGTTTTCACTAGTGCACCTCTTCTTGAAAATGGCTTTAATTGTGAGATCGTTGATGGCATATCGGATCACAAGGTTGTTTTGGTTTCAATCGCTTGTTCTGTTCCGAAAACACGCATTGTTTATTCCATATTTCACGACTTTAACCGTGCCGACGATGTGTCAATTACTGACACACTAAGTGATTCCTTTGATACCTTCGAGCAGCTAAGTTTCTCCAGTGATGTGGATTCTCTGGTTAGTCTTTTTGAACGGATTGTTGAACTTTGTATCCAGCGTTTCGTGCCTACCAAAACTAAGAAAAAAAAAACATTTCTGTTCCTTGGTTATCACGAGAAATATTGCATTTATCACGTCGTGTCAATAGACTCCGGCGTGTAAGACGTTCCGGTGATCCAGAGAAGATCACCCAGTTTAACGAAGTGAAGGAGGAACTTCGAGCGAAAACTAACTCAACGAAGGATTTCTATTTTCGAGTTACTTTGCAAAATTTAATGAAAAGCAACCCACGCAAATTTTGGCAATCGATTTTACCCAGTAGTTCTACTTCAGACTCTTTTACAATTCATGACGTAACCAGTAGTGATCCACTAACAATCGCCACTGCATTTAATACATACTTCCAATCAGTGTTTACAATGGACAATTTCGAAATTCCTCCTTTCATTAATGATTCACAGTTTACGCTTGGTGATGTATCTGTGTGTGATGAGGGCGTGCTAAACATGGTGTTAAATTTAGATACTAAAAAAAGCCCTGGACCTGACAACATTCATAATTCATTTCTAGTTAGGTATTCTCTTTGGACTAGTCGATATCTCGCTATTATTTTTCGAAAATCTCTGTCAACCGCAGCAGTTCCCTCGCCTTGGAAACTTGCAAAAGTCCTTCCATTGTATAAATCCGGCGACAAACATTCGTTAACTAATTACAGGCCAATTTCTTTAACATCTCATTTATGCAAATTATTAGAACACATAATCTACAAACATATCATGGTGTTCCTTGAAACTAACAACATTTTATGTGACCTTCAACACGGGTTTCGACGTGGTTACAGCACAATTTCACAACTTACTGAATTTACTCACGACATCACTCAGTCTCTCGACAGCGGCAACCAAGTGGATGCGATATTCATAGACCTGTATAAAGCCTTCGATACCGTTCCTCACTCGAAACTTTTGTACAAACTTAATGTGATACTAAACAACCCTTCCCTCGTTAAATGGATATAAAGTTTTCTTTCCAATCGCTCTCAGTATGTATGTTTTAACTCCTCCAATTCTTCTATTGTCGATGTGTCATCAGGTGTCCCACAAGGTTCTGTTCTCGGTCCGCTTCTTTTCTTGCTCTACATCAACGATTTACCACGTAACATCGCCACTAAAATACGTCTTTACGCTGACGACTGTGTCCTGTACCACACGATTAATTCCCCTGAAGACCATAACTTCCTTAACAGTTCATTTGCAAGCTTCTGCACCTGGTGTGAGACTTGGCAAATGACCATAAACGTTCGCAAAACCGTCTTAATGTCCTTTTCTAAACGTATGCTTCCTTCCATGTTTACATATTCATTCAATGGCGACACATTAGAAAGAGTTCCTGAATGCAAGTATCTTGGTCTTCTTTTCTCGCAAGACATTTCTTGGTCAAAACACATAGATTCCACCTGTAACAAAGCACTTAAAAAACTCGGCTATCTTCAACGTACCCTTCGTGTTGCCCCGCAGGAAACCAAACTTCTAACATATAAAACACTAATACGCCCTATCCTCGAGTACGGTTCAACAATATGGAATCCCTGGAAACAATGTGATATTAACAAAATCGAATCAGTCCAAAAGAAAGCAGTACGTTTTATTTTCCGTCGCTACGACAGAGATTTTTCCCCATCCTCTAACCTTTCTGCTCTAAGCTTAAGTCCTCTTTCCAATAGACGTCACACTGAGAGCCTTAAAGTCTTTTACGGTATGGTTTATTCGCCACGTCTCACCTCATTAGATGTATACTTAAGGTTTCACATAGAGTCATCAACAAGGAGCCACCATGACCTAAACATTTCACCATTTTATGCACGCACTGACATGTTTAAATACAGTTTTTTCCCTAGATCAATTGAACATTGGAATCTGCTACCCGGTAACATCCGTTCCTTACCTCCAGACGAATTTCTGTGTGCGGTTGACAGCGGTTGATTCTATTTTACGATGTTTTGTTTTTTCTGTCCTATTCAATATTGAATTCTGTGATCTGTGATTTTTCCCCCCAATCCTGCAATAGCCCCGACGGGGCTGCAGTATGTAAAAATAAAAATAAAATAAATAAAATACTACTTTGTTCTGTTTAACAAAAATAAATTAGCAAGGGCGATGCTTATTTGCAAATTCAATTGACCGGCATCTTGTCAAGAACAAACCTCAACAGCCAGTGCTAGTTTATCTTGGATAAGAAAATGTTTACTTGGATAAGCGCAATTTTAGACCAAATTTGATCTGAGTACGAAGATACTTATAGATTAGAGTGAACTATTTTGATCACTCCTTTCTGCATGATTCTTCGCCTCCATCACGGTGCTGAGTGTAAACAATGTTGGTTAGGAGAACAGCGTTGTGATTGCCGCCCAGTGTTCTTATAAAAGATAGACTGAAAGGGCTTCTCCTAAAACTTTCGTGACATTTAAACGTTTTTTACTGCTTTTAGCTTCGTTGTGTGGTCTTCATATATATACTGTGAAACACTTTTAGTAAACCATAGTTCACGATATATATGGTGACGAGGTGCCGATTCCATGATTTTTGTTTTTGCATTGTAATTAATTTCTTATTTCAAGGGCACAACTATGAGTTAGCTTTTAATACGGCGGTGCAAAGTTGTACCAAACACGGTTTTTTTAAGCGACCTACCGCACTTCGCGGCATCCCTTTTGATTTAGGTAAAATATACGTGACTCTGGTATGGGATGTTGAGTCGTATAAACTCGACGATTTGTACGTTAATCTAGATTTTTATTTAGTGTTAGGTCGAAAATAAATAACGGAATTTAATATTTTTGGTACCTGAACATAAAAGTGAATTGTACGAACGATAAAGAAAAAAAAAAACTATATAGTTAACCGTTTAACGACGGAAATAGTGCCTATTGCCAGAACAACACGAAAAATATATTCTCAGTTTAGCGGTTCAAACCGGTTCGAACCGGTTTGAATTGATATTTTTGCTCTCCCGAACCGAACCGGAACTGAACCGGAACTGAACCGAAAGCCGTGAACCCGAACCCGAACCGAACCGAACCGATAAAAATATCGGTTCAACACCTGGCAGCTCATCGCTCGGCTGGCCGAAATACGGTCAGCATAGCGAGCGTCTCGGAGCCGGGAGCCCGAAAGCAGACCGCGACGCTCCGCTACCACAGCTACCCTGTAACCAACGCGATCAAGTTGAGAACATGTATACTCTTCCACCCGTTCAGGCTCGAGGTAGACATTCTAGACGGTAACAAAGAATTAAAAGAAGATACATTTGCCACGTATCTGGGCCACGCGTAGACACTTTTTTTCTTCTATTACAGTTTTATACTTGACAATATAGTATACAAATGAGCGACACTACAAAAAAAAACAAAAAAAAAACAACAACAACGTGAATATTAAAATGTCCAGACCGCCTTGAGACAGGCGCGACCGCTTAAAATCTTTACATTGTCTTTAAGGATTCCACGAGTGGAATCCAGTCTAGCACGCACTCTTGTGCTTTATGCACTTCAAAAAAAAAAAAAAACAAACAAAAAAACAACAATACTTTCTCGGAAATAGTGCCCTGCTTCGTGCGCGTCAATATCGGCATGGCGCAGCGTAACCACCCGACACCTCCAAATACTGTGCAGGCCCAATAACATTAAAATACCAAAGGGCACCCCGTCCTCATTTCTTCTAGAAATGTACCTGATCTCGTGCACGTCTAACGGAAAGTCTTTCTTCAGAGTGCGTTGGAGGACGTCCCATAGGAAGACGCCGTCCCAGCACTCCAGAAAAACGTGCTCAATCGTTTCAAGCTTTTTACAAAAAAAAAAAAAGAAAAAAAGGTCGGCCCACGGGACGAACATTTTTTTTTTGCCGCCATCCGGCCACGTCTTTACACTTAACGTGCAAGTGCGAAATTAAAAAAAAAGGAGAATGTATTTTCACCCGGCGGAATTCTCTTAACACGTTTTAAAAGGCGTCTTGTCCTGGGCCTGCGCAGTACACAGCTCTATACAAAGAAACTGGAAATACTGCAAAGATCCTTGTACAGCCTTTTACGTGACGTCGTTTAAACGCGCTGCCAGAAATCGACAGGCAACCAACAACTTCTTTAAGGTAACCATGAACGCCACGTGGCTCACTTGACGCAGAAACTATAAACTCGGGTAGAGTGCTACTCAGTCTGACTTGGCAAACAGTGCGTAAAAAGGGGTCATTGACGTCGCGATAGAAAAGGAAACGATTAACAATTTGGCGCAAAAACAAATGTGACAATCCTAGTCCGCCATCGCGGACGGGCCGGAACAGGTTCATGTGACTCGTACGTTCCCATGTCGAGCCCCAAATAAAAACGGCAAAAACGAGACGAAATTATTGAATATTGTCACGAATGACAAGTGATGAGGCGATAATAACTGAGTAAACTGAACGTTTAATGGGGCGAACTTGTGCCCGAAAATAAAAATGAAACAGAAGATAACAAGAGAGCGTCGCGGGCGTCGAAGGCGGCGAAGCAGCAAGATCGAACGCTGAGGCGAAACTGACCGCGGCTCGCCACGCGGAGCCCCTTATGTACACGCGTGGGGTTCTGGAAGAATCGGCGTAGAAGGTTCTGCGTGTGGAACATTCTGACCTCGAACAAGCAACACGGTTCTCGAATTTACCAGAACATTTACGTCAGAGTACACAAAAATGCGTCCCCGCGGCCAGGAATCGAACCCTGGCTTTCTGCGCGGAAGGCACGCACGATAACCGTTAGGCCACGAGCGCGCTGCCTGCTTGGTCAGCTGCGCTCGCGGCATTACTCCCCCCTTTAAAAAGTGCATCGCCCCGATGCAACACAAAACAAAACAAAGCAAATAAAAAGGACGGTAAACTAAACAGTCATTTGGAAGGTATAAGGTGCACAGTCCTATTGGGCGTAGTACGGCTTCAGGCGCACGACGTGGACGACTTCAGGCCGTGGTGGGCGGCGTGATGATGTTCTTGTTCCGTCGGGCATCACCTCGTAGTTCAGCTCCCCGAGGCGTCGAAGTACCTTGTACGGTCCAAAGTATCGTTTCAGCAATTTCTCACTGAGGCCGCGGCGACGGATGGGCGTCCATACCCACACCCTGTCTCCGGGCTGGAAGTGGACGTCCCTGCGACGAAGGTTGTAGCGGACGGCGTCGACGCGTTGCTGGTCTTGAATCAGGAGACGGGCGAGCTGGCGGACTTCTTCGGCCCGTTGAGCAACCACCTGGGCGTCGTCGCTCTCACTGTCAGCTGGCTCATGGGGCAGCATCGCGTCCAGCATGGTCGTTACTTTCCGACCATGTACCAGCTGGAAGGGTGTGAATCCAGTGGTCTCTTGAACCGCCGTATTGTAGGCGAACGTGACGTAGGGCAGCACCTCGTCCCACGTCTTGTGCTCTACGTCGACGTACATAGAGATCATGTCAGCGATTGTCTTGTTGAGTCGCTCCGTCAGCCCGTTGGTCTGCGGGTGGTACGCAGTTGTACGACGATGGCTGGTGTGACTGAGTCGGAGGATTTCTTGGGTCAGCTGTGCCATGAACGATGATCCGCGATCTGTAATCAGAACTTCTGGAGCGCCGTGCCGGAGGACGATGGACTCAATGAAAAACTTGGCAACTTCCACGGCAGTCCCTGAAGGAAGGGCTTTCGTTTCGGCGTACCGCGTGAGATAATCTGTGGCTACGATGATCCAGCGGTCCCCCGACGTCGACGGCGGAAAAGGGCCAAGTAGATCCATTCCGATCTGCTGGAAGGGTGCAGTTGGAGGAGAAATTGGCTGCAGGAGTCCGGCCGGGGTCGTCGGAGGTTTCTTGCGTCGCTGGCACTCGTGGCATGATCGTGTGTATAGGTGGACGGTCTTGTGGAGCTTGGGCCAGTAATACTTTTCACGAATACGGGCCAGTGTCCGGCTGTAACCAAGGTGTCCGGACGTCGGGTCGTCGTGGCAGGCTTGGAAGATCTCCTCTCGAAGGTCAGTCGGGATTACCAGCAGCCACGACAAGTTGTTGTCCCTAAAGTTCTCTTTGTAGAGTACACGTTGTCGTATGACGAAGGTCGACAGGGCTCGTGAGAAAACACGTGGCAAGGTACTCCCGCGCCCTTCCAGGTTCTCTATTAGTGCGCGCAGCTCAGGATCGTCTCGTTGACGTCGTGCCATGTCGTCGGTGTTCACTGCGCCTAGGAAGCACTCGTCTTCATCGTCGTCGCTGCTGCCGGAAGGTGTTTCGACGGGCGATCGAGACAGGCAGTCGGCGTCGCTGTGCTTGCGGCCTGACTTGTAGACCACAGTCATGTTGAACTCTTGTAGTCGGAGACTCCATCGAGCCAGGCGTCCTGACGGGTCCTTGAGGTTGGCAAGCCAGCAGAGCGAATGGTGGTCCGTGACTACGCGGAACGGGCTCCCGTACAAGTACGGACGAAACTTTGTGATTGCCCAGACGACCGCAAGGCATTCTTTCTCAGTCGTGGAGTAATTTTTCTCCGCCTTGGATAGTGTCCGACTTGCGTAGGCAATGACTCGCTCGGTGCCTTCTTGTAGTTGAACCAGTACCGCACCAAGTCCTGCGTTACTTGCGTCCGTGTGGATCTCGGTTTCCGCATCCTGATCGAAATGTCCAAGAACAGGAGGAGTCTGGAGTCGTCGCTTCAGCTCGTCGAATGCCTGCTGCTGCTCTTCGGCCCATTCGAACTTCTCAGCGTCCTTCGTGAGGTTTGTGAGCGGTGCCGAAATCCTTGCGAAGTCCCGAACGAAGCGCCGATAGTACGCACATAGTCCCAGGAATCTTTGCACGGCCTTCTTGTCTGTCGGCGCCGGAAATGCCGCGACGGCACGAGTCTTTTCTGGGTCTGGGCGAACGCCGTCATTGCTAACCACGTGTCCTAGGAACTTCAGTTCGTCATAGGCGAACCGACACTTCGATGGCTTAAGGGTGAGCCCGGCGGTCTGTATGGCCTGGAGAACAGCTCGGAGTCGTCGCAAGTGCTCCTCGAAGTCGCTTGAAAACACTACGACGTCGTCAAGGTAGACGAGACAGCTCTGCCATTTCAGCCCAGCCAGTACGGTGTCCATGACACGCTGAAAAGTTGCTGGCGCCGTGCATAGTCCAAAAGGCATCACCTTGAACTCGTACAGTCCGTCTGGCGTGACGAAAGCTGTCTTTTCTCGGTCCCGTTCGTCGACTTCGATCTGCCAGTAGCCGCTCTTCAGGTCCATCGATGAAAAATATCGAGAGTGGCGCAGCCGGTCTAGCGTGTCGTCTATGCGGGGGAGTGGGTAGACGTCTTTCTTCGTCACCGCGTTCAGCTGTCGGTAGTCCACGCAAAACCTAAGCGTTCCGTCCTTCTTCTTAACCAGTACGACCAGAGAGGCCCATGGACTGCTGGAAGGCTGGATTATGTCGTCGTTCAGCATTTCTTGCACTTGCTCCTGTATGACCTCCCTTTCTTTTACTGAGACTCGGTATGGCGATCGATGCACAGGGAGCGCGTCGTCCTCAGTAACAATGCGATGCTTCGCAACGGTGGTTTGGCGCACCTTTGACGACGTCGCAAAGCAGTCGCTGTATTCGGCGAGGAGGTTAAGCAGCTGCCGTCGTTTCGGGCCCGGAAGCTTAGGGTCAATGTCGAGCTGCGCTGGCGACGTACTGTCTTGCTGAGGTGCCGAGGTTTCGTCAGTAATCGTGGCGATTTCGGCGCCGTTTCGAAGTTCCTCGACGTGGCCCACGGCTGCACCTTTCGTGAGGTGTTGCGTTTCATTTCGGAAGTTCGTCACGAGGACCACATTCCACCCATCCTGAAGTTCGGCCACTCCTCTTGCGACGCCTATTCCTCTTCCCAGAAGCAATTGAAGGTTGCCTTCCAGGACAACTTCGCCGCAGGTAGCTGTATCGGCCACGACGGGTACGACAACACTTGATCGCGGCGGCAGGTTCACATGGGCGGCGGCGACTCGGACGGCGGCTGACGCTGTTTGGGGTTTCTCTGAAGGCGGAACAGGCTTCCGCAGCGTCAATCTGTTCTCACCCAGGTCGATGACGGCGCCGTATTCGCACAGAAAGTCCATGCCAAGAATGACATCTCTGGAGCAGTCTTGTAGAACGACGAACTTTACCGGACACGTCTCGCCGTGGATCTCGACGCGAGCAGTGCACCTTCCGACGGGCGTGATGAGATGTCCTCCTGCGGTTCGTATTTGGGGTCCATCCCAAGGCGTCATGACTTTGCGAAGGCGGCGAGAGAGCCTCCCACTCAAAACGGAGTAGTCTGCTCCGGTGTCGACGAGTGCCGATGCGTCGTGGCCGTCGATAACAACTTTTAGGTTGTTGGACACCGTGGCAGGGGCGTCGGTGCGATGCGGGGCGTCGGGAGAGTGGGAGCGCTCCGGCGTTCTTGGAGGCTCTTTACTTGGGTCGTCTTCGGCAACGGCACCTCCGGGCGTTGCCGCACTTAGTTTACCCGACGAGATAGGGGGGACAGGCTCTCACGGCGCGACCGACGGAGAGGCGATGCGGAACGTCGGGGGGATGGAGAACGGGAACCTCGTGGTGCTGTTGGTGCTGGTGACGGAGGGCGACGGAGGTATTCCTCGATGTCTCTTGGTCGTTCTCCAAAACGAGGTCGACGGTCGTTTGGCGCGAATCCTCGCAGGCCGAGCTGGCGGTAGGGGCACCTTCGGTAAACGTGGTCAGCCTCCCCGCAGTGAAAGCACACCGGACGTCCGTCATCCGTGCGCCACACGTCGGTCTTTCGAGGTCCACGCTGCTCTTGGCGCGGAGTGTACTGCGGCGAAGAGACTTCTCGTCGGGGTGCAGCTGGGTACTGCCGGGTGACAGGAGGCTGCGGACGACGAACAACTGCGGCGTAGGTCACAGCTGATGGTTCCGGTGCGGCGTCGGCGAGAACGTCTGGCTGGAGCGCTTGCTGGACCTCTTCTCGAACCATCTCGGCGATCGAGAGTGAAGCTGGACGTTCGGCGGCCGGTAGCAGCTTCTTCAGCTCTTCACGGACGATGTCCCGGATTATTTTGCGGATGTCCGTGTTGTTGCAGCCGGAAGACGAAAAGGCAGCGACGCCGGGACCTCGGTGATAGTGGGCGGCACGAGCTTGAAGGGCACGTTCAATGTTGGTGGCCTCCGTGATGAAGCCTTCGACGGTGGTAGGCGGGCTCCGAACAAGGCCTCCGAAGATGTTTTCCTTTACGCCGCGCATCAAGACCCGCAGCTTTTTTTCTTCGGGAGCGTTTGGGTCGGCGCGATTCATCAGGTGGAGAACGTCTTCGACGAAGCTTGTGACGCTCTCGGTCTGCCCTTGATTTCTCGCTCGCAGGAGTTCTTCGGCACGCTGTCGTCGCTGTTGGTTGGCAAAGGTGCGTCGCAGCTCGGCCTGGAATTCTTCCCACGACGAAATCGACGCTTCGTGGTTTTCAAACCAGGTGCGTGCCGTGCCTTCCAGAGCGAAGTACACATTCTGAAGGCACTGCTCCGGTGTCCATCGGTTATGGCGGGCCACTCGTTCGTAACGTTGTAGCCAGTCCTCGACGTCTTCATAGGGCTCACCATGGAAGGACACGGGCGTACGGGCGGCGACGGGTAGGACAACGACGGGTGGCGTGGTCATCGTCGCGGTCTTCTTCCTCGGTTTCGGTGGCAAGGGTCCAAATTCCGGGGATTGGCCTTTGGTACGGCGGCTTGATCGGGCTTTGGCGTCTTCTGCGAAGGGTAGCCTCCCGGGGCTGAGCACGTCACTTGGCGGGCGTGTTTTCGGAGGGGTACGCTCCACGGGCATAGAATGCGTTACCCCGCACCTCCACCAAAATGTCACGAATGACAAGTGATGAGGCGATAATAACTGAGTAAACTGAACGTTTAATGGGGCGAACTTGTGCCCGAAAATAAAAATGAAACAGAAGATAACAAGAGAGCGTCGCGGGCGTCGAAGGCGGCGAAGCAGCAAGATCGAACGCTGAGGCGAAACTGACCGCGGCTCGCCACGCGGAGCCCCTTATGTACACGCGTGGGGTTCTGGAAGAATCGGCGTAGAAGGTTCTGCGTGTGGAACATTCTGACCTCGAACAAGCAACACGGTTCTCGAATTTACCAGAACATTTACGTCAGAGTACACAAAAATGCGTCCCCGCGGCCAGGAATCGTCCCCGCACCTCCACCAAAAATGTCACGAATGACAAGTGATGAGGCGATAATAACTGAGTAAACTGAGTACTGTAACTGAGTAAACTGAGTACTGAGTAAACCTTATGTACACGCGTGGGGTTCTGGAAGAATCGGCGTAGAAGGTTCTGCGTGTGGAACATTCTGACCTCGAACAAGCAACACGGTTCTCGAATTTACCAGAACATTTACGTCAGAGTACACAAAAATGCGTCCCCGCGGCCAGGAATCGAACCCTGGCTTTCTGCGCGGAAGGCACGCACGATAACCGTTAGGCCACGAGCGCGGTGCCTGCTTGGTCAGCTGCGCTCGCGGCAATATTCACTCGTTAACAGTGTAAAACTTGTAGCACGTACCACAGTTGGCTAACAAAAAACAAAAAAAAAAAAAACAAATTGCAAACTGTGGCACAGGCGAAAATCGACGAATCCCAACATCTGAACTTCCCTGCTTTCTCATTGAGCTTTGCGTCCTGTCCACGCCAGTGGGGCTCGCTGTCCCGGTAGTTCTCGAGTGGAACACCCAAATATTTAACAGGGGTGGTTAACCACTTTACATTTTCAAAAACATTGGGGGTTGAAGGCCATTTACACTGTCAAAAAACCAAGCATTTACTGCCGAAAACCCAAGCTACAAAAAAAAAAAAAAGGGGGGCCGGACATTTTATTGAGGTCATTCCGTCGAACGCCGTTTCATCGAATAAATGGACATTTCATCGAACGCCCATTCATCGAACGCCGTTTCATCGAATTTCACTTTACAATACTTTTTAGATAATTTACTATCACTTTTGAAATAGTTTTGACGCCGTTCTCGAATCACTAGAGAAAGAATTAATACTCCGGCTAATTGTTTCTCACTTAAATGTTGGCTACTGTATTATAGATGGTAGCTATCACATCAAAATTTGAGTGGGTACCGCGCGACTTATTTTTTTTTTTTTTTCTGGCGAGATAAGCGGCTGTTCTCCGCCGCGTGAGGTACTTTCTGAAATATCAACTATTCTCCGCAGTATCTTTTCTCTTTTGTATTTGTGTTTACCTGTGTTTTCATTCTATCCTATGAGAATAGTTTTCTTTTTAAGAACATATACTGTATGTCGTAAATCCGGCAGGCCCACGGTTTTGTTGGTTACAATAAATGAACAAAGAGGGGAGACAGGTCTTTCTTTCTGTTTGATCCGACATGGAGACAAACTATTACTTCAAAAACGCATCTTCATCTTGAAGCAGAATACGTCTCTTTAACGACGAAGATACGCCCTTGAACGGACGTGCGTTCATTACTGCACCCGACGTTCACAGGTCTAAAAAGTGTCGTCAGTGTTCCCGTTTTTTATTGGCCACATTAACAGCCAAAGGCTTCATTTACTAGAAACAATAGATGTGAGAGAAAAAAAGTTTCTTTCTTTTACAGATTTATAAGTTTACAAATTATAATGAATATTATAACACTGCTATCCTCTCGGTGCTAAAAGACTACTATATCCTAGATGTAGAATTCCTTCTGCTCAAGTAGGCGGTGTTCGATGAAACGGCTTCGATGAAATGGTGTTCGATGAAATGGCGTTCGATGAAATGGCGTTTGATGAGACGGTGTTAGATGAAATGGCTTCGATAAAATGGTGTTCGATGAAACGGTGTTCAATAAAATGTCCGGACCCAGGAAAAAACAAAACAAAAACGTTTGACAGTGTTCACTGTTTCAACTATGCTTAGTTGATTGACACAAAAGGTAGCAATGTCGCCCGTGTAAGCTAATATGCGCATCTCGGATGAATTAAGTTTGAACCCACAAATAGCATTGTCTCTAATAACGTGAATATAAAATGCCTTTATGTTAATAGAAAAAAAGAGGGGGGGGGGGGGAGAGCGGGCATCCTTGGCGGACAGAACTTTACACTTTGATACGACTTCCTACCGACTTATTAACTATGAGACTCGTCGTACAACCGCTATAAGCCATCCGCACGCTTTCGCGTATAACGGATCCGACATCCACACGATCGAAAACAGCTAAAAGGACATCATGGGGCACCCTATCGAAAGCTTTTTCGAGATCGCTTTGAAGCATTTCTACGGCCCTATTCATTGCTTCGCAAAACTCCAGCACGCTGCGCGCTTTCTGAGTGCCTGTGAAATGGTTCTCCCCTTTATCCCACACGTTAGGCGGGCTCCGACCATTTCTGGCACGACAGACTGTATCCTTCTAGCTAATATTTTCATAAATATTTTATAATCGACGTTTTTCAGGCTAATGGAACGGTACGATGTGACCCGACTTAATTTAGGGGTGTCCTCCGTCTTAGGAGTAAGAACAAAGTGTACGTCAAAAAAGATGGCGGAAGAACGTTTAGTTCAAAAGTATAGAACAGAAGCGATCTCATTCTTCAACGCCTAATAAAAGGGTTCACTAAGCCCGTCGGGACCCGAAGACTTGCCCGGTTTTAAAGCCTTGATTGCTATTTTAACATCCTCCACCGAATGAGGGGCTTCCAACCATTCCTTTGTTTCGTCGTCGAGACGAGGTGTAAAAGACATAAATTCAATTTTAAATTGGTCAACTGGAGCTGGGGTGTACGTGAACAGCGCGCTGTAATATACTTACAAGGCACGCTCTATATCTGACTGATCACTGACCGTACCGCCACAGTCTATTTCGGCGACCTCATTGCGGCGCGCGTTACGCTTTTCAAGGCCGAGTGCTCGTTTTGTGGGCGTCTCCCCGGCTATCAACTTTCCTGCCCTCGCTCTGACGAGCGCACTGCGATATCGTTCTTTGTCGATAAGCTCAAGTTTCGCCTTCAACGAGCAAATGGCACCTTCAAAAAACCCCGGCGTTTTGCCCTCTTCTTTAAAGGCCACGCAGACACGCTTGCACGGCTTGGGAGCGAAATTTGCAGACCGTATCAATAGCCCTTTCTCAACTGATAACCAAAATATTTGAAAAAAAAAAAAAAATTACGTGAAGTTATTGAATTTTCAAGTTACGCCGGCCGCGAGGGTTCCAGGAGGCGACTCTCTACTGGCAACAATGAAAAATCCCTACTTTTCCCTACCCGCGTACGTCACGGATGTGCTGGCGGACGAGCGAGTCGGGCAGCCGCGAAGTAGCTTTCCGGACGCCAGCGATCGAGATAATTCTTTCGCAGCTTCAAGGTTGAAAGTTCTTTTGCAATGGGTAGCAATCTGTGCTCCGCGATAGATTGCAGAAACAGTGCCGGGAAAAAGCTTTCTTTACCCTTGTTTTTGTGGGAGAAAAAAAAAAAAAAAAGCGTTCCCCGGCAGCAATGGAGGCCAGCCACGTCAAGGTGCTTTTGCGCGAGCTGTGTGCCGAGAGAATTAGTGTCACGTGAAACATTTTCACTTTTGCTAGGAATACTTTATAGCCGCGTGCTGCGAGCTGAGCATCCTTCAGCAGCTGGAACAGCTTCAACAACGGCAAGCGCAAACTCAAGCCGGCTGTGACCATTACCTGAAATTATTATCTTTTGTCTGTCAGTAACGTTTACGCTGATGTAGACGTAAATTAATTCTTGATACGAAATCGAAGAATCTGGGGGCCTGCACACAGCATCACTTGTAAATAAAGCCTCGTTGAACCGTATCTGGCACCAAACACTTTCTGTGTTAGGACATTCAGGCATTATTATGCAGTCAAAATGTTTTTTTAGGACAATTGCAACTCCCTTACCACGCGACCCTCAATCGTTTCTCATAATTTTATACGATGGTGCAGTTCACTGCCTTGAAAGTTGTAATGCAGCCGAATCTCAGTTGCCAGTACGATGTGTGGATTATGAAGTATCTGTAAATGCTCTAGCTCAAGGACTTTTGCTTGCAACTGTTGTTGTTGTCACATACTTTTTTTTTTTTTATTTCAGAGCCGCGCGTGCCCGACACTTTTACCGTGCGTCCCTCGGCCCAAAGGTGCTTCCGTTTATTCGGTGTGTCCTGAAAATAGTAATTGGAAATAGAAATCTTGGTGCCTTTCAGTTTTTAGCAGTAGCGAAACACCTCGACGTTTAGGTTGTAGTCGAACAGTTTTAAGATAATCGACCTAGTTTTGCCCTCGCAATGTTTCCCAACCTGTGAATACATTTGAGGGTCTTGACAGTGACACCAAGCTTGTTTAGAAAGAGGTCAGTGACCACTCTAGTTGTGACTTCGTCATCAGTTTCGTTTTGTGCCTCACTAATGCCAAACCCTATTAAATTGTTGTGTCTACCCTTGGCTTCAAGGTCAACTAACTTCTCATGCTGCAGCCGAGCGGACCTTCTTCCAGTAAGCTTCTGCGAATGCGCACACCCTCTCCCCTGGTTTTGCTTCCCGCTGTCTCCATTTTGGCACCATCCCGCTCGACCAACATTGTCAGCGCCTATCTTTCCGCGTAATTCGCCTCTTTTGACGATTCTTTTCCTGGTTATCAGTAGCATGAGGCATAAAAAGCAATGAAAAGCGATACAACGGTACGATGTCAATGTGTTTTAATGAGCGGAGTCCTGTTGGGCTGCCCTTCATTTGTAGTTCGCGGACAAACCGTCACGCGGTGCTCGTTACTCGAAATAGGTGTTGCGCTATCTGCTTATTGCTTGCTTGTAGGTCAGTTAGGGCAGCCTCGAGCTTAGCAATTTTCTCCACCATCTTTTTTTCTCTTTCTTTGAGTAATTGTTTGATTTTCATTCACTTTTTCGATGTCCACCCTCATATGCTTTTGGTTTTCAAGTACCTCGGCTAACATTTCTTCGAGTTTGCTGTCGAGACCTGGGTTCAGCTCAATGTCCCCAGAAGTAACCAACTCCATAGGCAACCTCCTCCCTTCCCCCCCCCCCCCTTCCCCCCGAAAAAAAGTGCCTCGCTAAGCCACTGTGCCTATGCTCTGGCAAACTGGCTCTCTATCGGCTTGTTCGCATTAATGTCACTGAATCGTGGGGAAGTTGCGCCAAGCTCCCCGTATGGCCGCAATTTTGGTTCATGGGAAAAGCAGTTTCCCTTTGACCTCTCCATTTGTGGTGAGCCGACCTAAATTAGCTGGTAACAGGTGGCTTTATAGAGAAGTTTCTAAAATACCGAGATTTCGCTATCCACAGACCGGCGAAACAAGCGCACATATTCGCAACGCCACCACATGCGGCGCCGGTGTTCGCGGCGGCATTCAAAATTAATTTTCCTGTCTTTAACTACGCAACAACAATATAATGGGAAGAAATCAAGTGGAGATAGGCATGCCTGATAAATGGATCGCGTGCACAGCGCCAAAGACGGTTATATTGGCGAGGAACGTTTTCAGTACGATGATGCTCCATATATCGATCATGATGCGACTGGTTCAGAACGACACTTTCGAAGCTTTGAAAATTTGAGTGGACAAAAATGGCGACTGCCATGGAAACTGAGACCGATCAACCAACCACCTTACGATGTTTGGTCGTCTATATGTTAGTATCTGTTTCTGTCCAGCTAGCAGGCAGGGAAGGCAATGGCGCTACTTTCCCAGGATCCAGTCGTTTTGTTCACATTTACCAGTGCGAACACTTGTTTTCTGATCTGTGTCGCACGATCACATCGCCCAAAGACAGACGCAGCCCTATGGCTAGTTTCCATCCGTGTCCCACATTTCGGTAACTGGTGGAATCCCATAGTATACATCGGGTTTCATTATGACGAAATTCTTTCTCCTTGCCCAGTGCACAACTCGTAGGGGTATTCCTCTACTTAATGCACCCACACGCCCCCAAGAAGTACCAGGAATTCTCACACTTTACTTCGATATGCTCCTTTTTAAACAGACTGTGATAGACGTTTAAAAATGTCACGTGTACTGCTTCATTAGACTGCTAGGTTTTAGTAACTCAATTTAGAAGAGACGATTTTCTGACAGCAGTTATTGCTAAGGTCCTTGTGCTGAAGCTGGGGTGAATCTCAATGTCTAAATAAGAAGTTGAGGACCCAAGCACCATTGACATAAAAACCCTTATTAAAAAGGGGGAAAAATGCAGGCACTACAACTGTACACTGTTCGATTGATGCTCCGGGTAACATAGGTTGAAACTGTCCCCTTCTTAGAGTTTTTCAGATTCAGGCATGAAAAACGTAGGTACAAAGGGGAAGAAGCTTATTGCATCCTCCAGAAGTTGTAGTGAAGGCGCCATCAAATTCACCACAAAAGAGTTCGTCGGCTGGCCTGAAGTACATTATGACTTGCCAGAGCACCATCATTCCAATTTCAGCAGAGCTTGTCGTTCATTTTCTGCCAACATCCCAAAGAAACGTTTCGGAGACGGGCCCGGCTCCGGTTCGTAGTCCCCCATGACGGCAAAGCCGTACACGTGGGGACTCAGCACAAAAGGCGCTGCCATGAATTCTTCGGCGAGTTCCCAGCTGGGTGAAGCCCGCCTTGGCCAGGACGTCCCCGGTCCTTCTGGTCAGGTGACATCCACAGAAGACATGCGACCAGAGCGGATCCAGCAGCCGCTGCAGGGTGAAGCTCCAGCTCCCCTTCGGTTGTGCCACGTGCTCAAGAAACACGAGTCTCCCTCCCTGAAAGAGGCCCCAGATGTGTTCGGAAGTCGTCACTGGGGCGGGCCCGCCATGGGATATAAAGTGTAATAGTGCATAAAAATATTACATCATCCTGGTTTAAATTTAAATTTTACATAGTGCGTTGGCGCGAAATGATCCAGTTCATTCCACAGGTATAAAAGGGAAACGATAGGACTATGGTCACCGATAAGGTGGAAAACGGCAGGAAGGGAAGCTTCTGTTGTGCTGCCTCCATGCGCAAGATTCCCTGTATACCTTCGATACTCTTCGGAATCGCGTGGCAGCAAAGCACGGGCGTGCAGTCAAAGCACGGGCGTGCAGGTCAAAAGACGGGCGTGCAGTCAAGCCACGGGCGTGCCGTCAAAGCACGGCAGTGATGTGATTGCTGCGCCAATTGCGCCAAACTGCGCCAAGGGGCTACCCCTGCTACATCCTGCTACATTTTGCCAAAATATGAGTAATCTGCGCCAAGCCTGCGCCAAAGGACCAATTTTGGTCGCCTTTCGAAACCGAAACTAAACTGAGAACTGTTATTGAGCACGCGTGAGCTAGGTGGCGCAAGCGGCCTCCCGACACAAAGTACCTGCATGAATCGTTCATCCGGTCTTGCAGGGTTTTTACCGCCGTCTCTCGTTTCGCGCTCTCGTTGCTCTCGTCATCTCGCGTATTTTTTTAAACTTTTTCAACGATAGAGAACGTAAGGACCGCCCTCATCAACCTTCCCGTTCTTGTTTAATACGCTGCTATAGACCCTTTCAGGCAACATTTCATGGGCGCCGCCATCTTGACGTCACGTGACCCGGCCGCCATAGCCGACCTTCAGTTTCTCGCCGTTGCTCCGCGTTGTGTGCTGCACCGGCCACCACCGGAGCTTTGTTTTCGTGTTCTTTAAGTTCCGCGTTGAAATCGTGTGTTTTCTTTAGTTCTTTTCGATATTTCTGGCTTTCACTTAATCATTTGATATCTACATTTCAACATAGCTCTTGTATTTTCTTATTTATGGAATGGAATTGGACAGTGAATGGATCCACGATACAAGATTGTGGCCTAGGCTTCCGAGACCATGTAAGTTCATCAAATTCTTTGTTTTTGTCGCTAATAAAGGGCAGTCAACACCATTGCGGCCTATGCAAATTTCAACTGACGCAGTAAGGCCTCGCAGTCGTGCTTCTCGCGCATGTGTGCGCCTCGTTTCCGTAAAGCCGAACCGCATGTAGCGATTTAGCGTGCGACGAGTCGAGCGACGGCGACAACCGACGGGAGTCATGACGAGCAACGGAGATTTCTCACTGTCGCCCGTCGCATCGCTCGGTTTTCGGATTTCTAGAGAACTTAGCGCTCACCGCTTCGTCGCTTGCTCCCGTCGCTTCCCTGCGGTTTGCCTCGTCGCGCGACTGATCGAGCGACGCGAAGCGGGTCGCATCGCTTGCTCTCGTTGCGCTTTATACTTAATATCAAGGCGCTAATGGTTCAATGCTGTGTGCATCGAAATTAATTAAGTATAAAGCGCATGCAAGCGATTTGGCGAGCAACGATCGAGACAAGCGACGGCGACCCGCTTCGCTGTCGCTAGGTCAGTCGCGCGACGAGGCAAATCGCATGGAAGCGACGGGAGCAAGCGACCAAGACGGTGAGCGCTAAGTTCTCTAGAAATCCGAAAACCGAGCGTTGCGACGGGCGACAGTGAGAAATCTTCGTTGCTCGTCGACTGACTCCCGTCGTTGTCGCCGTCGCTCGACTCGTCGCACGCTAAATCGCTTGCATGCGGTTCGGCTTTACGGAAACGAGCGCGCACATGCAGCGAGAAGCACGACTGCGAGATCCTAATACTGCGTCAGTTGAAATTTGCATAGGGCGCAATGGTGTTGACTGCCCTTATTAGCGACAAAAACATAAGAATTTGATGACTTACATGGTCTCTGAAGCCCAGCGAATGGATCGTCGATCCATTCCCTGTCCGATTCCATTCCATAAATAAGAAAATACAAGAGCTATGTTGAAATGTAGATATCAAACGATTAAGTGAAAGCCCGAAATATCGAAAAGGCCTAAAGAAAACACACGATTTCAACGCGGAGCTTAAAGACCACGAAATCAAAGCTCCGATGGTGGCCGGTGCAGCACACAACGCGGAGCAACGGCGAGAAACTGAAGGTCGGCTAGGGCGGCCGGGAAAGCGCGCGGAGGGCGCGCCGACTGGTGGCAGCTCGAGTAACTGACTCGCTGAAAGCGTCTATAAAAATCCTCCTTTAACTCAAAGACTGCTGTGTCGAAGTACTGACTACCTAGGTTTCTCTCGGTGGGCTTTCTCTTGAGGGGGACCCCGGTACGTAAGAAATCTGCCGCGAAAGAGAGTTTGTGAAGAGAAGGGAGCTAAAGCAAAGAAGGCAATGTATGCACACTGAATCCGCACAACGAACTTGTTTGTCTCGAGTTCAGTCGTTGCCCAAAGCGTTCAAGACCGTCTTGACCCTAACTCGTGATGTCTTGCATCGATGCGCTCAGGTTCTTTTTTTCTGTGTGTTTAGCTTGTACCTCGCCAGCCAGTCTAACAAGCATGTGCAACTGGACTTTTTTTTTTCGTATGCTGGGCGTTACATTTTGTGACAATTTTGGGAACCAGTTGGTGACGGAGCGGAGTGGCATGGTTTCAATCGAACAGCCATCTCCTCTCGCGCGACAATCTCGCATTGCACTGCAGTGGTCACGTGTATCAACAGTTAGAGACTGCTTCCATTTAATATAGAACTAGTCAACCTAATGGTGTGATATTACTACTAAGATGGTCATTTTCAGATAAATTTTAATATGCGCAGTTTGGTTCTTATTTACCTATAGCGGGTACATATATATGTATCATTTAACTGAAGCATTGCAAAATGTGTCATGTCATTGGCATTTCAGTTACATGTTGAAAGACTTCCAGGTGTTTTAACTTGACTATAATTTGTTCATTGCGGCGAGCAAAGTGTTCTTTGTTTGTCCAGCACTTGAAACAGATGTTTTTATTTTTTTAAGAATGTCTGCTCAAAAGCCACTTTTGATGCTCCGAAGCACTTTTTAGCTGCCCCCAAAACACTGTCCAACACTGTTGTTTGGCTGCTCCGAAAGGTGCTCCAAAACGGCTTAGGCCAATCACGACACTGAGCACGGGCGAGCAGTCGAAGCACGGGCGAGCAGTCAAAGCACGGGCGCGCAGTCAAAGCACGGGCGCGCAGTCAAAGCACGGGCGCCGTCAAAGCACGGCGCGCAGTCAAAGCACGGGCGCGCAGTCAAAGCACGGGCGCGCAGTCAACGCACGGGCGCGCAGTCAACGCACGGGCGCGCAGTCAACGCACGGCGGAAGGCATGGAGCACGTGCTGGAGGTCGGGCGTTCGAAAGACACGCCTTGCTGTTCGCACTCTATCCGTGACTATAGTTCGCATGCAAATCATAAACTAAATTAAAAAAAAAAAAATAAAAACTTAACTGCAGGTCGGGTTGATGCGACTGAGAAATAAATTTAGCTCGCATTTTTTGTTGTATATCCGCCTTATCACCAGTTATATCAACGCACGAAAACAATTGATGTTAAGAAGTATGTGATTAGACATTACACTGCAGTATTGGCCAGTTCGTACAAAGAGCGTTCGCGTTATCACAGTACACACGATAGAACAGCACTTTCGTCCTGAAATGTGAAAAGTAAACACATACTGGAAGGAATATATGTGACGTATTAATGTCATGACTTGCACCTTTGTCAGGATTTTTTTGTTTGTTTTGTATTTATCCGGCGTCTTGCGGCATTACCGAGCTACAGAATACAGAAAAAGTAGCAAAAACGGAAGATTCGTTTACAAGTTGTTCATATAATTATTTGATTATAAGTTCCATCTCAAGATTGAATTTTTTTTTTTAGGGGGAGAGGGGAGGCTTATTTAGATCATTACTGAAATCTCAACTCGAACTTTCAGGTGATTGAAATAGTAATATCAATCACCTGGCCGGCTTTCTGGGGCATTCCGAGCGAGGACTGAGCGCGCACAACTTTGATAAGCTTTCAAGCAGGTGCTCCCTTTGACTGCTACAGAAAGTTGCTCCGAGATTGCCGGCAAGACTCTCGGAGTCATGCTACGTGAATGAAAGCACTGCCCGAGCGAGCGCACAAGCCGAGTCACCTAATGCGCGCGCGCCATATCCTTAGTCAGGGTTTTCCTTCACACTTAGCTAGTGTCTCGTTCCCATGGTTCCCTTGGCACCCGGGCACGCGCTCTTTTGTCTCGGAGTGTCTGCTCCGAGCTGGACGGACGCTGGCTCGAACGCCGCGCAAGAGACCTTTCCGCTTCAAACGCGTTTCTAAATCTTATTGCCGCCGTTGAGTCGGGAAACTATAAGTTCAAGCATTACGCGCAGTGCGAGTGCCAAGTTCTTATGACCGTAATGCACCAAAGGACGGCTTAAAAAAAAAAACACATAAGATCTCCCTTAGATAAGCATGAAAACCGGGCCTGCGACAGGCTGCCATTGGATGGATGGATGGATGGATGAATACGGCTGAGCCCTTTGGATCGGGCGGTAGCTTACGCCACCTTGCCATTTTGTCTTACCCTTTAAGCTTAGAATATTTAAATGTGAAAACTATAGTCACTCCGTACTGAAAAGAAAGTGAGGCTATAAATCCCCCTTGCCATCAGTTAATAAGAAAATGCCTAGTTTTCTCTCGCTTTCTGCCACCATTCACTTATCTTTGCTTGGTAATCTCTACTGTCTTGAAATCCACTTTTCCTTCGCTGTCTCTAAAACCCAATGACCTTATTAAGTCTATGTTGTCTTCGGTATGCATAGGGTGAAGCCCTTTACAGTAGAGTATCAAGTGCTCAGCCGTCTCGTCCTCCTCTCCACAAGCAGCGCACACTGTGTCCATTTCCTGGTACTTCGCTCTGTATGTTCTGGTTCGCAAAACACCTGTCCTTGCCTCAAACAACAATGAGCTTCCCCTAGAATTGTCATAAATGCTTTCTTTGGCAATCACTGTTTTGTTTAATCTATAGCCTTCCAGAGCCTTCTTTGTCTGCATTCCCTCTAGCCACCGTCTCTTTCTGTGGCCTTAACTTTCTTCTTAACTGAGACCTCTTCCGTAACCCCACTATAGCCTAAAAACTTTCCTCTTAATTTCCTAGTGAGCTGTCTCCATTTTGTGTCTATACTCCTCATGTATAAATAGCTGAAAACCTTTCGTGCCCGTTGCCCCCACCCATTTGCATCAACCGATCCTCAAATTCTCATCTTGCTCACAGCTTCCTGCCCTCAATGACGCTCATCCCATGTTCTCCCTTGTACTCCCTGGTTTGGTGTTTTGCAATGTGCCCCAAAGCCAGCCTACCTACTCCACGCTGTTTTATTTCTAGTCTTGCATGCACTTCGGACTTCATGCCTAGCACTGCGTTTCCAAAAGTCAAGCCAGGACCCATGACCCCTTTCCAAATCGCTCTCACCACACGTCATACCTGTTGTAATTCTAAAGTGCTCTATTTTTCATTTACCTATTATATACTTTTTTCATGCTCACTGAGATATTCTGCACCATCACATATCCATACTCCTAGATACTTGTATTAACTAGCTCTCTCAACTGTAATATTCTGTATCTTCAGTCTCTCAACATCATCATTGTTAAAAATCATGACTGCTGATTTTTCACTACTGAATTCTAAACCTAATTCCTCTCCTTCCCTACCACAGATGCTCATTAATTCCTGCAAATCTATCCTGTTGTTAGCCATTAGTACGATATCATCCGCATATATCAGTCCCGGTAAGGATTGCTGAATTGTTTGGCCTAGCTTACTGTACGAAAGGTCAATCCAAGCCCACTCTTCTCTAGTCTATCCTCCAATCCTCTCAGATACAACATAAACAGCAAAGGCGATAACGGGCACCCCTGCCTAAGGCCTCGTCCTATCTCTATTTTCCCGTTGCCTTTCCTTCCCATGTTATAATCACCTTATTATCTTTGTAATGTTCCTTAATATTGCTGTTAGTCCTTCATCTAGTTTAAGCTCTCCACTATGTCCCACAGAGTTTTTTGGTTCACATTGTCATAGGCACCCTTGATATCCAGAAATGCCAGCCAGAGCTGTCTGTTTTCTTTTTGCGCTATTTCTATACACTGTGTTAGAGAAAATATATTGTCTTCCAACCTTCTTTGTTTCCGAAACCCGTTCTGTAACTCGCCCGGTATGCCCTCGCAATCTACCCATTCCTCCAGTCTGTTCTTTATAATCTGCATTACCAACCTGTAAATAACTGGTGTCACGGTTATGGGACGATAATTCCTATTGTCAGACTTATTTCCCTTTCCCTTATATATCATACTCATCCTACTAAGCCTCCATTCCATCTGGAATATTCCTTTTGTTACCATAGTGCTCACTACCCTCCCTTAGTTTTGCCTTAGATTTAGGACCCAAATTCTTCACCAGCTTGATTGGGATACCATCTGTGCCTGTCGACGTGCCAAGGGACTCTTCGTTCCGCCTTTTCCCATTCTCTTTGTCCAAAATCCGCGATGTCAAAAGCTGGACTGATACTGTCTTCGGTTCTCCTATCTTCCACATGTACCCGTTCCCGAAATTTCTCCTCCATCACTGCTCCTATATATCGTATCGCATCATCTCCCTCTAATTGATCTCCCTGATGCGAGAGTATGAACCTCTGTCTAGCTTGCGTCGTTTCACCGAGTGAGTTCAAGTGCTCCCAAAACTTCTTGGCTGCGTTTCTATCTTTCTTGCTTACATTACTCATCCATTCTTCACCCTTTCTCTGAATTTTCGCATTGATCAAACTGGATGCCTCTCGGCGACATGTTATAAAGTGTCCCATCTTCTTTTTACTTCCGTTTCCGACTCCCCACTACGCTTGGAATGCCTGTGTTCTCTAGAGGCTTCCTGACGTTTTTGTATCGCTTGCTTCACTTCTTTGTCCCACCAGCTTTTTGGTCTATGTCTTTGCTTCCCCTTTCGTTTACTCTGAACTTTGTCTAGTTCCAGAACAAAAAGCCCAGTTAGGCTCTCATAGGTCCAATCTGCATACCGTTGCCCTGAAACTGCTTCCTCTATTCTTTCAGCAACTATTTCCAACTCTTTGTCGCTGCAGAAAGTCTGCTTTGAATTATGTTGTCTAGTTTCAGCATTTACTTCTCTGGCAAAATTCAGCTTAATACGCTTGTGATCACTACCAAGACTTTTGGAACCTTCATCTATTTTCATTACTTGTAACTTACCATATATTTTGTGTGACATAAGTACGTAATCTATAGTTGAATGTAGCTTGCCAGCTTCCCACGTTATGTGCCCGTCACACTTCTGACTGGTATTACATAAAACTAAGTCATGCTTTTCCACCAGTTCTAGTAATATGCTTCCAGTTGAGTCCGTATACCCATCGAGACCCTCGATATGGGCATTCATGTCTACCATAATAATTATTTCAGAGCCTTCCCCTAGCTCACTAATGTCTCTTGCTATGCAATCAATCATTTTCTGTTTTCCTCTTTAGCACCTTTCCCCCATTAGCCGCATTTCGAGGGAGCCATCTGGTGGCGCCGCTCACAACTAAAGCAAGGACTTTATCTGGCAAGCTGCGACGCGCGTGGTGTCCATCCACATCTATATATATCTTACACAGGGGATCCTATACACCTTTTCCACAAGGGCGCAGCTATCTTGAATTTTGTCAGTTCAGGTATGGGGTAAAGCGTCGTTTTGATCTCTCCACGTCGCTGGAAAGATCAAAACGAAAAAATGCGTGATTGTCACACATTCTTGCTTTGACTCCATCCATATTTTCTCGCATATTCCCGGGTGAAATGTTTGACTATCTTTTTGTCCTGCATACCAGATACGGAACCAACGTGACTGAGAACCAATCGGAAGCAAAAACGCCTATGTACCCCTTTTATAACCAACGCCACCAGGTGGTGCTCCATTTATTTGACATCCCAGAGAACTTGCGGTAACCTCCTTTATTACGTCTTTTGTTCTGGCTTGAGTGGCCGTGAACTAGAGGAGGGGTAGTGGGCCTCAGAAAGCGCACACGGCTGCCGACTCCGTTGTCGACGGCTCGAGAGGGCGCCACTAAAGCATGTGCTGGATAAAGCGGGCGGCCAGGGCGGCTCGCATTGCATTTGCTGCGCGACTAAACACTGATTCGGCTTGACACTTCATTGGCCACAAACGACAGCAAACACGGGGTAAAGATCAGTTCAGAACGGGAGCCACTCGCGCTGCCAAACCGCCAAATGGCCAAATCGCAAGCCGAACCCGCTCACCGAAGGCCTTCGGAACGCTCGGAACCGGTCGGATGCCTTTCTACGCTCGCCGCTCGTCGGCGCCTGATCTCACCCCTTTCTAGTATGCGCAGCCCTTTCTACCGCTTGGTGGCGGGTATGTCGACGGGTCGTTTTTAGTTTCCGTACTTTCTAAACTACATTTGTTTCTTTTCTGATCTAAAATACTAAACAAAAACTACTTTCATAAATAAACTGTTCCCGCCCACTTATATTTTGTATCTCGACTAAAAGAAAGCTGAGCGGCTCTGACCAGTAGTAAGGCTAGGGTCAAAAACGTCACGAGTGTCGTCACATATCGCGCGCTTTGCGGCACCACGGGGTTCGCCCCCGTAGGTGGAGGAAGTTTCCGCGTCGTCCGGTTAAAATATGACGCACCGATATTTAGTGACTCTCTCCGGGCCCGCTGGCTTGCCCGAACCCCAAGAAATGTTGGAAAACCGCAAAAAGAAAAAAAGTAGACTCCTAAATATGATTGCAGGACCCCTTTAACACCGCTGCTTGAAATGTAGATGAAACGTTTAACCACTAATTCTACAGGTGAACGCCAAGGAACGAAGGAGTGCGAGATCTGTTAAATCTTTCGAGTGTTCTTGTAAACCAACTTGCCTCCTCCAAGATGTAATCTTGTACAGCTGAAGGCCCTCGTTAAATCTCCAACTTGTTGTCCGTGTAAAATGTATGCTTTCTAACACTGGTGACATAAGCAAGCTCAACAGGCTGCAAAGACGGTGCGACCGGAAGTCGCTTTGGACGCAAGCGGCAGTTTATGTTTGTAAACAGCAGAAGGACTATACTCCGTTCGCCCTTAAGCTGAGTTTAGAAGCTCCGTTTATAGCGCGAGCTTTCTGTCCATGCTAACGCAAGTGTGAACGCGCAGGCACACGCAACCAAAGCACTGCGGAAGCCTGCGCGCTCGCGCTGAAGGTGGAGCTTCTAGGTCTCAGCGAGTCGCTTACAGGATTAAGACGACAGAGCGTCTCTTTCGGGTACCCAACTTCCGCCGTACATTGCCTTCGCGTGCACGCTGGAGACTCTCGAGACGCCGAAGAGTAATGTAAGGCTGGAAGTTCGCGCTGGAGTCGGGCACCCCAAGGATCCCCATGTCGTTTTCATCCTGTCAGTGAAAATAGCAAGCCAGCCCCAATTTCTCGAGAACGTTAACAAGCAACCACAAAACCGCCATACCGTACCTTCACCAGCACCCTCTTGCATTCTGCGAGGACCCTGTGTACGTCCGTCGTTGAGCAAAGGATGTAGGTTAGGAGGACGGCGTCCACGGAAGCGTCCGGAACGTCCGGCATGCACTCGCCGCACCTAGTAATCCAGCGCTCCAGTTTCACGTTGGAATTCTTTTTGAGGTTGACCTGAAAAGACTCTTCGAGCTGTTGCTCGTGTTCCACGTTGGAGTACCTGACCGGCCGCGTGATGTACTCGAAGTTGACGCCGAAGCCAGCGCCGATCTCCAGGACACTGATGGCGTCCTCTTCCTTGAGCGCATTGTCTTGGGACACGAGGTCGTTCAGCTGGGAGACCGCTCGCCGACGGATGTCGTTGAATCGGTCTCGACACAGGCGGTTGAGCACGGGGAGAAAGAAGCGGGCAAAATACGCCGAGCGTAACTCCTGGCTGAGTTTCAACGGCACCAGGAGCAGAAGCCCGAGCGCCAGAGACGCGTAGAGGAACAAGTTCGCCGCGAAGTTCGTGAGCAGGCCCATGGTTCTGCCACAAAATGTTGCTGTTTCCAGGAAGACGGCCGACAGAAAACTCGATTTTCGATTGCATGTATCTTTATATCAACAAGAAAACGACTTATCTGCGTCCATGGCCACGACGCATGCGCTGCTGGTTACATTGACTGATATACGGTAGTTACGATGACTGTGTAATCCGATAATTGGACATCGCGGGGTAGTAGCATGCTCGCTTTCTTGCCCCGATAAGACGGCTAGCCGCAAAATGCATAAAAGAAAGAAAGAAGAAACTGCCTAAAGCGTTTTGGATGCTTTCATTCTTTGCACACACTTTGCCCACTGTCATCAGGCTCCAGCACAAACTGTGCACGCCGAACACTCGACAAGTGAATGCTATCGCGACACGAAAAATAAAGGGCCACTGCTTGATTGTCGCCGCAGGGCTTTTCATTATCACACACTTAGCGGATTCTGCAATGCTGCTTGGTTTGGCGCTATCTAGCAACTAAAGCGAGGACACATCGGATATGCCGGGAAGTTGCGGCTGCGTTGTTCAAATGTTCAAACGTGAACTATTACTTTGGTGGCGTTGCTTAGCCCAGTGTCTGAATCGGGAAATACTGAGTAGGTCAGGAAGCCGTGGGCGTATATATATATATATATATATATATATAGTATATATACATAACATGCCAGTACGGCGGAAGCTACGGCCCCTGCGGACCAAGCGGAACAACGGAATGAGGCACGTGACTACGTATCGTCGGAGTGCGCGTTTACTGCAAAGAAGTGTCAGGCTTTTTGCTGCGTCATGCTCCAACATGTGTGCCAGCAAACATGTTGGAGCATGACCTATACGCAAGGCCTTACACAAGGCCTTGCGCTCGTATAGGTAGCTCACGTCAAAGCCGTTGGAGCGCCATGTAGGGCGCAGCGTTCACCCTTTGCCAAGTTACGACGAGACAGGGTAGAACCGTGCACGTGCTGCCTGGGTGGGCTCTCCGTCCGCTGGCACCGCCTGGCCGTTGCCGGCTGGCTATGCCGCCGAGAAACTGAGAAAGAGAGGAGGAGACGGAGAGAGTGCGAGGACGTCAGAGCGCCGAGCTCTGGTTGGACTGATTAGTGGGTTCCGGCGTCGAGCGTAGCAAACGCGGCCTAGCGCAGCGCACACAGAAGCTGATTGGTTGCAGATATAGAGTTCCTGCTCGCTGGCCAATGAAACGTGCGCGCGTTCTGCGGTACCGGCTGCGTTCGCTCCGCTCGACGTCGGAGTTTAAAGGCCTGTTCACACATGCAGCGGAGCGCTACAAGCATAGCGCTAACCTCGCGCTAAGCGCGTGCTGACCGGAGCGTTCACCAGCTTTGTATCGCACCGCCAAAACTGTTGCTCGTGGCAGGCGATAAGTAGCTGTCGGCACGTGAGGAGCGCTACATCAGCGCTTCGCTCCATGTGAGAACCGGCCTTAAAGCTCTGCCTTTGTCTTCACTGCACTCGTTGAACGCATTCGAACGCGAGAACCTAAGGCCGGACGCCGGCGTTCCGCGTCCTAAAGCGCTCGACGAGTGAAGATTCTCACGCGAGAATGTCTTGTTCGTAACGAAAATGCGTTATCATTTTTTTTTCAATAAATCATATAATGTATTTCTAGGCCTTATACAGAGGTGTTACGAACAGGCATTTACGCGGCAAGAATATAAGAAGTATAGAAAATAAAAAAAAACCTTGGATTTCATGTACGTTATATAAACGCATAGGGTAACGTAATAAATCGTACGAAAGGTTCATTACAACAAGATGTACTGATATACTACAAGAATTCAAGAAGGTGAGAACTAAACTCAACGCGGATATTAAAAAAAAGCGAAAGCTCACTACTACAAAAATAAGTTCAGTTCGATATATGATAATCATAGGAAAGTCTGGCAGGCTGTAAATGAACTTAACTCTAAACCTCGTGCTGTTGCCCCAAAACAACTTACAATCGAGCAGGTGACCTACTCCGGCCAATCTCTAGCAAACAAATTCAACTCTCATTTTTTAGTATCGGGTTCTTCAATGTTACCTACCACGGGTACGCCTAGGTGTGAATCCTATGTTACATTACCTTTGGATAACTCAATTTTTCTAGCACCCTCTAGTGAAATAGAAGTAAACACGTTTATTAAATCCTTATGGAACAGTGCCGCCTGTGGTGAAGATGGGTTGTGTTCTAAGCCAATAAAATAAGTTTCCTCTTTAATCTGTACACCACTTGCGCACATTTGTAACATTATTTTAAGCACTGGTACCTTTCCAGAAAATTTTAAAATAGCAATAGTATGTGCAATTCATAAAGGCGGTCCTAAGACTAACATGAGTAACTATAGACCAATCTCAGTACTTCCGGTTTTCTAAAAAAGTAACGCGTTACTTTCAAACGTTTAGGTGAATTCTTTGTTAAACATAACATTATTACGAACAACCAGTATGGATTTCAGAAAGGTAAATCAACAAAGGTGGCATTGCTATAAATATATAAAACTTAGACAACATCGAAAACCAATGTTTTACGCTAGGTGTTTTTTTTTTTAGATAAAAAAAAAATCATTTGACTCAATAAAACACGACATCCTACTCCGAAAACTACCACTTTATGGAATAAGAGGTACTGCACTTAGCCTGATCCGCAGCCACTTAACATCTCGTCTTCAGTATACGGTCCTCAATGATGTGTGCTCTTCTCTAGCAAAAATTCAGTGTGGTGTACCGCAGGGTTCAATTCTAGGGCCTCTACTTTCTTTTTTTACGCTAACGACATAATAAACACCTTAGAAATTCCTGACATAACTTTATTCGCAGATGACACGAATGTATTTTTCACCGGTAATTGCATAGAGACGCAGACAAACACTTGGGGCCCTAAACTCGTGAAACGCAAAGTTCGAGCCAAAAGTTCGCGGAGCACTCCGATTTGAAGTCGGCGAAAAAAGCGCGAAGTTAACGTCGTGATAGGCCAATCGGTGCGCTCCGTCTACTTCGGCCCCAACTTTGTGTTTGAAGAGTTGAGAGGCCTTGGTTGGACCAACTTCACTTGTTGTTAGTTGATAATCAGTTAGAACTAAATACATCGAAAACTAAGTATATCATTTTTTAGAGAAAAATACAACAAATTCGTTACTAACACAATTAATATATCCTTTAAAAACTCCATTATTGAACGCGTGGAATCTTATAAATTTCTTGGTGTTCGTTTCCACGAAAATTTGTACTAGACTGCCCAAGTAAACGATCTACGAAGAGATATTTCTAGATCCATTGGCTTACTTTTTAGGTGCGGACAACTTCTTCCAAACTGGTTAAAACGACAAATCAATACATCCATGATTCACTCGAGGCTTTATTACTGTTTATTGGTGTGGGGGACAACCACAGGAAATAATATTAAGCAATTACTTACATTACAAATACGCGCGGTTCGGCTAATTGATAATTTGCCCCGGTTTCAATCGACTGCCTATAGTTTCAGTAAACAAAAAAAAAAAAAAAACTTTTGGTAGATAACCTTTTTGCCTAAGGGTGGCGATTTTAATTCATACTCAAATCAACACTGATCCTGACATCTTTCACGAGACGTACCTATCCAATCAAACAAATTACAACCTAAGGCACCAGCAGTTAAAACAAAATTGAAACTAATTATGGTACTTAAAAATTATCCTACCAGATTACAGATATCCTAAACAAACATTATTGCGTGTATGAGGTGGCCCAGAAAATCACTTACATGTTTCATTTCAAGAAATACCGAACGGAATATTTTAATGTTGCTGGTGTAGTACATACCTATAGTAAGTTGTATTATTGATCAGTGTGATTTTCTTTCTTATTTGTAAGCTGAAGAGGCTTCAGCTGGGTGAAAAAATTTCTTTCTCGACTTGTGCTGTGAGCTGGCATTTTATTTTATTTTTTTCTCTCTCTCAATTTGTGCCCTGCTGTTGAGTGTTGTTACAGGGGTTGGGACCCAGTCAGGTGATTGTATTCGCCTTTTGTCCCAACCCCCGGAACAATTGTGTCAAAAATAAAATAAATAAAGAAAGAAACAAACAAACAAATGAAGACAAAGGCAGCTGTAGACCGTTTTATCGTGGGTAGCGCCATCTAGCGAGCGTCAGATTCCGTGGCCATGCTGATGGGTTAGAAACGTTGGCGAAAGTGCTTTTCGGGGCGCCGCTCCCGCGTTGGGTCTGCTGGTTGGGTGCTCCAAAGTGCTGGGTATCCGACTTAGGGCGTGTCTTGCGCCTTGTGTGCCGCGAATGGTGTTTTGAACTCACTGGGAAGGTTTCTTGCCCCGCATTATGGCATCCGCCAGTGCGGCGATGCCGAGAAGAGTGGCACTGAACGCGCCATCGATAGGAATTGGAGGGGAGTACTCTATATATCGGTGAAGCAGGCACGTATTCAGGGGGGGGGGGGGGGGGGCATGGGGCCCGGGCCCCCCCGAAATCTTCCATTTTGCTGGGACCCTCCTCTCCCCCGTCCCCCTCATACAGCATTTTGTCATGAACAGGCCCCCCCCCCCCCCCCCCCCCCCCCCGAAACAAAATCCTGGCTACGTGCCTGCAGTGAAGTTTTCTGGCTGGGGAGGAGGAAGCAGACAAAATGCTGAAGAGGAGAGGAGGATGAAACCTCCTCTCCTCTCCAGCATTCCGTCTGCTTCCCCCTCCCTTGCCCTCCTTTCCCTCGAACACTTTTCTTAACCCTGTAACTGACTATAAATATTCTATACGTTTAGCAGCGATTGGATGTCCCATCAGGTATTTTGTCGTTTTAAATGCAGTGAACCGAGAATATTTTAGCATTTCGTGTCGTCCACAACAATAAAATGATAATGTGAACAAGGACGCGCGTGATGAGATAATTGCAGGGAACGATCGGAAGCAGCTGCCTCCGGCTTGCAGATGTTTATAAAAGTTTTAATTGAGGATACCGTGTCGCTGAGTGTGTCCTTTGTCTAGAACTGGAAACAGCGAAGTAGAGATGGGCCCATTGCCGGAGCGAGTCGATCAATGATTCAGCGATTCGAAATAGACACATGCATGTGCATGTTTCAGCAATAGAAATTGAAGTTTTCTTCCCAGCTACGTTATGTACTCATTTGTAAAAATAAGAAGAACCCAGTCGCGCTGTGACGGTTAACATACGTTCACAGCTCTCTGCCATCGCGCAGGAGATCGCGATTAAGCAAAAACCGATAGGTCTAACCTTTCGACAATTTCCAGCCACACATGGCGGCGGAAATGAGCCTTCCACTGAACGTTGTAGATGATAAAATATAGTCAATATCACCACTGCAAGATGTCAGCATTAAGATAAACTAAGTTACCAAAAGTTACAAGCTGAAACAGTGATTATCACGAAAAAACTTGCACCCGCCTTGCGAGCGTAGCCCATGCTCATCGACGGTAGAGGTAAGTTCGGTGCGCGCTCTTTTCACAAGATGTTCCGAGCACACTCGAGAGGATTCCGTCGGGGAAAAGCCTTTTCGGTTTACGGACGCAACGCAATGTCGCCGGAGGTTTTGGCCAATTGGATGCGATGGAGTTCGAAGACATTGCAGCCGCAGTTGCCTTGTCGGATCCCGTGTGCGATACAGATGTTCTCCGATAATATTCTGTGCTTTCGGTTGTTATTTGTGCAGCCTATAACCAAACAATGATCTCCCGATGACCAAGGGATTGTCGTCATTGATTCTGTTAGCTCTAATTACATCTGGAAGTAAAATAAAATAAAAGAAACTACGACGAAAACAACCGAACTTGGAAAAGCACACGCGTCCAAAGCGTTCATCCTGGTCTTTCGCTCGTTCCTAACCACTCAGTGTGAGGAGGAAAGCTGGTCCTAAGAGATCGCAAAAGGCTTAAAAACCGGTCTGGTTTCTCTCGGTCGAACTCGGTCGCAAGAGTGTGAACGGGCCTTTAGACTTTCCTGCGCGCTTTCGTCTTCCCCCTCTCTCTTAGTTGCTCGGCGCATAGCTTTTTATGACTCGAGTGTTTCGGATTTTATTTTCAAACGATTGCAAAGTAGTTTTTCGGAGCTTTTGTTTGTCAAAAGATCACAGTTTTTTTTTTGACAATTCATCTTTGTTGTAATGGGTGATTTCATCTAAAAAAAGGCAATGTAATTGGGTTTGACGGAAAAAAGGATCGGTGGCGTCTCAGCTCGTTGCGTGGAGTTACAGCTTGCGCTGCAGAACTTCCTGGGTTCGGTTTCAATATGGATGAGTTTCGTACCGGCGCGCGTTCGTGTAATCACTACTGCGTGGTGCACATTAAAGACACTAGGTTTGCAGCTGTACGGCACTGACTAAATTTCTCATCTACAGCTAAGCGACAAGTCACCCGTTGAGGCGTACTAGCATCAAGGCTGTCTAAACATACACGCAACACAATTTTGGATTTGACGAAAAAGGATATATGTTATGGGGGCATTTCTAATTAAAGAGGGGGTAAACGGCAAATTCAGCGGACATTTTCAATGCGAAAGCATTAACTGTCCCTTAGAGCGAAGCCGGCGTTGTCTGTAGCAGCGAAACGGCACGTAAATTCTCATTGGCTGCGACGCGTCATGTGGCTCCTAGCAACGGCGTAATCGTTGCTAAGGAGCCAGCCGAACTGCTGGCTCCTAATAAGAATACATATGAAGCTTAAAAATAAGAACTTATTGTACTCCGCAACAAAGCTTACTGTTTAGAACGCATGACTGACAATTACATATTCAAGTTTTAATAGCGGTCACATTAAATGATAAAACACATATGTTTAAATCTTCTGAGAAACCATTATCATACATGACAACTAGTAAAACATGAAGCAAATAAAATGGTAGTCTTGATAAACTCGATTCCGATATTGCTAGATTTTCGAAACATTCGTTCATTCAAATTACGTAACGAATTTTATTTCGCACATATAATATTCAACGTTTATTGAATAAAAGAGCTATTATTTCGCACATATAATATTCAACGTTTATTGAATGAAAGAGCTAAATTCGAGCTTTCTGGTGATATTAAGGTAATTAAAATATTTTAAATAGGTCAGACGTGGGTCATTCTATGCCAAAGGAGACGCGGCAAATATTTCATGTCTGGGATATGTACGAACAAATTAGTTTGGACAAAGAAGCCTTTAAACTCAAAGAAAAGTATTTTTGTGTGAAAAATAAATTTTATTTTTGCTGATATTATGCTTCAAATTTCTGGAATTCACATAAAACTCATGTAATAATAAAAAAAAAAAAAAAACATTGTGAAAAAACGGTAAAGGGCTGTTTATACTCCAACGTCGACGAACGCAACGCGCGCCGGCGCAGATCGACGTTCGTCGGCCACTACGCCGCTTCGTGAAGTGCCCGAACGATGGTGTTTACAGTCCAGCGTAGACGAACGCTGGTCCAGCGCGACCCGACGAACTGCCGCACTTTGTGCATGCGCGTCTCCGTGGCAACCGCATCGTCTGTACGGGTTATTTATGGGCGGTAGCTTGCGCCAGCTAGCCTAGATGCAATCGGACAGTGTGGTTCGTCCTCGTGTTGTCATGTCACGCTTCAAAACAACCATTCGGGGTTGCGGTTAGCAGTTCAAAAACAAGCAAATGATGGTGATAACGAGTGCAAACCAGCATTTAGTTTCTCATAAATGTCACACAAATGTAAAAAAAAAAAGCCCGATATCGCGTTTGTCGAACCTATCTGCTTCGCAGGTTCGCCGGAATCGTGCCAAGCGACTCCGGCGATTCCGCCGGAATGCTTCGATGAAATCGATATTCCACAGAGACATTGTAGACTTTCACGCTGACTTAAGAAACGGACACCGAAGAGAGCGGACGATCCCTAAATTACGCAATGTACCTTTACAAAGCCTATTCAAACAATACAGGATGCAGTCCAATTGTCATAGCGTACCGCTACTATCGTTTACAAGCTGAGACAGCCCAATTCAAAATTTCCGGCCGGCTAAATAGTTCAGAGGTTTCACTGTGGCCGCCGTTCCCGTACATCCGACGACGCTTTTTCGATCGGGAACCACTGCCGGTGAGTGCGAATAGCACATGATTATAAATAGCAGACACATTAGGTCATCCTTAATTCAAATTAACCCTACCTTTGGCGCGTCATCGAGCTCCAGCTTTTGCCGGCAACCCAACACCACGGCCCACCACCACCGGCTGGTTAGGTCGATAGGCCTATCGAGAATCGAGGGCAGCGCATCCTCGGAGCAGTCCACGTCCACGCACACTCTCGCCCAGTCAAGCGCACAAACGCTAAATACGCAGACCAACACGGGAACACGACAAAAGCACACGACACACAGCAAGAACGACAGGTTCAGATCCCAGAAATGAGCATCTCGCACACTCCGGCTGGCCCCGACAACCGGATTCCCGAATGAGATAGGCACTAGCGCGAGGGCTATTGGGATAGCCTCCGTCGTCGCCGTCGACTTCCAACGTTGAACGTAGAGCATGTCCAAGTCCGTCGCAAGCTACGACGTCGCGCGTCGAGCTGCTCAGCGCGGCGCCGCGTTGAACTTGAGGTTGGAGTATAGACACCCCGTTCGCAGACAGCGTCAGCGAGAGTGAACGAGCGCGCGCGCTCGTTGACGTTACGACGGAGTATAAACAGCCCTTAAGGATAACGACGGCGTTATCCTTACTTTCATGCATCCGTATCCTCTTTACGTTATGTAATAACACTGGTGTCTAAATTTCACTCTACTTCTGCCCAGGTAACTGCCGACGAACGCAGGCCTGTGTCGTCTGCTTCCCGAGTTTGGGAAGGCGTGCCGCGCGTCGGCCTCGTCTGTCGTATGTCGAGATATAAAAACAAGGCTGGATAGGTCTTCACCAATGCAACATAAGAGTGGCGTCGCTTTCCCATTGAACGTAAATGCATTTTGATAGAACTAATCTACATTGAAGTTCGTTAACGCATCCGCCAGAGACGTGCTGCCGAGATAGTGGGACGTCTTGGAAACGACTACGTCACTGTTCTTAGCGTCATTGTGTGCAGGGCTTGTGACAATGTTTTCATGCGCAGTATTAAAATTGAGAGTAAAACCGCGAAAACTGATCGATGAATATCTAAGAACTTATTACCTTTTGGCAAATTATATTTGTTGTCCAAGCCTCTGATTGTAGTGGCGTCAATACTGCAATGGGAACATGAGCCTTGAAACCGTTATTATAAATTTAATAAACAATTTGTTTAATAAATCAACTTCCCATGACGGTTCTTACCTCATCCAATGCCCGCCGAGTCTGGCACTCAGATGACGAGGACGGCACCCGTGTAACTCCCACCTCTTATCAAACACACTTCCTCTAAAAATGCTAGTGAGTTGAGATTTCGAAACAAACTGCACACGAACGGAAGCTCAGGGGTGTGAGGCGTCCGCCACGAAGAGTGAAATGCTTTTTCCATCATTCCACTGCTTTTGGTAGCACTACATGTTCTATTGAAATACATTTAAGTGCAACAGAGAAGCGACATCACCGTTATCATTTCACATCGGTCAAGAGCTATCTGGTCTGAACTGCGTTTTATATCGGGACCTACGAAAGACGATGCAGGCGCGCAGTACGCATTCCCAAACTCGGGAAACAGACGACGCAGGCCAGCGTTCGTTGGCAGTTACCTGGGCAGAAGTAGAGTAAAATATGGATGCACGGAAGTCAGGATGAATGGGAGTTAGGATGACGTCTACATTAAGTGAATAAAACGCGTTTTCAGGAGAGCGTTGAAGACCTTAAAGGGGCACTGACACGTCAAAATCATATTTTTTTTTTATTATCCGAAACGATTGAAAACGATGCCGGGACATTACCCTCAAAATTCGAAACTTGAAAATTCAGTATTTGTGAATTAAAAAAACAATTTCCAAATGCCGAATTTGAAGTTCCCGCGCGATCAGCGCCAGTACAGTGAGTCGAATTTTGCGGTCTCCTGCGACTCGACTTTTTTTTTAGACCTCCGCCGTTGCCGCGGCAACCCCAAGCGAGATGGAGGTGATATCACGCCGGCGCGGGAAAGAACCGGTTTCTTTCCCCACTCGCCGTGTTGCTCGCCGACGACCGCCGCCAAGTTTTCCGAGGGAGGGTACAAATCTAGGAAGCAACATCACACCGAACTCTGATTTCTGGTATTTCAGAAAGAGGGGCCGTAGTGCGCTGGCAATTGCGTTAAAAAACATGTTTTACGATTGCCGTTATTAAATGTTATAGAAATGTCACCTACAAAGCTTCTAAATTTCCTGATTTTTGACGTCACCGATCAAAAGAAGCGAGGAGGTGAGCGCGGGAAATTTAAACGCCAAAAATAAAAAGGCGCACGCGCGCGCGGGGAAATTTTTTTTCGCGATGCGGTTTTTTTTTGCGTGTCTGTGACTACAACTTGCATCGTTTTAGACAATAAAAAAAAAATACGACCTTTGGGTTGTCAGTGCCCCTCGTCTCAGACCGTTGACGCCTGGCTGGCGAACGCCGGCGTGCGTCGCCCACGAGGAGGGCGCCTGGAGGCGAGGCCGGAGAGACTCCTCTTTAAAAAAAAAAGTATTTTCTCAGCAAAAACAAAAAGCACTGATCTACCTTTTTTATGTCAAACAGATGAGGTAGATTGAACTTTTGGCTATTTCGAAAGTTGCTTTTTCTGGCTCTCTATATGGCCGTTTCCGCCTAAATTTTGCACTTTTGTCATTTAATTAGAAGGCAACATCCAAAACTTTGAAAATATAATAGAAACGAATCAATTATTAGTTTTAAGAGAACAAAAAAGTGAAAGCCGTTTACAACTCCCTGCAACGCCGAATTAGAGCGCAGCTCTTGAGGAGGAGGAGGGAATGGTACTGGGGGGGTGGGTCAAGCGACCTCGGGGGGGGGGGGGGGGGGGGGGGGTTACGTGACCTGGGGGTCACGTGACGATGACGATGCCGTCATCAGGGATGTCACTGATGACGTCATCAGTGACGATGACGATCCGGATGCCGATGACTTGACACGTCCCAAAATGCACCGCGCGGTTACGCCGACGGCGATGGCGACGGCGATGCCGACGACGACGCCGCTCAAACCGGAAACGGGCGCCTAAGAGCTGCGCTCTAAAAAAAAGTATTGTAGCCAACACCCAACCCAAAGTTGACTAAAAACAAATCAATCAATCGCCATTTTGGTCCCATGTGGGACCAAAATGGCGTCTTTCAATGTTTCTATTTTAGCTTAAGATATTATTAACTATTTAGGCGCCCGCATAAAGATTTCTGGTACGCAACTGTTTTTTTTTACAATGTTTTTCTTAACATTTTTAATTCGGCTGGTTACTTCAATTTGGTTAAATCCTCGATTCGGCTAGAATCTCCCATTCGGAGGTTTTATGCAAATTTAAGGAATTTAGAGCATAATAAAGGAAAATAAAATTTATTAAAAATATTTTGTTATGGGTTTAGAGGCTTTTTTTATCTAATTTAATTTTTTATTGCACATCTCAGATATTAAAAAATAACCGCGTCTTCTTTGGCATGCAATGATCCACGCAAGAACTTGCCAAATCTTGCCAAAGATCATTAAAAAAACAAAGGTTGACACTTCTAAATATTTTTTTTTTAATTTATTTTTGTTCTAAAATTTATTAGAAATAATAATACGTATTTCGAGAGTTTCACAAAAGTGCCCTAGTGCATTAGATTGAGAAGTGACAAAATGGCGAGTGGTCAAACATGCTCTACCCGACAAGTGAGAACAAAAAAGTCAGTTTTTGTTCTCGGCCGTTTAAGTGTTCAATAACCTGAAAACGACAAATTCATCAAGCTTGCCATTCGAGTTCTCTTTCATTTCAAGAAGGCTCCCAAAACATATATTGTTTTTAGTAAAAATTAAAAAAGTTCGATCCCCTAGTCATGCCTGAACTGAGATGAAAACACACATATATAAATTCTTAAGTGATCTTATATGTTCTCGCATGTTTATAGGACACATTAATATATTTGTTTTACTAGGGGTATTAATTGCGAAATCGCAGCAAGTCATATAGCATCATGTGAATCAGGAATCGCAATCCCATTTAACATAACAGCTCGCTGCAGATGTCTGAACCGGCCTTAATTCCAAAAACGTTATAAAAAAAAAGCTTTTTTTTTTTTTTTTTTGGAAGGGGGGCGGAGTTAAACTTGTAAGCCCTGCCTGGACGGAAAGCCGCGAGACGGAAACTGACGCTCCACCAGCAAGTCAGGGGTCGAGTGTTTAATAAATTCAGTCCTTCGGCAACAGGGATTTTTCAGAACATTTTTCAGTATAAGTCTCGTTATGTGAAGAGAAATTGCAACATTTAATATGTTTCAAACTATTGGGGACAAAATGTAAAACCGTGTCTCTATGATAAAAAAAAAAAAAAAAAAAACCAACAACTTTGCCAGCTTTAATGTGTTTGTGTTTCTCTTTTTCAAAAGGGAAAGTGTTAATGCACTTTAAGAAACAGCAGTTTTTAAAAATCTTGAAAATATGTAATTAATCAGTCATTACAAAATGACTGATAAAAAACTAAAATATATTGCCAAAAACAGAACAAAGCAAAAACACATTATTTTAAATTTGCAAGATTTTCAAAACAGTCGCGCATTCAAAAGCATATCGCACTTATAATCTATGAGGTAAATGTGGCATTTATAGTCATTAAAAGAGCTAACTCTCAGCTTTGAGGATATGTTTATTTTATTAAGAAAGCCTAATTAGGCCCTGCAAAACACCGCCTAAGAGACGAAGTTTCAATTTTATTTTTATATAGGTATGTTTAAAAGTTTAATGAACCTTTCAAATTGATCGAACCCAATAATCTCCTCTTCGAGGGTCTCAGCAATTGGAAAAGAAGCGAAACACGTGATTTCCGTCAGGCAGGGAATAAGCCCATTTTCTCCTTGCCCGCCCCAGTGGTTCCTAACTTGAAAACGAACTATCTGCCAGACTTGCAATTTGGGGTCTCTCATCTCATAAATGCCCCCAAAACATTTTCTGGTAAAAATTAAGAAGTACACCTTTTTACCAGGCCCGATTTGAGATGAAATAACTCAATATATGAGATTAAGCCAACCTTAAATATTTTTGCTCAACATTAAATAAACGAAAGTGCTACACGTCTGCATTATTTTTCAACGCACTTTCCATTTTGTTCATGCAGGTTAAACGAGTGCGTCTGTAAGCAAAATATTTCAGTCGCACGCCAAGCCACCCATGCACCACCAGTTGCACCTCTTCATCGAGCCGGAAATGCTTTTGCATTGCCTCCTCGAGTGAATCATGACTGACGTTGACAAGTGCAGCTATTTAATCCATCTTCGGGAGTCGGCAATGTTTCATTACGATGCCTACAAATGCTGCAGGCTCTTGAGTCACCACTGGGTGTACACATCGCGACACTGTTAGCGCGAACACGACATCGGCGCATTTTCGCATTTTACTTCTAAATAGTATTAGCGAGCACGACATTTTATCGCTTACATTATATAATTAAATCAGCTCTTTCCGTAGCGATAATAACTTGGATGAAATCCCTTGCTTTCAAAGAGAAAAATTGGAAAAACCGGCGATCGCTTGCTCGCGCTAACAGTGTCGCGCTCTGTACGTGCCTGAACGGATCGAAGAAATTTGGTCATTAAACTTGCGCCATTGTGGAACTTTCTAGTTTATTCGTACACTTGATGGAGCGACAGGGAAGGATCATCATACTGCAACTTCATTTGACGATGCATTGCAGTGGTTTTCACTCCTTCGCAACCTAAAAAAAACGGATGACAGAATGCTGCTCCTCTTTGGTACATGCCTCAAGTTGTGCAGTCATTTTATGCTGCAAGCGTTACATCATTTTGGTTACCTGCACTGTGCCTCCCCCTGATGAATACTCTTTTTACAAATAGTTAAAATGCTGGCAACTTGTAGGACAATGGCACCATATTTCATAATGTTATTGCATCGTTAAGGTTTTATTTGACTCACCCTTGTATTTCAAGCTTGTTCAACGATATACAGGTATCACAGAGCCCCTGAGAAACGACCTTCTCTAAACTAACAATCGCTTCCGCCGAGAGCCCCCACCACGCAGCTTCGACGAGAGGCCGCCGAGAGGTGGCGCTGAAACTCGGCCCTTCGTTTGTGCGGCGCGGGCAGTGCAGGCAGCATATCGCGCTTTGATTAAGCTAGTGTTGACAGTGTCGGTCGCGTATTTACTTGCGAATTCAATGACCAGATGCGCGTTGACGGAACACGGTTTATCGGCATGGTTTTTTGTGCCCAGTGTGGCAATTACAATGTCGAATTTGGACAACAAATTAAAACGATATACGCCTAAGTCCCCACCCCTTTGCAAGTCGCGCGATGGGACTTCGGCGGGAATTGTATTCCATGAATTCTCAGCAGTTATTTATAATCCCCTCCCCCCCCCCCCCCCCCCCCCTTTTTCGAACATGCCTCAAGCTGAGTCCCGACACCGTCACAATTTTATTGGCATAACGACGTCAGTTGTTTTGCCAATAAAATTTATTTTCAAGACGTCAGTAGAGCAAGTATAGAGCGTTTATTGGCAAGACGTCAGTAGAGCAAACCCGTTTGCTCTACTGGCGTCTAATTTCTGGTGAGCTTTGATGGTAGAGCGCTCCACTGGAAATGAAGAGGTCCCTGGTTCGATACCAAAACCAAACCATTTTTGTTTTTCAGTTGCGCACCGGCCACTTAGCTGTGTTTGGAGATTGTGTTTGTCCTTTGTTGTTATCGTTATTTTTGTGCAGCTCTCTTGCACCTTTGCATTATTTGCGTTATAATCATAACCTTAAAAATGCCGGCCGTTCACCCTCGTTGGTGTTAGACTGGTGGCAGCGGTTTAAACCCGTTTGCTCTACTGACGTCTAACTTCGTGGTTAGCTCACTTGGTGTAGCGCTCCACTGGGAATGGAGAGGCCCCTGGTTCAATACCTAGATCAGGCGGATTTTTTCAGTTGCGCACCGGTCACCTAGCTGTAGTGGGAGATTTAGATTTGTCCTTTGTCTTCCTTGTTCCCCTTCTCCAGGGATTATTATTTTTATGCTATTAGGAACGACGAGTTTCAGCGCCGCTTAGTGAGGCGCACGGACTAAAGCGGGAGCAGGCTCTCCGTTAGGGATCGCTCAGATGACGTGGTCGTTAGTATAGAGAAGGTCGTGCCCTGATCACGGCGTTTCTGGAAGACTTTGTGGAAACTATAAATATAAAATCTTAAATTTCCAAAAGAAGTTGCCTTTTAATTTGCACCCTGCGAAACACAGCTGAAAATTCTAGTAACCTGTGTCATGAGGTGCACGTTACGTCAATAACGATTTGACGATTACGGAATTATTTATCATTTAGCGTTCAAAAATTGTATTGTTTTTTACGATACACGAACACTCTAAAAAAATTGTGCACGAAGAAGGCGTTGAAAGTGACCGAGTATCCTTGACAGAAAAAGAGATCATCTGTACTGTCATCAAAACTAGTAGTGTGACGTAATTCGCTCTCTAAAGCACGGGACACATGAGCGATGAAAACGGGCGCCGCGCGAGAGTAGCCATACGAACCGGCGCTGGAGTCCCTACATCATTTCCACGCGGCGCCGCGTCGCTCGGATCTGGTCGATACAGATAATGCCGCACGGTGCACCCAGTGGCGAGCGGCGAGTGCCGCGGGGCGCCCAGCTTCACCGCTCATGTGTCCCATGCTAAAATCACCAACTTATACCTCCGTCTGACGGGAGCCTGAGATGTCATTTACGTCAAACGACATTCTGTGTAAATTTAAGTTACGCACTTCCACGAGGTAACTCAAATGTAATTTGGGTTGAGTGGAATGTATTTATCCTAAATGCCATTTGAGTCGCCGCGTGGCACTGGCTAAATGGCATTTACACTGAATGCCATTTGGCATGAATGCCATTTTAGGTGCCCGTCTGACAGGGGTATTAGGCAATAGAGTAACCTAATGCCCTTCTATGCTGAAAGCCACGGGCATTGTAATCAGCTTCCCTCCTTGCGATCACCCTCCCCCTCAAATATGTATTTCCCTTTTTTGGTTGACGACGTCATTCTTCACCGAGCCCAAGTTAAACCGTTAGAATCAGGTGCGTAAAACCTAAACATATTCGCTGGACAGGTATCGCTCAAGGTGAAGACAATCCTGGCTTTGGGTTTCACCAGAGCCTTTTATACTGGGAGAGTTCGGCGGTCTATTGATCCAGCCGCCAGTCTGGCAACACTGATCAAACAGTCTGGCAACTGTGCGCATCGCGTTCCGAGTTTCGTCGTCCGCCATGATGTGCCTTGCAGTCTCGAACCGGCAGCCGCCCCACTAGCGTGGAGCGAGAGACGACGGTGAAAATGTTCGTTCTGCGCTCTGCGAGACGTTAAAAGAAAACGTAATGGGGTGCTGTATTGCCGTTGGGTGCTCGAACAGCGCGAAAAAAAGGGTTCAGGATGTACCGGTTCCCGCAAGGAAAAGAAAACCGCAGAAGGCACAAGATCAGGAAGGCCAAAACGAAGAGGGCTAGTAAGTGGAAGCCGACTTCGAGTTCTCGATTGTGCAAGGTAATTTTACAATTAAATTATTTCGTGCGTTAAACGCGTTTTATTTTGACTAAAATTGTGCAGCGACTTGGTGTGGCAGCGTCAGGTGAGAGTGTCCGTTGATCACGAAGCTGTTTCCTGTCGCGCGAGACTTGATACTTGCGAGCGGCGTAGCTTGCACACTTTGAACTGTGTATACTGCATTTCAGTGTAAGCGCGAGCCGAGCCGATCGCTGCAAGCGCGTGCACGTCGCGCTGAACGACGCGTGAACTCTACGAGTGCACGCGCTCCGTCGGCGCGTTCAAAGCATGCAGCTCGCTCTCGTAGCTTTCTCTACGCTTAAGTTTTGAGAAGCGGCCTCGCAGCTCAGCTTCGCCGTCTCGCAAGCGCTTTTGTTTCGCTAGCGATACCTTTATTTTGATATTTTTTTGAATGCGCGTAACAAATACTTACTTGTCGTGCCTTTTCTTTTTTTTAGGTGCACTTCATAAACAGTGAATTCGAAAGAGGGTTTGTCGCGATCGCAAAAAGCTCAGGCACCACGTAATGACGACGCTGTTCCTTCACAGCAAACCAAACAATGTCAGAAAACCACCAAAAGACCGGCAGGTGAAGAAGCACGGCGGAAAATCACGATCGGTCCGCCGTATTCCGTACAACGGTGCACCAACCTTGTGATGTGGTAAACAGTCGGAGAGCGATCCAGACAATCAATCTTGTCCACTGAAAAATGCGCACTGGCCGCTGAGCTGTGTTGGACGTCGTGCGTTTTTGAGCGATTCCCCATTTATAAATGAGTGCCGTTCGTAAATGGGCGGTTTCTTTGCTAATTCTTACATGAATAAAGCACCGAATCACGGAATGCTTGTTTTCCGACTCTCTCCTTACGCCACCAAAAGCGCGAACGGCAAAACCTACACGCGTATACATCGCACGTCAATGGGGACCCACTTGCCGGGAGGCACATCATGGCGGAAGCAGAACCCGCTGAATCTGCTAAACCTAGCGGGCCGTAAGCCCCTCCCACCCGCCGAACTCTCCCAGTATAAAAGGCTCTGGGTTTCACTAGTCCATTTTGTGTTTCAACTTGTCCATCACTTCGGATAGATGTTAATCCACTTACAAAGAGAACAATGAGAAAAGCACACAAACCATATGTATGGCAACCACCGGACTTCAGTGATGTTCTAAAAATATGTACAAACAAAAATATCTTCAGCTGTTCCTCCCCGCATACATATTTAGTGTCCCTCATATATCCACGCCCCCCACATAATCGCAATATTTAACAAGAGTTAAACAAGTTTGCCTGATTGCTGCTTCATTCAAGACGCCTACCCTGCATCTATTGCTCATTTCGGAACCGTGTGCTTTTTGCGTGACCATCTGTCTTGTTCTATTCGCGTAGGCAGGAAAGCTACCGCCGAATACTTCACATTTATTCTGGTCCGGCCGTTGCGACCGGTCGGCAGATTGAGAGCTTGCGAGTGCGCGCGTTCTGTGAGTGCGCGCGTGCTGTGTGCTGTGGCTGCTGTGCCAGCATCGTCGTCCTCTAGCACAGTGCTCCGACGCAGGGTATAACACTTCTCCCCCCCTAGAGAGAGTCACCATGTTGCTGAGGCAGCCGTCTTGGGCGCAGAGATCTCGATAATGCATGCAGGCACGATAAGTGAATCGGGGTGTGTAACAGTCTCTGGCCCTGCAGCATTTCGTTCGAAGTTTGTCGGCTCACTATTGATCGCAATAGTCCACGCTGTAGAAGACCCGGAGACGGCTTCACACCATTGCCCCTCGAAGATGTCTCGGCCACAGGATATTCTGCGTGTTTCTCAATTCGGTTGCTAATGTTGTCCTCGTGCCGTCGAACTGTACCTCGCTCGGTAGCGACCAGCCAAGAACGCGATTCAATTCTCTTTGTGACTGTTCCTGGCATACGCTGTGGTGTTCCTGTAAATTTTTTTACAAAGACGTCTTGGCCTACCGCGAGGCTCCTCGGAGACAAAGACTGTTGCTCCTTCGTTTCTTCCGTGTTCTCCCTTTGCTTGGTTTCGAGGCGACCCAGGCGAGTGATCGCAGCTGTTAACTCTCGACCGAACATCATCATCGCTGCAAATATGTTCCAAAAGCCAGGGGTGGTCATAATGAAAAACGTTTACTCTGGCTTAACTCAACTTAACTCAAGCCAGAGTAAACTTTTTTCATCATCGCTGGCGTCTTCCCTGCAGTTACACTTGCGATAGTGTGCTGCTTGAGAAGAAACCGGGCGATCCTGCATGCCAGAGTTTCTGTTTTATCTTTGGCCAGTGCACGCTTCGTTTCTTGCACCATTCTTTCAGCCTGACCGTTGGTGGCAGGATGGTATGGAGCACTTGTTCACTGCTTAATTCCGTTTTTCTTAAAGAACTCGGCTGTCTCTTGCGATACGAACGATGTTCCCTCGTCCGTAACCACCTTTTCCGGCAGTTCAAACGTTGCGAATAAATTTCGGAACTGTTCGATTACTGAACTTGATTGTATGTTCTTCATTTGGCGTACCTCCAGCCACTCGCTGTAGGCGTCCACGACAATTAAGAACATTTTACCTTCCAGAGGACCGGCAAAATCAGCGTGGATGATTTCCCATGGCTGGGATGCACGATGCCAGTCTGGAACAGGTACTTTAGGTGGGGATCGCTGGTGTTCCAGACAAGTGACGCAGGATCTTGCCTTTCGTTCGATGTCCTTGTCTCTGCCCGGCCACCACACGTGGCCGCTTGCAGCGCTCTTCATTGTAACCATGCCTCTGTGGCCAGCGTGCAACAACTCTAATACTTGAGATCTGCATGCGCTGGGGGCTACTATCCTTGTACCACGAATTAGACATTGGTTGACTGTTGACAGCTCATTGAAGATGCTCTTGTATGGACGATAGTCTTCGCCCTTCAACCTTTGCAGTTTTCCTTCTTGAACGACTCTATAGAGGCGAGTCAGGATATCGTCTTGCTCTGTCAATTCTGCGATGCGTTCTGGTGACAGATTCGAAATCGGAGAACATGCCAGCATTAGCACATCTCCAGGTATGCACGGTTCGTCTACATTGGCTGGTAATGGTAGCCGGCTGAGCGCATCAGCGTTCTGGTGGCATGCTCCTCGCCTGTACACCAGGGTGTAATCGTACGCGCTCAACTTGACGCATCATCTTGTCATTCTTGGGGATAACATATGTGGTATCGGTTTGGTCGATCCAAGAATTCCAAGGAGCGGTTGGTGGTCAGTGTATATGATGACATTTCGTCCGGCAATGTACTCGTGAAAATGACACACTGCATACACAACGGCCAACCCTTCCTTGTCTAGCTGCGAATAGTTTTTCTTTCTGCAGCTCCCAATGAGAGTTTTAGCAGGTCGTTTTCGGATCGAACGGTTCTAACATTTCCAACGGTACAGCTGAACGGTTAGCTCAGTCGTAAGTATCACATGGCGGATTTTAGCGAGTCGTAAAATGAATTAATGTCGAGAGTTGGGCTAGTTGGTATACGTTGATCATAATGTAAAAACAGCGCAAACAAACACGGAAGAAGGAGAAGAAACACGCAGACGGGACAAGCGCTTGTCCCGTCTGCGTGTTTCTTCTCCTTCGCCCGTGTTTGTTTGCGCTGTTTTTACATTATGATCGTAAAATGAAGCCGGGCGATAGAACCAAGTCAATGATGTTGACAACGGCTTGCTTGACCTACAGCGCCATCTCATAGAGAAAACCAACACTGTTTCTCTGATGGTTTTTGGTTTTCTGTGTGCGGAATCGGTGGCTTACTCCGCTTACCCAGCGATTGCTGGGTACCTATGTTGGACAAATGTTTCGTTTCTCCTAAAAGAAACGGAAGTGACGACATCGCGTCTGATTGGTTGAGGCTCAAATGACGAAAGTTCCCTATGAAAATGTGGGCGGAGACGGCGAACCGCCCCCACCGGAAGTGACAACAAAGTGACGTATCGTTTCCTCGGTGTTTCGTCTCAAAAGGGAACGAGTCTGTCGATGGTCCCTTCGAGGTAGCGAAATTGGAAACACGGCGTCTCGGAGGCAGAGCGACAGTTTTCCTATTGTGGAACTTTTTTTTTTTTCTCCGGAAAGGCTCAACCGGCAGCACCGCGATGCCTTTGAACTCCCGGAGGAGACTTTTCGGAGGCAGTACGGTCTCGCCAAGAATGTGGTCCGTTGGTTGTGCGACGAACTGCGCGAGGAGCCAGAGTTGAGGAGGCTGCGACGTTCGTGGACGGTGATGACTGTGGAACAGCAAGTGTTGTGCGCATTTCGCTTTTACGCCACGGGGAGCTTTCAGGGCATGGTGGCGAGCGACGAGCACATAGCGAGGGATCAGGCTACAGTCAGCATCGTTGTGCGGGCTGTGTCCCTCGCTATTGTGCAGTGTCTGGGGGTCCGACGCGGCTGGATCGACTTTCCCCAGACTACCGGCGAGAGGGACGACGTCGAGAGGGGCTTTCAACGGCTCGGCAGATACCCGGCGTCATCGGTTGCGTCGACGGGACGATGATCGCCATCGTCGGCCCGTCACAGAACGACCCCACCGTCACGAAGGCGGCGTATTGGTGACGCAAACAATACTACGCTCTAAACGTGGTGGTGGTAAGTACGATCACAGATATACTACGTCTCACCTTAGCGTGAACTGAGAAAACTGCAAGCGCGAACGGCTTGACTGGAGCACTCGCTGCACGAGCGCTCGAGCAGCCGCGGGGCTTTATCCAAAGCAGCTAGCTCGCGCTTTTAGCTATAGGTCAATGCCCGTTCTGAATGGGTTTGAAAAAGAGCGTAACGCTAATACGGTGCGGATATGCCATGTTATAAATGAGAGTTATGGGTTGTTAGTAATCGTTCATCCTCCGCACAAGCGTTTGTTCGACGAAGGGAGGGAGGGTTTGTTAGCTGAAAAGCTTTCGATCTCTGTTTGTTTCCATGTCGTGTTAAGCTTTTAAGCATTAGTCCCTGTCCTGCATGGTAAAGTGTAAACTTTCCTTTGAAGAAAAAGACAAATTTGCCTAAACTATTACGTGTATCAAAGTAAGTGGCTATTTATCATATAATTTTAATCTTTGTAACACAGACAGCGCTCTGTCTGTGTCCTTCATCCAGTCCGTCGTTTTTTTGCGCTGTTTTAATATTTTAAGTTTGTAAACCACATCCCAAGCAGCACACCATTGTTGGACCAACATGGGCCCGCCACTGGCAAAACTTGGCTCCAATATTGGCCTAACGTTGGTTTTTGTCGAAAGCGCTACCCGATCCAATGGTGGACCATTCACTAATGCCAATGTTGGACCAAGATTCAACCAATATTTGAACCAATATTGGACCGTCCTTTATGCCATCGTAGGACCGCCTCTTACCCAACATTTAAGCCAACGTTGGGCCACAATTTAACCAACACCTAAGCCATCATTGGACCGCTACTGCTTGTGGGTCTTACAACCAATATTGGCATCCAAGTTTAAGCATTGGCTTATCTAATATTTGCTCCCAACCTAACGCTCTGGATATTTCGATTTCGTCATCCGATTTTAAGCTCGAGCTGCACTATTTTCGGCAGCCATTTTAGCGGGCATACAGCTTTCTTTTCATATGTATTTATAGTGTTCTACTGAACACTATAAATACATCTAAAAAGAAAGCTGCTGTAGACAAGCCACATTCACTGTGGAAAATATTAAGTCAATATTACATGCAGGTAAATATAAAAGTCTGAAATGCAAAGTGTACCGTCAATACATTTTATTAAAGTTTCGATTGAAGGAACATTTAAACAACAATGAGTGCCAGGGTCCATCACTGCAAGCTGTCAACCGGGCAGGAACTGGATGGAATTCCACGCAGGGGCCTGGCCACAGGATTCTGAAAGAGACAGAAGCGGGTGTTTGGATTCAGGTGAAAAGTTTTCAAAGGCTCTCAGTCCTCTCTTACGCTTGTCAATATTGAATATCAAAACAAAACATAGCTTCATTACTAATCGCCGCCCTTTAATTAACTATTCGATTAATCGGCTCAGTTGCTCCTCAAGTTTAAAATCTCAAAAAGGCCTACCGACTTTTTTTTTTTTTCCATAATATAAACTTTCGTTTCCAGTGAATTATTTTTCGTTATTTTGTATGTAAAAAAAACTTAGTACTGCCTTCTAAAATAAATATATGCGGAGGTTAGACGCCGGGGCCGGCTTGCTGGAATCAGTATCTCAGCTGAGACTGGGTAAAAGAAAGTACTGTAAAGGCTGGGGCGCGTGAGCGTCTTGAGTCGTGGTTTGAGTCCCGTACAGCTCGTACGCTGGCTTTAAAAGTGCTTTCTTTCCCCCCGTCTCAGCTGAGACGCTGTTTCTTGCAAGACGGCCCAGGCGTTTACTGTTGTTTTGTTCGTCCGACTTGTCCTTACTCAGAGCACGATCGATCTAGATTAAAATATTTATAGTGATTTAAAAAATTAATCAAATAGTACGAAGGTTATTTCATAAATTGCTTAGCTCTACTCTTGCAGCATCATAGCGTCCCTCAACCCTTCATCTAGCTTTAAGAAGTCCTAAGAATTACAATCTCGCCATTTAAGATCACACCGATGTTTCTACGTTGATGCGAAAAAAAAACGTTTTTAAGATTTACGGTGTTTGCAGCACGGAAATATGTAGTTATAAATGTATCCATATTGCCTCGATAATATTTACAATTTATAAATCTAACCGCTGGCCTCCCTCTTCAGCTCACCACTGCCAAACGCACTATTAAATTAACAGTTCAATAAATACCCCGTTATACATAAGAACATAACAGATGAACAGAAATTGATGCTTCAATCAATAAAGAATTTAAAATAAATCAGGCATATAAAATAGCTTGCCGTGTAAAGACAATTACTGGCAATTACACTCGCAGAGCGCGGTGACATAACTGACACTCCACTCGCCCAACAAACCGAAACTGGGCAAATAAGGACTACTCAACGCTATGGGGTATTTGGCTTTGGACGTACCGGGAAGACGTTTTACTACAGCACACATCTACCGCCAAGAAGACAGCCATATTTTAACAAAAAAAAATGAAATAAAAATCAATTCGAACACAGAAATAACCAATCAGAACGTCTCTCACGGTCTATTAAAATAAAAAGCACTTACAAATACCTCTGTACAGGGCATTCCGGGCCGATCGCTCTGAATTACACGTTGAACTCGTCGGAGATTCCTGGCACAGTGTTCGACACGGTTCAAACTCATCGGATAGTGACAAAACGCACATTTCGTAGCAAGAATACCTATCCCCAATGGTCAGGAGGAATTCTCCTTGTCACTCACGTGAAAGAGAAGGCGGTCCGTCGTGTCTTCGGTCCGTCGAAGCCAGTGGTCACATGTATGCCCAAACAAAGGAAGATCACCGGTCTGTAGGCGCTGCCGACAGAATATCGTTGTTCTTGGCAATCCGCATGTTGAAGATCGCACTTGGCACTAAGACGAAATGCGCTGCCGGTGATCGGAACTCTAGAACCATCGTTCTTGGCGGTGGATGGCGGAGATGCCGAGCCGCTTCGCCCGATAAAAACAGTCTGCTAAGCGTTCAAATGCACTCAGAGAACTTACAAACTGACACCACGGTGTCCTGATATGCGCATGATCATCCTGCCAACCTTGTTCGTTGAAAAACAAAAACTTCCAGTTCGCGAATGCGCGTGTTGGAAATTGAGGAGACCGTCCCGACTCCCCACTGTCTTCTAGCAACTACTTTATCGTGTGGCCTTGGTGCATGCGATCCCACTTTCAGTGTGCGTGTGTGCGTGAGTGCGTGTGTTTCGCGGGCTGGGCTCCACCACCCCTAAGCTGAGAGTGTAGAGGAAGCTAAGAAGCTCGGTGAACCGATCGCAGGTCTATCTTTAATCACGTGATCACGCTCTCTTCCGTAACCACGCACAGAGAGCGGTGCAGGTGATGACTGGTCCGGCCGGCGCGTAGCTCCCAGCGCACTGTCAGCTTAGGAATGCAAAGTGTCCTCCTCCCTCAAGGACGCCAAGTCCTCATCACTAACAAAGAGGAGATTTGGAGATTAGTGACGGCGTGGGGAAAAAGGGAGGGGAACTGTTTACTCAATACCCTCTCTCGCCCTTTCCGAAATCGTTCCGAGGCCGTCGGCGTGACCCTACCCCTGCACACTTCTCTCTCTCGAATTATTTCGTCTGTCTATGGCTACGTTTACATGGATGCGACTGCAGCGCATCGGATCCAGTTAACGAATCGAATCGGTCCATGTAAACAATTCGGATCGGATCGGATCGGATCCGATCCGATCCGCTGAGACGGGGGGGTTTGAGATGATCAATCCGAATCGAGACTCTCCATGTATACGCTAGCGGATCGGATCGAGTGCTCGAGCGAGGGATTAGGGGAGCTTTGCTTTGCGTGCCGCTAGGCAAACCGGACACCTCGGAAACATTCTGAAGGTCACGAGGTTTGGGTTGTGATCCTTCGACACGAGGTGCCGCTACTGGTCGATCCGAATCCATGTAAACGTACTGGTTGAAGTGGATCCGATTCGCTAACTGGATCCGATGCGCTGCTGTCGCATCCATGTAAACGTAGCCTATGCTGGTATTTGCTATCCGGGTTTCCAAAACCCAATGTAGTCCAGAGCAAGAGGACGAAAAGGAACTGACAGACACGAAGCTCCGAAATTAGCTTGGAGCCTAATGTCAAAATTAAAAAGAGGCAATGATAAATCAATGCGGAAAAAGGGGCGATATAAATTTCCAAAAAATCGTCCGCCACTTTGGCGTTCCCTCAGGGCACCATTGAAACTTACTAGCTTATGCTTCAAAATAAACAAAACTAGAGAGCATGCGCACAAAAAACATGCGCACAAACATGTGAAGTGCACCACACCGGTAGTCTAAAATACCAACAACATGTGGGCGATCGTACGTGTGTTGCATGATAGCCCGACGTGCAGAATCCCTTTACGCGCTTCAACCAGAATTGTTCCACGTCATCATAATATGTTGAGGGTCTACAAATGACGACATGATTACGTTACACACGCTCACGTGCACACTTGCTGTCTCTTAATTAAAAGTTGGATGCTCAACCGTCATGGTGAGGACCCGGCCACTTCATCTAGGTATTCGCGTCATAGGATTCTGATAAAACTGGTTTTTGAAGCCGTGACAACAGGGTGGGGTGTCAGTCGTGGAGCATTTGACATCGGGTGCTTTCGTGCACGACCCAATCGTACATAGCACACCAACTTTCTGTAAAGCGGTATTCTTCGGGGAACTTGGAAGTCCACTGTGATAAATGTTCGTGTGATCCTTTGCTGTAGAAAACGCAAATTCCGGGCAACTGGGAAGCAAAAACAGAGAGGAAAATTTTCTTGGCGTTCAAAATCAGTGTAAAGTAGGATGACGGTTGCATCAGTGCGTCGTCACTCGTTTCGTAAAATGCGGAATTTCGATTTATTTGGCCGAGGTATAGTAACGTATTATATTTGTTCATGTTGTCTAAATAAAATTCAGTTGCCAGTAGCGCGCCGAGTTTGCAATCCTACTTTTGTTCTCGTTTTTTTTCGTGCTTTTAAGTTTAGGTTTTTTGCGCCTGACGTCGCTTCCCGCTAAAATCTAAATCAAGACCAACATTGTAGTCTGCTATCAGTGCATTGGCGCCATGTTGGAGGCATTAGGGCTCTTATTGTGGCACCAGTAGTGCCGTAAAGTCATAGAGCCGTCATTGTATAACCGCATTTCAGAGTGGTGTCTTGTTCGAGTCAATCGCAAAGAGGTATCTTCACCTGACACGAAGTGCAGTCCACAAGCCCGTAGTTAGGGTACGAAGCTTTTCTGTCGAGATCATAGAGAACATAATAATCTATTATGTTGACTCTATAACGCGGACATCGCTTTTTTTTTTTTTTTTTCAAGCTGGCGGTCCTGATGAGCCCATTTCGCTGGCGACTCCTTAATGTGCACGGTGAAGGAGCAAAATATCGCCATTAAGTTCTGTACCTTGTTATTCTTGTTTACTTTGCAGAAAAGCACCTGAATCGCGCTTTGACAAAATTAAATAAAATTGAAACGCGCTCGAGCAATTCCAACTTGTTTAGGCAAAACGAACACGTCTAAACCAGCATATTCCAACATGTTTCCACTATTAAGCCAATGGTATTGTCAAACTACCACAAACTGACCATTATCTGCCCCTCTGTTGTTGAAATGACGATGAGTCAATGGTACTAACAGGACAACAGTAATCAATATAAGCTCGTGTTTATCCAACGTTGGCAAGCCAATGCTACAGTGTTCATTTTATGCCAGTCCACATCAAATATTGGAATGCCAATGGCCCGGACAGGCCAACGCGGACCATTTTATTCCAGTGTTCATCCAATGTTAGCAAGCCAAGGGTACTCGAAGGCCAACATTGTCCGGTTTATGCCAGTATTCATCCAATATTCGCAATCCAATGGAACTGACAGGCCAAGATTGCCCATTTTATACCAGTGTTCATCCAATATTCGCTAGCCAATGGAACTGACAGGCCAACATTGCCCATTTTATGCCAGTGTTCATCCAATATTCTCAAGCCAATGGAACTGTCAGGCCAACATTGCCCATGTTTAGCCAGTGTTCATCCAATATTCGCAAGCGAATGGAACTGACAGGCCAAGTTTGACCATTTTATGCCAATGTGCTTCCAATATTGGTTGGTCATTGGAGAAGCTGGGCCATCACTGAAGATTCTATATAATGGCATAAACAATCTTGGGAGCAGATTGGCTAAAGTGGACCATCATTGGACCTTTTTTCGCCAATGCTCTTCCAATATTGGCCCAACCCCTTGTGCTGCCTGGGATAATTTATGGTGGTGTGTTGGTCAGCATGTAAATAGTGTTTGACAGGGCCCCATGACAATGAGTGCAATCAACTATTTGTGGATTCAGTTGAATTAATGCCGACATATGTCTCACTATTGCAGGTGTGTGACGCCGACTGCCGGGTCATGAGCATTGACCCACGGTATCCTGGGTCGGTGCACGACTCCTTCGCGTGGCGCTACTCGTGGCTCCGGAGCAACTTCGAGCAAGGCCGGCTGATAGACGACGGCAGGTTCCTGCTTCGGTAAGCATACTACATTTGTTGGTTCTGTACATGATGTCTCTGCACCACTTACAATATCACACATACTGTTCCGAACATGGATAACATGGCATGTGCTCTGGCCATACCTGTGACACGTCTCCTTGGAAACACTCCGACGCAGCTGTCAACTACAGGGGGGAAAGGTTGCAAACAGCAGCTTTACCTGCTTAGTTGTCAACAGTTTTAAAGGGATACTACAACGAAATTTCGGTGCTTATTTTTTGGTCTATACGTGTTCAAAACAGCAGTATCACATCGGACACATCCATATCTTGTTAAAAAAGACACAAAAAGGCATTTAAAAAAATTAGGCGAAGAGCAAAGAGCATTTTCTAGATGTCGCTAAAGCCGTTTGTAATGCCCGTCTAGGAACCTTGACAGGTAGTGACGATAACTGTCTTGCCTAGAACTATACATGCTTTGAACCTGACGTCATCCCGACAGCTCTACAGCCAGCAGAAGAGAAAAGGGGAGGGAGGAACTCCACACTCAACGGGACATTCTTTTGTGCTTCCCAAGATTATAGAAGATTAACCCGTCACTCAAAATTCACACAAAAACAGCTTTGGGGTTAGTTGCGGTGGCCTGATGCTGGCGTGCTTCGACCGCTTTGGTTGCTGGAACGGCTAGGGCATCCTGACGTCGTCTGCCTCGCCGCATGCAGCTTTGCTCATCCCGAGATAAACTACATCACAATTGCACCGGATGTGACGTGCTCTCTGCTGGCTGCTCTCCGAGCGCTTGCCAGTGTGGGCTATTTATAACGAAAAATACAGCCATCAGGCTCAAAATACAAATGTGTGATTGTCATTTACGGGTATTGTGGATTATATTCAGCCTATTTCTGAACACGACGGGTACATTTCAAATTTTGTTGAAGTATTCTTTTAATGCGAACAGCATTAATATCATACATTTCCTTCTCTGACTGTGCAGGTGACAGCGGCTATGCCTTGGAGCCTTGGCTAATCACCCCTGTCCCTGGATTCCATGCGACCTCCACCGCTTGCGGCCGGTTTAATAAGGCACATTCTTCGATGAGGTCCGTTGTGGAGCGCTGCATTGGGCTGTTGAAAAGCAGATTTCGGTGTCTGCAAAGGCACCGGACTCTGTATTATCATCCAACAACAGCCACCGTCATTATATCGGCGTGTGCAGTGCTCCACAATATCTGCCTTTCATCGAGGGAACCAGACCCGGAGCCAGACTCTGACCCTGACGAGCCAGGGTTGGAGTCTGGGCCGAGCTGGAACGGTTCTGAGTCGAGCTCGGAGGGGTCAGTGGCAGATGAAGAGAGGCTGGCTCCTGCCCACCCTCGGGTCAGCCTCTCGGACAGGGGGAGGGCTCTGAGGCAGCGCCTTGTTGCCCAGTTCCGAACCCACCACAGCCGTGCCTCCCCGGAGCCCCACGCAAGCCACGGTGGCAGTCCCGCCCACCAGGGACACCACCAGCGCCAAGGAGTCCGTCGCCACAACGGAGGTCCCGCCCATCATGGACACCGTCGGCGACAGGGAGCCCCTCATCGTCCTCGCCACGGTGGCACTCCCGCACACCAGGGACGCCACCGGCGACAGCGAACCAATTGTCGTCCTCACCTCGACTGACGCTCTCGCCACCAGAAGAGCCCTCCCCGTGGCAGCATGTACTTCGCTTGTTGCTCCACAGTCATGGCCGTCCATAAGCTCCACAGTGTCAACTCCAACGCCATGCGCAGTTCGTCGCACAACCACCGTGCTACCCTTACGGACATATAGTACTGCCTCCGAAAAGCTATTCGGTGCATCACAATGATGTTGGTAGAGCCTTTTTTTAATTTGCAAGCAGGGTGCATAAAATGCGTGGGACAATAACAGAAGGTTTTGTAGGGTTATGTAGCTAGCCAACGGGGCATCTGGCTCGCCCTTGCAGGAAACTGAGAAATCAATGAGGCTAATGGTGAGACCGATTTTCCTTTTTTTACTGCAATATATTGTTTGTATCGGGTTTGGACGTCAATTCATTTTCTCTACACTTCCATTGCCCTGTTCCATTTTACAATCTATTATGGCTACCACAGAGCCAGGTGTATTGCTCGATAAACGCATATTGGATTTATGTCAGTTTGAATGTATAAAGAAGGCAAGCACTTTGTCTTTGAAAGTGCTTTTTTTTTCTTTATAACAATGCCGTAACGTGAAAAATAAACATGTTTGAAAACACAAGTTGCAATACTTTCTTTAAAGTGAAATTTAGCATGGACTACTAAACACCGTATAAATTCTTTGTCCTTATCCAGGATATATCATAGACATTATTTCACACTTCACTTGATTCAGCACACTGCCATTTCGTTTGTGTTTTGTCACACATGGAAGCATGACAGGTTCCATAGTAGAGGCATGTTGAGATCAATGATATAAGAAAACAAGCAAACAAAAAAAACAGGGGCACAGACGAAGGAAACAGGACAAGACGCACTCTCAACTGAAGTTTATTGAAAAGTCAACTTCAGTTGAGAGTGTGCCTTGTCCTGTTTCCCTTCGTCTGCGTCCTTGTGTTTTTTTCGGCGCTTTTTTGTTTGAAATGAATCAAGTGTTCCAAATCTTCACTTTATTGCGATATAAAAAAAATGGCAAACCCGGAGGCTAGTTTCAGGCGGGTGGCAAGTTGTGGCTAGAGTGCAGACCTCTTGGTTTCAATTAAAGAAAAGAAAACTACAAGTATGAAATTCCGATGGCACAAGCCACTTGACACCTTTGATGAAAAGGCACACACTACATATTGCTGTCCTACAAACATGAGGAATGGCTAGTTTTAGCATATATCAGTCATACCTGTTGCCAGGAGCATATTACTAACTTTCTTTACTGGTTATAGTGCCTCCAATAAACAAACGCAGAAGGCACAGTCCTTCTGCGTTTGCAAGCAGAAAGCACAGTCACGATGGTCGCGGCGGGCTACCGCCCGGGTGCCGCTGACCCTCGTGACGCGAATGCCTCCGCCCCCTGTTTGCCTGCGAGTAAAGGAAGTAATTCAATAGCTTGGTCCACACTATGAGTAGACTACGCAAATTACCTCGCCTGTTTCGCCAGCTCCGCAGCCCGCGCCCGCGCCTTCGACACCCGCACGGTTCAGTAGCGTTTCCAACCATCCGGCTCCTTCCTTTGAGGCCCGAGGAAGTTGAGCCGGGAGGTTAGCTCGTTCCAGAGACGAACTTTGTCGTCTCTGGACAGCGCGGGGCTCAGCTCAGTTGCGCGCGCCGCGTACCAGAGAGGCCACATTCTCCTGTTTCTTGAGCCGTCATCAGCGACAGTGATTTGAACTAGGCGCTCATCCGCGTCCCGCATGTTGTTCTAACCTTTTATGCGAGTTTACTCCATGTAATATTTTCTGGAACCGCTACAAAATCAGTTGTTTATTTCAATAGAACACGTGTATTTTTTTAGTTTGACAAGTTTCTTTAAAATAGAGCAGATGTGAAGGTCACCGCTGCGAGGGATTGGCTGCCATTGCTTCACTAAAAGCAGGAAATGCTCCTCCGGTTGCCAGAGAAACGGACGCTTGCGTAGGGTCTAGGTTCCAGATAGGTACGACCGGGAAAGCGTAGGTACGGCAGGGGGACAGCGTAGCTACTTCCGCTCTTCAGGGGTTGGCTCTTGACACCTCTCAAGTGAGTGACAGACGCCAATCTTGCTATGTCGTCACGGCGTCAAAGAGGGCGGTTTCGCGGTGCGCGCCGTTGCTCGGTTACGCCACTCCTGCCGCTACGTCACTTCTGTTTCTAGTTTCTCAAAAGTCCAACATAGGTCCCCAGGGATCGTAGCCTGAGGGGCTATGTTCGACAAATGTTTCGTTTCTCCTAAAAAGAAACGGAAGTGACGGAACTGATGATATCGCATCTGATTGGCTAGAGGCTCAAATGACAAAAGAGGGAACTTTCGTCATCTGAACCTCTAACCAATCAGATGCGATATCGTCAGTTCCGTCACTTCCGTTTCTTTTTAGGAGAAATGAAACATTTGTCGAACATAGCCCCCCTGCTCGGCCTTCGCAGGAAATAAACGAAGAGAGCGAACGTCAAGCAGGCCGCGACGCGGGCCGTTCGACATCCTTCGAGGATTATTTCCGTCGAGATAATCTCCGATCATTCTTCCCGGCTATGTTCCCGGTCTTCGATAAAACACGCTCGTTCATTTGCTTCGGTGTTGTGAAGCCGGATTCCGTCTGATCCTCGTGACGTGACTCGTAGACACTGTATATGGGATGTGCTGGGTTATTTTAGATCTTATCAATCCTGTTCGGATAGCGCTGCACCGTAGGGTAACTACAATATGTTGTTCGATTGATGAGACTCGTTGAATTTCATGTTGGGAATACCCGTGCATTTCGGCTCTCAGTGTGCGGTCAAATATTTTCGACAGTTCAAACCTTCGTAGAACGACACGGCAGAGTGTATGGTATCGTAAGAAAATCAACATCAAATGAAACAAACCTTCCCGTTGCATCTCTTCAGTCGAGCGCGGACTCACCCAAATAGCTTTCATTTGTTTGTTTCTCTCAAAAATAGTACAATGCGTTCTTAAAATCCTCGAGAAAATCTATTCGCCATAAAGCACGAAAGAAAAAAAAAATACAAAGCGGCAATTTAGCCGCCACCAGCGTCCGTAATTACGCCCACGCAGGCTGCCACAGCCCACTGACAAAAAAATCCCACAGCCCAGCGCAGTCTGGCAACACTGACAATACACTCTCAAAACCAGGGACGCGCGCTGTAAATCGCTTCGTTCGAGACTGCCACTGGAATGCCACAAGCACGAGAGCTCGAGGTCGCTGCTCCGAAGCGTTCTTCTGCAAGTCTCAAAGCCAGGAGCGCAGAGGTTGTGGTAATCTCAATGCTAAATGCCTCAAGGTCTACCCCCTATTTTTTTTTTTTTCTGTTCAATTAGCCAATAAGAGTTTGGCGTTTATACATCGTCGCAACCCCTGTGCAAGAAGCAGACAACTGGAGCTCCGCATCGCTCCAAACGCACTGTTAGCTTGAGAGAGAAAAGTCATCGAGGAAAACGAAACAAATCGCCGAAAGCAACCCGCGCACACCTGCCGAAATGAGGAACGGCTGACCCTTCCCATTTAGCGCTGTACAACTTTCTGCGGCATTTTCGACGCGAGGAAGCCTGCGCGTGGGCAGAGCTTTGACCGGCGTTTATGCTGTTGTCCACGAGTATGATGGCGGTTTCACACCCATTCTCTGCATCGGCAAAAACCGAACGTCTACCGCAAGAGCCATCAACCCACGAAGTTGGCCGATTCATTGTGGCAGATTTTGTAGGTTCCGTAACGAACCCTAGGCGACTCTTGTAAAAAATCTTGCGCGGAAGTGCGTTCATTTTTTTTTTTTTTGCTCCCCACGTGCATTTAACGCGCATAAAGCAAAATGTGCAAAAACGTTTTTTTTTTTTTCTCTTTTCTCTTTTTCTGCAAAAGGATCACTAAGAAGAGTTGCACTTCTGTCGGTTTTTCTGTCTCAATATTGACTTCCATTATTCTGTTCCGATAAAAACCAGTTCAGACATCCCCCAAGTCTGCCCTTAATATGATTGGTTCAGTCATGCGGGAGCAGTCAGGCTTTAGGAGCACAAACATGTGCTCCAAAAGTTCTGGCCACGAGTTGAGGGGAAAAAAACGCTGCTCGTTTTTCTTTGATTTTTTTACGACTGCCACTGCATAAGGAGAGAAACTAACGCGCGTTTCGTAGGTTATACACGTCAGGGATTCATTCCAAGTGGTAATTACGCAAAGTACAAATATTGTTGCAGTGCATTAGTTCTGCTGTCCTCGTTTCCGAAACACGGCTTCTAATCATTTTTTTTTTTAATGCAGCTGACGCTTTTTCTAAAAAAATAACTTAGAGCTGTGGAATTTACTTTTTTAGGAACCGCCTAGAGCCGGTTCGCGCTTGGTGGAACCGGAAACCGAACCGTTTTTTTTTTTCGAATTCATCACTGAACCGGAACCGAACCGGAACAAAATGCAAAGCTACTCAACCCGAACCCGAATGACGACCGGTTCGACTCCCTGCACAGAGCCCCATTACGTGCTTTCACCGCAGCGCTCGCGCGAAACGGTTGGAATTCCCCAAAGGGGCGAGAACTACGACAAGGTTAAAGGAACGGTGGGCTGGGCTAATTTACGGGCGGAGGAAACATTTACGAAAGAAGGGGTAACTTTAATGATATATATATAGGCTAAAACAAGGGGCGCAAGCCACTGCCCGATTCCAAGGGCTGTATCTCAAATTCATCCATCCATCATCCCACCCATTCCGAGGCCAATGTCCATCCGTTCACGGGTCTTCCTTTCTTTTTTTTCTTTTCTCGACGCGAATTGCAGGCTCGAAGCGCGGAAGGGCACGTACAGCAACGGAAGTTCCATCTGTCATAATCACGAGAACAACGCCGCCCATTCTTGAAGGAACGTCAGTCGTGACGTCAGAACACGACAACATTCTTCCTCACAAGGTGCAGCTGGTAACGGTCGTGGCGCTTTTCGAACGCCTTTCATCGAGGGATAGCAGAAACAACTCAGGTTTACGACTTCCAGCGAATTCATGTACCCCCCACCCTCAAGATGGACCGCAAAAGACCCTATACCAGCCATCGAAGCCAATCCGATGCAGTGTGAGCGACACGTGACACGTTCCCAACGCCGGATTGGCTGGGGTGGCTGGTGTCAGCTGGGGTCCACCGTGAGGTCGTCGTCACTTGGCGCCCGCGAACGATCCGTCTGCGCGCTCCCCATTTGTTGATTAGCCCGAGAGGGTCATCGTCGTGCGTTGTTTGCCACGGCGTTTTCTCGTGCGTCGACGCCTGCCTTTATATGCTCACTGGAGGCGCGCACTCGCCACTGGATAGATCTTCGCCTTTTCGCGATTCTTCTCTCTCTCTACGCATGCCGAAAGCTACAGGTGTCGAGACGCGTCGCGCGAGTCAAAGCTGACGTCTACCCCAATCTGTTCGAAACGTATATCGTGAAATTTTAATTCGCAAAACCAGATTAAGAAAAAAACAAAAACAACAACAACAACAACAACAACAACCGGAGTTGTTTCTGCGGTGCTGCGCTGGAGCCTCGCTCACCTTCTGAAGCTACTTTCAGGGCTTCTGTCTTTAGACCGCCCAGGCGCCGTGAATAACTGATTCGCTCGTTTTAGCCTCTATAGGTGTCGTCCATTTCGCCAGAGTCGCAAATAGCGGGCAACCATATATGGTCGGTGACAGGTCGAGAATTCGGTGGATGCTCCGCCGCGAGCTTTCTGTTTTTGAGAACCGAGGAAGTTATAATGGGAAGGAAGTAGCGTCCGTATTCTCCAGATATGAAGCCAAGTGTCGTCATTCTTCTGCACCCATGTCTCGGGTGTTACATTAGGACTAATTATCACCGGGTCGCCTCCACACTCTGTGTTATTTAAGAGACGCAGTTAAAGGGGCAGTGCAACGATTTTCAGGCTTTGGCCAATTAACTGCGGAAATTAATCTGCGTCACACATGGAACGAAAAACCGAAAACCGCATTTTCTTGCGAGCGCTAGTTCTTATTAAAAAAAAAAAAAAATGAAACAAATCGAAGGTCGAAGTGCCTCAACTCTCCACGCCGACTTTCGAGTGACGTACACTGGGGGTTCACGTGGTTTCCCCTTGGGCCCTCTCTTCAGAGACCCCAGCCGCTTCCACCGCGATTGTCGACTTTCAAAGGATTAGCCTCGTCAAAGGTCGCGACGCGCGATGGACACAAAGGACGGATCGCCACGGGGCTGACTGCGAGTGTAGCAGCGGAGGGGGACAGGGTTTGTTGACTTCCGCGTACCCCTAGAGACGCTGTCATTTTAGTTCCCGTCGCCACCACAGGCGGCTGCAGATCGGCAAATAATTCGTTTTCTGCCTTGCGATTACGCAGCAGAATAGCAGTTTTTCGGGGAAAGGTGACGCGTTTTTGGTCACTTGGGCTTGGATAAACAATATAAAAAATGCAAACTGGCAATTCTTTCAACATTGAAACCGTTTCACCGCCCCTTTAAGGGGTATTCACACGAGGGAGAAATCCCGGGGATTTCTCCCCGGCACGCGCGCCTCACGAGATGAAAACGCGAGGCTTTTGCAGATCGCAAAGCCTGACGTTTTCGTCGTGGGATGCGCGTGCCGGGGAGAAATCCCCGGGATTTCTCCCTCGTGTGAATACCCCTTTAAGAACACTCAGTGTCTGAGATCGTCCATTTATGGTGATGACTCAATCTACGAACTCTAAACATCTTTAAAAAAAAAAAAAAAAAAACAGATTCACTAAATTTGAGCAGATTAAAAAAAAAAAGTTGTGAAAGGTACAATAATGCGGTCTGTGCAGGTGAGTTATTAGACCAGGGGGACACCATGTACGGGACACATCTTTACGATAAGTCGGATTATAAACTAATATTTGTTAATAACTTTTTAATTAACTTCAAATAAACATATGATTCCAATTAGAAACCGGACGAACATCGTTTAAACCTTAAGGTCAGTCAATTTTAGAAGGATTTGCAGTACGTGGTAAGCATCTGAAAACGCGGGCGTAAAAATCAGAGTTTTAGAACATCGTGTTTTCAGGTCACGCTATGTGTAGCGGGAGCTGATGATGATGATTGCGGTTTTATGGCGCAAGAGCAACGTAAGAGCCATATTGTGCCAAACACAGGCTTTTCCAAGGAGCTTAAACACGTCATCTGAAAGAACTGCAAGCTACAGCTGGTGTAAAAGGCCAGCTTTATGGAGGAAATTTATAACTCGATTGAACGGTACCGAGGGTTGATCGCCAAGCAGAAAATATGGCTGAAAAGGAAGGTGATATCGGAAAAGTTCCGGAAAACATGATCGGCGCTGTTGATTTAAAGATTTGCAATGCCACAGGATGTGCAAAACAGTCATAGCTTTCCCACAGTTGTCGCATAGTTTAACGTCTTCACCACAGAGCAGGTGCAAGTGAAAGTGAGTCAAACGAGTATGACCAATTCTTAAGAGGCAAAGGAGAACTTCAACCTGACGGTCTTTATGGAAAGAACTTGGAGCTTGTTCTCTCTTTCCATATCCCAATCCAACCACCACGACTTCATAATCGATTTCTGTATGATCGGTTTCAGGTCTTGGTGTGGCAGTCCAAGAGGCAGTTTTGGGCACTCTTTCGCAGAGGCAGCAAGCAAGTCTGCTTTCTCGTTGCCAGGAACACCCACGTGGTTTGGAACCCAGCAGAATTTGCAATCAGGTGTCCTAGTTTAAGTGCTTGGTTTAACTGTACCCGTTGCATAAAAAGGTTCTTGCTCTCTGCTAAGGAAGAAACGGCTAGAAGAACGCTCTGGGAATCGACAAAGAGAATTGACTTCATGATATTGTTTTCCAATAAATACTCAACAGCCATTCAAATGCCGTACAATTCAGCAGTAAAATATATTTTCAGGAGTGTTGAGTCGTCGAACTTTCCTGGAGGCAATGGAATAAACCGCACACCCCACGAAGTTGATGTTTTCGACCCATCAGTGTAAAAATGCGAGTATCTTTGTACTTATGTTCCAAATTGCAACTCCAGCTGAAAAGCAAGTGAAGAAATAGCTCTCTTTCTGCATGCCCTTGGACAGTGACCAGTCAAGAGATTGGCAAAAGGTCCCAAAGCGCAACTCTCTCATTGCTCCTCAGCAAAGCAGCTTCACTAAAGGGAAGATAATGCACCAAGCCAAGGTGCGCGTAGCACAACCGCATAAATTGCCTCGGCGAATGGGTCTTTCAAATTGAGGGAGACTGTGCAGAAAGAAACGCCAAAACACACACAGCAACACGTTATAGAGAGACACTGCGAAAGCGGAAAAGAAAGAATGCGCCCAGAAAAGCTCGAATAAATTCGTCAAACCCACGGAAACAAGTGGCGCATTACGCGGAAATAGTATACACGGTGCCACCGCGCTCGCGTTATATAGTGTCGTTTATGGACGCCGATGCGTCGGTCAAATCCAGACAATCCAGAATTTGCAAATCTTGCATAACCGTAAAATTGCGTCACTGCGAGTAGCCGATACACGAAAATTACGTAAACACAAATACAATTTTTTTTTAAAGCTCGAGATGTTTGGTTTGTAAAATTTTAAATGCTACAGGCGTATACGGTGCATGTATACGAGGTCATTTCGTTATTGGCGTATGAAAGGGGTTCAAAGCGCCTTAGCGAAGGCCGTTCCGTCGAAGGGCGTTCAGTGCACCTCATCGTCGCTCCGCATTTAGTGATAAGAACGTCCAAGAACGAATCGCGGAACAAGTAAAGAAAATTCACAGGGTCTCTTAAGTTATCCCTAAGACGAGGCGAAAGCCCAAGCACCGCTGCATCGAAGACAGACACACGATTTACTTTGTTTCACATTCTCTTTTTTTCACATAGCCACTTTAATCAGCCAGCCTAATTCCCTGAGTCATCCCTCTTAATGTGCTGAGTCATCCCTCTTAATGTGCTGAGTCAGCCTTCTCAATACGCTGAGTCAGCCTTCTCAATACGCTGAGTCAGCCTTCTCAATACGCTGAGTCAGCCTTCTCAATGTGCTGAGTCAGCCTTCTCAATGTGCTGAGTCAGCCTTCTCAATGTGCTGAGTCAGCCTTCTCCATGTGCTGAGTCATCCTTCTCAATGCGCTGAGTCATCTTAATTCGCTTTGTCATCCACTTAATTCGCTTTATCATCCACTTAATTCGCTTAGTCATTCACTTAATTCGCTTTAATTACTCTTATTCACTTTAATTCCTCTTAATAACTATAATTAGCTTTGATTACTCTTACTTCTCTTTAATTCCTCTTAATTCACTTTGATTCCTCTTAATTCGAACTGTCATCCTTCTTAATTTCATTGCCTCTAATTCGCCTGAGTGGTCACGTAAACGATCTGGTGCCTTTCGTGTCGCGGATGTGTTTCCGCTCAAGGACTTTGAAGGTCGACTGAACGATGAGACACATAGACCTTTTCATCTTCCTCCGCATGGGCGCTGCCATCTTGGAATCACGTGACGCGGCAGCCATTAGGCTGCTTCAACTTGCCGCTCCGCTCTCCGCTCTGCGCCTTGACGGATACGTTGTATTCGTGTTTTTCCTCGCGTTTCACTGCGCTTTCATGCCTTACTTCAGAAACTGTAGTCCGATCAGTCTACTCGACGACTAAGACATCACGAGGGTTCAAAAGTCCTTATGACAACTGAGGTTTGTTTACTAATAGTGGCGGAACATTCTCAGTAAGAAGCGCATGTATTTATATTGGGCATTTAGGATCGGAAGGCGTCAAGAATAGTCCGCGCAAGAAGACTATCTGTATTTCCTGAGAGTATCGGTCTTTGTATTCATAATATATCGAACACAGTTTTTTATTATTATGTGAGGAAACTCGCGGAGGAGATATACAATGAATGTTTAACTTGTATTTTATATGAGGCTAGAAGTAATATACGTCAACATCAGACGATTTGTTTGTTCCTAATATCCCACCTACATGTGTATGAGGTTCTCAATATTTTTTTGCGACGTAAACATTCGGTTGGTCGGTTTACTTATGAAGTTTAAGAAATTGTATACCATGCTCGCTCCCATTTCGACAGTCATTTAAGTGATTTATTATCTTTAGATAACCAGTGCCATCCACTTAATTTATTTTAGCAAAAAGGTTGGAACTTCCCGCATAAGAAACTGCCACAGTCACTTAACAGTAGCGACTTTTAGAATAGCGTGCAAAAACATCGTTTCTATTTGCAAATACAAAACGCGGTTCGGGTTCGGCGCATGCGCAATAATGACGACGCTTTTTTTTTTTATTTTTTACGTACGCTGTTTAAATTTTTGCCAGTATCTAAAATTCGCAATATTTAACGCCGAAACAAAAAAAAAATAGCCGTCTGCATAACAATCATTTGAGTCCAGCATTGTCGATGGCGAATAGAGGTTTACTTTTGGTGACTGGCGACGCCGAAGTTAACAAAGCAAATCTGTTCAAAGGAATAAATATTTGTTCACACAGGTCCGTGAAGTAATGGCTAGCGCTAGAATTCAGCCGAACTTTCCGAGATATTTCTCCTTCTGCACCCTTTAATTTTATTTGGCCAATTTTACGGAAGAACAGTGCCAAATTTAATTTGACGGGCCTGTCACTTATATCATATCTTGAGTAAGCAAATGTTCATATAAAAAATAGTTTATTTCCTAGGGCCAATATCGAGAAATGCTGCTTATGGGTACTTTAGCAGGGTTGATAATTTAAAAAAATTTCCTACTCGGCCTGTCAAAACATGCTCCAGTACTGAATTAAAAAAGTGCCTGAAACGATACTACTTGTTTATATCAATTACCTGCGTCATTACACGATACGTTTTTAGTCTGCGAAGTTCACTAAAGGTTAGGTTCCCACGAAAACCAAACAGTGAGTAGTAAACTCGCGAGTTCATCAGTTCTGGCCGATTGAGCAGATTGCTAATCAAGCTGTCGATATGCTTCTTTACATTCACGTGTTCGTCTCTTCATTAGTTTGTTTTTCTGGAAACTGGTGTCATCAGGTATGGCCGTAGACGGTGGCAATCTTCTCTGTACATCAATCAGGCGTTTCGCAACCGACCATAATTAGATACATCAAAGGAGTTGGTAAACAAAAGTCCGCAATTTAGCCTAAAATACACCTCGTAGTCCTCAAAGTTGCTCAATAACACTGTTTCATTGGTTGTGTGCTACAAGGAAAATAATCGTATCACAAGATTAAGCATAAACAACGTGAAACAGCAACATAGCCGCGTTCACGTTGAAACCGAAACCAACCAAAAGCGCCCTCTATCTGCCGGTGAGGCAACTACTAAAATGAAAAGGTCTATAAGCCACGCGCCGCAATTCTTCGGAAAAGGGGGGGGGGTCAAGATGTATGTCTAGGCAATGCCTCCTATATACTGACAAAGCCTGGTGTACCGAACAAATAAACAAGTAAATAAATAGCTAAGAAGTTCTTACTTTTTATTTATTTATGTGCTAACTGAAGTATAAGTTAAAATAGGTTATAAATAAGTATTCCTGTAGTCAAACCCATCCACGTAACATTTCTTGCAAACGACTCGTGGGCATAGACCCGGAGGTTCAAGGAGCCCTTTAAGAACTTTCGAAGTTCAAGAAGTGGCAGGAGAGCAAAAGAAAAGCAGGGAAGGCTCCTCCTACAAAGCCCTCCCCCCTTTTTCCACTTGAGCAGAGCCATAGCCTCCTCTATACTGACAAAGCCCGGCAGATCGCCACGAGAAGCGGCCGCCGAAATGGAAAAGGTAGAGCGGCAGACAACGGACGAGAGGAGAGCCACGTGACTGGCGAGACGCCGAGTTTCGGGTCGTCGCCACTGCAAAAGCTGTGCGCTGACGTCCAGGTTGGCTCTCCGAGAAATGGCTCTTTGATGCTCTGTGCTACCAGAGCCTGGTGCTCCAAATATGCGACCGGGCACACTATGGCTCCGTCGTCGAACTGCCAGGCTTTGTGAGCATAGAGGAGGCTTTGGCAGAGCGAACGCTGGAGAGGAAGCAAGTGGAAAAGAGGATACCACTAATTATGGTGACCAAGGAGCTTTGCGGGAGTGCCTTGGGCCACGTTCCTTAACATGCGACATACTATAAATTAGGGTACTGAAATAAGGGTAATTGCTCAGGATAGCTCATGAACGATCATATGTATGTATGCCTATAAACCCCGAAACAGGAAAACGAACGAAGAGAGAAAAAAAAAAAAAGGGAGAACACAACGACGTCTTTGAGATGTCGTTGTGTTGCCCCCCTTTTTTCTTCCTCTTCGTATGTTCCCCTGTCTCGGCGTTTAGAAGTATAAGTATATAGGTTAGTTTTTTCTTTCTTTTTCTTTACATTTTGTTATCGAGGCTACTTGTCCTTATCGGAGATTTAGGTATTGAGCCAAGAGGCTTTGTTTGCTCATTATAATTATGACAGATTTTTCACGATATATTTTTCAAGGAATGTTGTAATTTGATAACAGATCATTCCATCTAGTCAGCTGGTACAACCCGTTGTTGAAATAAATGTTAAGATTTTTGAGGTAATAAACGACTGGCTTTCCCTCACAAAGTGCTCACTGCAATGGTTCAATACCATCAGTACCCAAGGATGTATATTTCACCTTTCTTCGAATCTTTATGAATTTGAAAGGATATTTTTCCCTCAGTGCAAGCTCATATTGCAGGGAACCACCGAAGTACCTTGCGGTATCCGCACTACGAGGAACTTCGGCTTCACCAGCTGTATGTACGTGTATGTGTGACCCCCCCCCCCCCCCTTAAACAGGAGCATACAGATACCTTCACGAAATGGTACATCTTGCAGAACTAGACTTACAAAAACCTGTCCAATGATACAGCGTGTCCCCTAAAAACATTTAAAGTGTTTTTTTTTTCACCGCAAAACATGAACTACGCATTGCTAAACGATCAGTGCACTCAAATGTAGCTCTAGCAGTCCGGACCAGATGCCAATGTTTCAGAAATTGCCTCTTATTCGAAAGTTGTAAGCGATTTTTGGAAAGTATCAGTGGCAACAGGCACATAGCCAGGGGGGGGGGGGGGTGCCCCCCCCCCCTCCCGAAATCTTTTATTTTGCTGGGGCCTCCTCTCCCCCCTCCCCCTTATACAGCATTTTGTCATGAGCGAGCGAGCCCCCCCCCCCCCCCCCCCCCCCCCCCCCCCCCCCGAAACAAAATCCTGGCTATGTGCCTGAGTGGCAAAGTAAGGCCCGTGCCTGTAAGCTCATGCCATTCATCACCATGTATTCGCGGGCAGTCATTTCCCTATATAAACATTTCTAAAAGTCACTTATACCGTTTGAATCATATAATGACAAGCTCTGAAACTCTGAAGATCCAGTGTGCTTAGCTAAATTTGGGTGCCAACTGAGCTTCCGGCAATGCATAGTTTATTTTTGCAGTAAATAAACGCAACATTTTTAGGGGAACACCTTGTACAAAACGGCAAGTGCGCAGTCAGTTGTAAAACTGAAACATGTACTGACATCGTCTCCAACAGAACATGTTTGAACATCACGGCACAGTTCCCTTAGCTAGCAGCAAACAGCACTCGTGCCGTCATAGTGGTGAACGGAAAACAAGCCTGCTAACCTTGTTGCCACAAGATGTCCCGTGCTAAGAAATGATGGTACATGTTCTGTAGTTCAGTGATACGGAACATGTCGTGGCAACAAGGAGGTTAGCAGGAATATGTCCCGTACTTAAAAAGCGGCCGTTTTTCTAACAGTTCGCTGTAGATGAGAAATTTAGCCAGTGCAGTACAAACGCCAGCCTGGGGTCTTTAACGTGCACCACGCAGTAGTGATACACGACCGCACGCCGGTACGATGCTCCTCCAGATCAAAACGGGCAAGAGTGAGGATTGAACCTGCAGGATCCCAGAGTTCTGCAGCGCGAGCTTTCGCTCCCCGCGTGCTCCGAGCTGGCGTGCGCTAGCCCATTGGGCCACCGATCCCACCGCGGCCCTTGGATTTGACGCTACTCGTTGAGCCGGGGTCACACTTATACATCATACAGAAGACAGTCTGCAAACAGATTCGAACGCGATTCACCGCAAGATATCCGTGCTTCGAATGCCGACTGGAAATGAGTTCAAGGAGAAACCTTGGCACGCGGCACTCGAACCACAGACATCGCGGTGACTCGTGTTCGCAGGCTGTCTTTTGCACGATGTATGAGCAGTGAGACCCCGGCTTTAGACTCGCTCAAACACATCGCCGGGTTTAATGTACGGCACATCCAGCAGAGAAAAAAGCACGCCAACGACAAGAAGGAGTGGGTGTAGCAACTCACTTCCTCGCTTCATTCGATCGGTCGGCATAGAGACACTCGTTTTCACCATTTCCACCAAATCTTAATCGTAAGCAAACTCTTCAAAGCCAAATAAAAGAGAAAATAAAAAAATGCATAGCTGCGTTACCGTTGATTTTGGCACGGGTTTCTTAACAAAAACACGAACGGCAAAAAAAAAAAAAAACTCTGAACACCATATCAATTTTAGTGGAGCTTCGTCACAACTAAAGCAAAAAGAGACTGACAATAAAGCAAATCACCAGCGCGAATTCTAAATGCTGCCTAATTAAAATTCAGGAAGGAAAACAACAACAACATAGATCGTTTGTTTTGAAAATATATAAAGAAACTCTACCCTCCTCCCCCCCCCCCCCTCACCAAAAAAAAAAAGCTCGCATTTTTTTTTTGCTTCTCCGTTTTTCTGTTGTTGTCGTTTTCTTTCATTATACGAAGAAAAAAAAAAAACACTAATTTGCTCTTTTTTATTAGTTTATATGAAAATGTGGGAAATTAAAATTGTCAAACATTTACCTCTCGAGCGGCTCCCAGACCTTTCGAATCCAATGTCGATTTCCGTAAGCACCGCGCTGCCAAATCATCCGAACAAAAAAAAAAAAAAAAAAGTAAAAAAGTTGGAATAAAGATTGCAGATACAGCTACGCCCGTAACAAAGTTACATGGCCCTTTTTTGCGCCCGCTGCGCCTCGATACGCCAACGTTTGATAGCAGGTGTCGAATGACCAGAGAACAAGCGCGTGAACAATATATTCCGCCAGAACAGAGAATTTCGCCTCCTTTTGTCTGGAATATAAAAATGCCGTAAACGTGTCGACTCCTAGGCCAAAAGCACAATCCCTGCTTAGGAAACCCGTTCAAAAGGTTCCATTCAGTCCGAAATTTTTGGGATTGCAATTGTGAGAACAGGCCATAAATGTATTCGTCCTTCCAACTTAATGCGCACTAAAGACCTTTTCCGCTTACTCTTGTCCCTAGTCACCTGGTAGGCATATCCGGTTTGGGTGACGAAAAAAAAAAAAAAAAAAAAACAAACATTTCAACCTGCAAAAAAAAAAAAAAGGGGGGGGAGGCAAAACGAGAATGGGTGACGGCAAAACAACGTTTTTGCTCATAGTGGAAGTGACGATATTTCAATATGGCAGCGCCTTTGTGAAAAAGGTCTCTAGAGCAGCAAATGCTCGTAGAACGAGCGTGAAGAAAAACGCTTTTCGAAACACGCGAGAATATTTGCTGTACGGAAATCTATATATATATATATATATATATATATATATACAGGGGCGGATGCAGGAATTTCCTGAGGGGGGGGGGGGGGGGGGGGGGGGTCAGGTGTTGGTCAGCGTACCATTTGTTTAGGAACCCCCTCCCCCTCTCCCTCGTTTCACGCCCTAAATTTTGCACATGCAGAAATCAAGAGGGGGGTCAGGACATCCGGATTCCGGACCCCCCCTCTAAATCCGCCCCTGTATATATATATATATATATATATATATATATATATATATATATATATATATGGGTGGTTTTATTTAAAATCGAACACGCTTCTCTGGGTGGGTCTTTCGATTTTTTTTGTTTTGAAAACATATATGTAATTGCCTCATTTCTGGAAAGAACAAAACCGCTTTTCAAAATTTGTTTAAAAAAAATTTTCGCTTCACAAAATATCTTTGAGCGGAGCAGGGTGAAAATCTGTTTTTTACTCCGTGATTTTTCTACCCAGTTCTGTACGCTGGTCTGAATACGGGAAGCATACAAAACTCTCAGTAATTTTTTGTGCTCTTGTATGTTATTTCCACTTTCTATTTTTGTTTATTGAGGTAAAAAAAATGCCACACATCGTCTCTGACAATCCGGTGACATCTTCAGAGCCTCGTAACTCACGAGTTATTATATTTGTCACTTATTAAATACTATGCGGGTGTAGCCCTATACATGGGCTATCGACGGGCATAAGTCTAGTTTTTTTTTTTTATTTTCACTGAATTTGTTTATATAAAATTTGAAGTATCGTCGAAAATGAAATTAACCGATATTTTTAAACCCACATTATCGAAAAAGGCCATTTTTTATTCCGTTCAATGTTTTTATTATTTCTGCCGATCATATGAACTTTCAATTGGCTTGATGCGAATTCCCCCCCTTTTTTTTTTGTTGTATCTTCTCTAGAAGTGATCGAAATCGCTCCCACGTTCTCAGAACGCCCAAACGCAGTTTCCGCAGGTCGGCTTCGCTGCAAAGACTATACTGCTTATTTGTGTGTTCAAATGCAGCGGGTAAATTCATTTCGATTGAGAACACTCGTGCTTGGCTACATATTGTATTTTCTTAATTTTTTAATGATGGCAACTGACATTCCTTAGTCCGATCGTTAGCGGTGCAACGGATGTACCATTATCCGATGTCTAAAGCCAGGGCACAAAGGGCGGAGAAAACGGAACGAGCTCCTCATGTAGCCAGACCGGGGTCATATATTTGTTTGTGCTATACACAGCTTGTAAGGCACATACAGCACGCCCGGCCCTTCGCGCTATGGGCCCATCTCCGTTACACCCAGGAAGCATCCGGCACGGGCGCCAATCCATGATCTGTCTTGTCGCGTGCGATCAAATAACCATGTAATTGCCTGTTTTTTTATTGTCAGCGTGTATATCAAAAATATGTAATATCACATGCCCCTCTTTAAGAAGGAAAAGCAGTTTGCAGGAAAAAAAAATGAGGAAAACGGACTGAGTTTAATGAAGCGAAGACAATTTTTTGCAGAACACAAACACCATTTGGCGATAAATAGTCACTTTTATTAATTAACGCTAATATATTTAGGATGCACTTGTAAAACAATATGTTGTTGTGCTTTAAATAGTCCAGTTCACGAGCAACGCAATATTGGAACTTTTTGACAACGGCATCGGCTTGCCTCTTCGGAGACGATCGAGCGCGGGGGGGGCGAGCTGAACTTTATACCGCAGCGGTCGGATGCAGCCGAGAAGTTCAACAGCGTGGTAAGTCGAGACGGACAGAACGAAAACTGGAGCCAAAGCGAGCGAGCGGTGAACCCGAGACGGTGGCCCTTCTGTTTGAACGAGTGTGTGCAGTTAAAAATAAAAGTGTTGGGTGTTGTTCAAGACTGATCGACATCTCTGATGCCAGGAAGCAACGATTCCCACATGCACAGAAGGCAGCTTTAGTTTCTCCACTTTGTCGCACCGAGCTTAACGCAAAGATTGTACAGCCCTCGGGAATAAGGAAAAGCGATTTGACGATTTTATTTTAGGCGGCTACGGCAGATTTACTTTGGCTAGGCACACATTGCTTTGGTTTGGGAATAAATAAAGGTTGGTTCTATTCTCTCCTTCAAAATAAAGCGCGTCCGGCCAAGGCGGACTTGGCACCGCTGCATAAACAGCATCGGCGAATGTGTCTTTCATGTTGCTGGAGACTGTACATCTCGTGCTAATATCACCTTAGGTTCCTGGCCCGGCTCGTGAACTGTGCACCAGACATGTGAGGAGCGTAATCCTGTGCGAGCACCTAATGAGGCCCATTCTTCTTTTTTGTGCTTCCTCAATATACAGATTTCTTTCTCCGGCAAGTCGAAAAGCTGAACGCTTCTTGTCATTGTTTTATTTATTTTTTTTTTTTTTAACGAAGTCCTTTGACGTCCGCATTACGGAGCCGTCCTGCGAACGAAAATTGTGTGCTGTGGCGAGGTGCTTCAAGCCTTACAACCTGTGTATAACACAAACAGATATATGACTCCCGGTCTGGCTACATGAAGAGTTCGTTCAGTTTTCTCCGCCCTTTGTGCCCTGGCTTTAGACATCGGATAATGGTACATCCGTTGCACCGCTACCGATCGGACTAAGGAATGTCAGCTACCATCATTACAAAATTAATAAAATACAATATGTAGCCAAGTACGAGTGTTCTCAATCGAAATAAATTTACCCGCTGCATTTGAACACACAAATAAGCAGTATAGTCTTTGCAGCGAAGCCGACCTGCCAAAACTGCGTTTGGTCGTTCTGAGAACGTGGGAGCGATTTCGATCACTTCTAGAGAAGATACAACAAAAAACGTGGGAAATCGCATCAAGCCAATTGATAGTTCATATGATCGGCAGCAATAATAAAAAAATATTGAACGAAATAAAAAATTGCCTTTTCGATAAAGTGGGTTCAAAATATCAGTTAATTTCACTTTCGACGATATTTCAAATTTTATATGAAAAAATTCCGTAAAAATAAAATAAACTAAACTTATGCCCGTCAATAGCCCATGCATAGGGCTACACCCGCATAGTATTTGGTAAGCGACAAATATAATAACTCATGAGTTACAAGGCTCTGAATATGTCACCGGATTGTCACGTGGGAGCGATTTCGATCACTTCTAGAGAAGATACAACAAAAAAAGGGGGAAATCGCATCAAGCCAATTGAACGTTCATATGATCGGCAGCAATAATAAAAAATATTGAACGAAATAAAAAATGTCTTTTTTCGATAAAGTGGGTTCGAAATATCGGTTAATTTCATTTTCGACGATAGTTTAAATTTTATATTAACACTTTAGTGAAAATAAACTAAACTTTATGCCCGTCGATAGCCCATATATAGGTCTATACCCGCATAGTATATGGTAAGCGACAACTACGATAACTCGGGAGTTACAAGGCTCTGAAGATGTCACCGGATTGTCAAAGAGACGATGTTTGGCATTTTTCACCTCAATAAACAAAAATAGAAAATTAGTTTCCTTTCAACTAAAAAATAGTGGAAATAACATACAAGATCACAAAAAAGTACTGAGAGTTTTGTATGCTTCCCGTATTCAGACCACGTATAGAACAGGGTAGAAAAATCACGGAGCAAAAAACAGATTTTCATCCTGCTCCACTCAAAACATTTTTGTGAAGCGAAATATTTTTTTTTTTTAATTTGAAAAGCGGTTTTGTTTTTCTAGAAATGGGGCAATCACATATATTTATTAAAAAAAAAAATTGAAAGACTCACCCCGACAACCCTGTACGATTTCAAATGAAATTTCAAATTTCATTTTTCATCTCGAGATGAAATTTCACATTTCATCTCGAGCAGACTAAAAGTGCCCAATTTCTTAATTTTTTTCTGGCGAAAAAAAATAAATATATGTTTCTAAAAAAAAAAAAAAAAAGGAGGGCACAAACCGCAAGTTTCCCGTATTTTTTGTTCTCGAGTTATGGAGCGCAGAAGACGTTGAGGCAGAAATAAGCGTTTTCCCTTGCCGTCGCAGGTCGTATGTTTGACGCTTTCTGCTGCCGTTATTCCTTTCTTTGCCTCCTTTACACTTTCTTTCTAGTACTAGGTACTATAAAGACACTCTGGACAGAAAACAAACTTATCTAAGTTAAAAAAAAAAAAAACTTTCTAACAAAATGTCGAACTTCGTTCTTCGCTCTTTTGTTGCACTTCAAACGAAGATTAATAAGCACATTTTAGAGACCATAGCAAGCTCCCGAAAGAGCGCAAACACCACGTGACCATAGCGGCGCTCCCGCGGGCGCCAACTACAAAGTCGTTTCGTGCCGTAAATATTAGGGCTGGGCAATTGATCGATTAACCTACCGATTAATCGAGTAATGATTTAATCTCAATTAATTTTTTTTAACCGTTTATCGGAAATATTTGAACAAACCAAAATAAAGCAAAAAGTAAACGATTTCACCCCGCAGACGGGGACGAGAACACCTGTATGAAATGCAAACTCTAGGTCAAAATGTAGTCTAAAGTAAACTGTAGGGGCAAGATTTGTAACTTCTGAGAAGGTGCAGAAGGTTACACGAGTAGTTCAACGCCGCTCGAGTGTCCGTTTAGCGCAGCAGAGACTATAGTTTGAACAAGCATAGGACGTCGCTCTTGAAGGATGATATCAACGAACCTCTTTACCTCATGCAGCTGAAATAATAATATCTGAGTGTGAGTGCCTTTGAACTGTTCTTAACTAGACATCAAGGTTGATTTATAATAAAAATCGCATATTCCGCCCTTTATCTCAGATTCAGAAAATGCAAAAACATAAAACAAATATTAATCTTGACTTTTTAAAAATATTATGCATAAAAATTAACGATACCGATTAATCGCTTAATTAATCGATTAAAGGGTTGCGATTAATGGGGTTAAAACTTTTAATTGACGCCCAGCCCTAATCATCAGAGCAGTTTCCTGAACTTCAACAATCCACGAACTTACCGGTGTAAAAATATTCGCGTTCCTTTCGAAGCTTTCCTTTTGCATAGCGCGCAGATGTACGGCCTCCCGTCAACACTAAACTAAACCAGACAACCGGCTTTGCGGGTGGCCGCGCCCCAAGAATACGAAACCGCGCAACCACCAGATTTCCGAGATTTCGACAGAAGGGAAGTTAATGCAGTGTAATGAGTATACTGCTTTTTATAAGCGTTAGAATAGCTCAGAATTTAGTTTACAACGTTAAATTATCACTGTTTATATTGCAGAGAGTTTTCAATCTTCGCGATTACCATTGCGACTGTCGTCCTTCAGCTGGCAACATTGGTTTCTTTCTCTCGTGTTCTGTCGCTCTCTTTCGCGATCTCGGGACCCAGGATGTCGGCGCACGGGATTTGCCACTCCTCCTCACCCACCTTTACCCCCCTGCCACCGTGGGTATGCCCCGTGGCACCAATCAGCTGCACCAATGTTTAGGCTAGTCCACGGTGTAGGGCTAGTCCCCTGTGCACATTACACGCTCACCGCGTGCTCTCGCCCGCGTCACGTGGTGCCAGCGCTGCGGCGGCGAGATGTTTTCGTGGCGCCGTCCTGTGGTTTCCTCTCGTGACGTCATTACCTTGCGAACAACAGGTTCGATGGTGTTTGTAATTAGCATGGTGGACGCCTGAAACCAGCACTGCCAACACCGTCAAAATTGAAGTTCTTTCATTACTCTTACATCTGTCGATGAGAAATCCTTTGCTGACGTCATAGTCAGCATTTGGCCAACCGTAGAAGGTAGAGTTCCTGTATAGACGCTTTGCAGCAGCTGTGCATGGGCGCCGCCATAACTGACCTTCAGTTTTTGTTTGCTTTTATTCCGTTTACTTCACTTCATTATTACCATAGCAGGCCAGGTTATTGCCATCTTAGATTTTATTCTGTCTTTCTCCCCAGCATTGGCTTTTGTGGAGGCTCGTCCACACCAATTTCAGTGGCTCGGTATCTCGGGAAAACAAGAGAGGGTCCGCAATGGCGGCTGTATTCTGGCGCGTGTGTAAAGCGTCTATAGACCTTTGCAGAATTCGCCTCCTGCGCGCTGCCATCTTTGTCTGCTGGGCTGTGGAACGCCTTCCAAGCATGCGCTGTTGATCTGCTGTGCGGTATATCGGACGCTGCGCATGCGTCCACAGCTCAGTGACTCTGCATTGTTTGCCCGGTCGCTTCGTTCGAGACTGGTGGATTCAGCTCCTCACGTGACTGAATTCGGCGAATAGCAGCGCCGCGCGTTCGAGGCGCGCGGCGCGCTCAAAAGCCGGGGAACGTACGCCGGGGCGCGTGCAACGTCTACTTTGCTGCAGGACACTTGATACGGCTCCTCACGTGATCGGATCTCGGCGAATAGCAGCGAGGGCGGCACGCGGCACGTGGAATCAAACTCGCAACTCTGGCTCCCGTAGGGAGCCTATAAGGAGTATTCACTGGGCGCAATATTCGTGGGTGCTGTCTATAGCGCATGCTCAGAACGAGCCCCCATTAATAGGCTGCTAAGACCGGCCATTTTGACGGTGTGGAATGCACGTTGCAAAAGAACCCTGGAAGCTAGCCTTCAGCACGCGCTCAGCAGTCGTGCACACAGCAATGGCTGCCAGTGAATACTTCCTATAGACCGACACGCTGTTTACAAACAAACCCGCTTTTGCCCACACCAGGTGTGGGCACTGCGCGTGCGCAGAAACTGAATTCGCGTGAAGTGAAGCGTCTGCGCATGCTCAGTGCCGTCGACAGCGCCACCGCAGCTGCGTGACGTCAGGGCCGCGTGCTGGTCTATACAGGAACTCTAGTAGAAGGACGAGCACAGCGACGCTTTCGATGGGGCACGTCGCCAATAAAGCTCGGTGGCTTTTATTCTCTGATATGGGCTTCTAATCCGCGGTGCAGTAATTTCTCGATGCTTTTCTGCAAGACATCACGAAGTTAGGATAGATCTAGTGGCTTAACTTGCCAACTTTTCGTGAATTTTCGATTAAGAGGTCAGTCTCTTCCCTTTGTTTTCCGAGGCAGCGGTGACGAACGCTGTCGTCAAAAAGGGACCCTCATCGATTCTATCTCATTGTTTTGTGTGATAAAGAACTCAAATAAACGCCATAAAGGTTACCTTCGTAACACATGGCATGTCCACTTTGTTATTAGTATGCCATTTTTATTCCGACACGACGGTATGTCAACGCTGCCGAGCTAGAACAGTTCGTGGGAGCTACGCGGTGCCGATCCAACCTTCCTCTGCCGAGTGTCACGTCACCCCGAAGCGCTTACCAAGCCGCGATTCAACAGCGCGAATCCAGCGCTACGCTCAAATGCGCGCGTCCGCTCCAAGTGTGAACAGGTATTTCCGCGGCTTTTGCTGACAACCGTAGTTCAAACGTATCTCTTTGGACGGCGGCTCGCTCCTGCATCTACGCCGCTTTGCAAACGAGCGGTGCGGGTCGTCTTCTTTTAACATCGATGACGGTTGTGTTGACTTCGTCGAATTCGTAGCAGTTGACAAAGGCGGTTATCCGGGCCTCGGCATTCGGGCCCGTTTAAATCGTGGTAGCGTCCGCATTTCACTGCACGGACACGATCTCCAGACAAGCGTTGGCGGAAAGGCCGCCTGTGTTTGTTATTCAAAATCCACGTGCTCCGAACCATGCGAGCTCTCCGATTGGTTGTTCGTGTTGCCGAAGACGCTGTCGCCATAGCAACAGCCCGCTCTCGCGGGGATCGGGAGCTTGCGGGACACCGGAACTTCTAGTTTTTCCGCACGAGAACATCGCTTTCCTCCTCTCGTGAATACCTATTTCTCCTCTTCTTACGATGTTCTTAACTTACGAAGTTCTTAGTTAAGTTGTCGTCGGAAGCTCTTCGTGAATCTGGCCTCTGCTTCGCTGCAGGAAGGCGCTGCATATTTATTAAATTAAAAAAAAGCGTAGATAAAAGTTGTGCCTACAAACAAATGTACTCCTTGAGGTGCCAACCAAGTAAAGCAGTTTGAGTAGATTGTTCCGATATCTCCGATAACTATACTCCCCACCTTTTGAATCAGTACCTATCATTAACACAAAAAATTATATTAAAAAAAAAACATCGAAGTCATTGCAAGATGGTCGTATCTCACGGCCATATTTATTTATTTCTTCCCTAAAGCCGGGGTCACACATACAAAAGACAGTCTACAAACCGATTATAACGCGAGTCACCACGATATCTGAGCCGAATGCCGCACGGCAACGAGTCCAAGGAGACACTTGGCACGCGGCATTTGAACCACGGAAATCGTGGACCCCGGCCAAAAAGTACCTCTAGTAGAAGCAATCACCGCAATATGACCCGCAAAAATTGAGTAAGAGAAATTAAAAATATTAAAAGAAGGACAACACGGATTTCGCTATATAGTATCAAACCTCGTGCTCAGGCTCAAAAAGGTATGCAAAACAAGTGCGCAGATAAAAAAAAAAAGTGCAGCATGGTTTTTTTTATTTAGGGAAATCCAAAATTTTTATGTACGGAGCAATTTTTTGTTTTTGTTTTATACGCGTTACAGAGTGCAGTCAAATATATCATAAGGCGCACTTGTAGCGCTAGCCGCCAGATGTTCAGATGAATATCTCAAATTAAATAAGCATCACAACTTGTCTACTACTTCCCCAGGGCAGCTGTTCACCGTTCTACCAGAATACACAAAAATCGGTAAGTAGAAGTTGCAGTAACTCGACGTAACAAGGACTTTTTCCCGGAATCTTCATCCTCGCTCCATTCATTGTTGTGGAAATGCTCGAGACACGTGCCGCGCGCCAATTCTGGGAAGAAGAACATGGCGTCTGAAATCTAGCTCAGTGCTGCGCTGGGCCGCCATGATCTTCCCAAGGGCTGCACGTGCCTCTTGCATCGACGTACCTTGTGCTACATTTTAAAACATAAAGGGGCTTTACGATGACTTAGCTAGTTCCTGTATAGGCTCCCTACGGGAGCCAGAGTTGCGCGTTCATCCCCGTAGCGCCGTCTTTCCTGCACGGCATGTTGATCCCGCCCCTCACGTGACTGAATTCGGCGAATAGCGGCGCCGCGCGTTCGAGGCGCGCGGCGCGCTCAGAAGCAGGGAAACGTACTGTCGGGGCACGGGTAAAGCGCGAAACACATGCGCGTCAAAACTGTCCGATCCGACGTGTGAACTGCCGGAACGAACGCTCGAGGGCGAGGGTTTTCGTAGCCTCCGGTGCGACGAAAACCCTCGCCCTCGAACGTCCGTTCCTGCAGTTCGCACGTCGGATCGGACAGTTTTGACGCGCATGTGTTTCGCCCTTTAACGTCTACTTTCCTGCACGGCATTTTATCCGGATCCTCACGTGATCGGATCTTGGCGAATAGCGGCGCGGCGGCACGTGGAAAACAGACGCGCAACTCTGGCTCCCTTCGCAAGGGCGCCGCCATCTTGAATTGTCATCACTTCCAGTAAGGGCGAAAACTTTGTTTTGCCGTCGCCACGCCAATAGAAGGCATTTAGGACATAAACGTAACCGTCACACATTCTCGTTTTGCCTCCCCTCTATTTTTTTTACTATTTACAGGTTGAAACGTTCTGATATTTTTTCGTCGCCCATATCGGATATGCCTACTTGGCGGTCGGGGGCGAGACCTTTTTCGGAACTCTACGATGACTGGGATGAGAATGCCTCCCCGCGGAGAGACGCCGCCTCCTTCTCTTTTCCCGATTACGCCCTCTACGCACGAATGGGACGGCGGGAGAAGCTTTCGCGCGCTTCGGGATCTCGAAGGCCATGTTCTCAGCCTCGAATTTCAGCCACCTTTCAAAAGATGGCGTAAGTGCGCGTCGTCTGCTACAACATAAGTACTTTTCGACATTTAGGACAATTCGACCGACTAAAAAAATTGCAATCATAGAAAGTGATTTTAATTAGAACGAGAAAGGCTCTAATTAAAAATTCGTCGCTTAAATAGCTGTCCTTTTCTCTGAAACCATTTTAATTTTTTTTTTTTTGCGTACAGTGCCGAGCTTCAAAATAGTATCATGATTTAAAATTATTTTAAACAAGTATGAATATGAACACAACCAAACCAGCCCTACAGAAAACCAACCTAACTCCTCTAATGTAAAAAAATAAATAAAAAAGATTAGATGCTAGAATGCTATCTGAGAAAATCAATAACGCGTGAAGCGAATTCTTTGAAATTTTACCATCATAAAATGGTGTTTACGAAAAAAAAAAAAAAAAAAAAACCGCTGGCGCGTTCCTATGTTTACCAGGAACATGCCCTTGAATGTCGTTGCTGCGTTATGATGTGAAACTAAGTTACAACACTTCAAAATCTTACTTTAAAAAAAATCACTTTTTGAATAAAAATTTTAAAAATGTGAGTGTGCCAATTAGGAAAAAAAAAAGTATATACAGAACCAGACGAGTCCTTTATCTATTCAATAAAAAAAAAATAAGAACACGTCTTGGATGCAATACAAATCTAGAAACTTGTAATATGTAGAGGCATATCTTTGAATATATCAAAACTTGCACTTTTTTTTTTTATTGTGCGGTAATTTGCGACAAATGCATGTCACATTCCGCAATAAATCACTGATGATGAATTGGCCATTTATTTGCAAAAAGAACGAAATACGTGGCTCACGCACAGAAACGACATTTGCACCGCAAACAGGAGCGTTAGCATAGCTGCCACCGGTATTATGGTTGGGGCCGTGAAGCCAACGCCTTAGCACACACACACACACACACACAAAAAAAAAGGTTGTGTTGTTGGTGTATTGTTGGTATATAAGGTGCTCAAAATACCACGAAAAAGCAAAAATAAATCTTATTTTGATTTTTATGGAATGAAAATTATTACACTTCATCACTACCATTAATGTGTCGTTCTATCAAAAAGAAAAAAAAAAAAAAGCATAAAATATACATATATTTTCGATGAACGGTCGCCCCAGAAAGAAGGCAGTTTCCGTGTTTGCCTCCAATGAGGCTGGAGACAATAGCGTCACGCAAACATTTAACCAATCCGAGCGGGCGGGCAAGCCGAATGCAGAGGCAGAAATATCGGTGCTCGGCTGGTGCACTTTCCGAATTCTACGTCGTCACAGGCCGAACTAGAATGTTACCAAAGCAACAATGTGCCGGGGGGGGCGCTTCGGGTCGAGGTGTTACACACGCAAAACGATTGAGGTGACTTGAGCGTCCTAAAGAAACAAACTGGCATTTACTATGCACCACTCCATAAAAGCGCATAAAGGCCGGTTCAGACAGTTGCGTTTGACTGCGTTGCGTCGAGAACCGAAAGCGAGTCACCGGCACATCTGTGCTTCGTATGAAGCGTGGAATCCATTCAAGGAATCATCCTTGCAGGCGATATAAGCAGCAGGGATGTCGTGGTTTCTCGCAGCAGCAACGCAGTCAAACGCAGGTCAAACGCACTGTCTGAACCAGGCTTAAGAGCGCGTTCATTGCTGCGTTTGTGTGCTATGCACGCGACCTTTCTGAATGGCCGCAATACACCATTCCAATGTTTACAAAATCACAGCCCAGCGTGCGATCCTCACAGCCCAGCACATGCGTGTTCGTCGCTTCGGAAAGCGAGCAAAGCACGCGCCATACGCACGAACACTCAAAATGGCACCGGCCATGCACGCTCTTTTTTGGAAAGGTTTGCCGAATTGAAATTACCCAAGCACCAAAAAGAATGCCGGGTACGTAGGTGCACGCGCTGCGCGTGCTGGCGTCTTCAGCTCTTCTGATCGAAAACAAAAATCTCAAACGAATGGCACTTCGCGAGCGCGTTCCACAAACCCCTTAGTTCGGTTATTTACTTCGATTTTTTTTTCTACTAAGAGCACGTGCAGCGCGTGTATACCTACGTTCCCAACATTCTCTTTGATGCTCGGGTAATTGCCAGCTGTCCTGTGATTTAGCGCATGTGGACTGTGATATGTTGTAAACAATGGAAACGTCTCTACTCCATTTCACCTTATGTTGTACCGCAGCGAAGACTCGAAGCGCGAGCTCATAGCGCTGCTAGCTGCACTTGGTGCACGACAGCTTGTGCAGCCGTGCAGCCTTTCTTGCAATACAAATATGCAAAGCAACGCCGCGTTTTTTTTTTGTTTTTTTTTTTTGTTCTTCACACGAGCACTTTTACAACATCTCATAGAAACAAAAAGCTTACAGCATATCAAAGAAAGAACCCCCCCCCCTCCCCCCCGGTTAACCCCTTTTCGCCGCTGCTTTCACGTAATCTCCGTCTTACGCAAGCAAACAAAGGCGGCAAGGTAAACAGAAAATAACGACCCTGACCGCGTTGAACTTTGACGTTAACATCAAAGTTGACCGAAGACATCGTAACGATTATAAACTTACGTAACACAGATGCAATCATACGTATCTTTTTCCCTCGCGTCTTCTCTTCTTTTTTTGTATTTGTTTAGTATTGCTTGTTGTGTTCCGGATCAAGGAGAAATACAGACGCACTAAGATCAACAAACGAGTACAAACGTAAACAAAAAAAAAAAAACGTAAACATGGTCGTTTTTGCGACGAACAATGCCCCCCAGCTGTGCAAGCAGCGCGCATGTCCCGAGGGGAGCCTTTCCCAGTCAATGACAACGATACAACGAGCGAAAATAATAACAACAATAACAAACAACACACGCAGCCGCTTCAGAAATAAAGAAAGAAACCAAAAAGTTACCGCGGCGGCAAAAATAAAAATAAAACGATAAAAGAGAGAAGGGGAGAGAGAGGCTACACGGCCTTGCCCGTAACAAGGTTCACGCAACTCACAACCCATCTGTGCGTCGTGTCTCTTTCATTACGGTGCTTGCGTTCCTGCGGCGGGCCCCCCAACCCACCCACAAAACGGGCAATACTAAACGACGAGATGAGGCGTCACGTGAAACATCTCGATGTGGTGGGCGGCTCCCTCCACCTGTAGCTGTTACCCTCTCCTATCGGCGGTAAGAGAGAAGAAAAAAAAATATAAACAAAGAAAGGAAACGGCGCTAAACATAGAAGCCACTAAATATAGACAAACACACCGCACAGCATGGCCGCGGCAAATCGAGCGAGGCTTTCCTCCCCTTCGCCCCTCGTATTTTGCGCTTGCTCGTCTGCTTGTTTTTTGTTGTTTCTTGTTCCTCTGCTTTCTGCGCGCAAGCAGCTCCAGCATCCCCGCCCCCCCCCCCCCCCCCCCCCTTTACGACTAGTTAGAGTCAGCTCCTCTTCCGTAAGTACTGCCATGAAGGCAAAGTATACAGTGTAGCCAAAGCATGCGCCTCAAGAAGAAGCTCGCGGCAGGCGGAGCTTCATGGTATACCGTTTTGCACTCAGATGCAGTACCTTGTCTAAGTTATACACAAACTCAACTTTAGGACGCACGTCATTGCGGAGGCGCTGCTGTCGGCACTGCGCAGACGCTTCACTTCACGCGAATATGGGTTCTGCGCACGCGCAGTCCTCGGTGTGGACCAAAAAAAAAAAAAGGCACTTGTTTGTAAACAGCATGTCGGTGCGTAAAGAGTTCTGTCCGTCCCTGTGTACACTGTACACACACGCGCTCGCCTTCAACATGAAAACTTTGCACGAGTGTCGCTTCGCGGTATCGGCTATGGATCGTCTCGACTTGGCCGCGGCTGCAGATCACACCTGGATATTTCGTATTTCTACGCATTGGTTTCTAGAACGGTATTTTTGCGACACGCAATACCTGCTTTCCCTCCAGAGATTATTTACACCTTAGGCACGCGGTTGTTCTGGGCGTTTTATTTTGTTCTGTCCATCCATGCAGGAAGTGAAGATGTCAGCACGCCAACACGTCTTTAACAACGTTACTACTAAAAGACTTAACCTTCAAATTTCGTACATTAGAAAGAGGTTAACTGTGGATATTGAACACACAAGGTAGGTGGTGCAAAACGCCGCTCGATTCAAAGGGTTGGGCCGCGTGCGTGTACCCATCCACTGGCGGAACGCGTGACTCCCTACGATCTACTTAAAATACACTTTACATCGCCTCCCGTACCTCACCACATCGTTATTGGGTGTCCTTAGCCAAGTGGAAAAAACGATCAACTAAAACCTCTCTACTAAGACGAGTCCAGCGACAACAGTCAAACGTATAAACAAATAGGCAACCGTAATTGCTTTGCGTTCGATACTTGCGAAGAGTACATTTCTCTCTCGTCCATTTTATGTGCGCAGTGCATGTGCCGTGTAATTGACTTTACCTGTCCCCGTAAAAAAGGAAAAGCTAACCAAGGCCGCCGGTTTTCTTTCTCACGCCGCATTCACACTGGCGGCTGAGCCGTATTCAGTACAAATACAAGCGCATTTGATGACGAAAACGAGTGAACAATAAAAAAAAGGTCAAATCAGTCGTCAGCTGTTTATACAGCAGGAGGTTAGTCTGCCAGAACATGGCGACATTGTTACCCCACTGTAGATAAGCAATTTAACCACCAGTGCAGTACAACCGCTAGCCTGAGTGTGGTCTTTAACGTGCACTACACAGTAGTGATACACGGCCGCACGCCGGTACGATGCTTATCCAGATCGAAACGGGCAGGTGTGGGGCTCAAACCCAGGATCCCTCCACAGCAGCGCGAGCTTTCGCTCCACGCGCGTCGAGCTGGGTGTGCGCTTTAGCCTACCCGGCCACCGATCCCCCGAAAACGAATGCCAGTGGGAATACAGCATTAGAGGCCAGCTGTAACCAAATGTAAGCTTTTTTTTAAGTTTTTTTTTTTTTTTATGCGTGTTACATTTTGCCGTTTAGGTTAGTGCCCCAGACGAGCATTTTCCGCCAAATCTGATGACAACCTATAGTTTTAAAAGAAAAGAAAAAGAAAACGGTGATTGTTTGTTCGAGTTAACAGTGTCACGCCATGCAAGCACACTTGTTCTTCCCATCGGCTGTCCACACGTCACCTACGTAATAAGATCTCGACACAGTTAAGAAAAACAAAAACAAAAAGACGCAACAACGTTACCGGAACTTTAAAACAAATTCATGCATCGCACCGAGCGCTCGCCACTAGCTGTCAGGGGGCAAGCTGTTCGTGCTCGAAACGCCGCCTCAAAAAGGTCAACAAAATTGACAGAGTGCAACAATGCAATGTAACGTAATAATGTCTCGTAAAAAGGAAAAAAAAAAAAAAAAAGTTTGTTACATGTTTATGAAAGATCCGGAGATCGAAACGAATTGACTAAAGAGATGAAAAGAAATCGAGCTGCAGAAAAACTAAACCCTCGTAACGCGATCATGAATGAAAAAAAAGGTCAGGGTCATCAAAAAAGAAAAAAAAAGACGAAATATATTTTATGTTTGATTATGGATGGTTCGATCGCCCATTCAACGCGTGACCAGCACCCACCCCTGTCTACTTTCCCAGGAGGCCGCGATCCTCACCTACATTCAGCTCACCATAAAAACGCCGTTTATTTTTCAGAAATGGGAAACATACGTCGTGGTGAAGAGAGCCCAAGTCAACAAAGCAACGCGGGTGTGGTGTACTGGAGCGAGGCACGCACGGGCGCCACCCTAGAAGGGAAGAAGACGACGATGCCAGCTACAGTGTACGATTACCAGGAAATACCACGTCCAGCATAAATTGCCTTGCTACCTTACTACGAGTACTTATTACTGGCGACGAGACACTGAAGAACCTGCTGCAAAGCCATGGCTCACAAGGTGAGCATTAAGAAGTTCGAATCTACCGCTCCAAATGCTTGGATTGAATACATCGAACGCTTGAACAGCCTCTTCACCATTCACGAGGTAGAAGACCCAGACATACGGCGAGGCGAGCTGTGCTGATTGGGAAATGTGGACCAGCGGCACACACTGTCATGCGAGACCTCTGCTCGCCGGCGCTACCAGCGGCTACCAACTACGAGACCATCCTTGAACGGATGGAAAATTATTACTGTCCTAAACCACTGAAGACATTACAACGCTTTCGTTTCCACAAGCGGGAACAGCAAGAGAACGAGACTTTCGCTACATACGTCAGCGCACTCCGTCGGTTGGGCGAAACCTGCGAGTATGGCACTATGCTCAATGAGATGATCTGCGACCAGATTGTCTATGGTGTGAAAGACACCAAAGTACAAGACAAACGCTACGAAAAACTTGGATCTGCAAACTGCTGTGGAGCTGGTTACCGCTGCCGAGGCTGCCTCGCAAGGAACACTAGAGCTGCAATCGAGATGGTCGCTGCCCAGAATTCAGCCTTTTGGAAACACAAATGCTGAAACCCCAGGTTTAGACTCCTCGATCGTCAATGCTGTCCAGCGCAGCTCTCCTCGAAGACCTACGCAATCAAGCTCTTGTTTTCGCTGTGGAGGTCAGCACTCACCATCCAAATGTCGGTTTAAAAGCGTCCTTTGTCGCTACTGTAACAAGCTGGGTCATATCGAGAAGGTCTGCATGACCAAAGACAGAGAGCAACGACGACATCCACAAGCAAGGTCGAACGAGTCTCATGCAACACACGCGGTGCAGGAAGGTCAAGTTGAAGACCCACCTTGCTTTGAGGTGTATGCGGTGGAAAATAAAACTGTGCCTCCGTACATGGTGATGGTGACTCTCAACGGAGTTCCTCTGTCCATGGAAGTGGACTGTGGAGCTGCCGTATCTATCATCAGTGAGGACACTTACAAGATGCTGGGAGCAGGGGTACCTCCCCCGTTGACAAAAGATAACCATTTGCTTAAAACCTGGACACAGCAGTACCTAAGCGTACTGGGGAAGATAGAAGTTGACGTAGAATTCAGAGGCCACACCGCTACACTTCCCTTGTCTGTTGCCAGCGGAGGACAGGCTAGCCTTCTCGGGCGCGACTGGTTTGGTAGTCTGGGCATTGATGTCACAGGAGTCAACTCCTTACGGAGATCCCAGCTGCTTGAACTTTTTCCCGAGTTTTCGTAGGAGACATAGGAGCCCACAATGGTGAGCCCATATCAATTCCAATAGCAACGAACGCTACGCCGAAGTTCCTCAAGAGTCGGCCCGTTCCGTTCGCTCTTCGGCCTGCCATTGAAGCGGAGCTAGAAAATCTTGTAAAACAGCAAATACTGGAGCCTGTCAGACATAGCCGGTGGGCTACACCAATCGTGCCAATCATCAAGAAAAATGGCAAGCTGCGTCTTTGCGGTGACTACCGTAGCACTATAAACCCGTTTGTGATTGCTGAGACTTACCCGCTTCCGACCATCAATGACATTCGATCCACTTTGGTTGGAGGCGTCATCTTTACAACACTGGATTTAACTCAGGCATATCAACAGCTCCGGGTGGATGAAGCGGCTGCTGATCTAATGACCATAAACACGCATAAGGGGCTGTACCGCGTACGCCGCCGAGCTTTTGGAGTTACTTCTGCGGTCGCGATTTTTCAGCGCTTCATCGACACACTTCTGTCAGGAATCAGAGGTGTAATTCCTTATCTTGATGACATTCTGATTACAGGAAAAACCATCACGGAGCACGATGAACGCTTAAAAGAAGTCCTGCGGCGACTCTCGGAGGCCGGGCTTCGCTTGCAAAAGAAAAAGTGCGTCTTCTCCTCTGCCAGCATCACATACCTAGGCTACAACATAGATTCGAGTGGTATTCGGCCAACCAAAGAAAAGGTAGAAGCAATCCGCGATGCTCCAACACCACGTAATATCACCGAGTTGCGAGCATTTTTGGGAATTCTAAACTTCTACGGTTGCTTCCTCCGAGACCGCGTCGGAGTATTGGAGCCGCTACATCAACTGCTGTCCAGCGGAGGAAGGTGGCAGTGGAGCAAGGTCCACGACGAAGCATATTTCCGAGCGAAACAGCTTCTCCAAAGCGACAGCTTACTAGTGCACTACGACGAAGCTCTGCCTCTTTCGCTTGCCTGTGACGCTTCTCCGTATGGTGTGGGCTCTGTCCTTAGCCACACCATGCCAGATGGACGAGAGGCACCTGTGGCCTACTCCTCGCGAACACTAACTTCTACTGAACAAAAATATGCTCAAATAGACAAGGAAGCCCTTGCTATTGTCACGGGAGTCAAGACATTTCACCAGTTCTTGTTTGGGCGTCATTTCTTGATCTACACAGACCACAAGCCTCTCCTGGGACTGATGCACCACAACAAGCCCATGCACTAGTCATGTCTCCGCGGAAGCTACGATGGAGCCTGATCTTATCAGCCTATGACTACGAGCTAGTTTATCGTCCGGGAAAAGAGCTCACTAATGCAGATGGACTTAGTCATGTACCGCTGACAACTACTATTGGAGAAGTCTCTGGAACACCCATGAAATGCTTGCTGTTAGAGGCGTCGCCAAACCCTCCACTGAATGCACAGAAGATTGCAGAGGAGACCCGTCATGACCCGGTGTTATCAAGGGTCTTGTCATGCGTATTGAACGGTGGGTCAACCCTGCCATCCGACGAGAGTTTCCGGCCCTTTTCTCAAAGAAGGTACGAGTTATCAGCTCATAAAAACTGCCTTCTCTGGGGCAGTCGTGTGGTGGTACCACCTGCCTGTAGAAAGGAAACGTTAACACTGCTTCACAACAGCCACCCAGGTATCGTGCGAATGAAAGGTTTGGCTCGTAGCTATGTCTGGTGGCCCAAAATGGACTCGGAGATCGAAGAAACGGTCAGGCTATGCTCTGTTTGTCAAGAGTCCCGCCATGCTCCTGCGAAGGGCCCGACGATTCCTTGGGAACGTACAACCAAACCGTGGTCTCGCATTCATATCGACTTCGCTGGACCTGTGTATAATAAGACGTTCCTCATTGTCGTAGACAGCTATTCAAAGTGGCTGGAGGTCGTGCAGATGGCCTCAATGACAACGTCCTGTACGGTACGCCACCTTCGTGCTTTGTTTGCCACGCACGGGCTTCCAGACGTCATTGTGTCGGATAATGGTGCGTCTTTTACGTCAGCGGAATTCGAAGAGTTTTGCTCCCAAAATCAGATCCGACATGTTCGTGTCGCACCCTACCATCCGAGCTCCAATGGACAAACCGAAAGAATGGTACAAACGGTGAAGGAGAACCTTCTTCGTATGAATTCCAACGACTGGTCGCTGCGCCTAGCGAGAATGTTATTTGCTCAACACTCAACTCCTCACTTTGCAACCGGGAAGACTCCATGCAGAGCTTCTCATGGGCCGACAGATCACGACTGCGTTCAATCGACTGCACCCAGACCTGGACGCTGATCTCAGCGCACGAAATGAAGAGGCGGCGATCGAGCACCGGCGGAGGCGGTTGATCTGACATACCGCGTTCGGCTTTGGCTAGCAGACGGCGTTCGTAAAATGGCGTCAGCTGTTGCTGGCTTCACGCGGCGGTACCGTGCGTGCTTCCATTCATTCGGCGTTCGTTGCCATGGTGACGGCGAGGAACGCAGACGAACTTCATGTTGCGGAAGAACGCTGCGGCGCAGCGATAGCAGGTGCGTTCTAAGGCCCTTCCCGCATGCTTTTCAATGGGCGGAAGGCGAACAAAAGAGTTCGAAATAAGGACTTAACGCAGAAGGCTGAATTTCTCCAGCGCCTCATAATTTGACGAGCCTTACACGAAAAGCATGTTTTTTTTTTGGCCATCCGCGTCCTGTTTTTTTTATCCGCAACATGGGTCTAAAGTATCAATCTGCCAATGAAGATTCCTACAGGAATCAACCTTCTGTTGACAAATTGCGGAGCTATAAACCAGGTGACGAGGTGTATGCCCGAAATTTTGCATCTGGACCTACTTTGATTCCTGGCAGTATAGAAGCTGTTACAGGCTTAAAATCTTACATTGTAGAAACAAATCAAGGACAGTTTTGGCGTCGCCACATAGACCAGCTACGCGCTCGTACTTCGGCTACTGTAAGTGGATCCGGTATTGTTGAATCCAGCTCATCGCCGACGCTGCCTTCTGTTCTGCCTGCTTCCCAACAGAGTTCAGAGCCAAAGATGCCTCAGCGGCGGGTCTCACCTCAACCATCGCCCAGGCAAGACGTGAACACACCCCAGCGGCAATCCTCACCTCAACGGTGGCTCAAGGCAGGAAACAAACTCGACCCCTCCGAGGATCTCACCTCAACAGTCACCCAGACAAGAAGCCTTAGCCACTCCAACAACACCAATGCGACATCCAGCTGAAACATGTCAACTTCCAAGAGCGGATGCGTCATTGGGAGAACCAAGTATTTCGAGTGACGGAATCGCAATTTCTGTCCCAAATGAACATGCATCTATCCCAACACAATTAAGACGTTCCGAGCGCGCCAGGACGCGTCCACGGTATCTTTCAGACTTCGCGTGAGTGAGGGAGGAGTGTGGTGTACTGGAGCGAGGCACGCACAGGCGCCACCCTTGAAGGGAAGAAGACGACGATGCCAGCTACAGTGTACGATTACCAGGGACTACCACGTCCAGCATAAATTGCCTTGCTACCTTACTACGAGTACTTATTAGCGGGTGAGTGCTTTCCCGTAACGAAAGGGAAACACGCTTGATTCGGAAACAGATCGAACACACCATCTGACACTGGAGTGTGTTTTTCTAGACAGCGTTAGTCAGTCCCAGCGGGCGTCTCTCGATTCCACTGTAGATGAGGAACTCAGCCACTACAGTACCGCACGCTGGGCTGAGGACTTGGAAATGTTGGAATGGTGGGCGTATATTAAGAGTTTTAGTAGATCGTACGCGGCAAAGGGCGGGCCCAGCGGGCGAGTGCTGAATCCATGCTTCAAAGTGACGGCACGAGCTACCGATAGCAAAGCGTAGTTCTAGAATGCGGTCTACTAAAACTTTCTACTGCCAACACACACAATCTGTAATGTCGTTCGTTGTGACGGTGTAACAAAATTGACGAAAACAAAACAATTCCGAGCGATGGGAGCGGGGGCAGGGATGCTTCCCCGCCTTTCTTAGAAAGCGTCTTTTTCCCCTTTTTTCACGTTTTTGTTTTGTTTGTGAGAGAGTTTGGTCTAGAACTTGAAACCCGGTATAGTGGAGTGTTTCTAACACAGCTATCTCTACCAAGACATAAAAAAAGAAAGACGTTTACAAATCTCTAACGCGAAATTAGAGCACAGCTCTTGAGAAGGAGGAGGGGAGGGTACGCCCCTCCTCCTCCTTACAATTAAGATTGGCGTTGAGGTCACGTGACGCCGTTTTCCCCGCTGAATTTAGCGGGGCGGTTACGCCGACGCCGCAAAACCCAAAAACGGGCGCTCTAAAAAAAAAAAAAAAAGCTTTAAACACTTAGGCTGCTTACGTGTAGGAATGCGAAAGCCTTATAGTCCCTCGGGTGAAATGTGTTCGAGTTATGTTTCTACACGTAATAAAGTTATTTCTGCCGGTATTGTATTCGGTGTGTGTGTTTGCGTATTCGTTGGCCACCAGACCGCAAACTTTCGGACCCTCATGCCGCACAGCGATGAGGTTGACCGAGGTTGCAGGTGGACGCTGCTACCGATGTCGAGGCCGTAGATGCAAACGCGGTCGCCTCAAAGTCCATCGCACGAAGCACACAGCGAGCACAGATGAAGTCCGAAGCGTACCTTTGCACACGGCGCTCCGGCGGTGACATCACGCTCCCCCACTACGCAGGCGCGGCACCCCCGCCGGCTTCACGGCTTCCGTGACGAAGAATCTACGTCGCTGTGCTTTCCTTTGAGTTTTATTTCTGAGGCACGTTCGCTTTGACCTTGAGCGGCGCGTGCTTGATGACGTATTTTTATGGCCATCTTTCGGGCACAACGCCGACGTCGCCTTTTCCCGTAATAAAACATACGACTTTCGCCTTAAAAAGAAAAATCGCCCTACTTTGGGCTTTTTTTCCCCCTAATATTGGTCACCAGTGTCCCATCTAAGCCCATGGAGCATATACTTTACTCAAATATAATAAACTTTCTGACTCTCATAACCTTCTTTTTGAACATCAGCACGGATTTCGTATATCTTACTCTTGTGAAACCCAGCTAACCGCCTTCCTTACTAATATTTATTCAAGCTTAGATTCGAATATTCAGACCGACGCCATTTTCATTGACCTCTCAAAGCATTCGACAAAGTACCCCACCAACATATTTTAACAAAACTTAACGATATTAATATTCATTCCTCTGTTGTTAAGTGGATTTCTGAATTCCTAATTAACCGTAAGCAATATTCCTCCGTTAACAACGTAAAATCTCCCACCTCTACCGTAGCGTCAGGTGTCCCCCAGGGAACCGTACTTGGCCCCCTTCTGTTCCTAATGAATATTAATGATATCCACCTTAATATCGCTTCATCTGTGCGCCTTTCCCCGACGATTGTGTCATTTACCGACCCATTCTTTCATACCATGATCATCATGCTCTCCAGGAAGACCTAGAGTCTGTAACCCATTGGTGTGAACAATGGCAGATGACGTTAAACTTCAATAAGTGTAGATCCCTATCATTTTCCCGCAGTTCGCGTGCTACACCATTTTCGTATTACCTCTCTAACACTCAAGCAATAGCATGCTCATCTTATAAATACCTTGGTGTTCATCTCACCTCTGATCTATCATGGACTACTCACATAACTTCTGTTATTTCTGATACTAACCGTTCTCTGGGATATTTGCGTCGTAACCTCAAACTTGCTACACCCTCCGTAAAACGACTAGCGTATACTACTCTTATATGATCGAAGTTAGAATATGCCTCATCTATATGGTCCCCGTGGCAGTCCTACCTCGCAAATAATCTAGAATCCGTCCAAAACAGAGCCCTTCGTTTTATTTATAACAACTACTCACCATATACCAGCATATCAGGATTACGCCAATCAGCTAACCTTCATTCACTTTCCCTTCGCTGCCGAGTATCACGCCTTTCTCTCCTCCGTCGAATTTTTTATCACAATAGCCACCTGAAAGAATCACTGCAATCACCTCCCCATCGTATTTCCCGCGTCTAGATCACCTATATAAATTACGTCCAATTCGATCATCAACTGTTTCTCACCAGACTTCCACACTACCATTGGCCCTCGAGGATTGGAATTCACTACCTCATAACATCGTTTCTAGTAGTGATACCGCTAAATTTGTTGAAGCCATTACCCTCTCTTTATCTAACCTACCTAGCTAGCTTACAGCGTTATAATTGTGTTTACTGTTCTATTTGTTTTTGTTCTATCGCCACCCCCTAGCATAATGCCCCACGGGCCCTCGAGGAAAATAAATGATGATGATGTCTTTTGCCAAGCACAGAGACAGAGTGACCTGAATCCGCGTCTCGTCGAGCGGACGAAATGTGAAGATATCTATCCCAAAACAATATCCAGGAACATTTACTCGGATAATATCTGTACGTGTCACCCGGGAAGACCACTGAGCGCACGTTCGTGCGGCGAAATCACATCCACAAGCTGTGAAATACCGTCCAGAGCTTATAACCCCCCCCCCCCCCCCTTTTCCCCAAGCAAAAAAAAAAAAAAAAAAAAAAAAAAAACGCACGGAAGAAAAAAAAAAAAACGCTTATAGAAAGACGTGTTAACGCAATTAATGCAAAGGTGCAAGCGAGCTGGACAAGAATGACGATAATAATCCCTGGACAGGGATTATTAACCAGGGAAACAAAGGACAAACAGAAATCTCCAAACACAGCTAGGTGACTGGTGCGCGCGACATTTTCTTTCCTGCCAACGAGTACCATCTGACGACCCGTCAGCGCGTTTTAATGACCTGTAAGGTGTGTTCCAAAAGAGACGGTTTAAAGGGGTACTCCGGCGATTTCTTCATGGTCCCCGATTTGCTTGAAATTTTGCTAAACTCGCCAAACAACAATGCTAAAATGGTATCCCAAATATTAGGTCAAGATAAAATTTTTTCACGAAGTTATTGAATTTACAGTTTTGGTCCTCACCGTGTTTTTCAAACTGAAAGTCTCTACTGGCAACCACGAAAAAGTGACGTCAGTGGAAGGCAGGGGTTCACTTTTTGGACTGTAGAATTTGTTCCCAACAGATTCGAAGCAGTTTCATGGTGTCAAATGAATGCTTTGGAAGCTCGCTCCAGTCCCCGCGCTCTAACACGGAACTAATGATTGGCATATTCTATTTTTTAGACTGCTTGCTTGACTGGCAGGCCTGCCCGCCACTGACGTCACGGCACTGAAAAGTGCGGGTATATTTGAATGTCGGTTTTTGTATCATTTTCATTTGCCGATTTCACAATAACTATTATGAATTTCGCGATAAAAAATAGCATACCAGAAAGGGCAAAGGCCGGGGAGTCAGAAAATATAATTAGTTGAGGTAGCTCAAAAAATCGCCGGAGTACCCCTTTAACCCTGGAATCGTTCACAATGAAGGAAGACGAATAAATCGAGGCAGCTTTCTGGGAGCCTAACGAACTGTCAAAGAAACAAATGAGAAGTAACGCCTTTTACAATGAGCGCAGAAAGTGCGTAACGAAGTACTTCCCCTATTCATTCATCCGACATGCTCAGCGGCTCGCTATAAGCCCAGAAAAGTCGCATCTCGAGGCTCGTACCATCCTATTGCATTTTGACTGCAACAAACTGGAGCGTCGTTCTTCCGCGAGCGGTACGAGGCTTTCATTGGAAGAACCAAATCGTGTCTATCTTCACCTGCAGCGTCGCTACAACGGGGTGAAAAATCTACAGCCTCGGAGTTGTCACCGACGACATCGCGCACAATACAGCACACGCACTGTTCGCCCTGCGCACAGTTGAAGAGTGGATGGAAGAAAACATTCCTACATTTACAAAACTTGTCCACATCTCCGACGGGGAAGCTAGTCATTTAAAAAAAAAACTAGGTGTCAACTGTACGATACGGCGAAGAGACGAGGGGTGACCAAATTGATCTATTTAAGCTAAGGGACACCAGTGCGTGTAATGGCGTGGGGGGAGACCTCAAGCACCGAGCCTCCTTTCACAACCTCAGATCGTCAGAAGTGGAAGCCATTAGAAGCGCTAACGACTTTTCTCATGTAGTGGCCCCAAAAGTGCGAGTCCAGCAAAACGGACGCCACCAAGCGGGAAAACCGGGAACCAGCCAACCAGCCGGAACAGGTCGCTTTGCGCCCCTCCGCATCTCTGGTGGCTTTCGCGGACACGTGTTGTCGGCGCGCTGGCGAGCAATGTAATTTGACGAAGGTCCGAAAATTTGTTAAGTTTGCCCGAGTGTTCATTAGTGGGGTGAAGCCTCAGTAGATTGTTTCCTTCCATCTCTTGTTTGAAAGCCCGTTCACTCCACAACACACGGTCGCCTGCTTTCGATTTCTTGGATAGGGAGGAATCATGGAAAAACGTTTTGATTTCTTGTCTGTCTCGAATCACATTCAAAGTGAAGACTACTTGGCAACTGATAAGTGGTTTCTTTATAAGGATGTAGAACAGTGGACTGAGGACGACAGTCCAGGTGTTTCACTGGAGGGAACACCAATGTTGCAGTCAAGTGAATGGGAAGGTTCGATAGCTGCTTTTCTTGAGTTTGGTTGTGTTCGATTAGCTTCCTTTATAAGGATGTAGAACAGTGGACTGAGGACGACAGTCGAGGTGTTTCACTGGAGGGAACACCAATGTTGCAGTCAAGTGAATGGGAAGGTTCGACAGCTGCTTTTCTTGAGTTTGGTTGTGTTCGATTAGCTTCAAGTCTCAGCCACCCACGCCGGTCGGTGCATTGGCTATTCATCTTGGCTGCTTTTTTCCAAAAAAGCCTCTGGACCACACCGAAGAAGTTGGGCTGATTTCGCAATTACTTGATTCCGGAAAACCTGCTCGCTTTCAGAAAGGTGGGGGACCCGTCACGCAAAGTTAGAAGCTGTCACGGCATTATGATCTAGCGCGCTTTCAATATTTATATTATACCCCCGTCGAAGCCAGCAGCAATATACGTCTACATTGCTCAGGTTGACCGGCCACAAAAAATACTAATTTTCTCCGTTCAGAATTCGAAGTCAAGTTCAATGCAGAGAGGTTCCGCGTGAATCTTGATGAAGACTCTCTTCAGTTTGTCCACATTCGTCTCCGTGTCAAATATACTTTTATTCAGCAGTTCACTTAATAGCTAGTCAACTAAGCTCATATTTCAACCCAAAGAATATACTAATATCGCTTTAGTGGGACATGGTACGTAATATAATACATACCCCCCTCGTCAAAATGACTTCTCGGTTGCTACTAAAACCTGAATTGAAATACGAGTATCAGCTGCTTAGTGGGGCGCCAGCGGGTTAACATTCTATTTGTCTCAAGAAGCGCTAGCTTAATTTTCGTAATTTTCCTGCAGCCTTTGTTGTTGACCGAGCAGACGACTGGAGCTGTTCCTTAAACGCGGATACGCACAAAAGCTCGGTTTCGCGGACAGATAAGTCGCACGGTCGAGGCATGCGAGTTAGCTGAAAATTACTTTCGGTGGAACTATTCTGTCGTCATCGCCGCTTTCCTTAGCTGATCAAAACTGAATATATAGAGTCTATTACCGTCCCTCCGGAGCCCATAGTTTCGGTTTTGAACGAAATCTCCGAAACTAAAGTTTGACATGAAAAGAACAAAAAACACCGGGAAAACAAAACTATGCTCTGTAAGTTTATGTGCACCGGCTACACTTAACCGTCGCAGTTCAAATACCTGTAAAATTGGGCATTAAACAAAAGAAAATCTGTTAAATTGAATGCGCCACCCGTTCAGGCGGCCCGGCCGAGCCGACGCGACCTGGACCCAGCCGCCATGTTTCTTTGGTGGTGGCGCCCCCTATAGGTCGCTGGAGTCGCAATATATGCCTCGCCCATGCAGTGACACTATAAAAAAAAAAGAATGAATTTTTTTTTGTCTTGTGAAAAACATTAAATCCTGCCACTTGTCGATGAAGGCTCCAAATAAAGACGGGTCTCTTAGGGTTGTGATAAAAAAAAAAAAAAAAAAAATCCTCAAGAGTAATGTCAACCTCACTTAAATGGCTTTCTTTTATCACCATAAACGTTACTGTGAGCTTATAATAATAATATGACATGTATTCTTATGCATTTCCCCCGTTTATCTGTATGATTTGTTATTGCCTCAAGTAAAAAAGAAGTCAAGGAGTTTTAAACGAGCCTCGCCAGTAACGTGAAAATGCGGCCGCATGAAAGAAGCAACTTTCGCACTCGGCCCGCTATAGGTTTCTGAAAATAATCTCTCTCGCCCCTTCATTGCCTGACATAAAGGTTTGTAAAACTTCATTTTTATGCTTCTTAAAAAAAAAAAAAAGACGTTTTGGTAAGTTTATTTAAAGAAAGTTGTGAATCTTATGATTTTATGAGTGGACTGGGCATGTGCCAGAACTTTTTCTTTAATTATAACATAGCAGTCATGCCTCATTTTTATTAAAAGGTACATGATGTATGTCGTCAATTCTATGGTCAAGTTACAAGCATATATATATAATATTTACGTAAAAAGATTTGGCAACGGCCCGTATCTTTTCATCCTTGAACGGAGGTAAAAATGTGTTCCTTTCAAACGCACTGCTTAATATGACGAAACCATATATGCCAAAGAAATTTTACTGCATATATAAGAGAACCCATAAAAAATATTTCAAATAAAAAAAAATAGGTATTCGAAAATGACGTTGAATTTTGTAATTTTAGCATTTATTCTCAAGTTTAGTGTTGTTTCTTCCCTTAGACTTAAATTAAAAATACATTTTTTTTTTTTTTAAATTGGCTTAGATACAAGCTTTCATATGGTATTTTTTTATGCCTTAAATAACTACATCGAAAGCTAGCTCGATTCAAACTTGGCCTATTATTGTTAAAAGTGATTCAATCAATTTTACGTTAAAAAAACACGTTTAGAGAATTTAACTTGTCTATACGAAGTCTTAAAGCAGAAAGAAAAGTTATAATTGTTGTGAAAAAATAATCTAGATGTTTCGAGACTCCTAATGGTGTCACTCGTGAAACTTCAAAAATGGCAAGACGTTTCTTCTGCCCTTTCGAAGCTCAAAACTGAAGAACAAAAAAAGTTCCGTAGTTGGAATTTGCAGTTTTGTTCTAATCGCACATTTTACACCAACATATTTTTTTCAGAATTTTTTAAGGACCTATTTTTTCTTGAACGATTTGAAATGAAATCACAGACACACACACACACACCATATATATATATATATATATTACGCGCGACTGCTGGCCTGAACGCGAGACCGGACGTTCGAATGACTGCGGCCGCGGATCGACTGGGAGTTGCGAGAATTTCGCGTAAGATGGCGCTACCTCCTACAGTCTGGTTGGGGTCCGTGGTTATGGTAGAGAATTCCAGTTTCCAACTGCTCGATCCAATCGCAGTGAAACGTTAAATACTCGCCCCTATTTTTTTTAAAGCTTAGC